>CM062297.1:58144971-58744971 GCA_031216915.1 Pictodentalium vernedei
ACTCGTAGTACTCGAGTACCACTTTTTTGATAAAATACTCAATACTTGCCAGGCCCAGATTTTTGTATGTGGTGTGTTTGTGTGTGTGTGGGGGGGTGTGGGGGGGTGGGGGGGGGGGGGGGGGGAAGGTGGAGGGTGAAAGATAGCTGCAAATTATTTAAAATGTTGACCCAGGCAAATGAAAAGCAAAGAAACATTTCATTCGACAGGACAGACAGACAGACATGCAGTAACAAATTTGGGAAGCCTAAATAAAAGTAGTGACTAACTTAAAATGAAAAATATAGATAGAAGAGCCAGGGCAATGTTGTCAAACAGAAAACAAACAAGAGCCCCCAGAGGGCCTGATGGCATTCACCCCGACATGGTAGCCTAAATATCAACACCAGGGAATTTATTTGAACATTTAGTTGCATCTGCACCTCATAAGAAAAGCTTATACAAAATATCCCAAAGATGCTGACCGGTGGAATCTCAAAAAAAAGGATTTTTAAAGAATATTCCTCATATTGAACTAAGTTATAATTCAGGCTCCCACAGAGAGCCCAAATATGAACCCAAGGACTTGGCTTGAAGAAATTTGAATCTCACATCCCTAAGGATGCTTCTATATACTAATATCAAAAGATTCTGACTACCTGGATTTTAAAGAATATTCCTCTTATTAAAATATGAACCCAGGGACTTGGCTCAAACAAACTTGATATCTCACCCCTCTAAGGATGCCGCATCCCAAATATCAAAATACTCTGAAGAGTGGATCAGAAGAAGATTTTTAAAAAAATATTCCTCATATTGCACTAATCTAATCATAGAGAGTCCATATATGGACCCAGGGATTTGATTTCAACAAACAATGTGAATAAATCTTCCAAAGATGTTATATGCAAAATATGAAAGCCTTTGGAGCAGTGGTATGGGAGAAGAAGATTCTTTAATGTTTTTTCCCATTACTAAAATGATGACTCCGCATAAGTCCTGGAAAAACTTCCCTACGATAAAACTGATGGCAATTTTTTTTTTGACCATTCTTTTCTGCTGGTCGTAAGGAAGCCGTCACACAAAATAAAAATTCTCAGTGCCATGTAGTTTTGAAGATATAGGCGTTTTAAATTGTTTCTATATTTAGATCCTGCAGTTCCCCACAGGGCCACAGGAAAATGTTTTGGCATAAATTAGGTACTTACGACCCAAATAAGCCCATCATATCAAATTTGCTTCAAATCAGCCTCTCAATTTGGAAAATAGAAATTTTGGTACAATTCCGGGCTCCTACAGGAAGACCATATATGAACCCAGGACTTGGCTTTAACAAACTTATATCTCACCTCCCTAAGGATACTGTATATATCAAAACATTCTGACTGCTGAATGTGAAGAATAACTTTTGAAGAATATTCCTCATTTTGAACTAAGTTATAATTCAGGCTCCCACAGTGAGCCCAAATATGAACCCAGGGACTTGGGCGTAAACAAACTTGAATCTCCCACAGTGAGCCCAAATATGAACCCAGGGACTTGGCGTAAACAAACTTGAATCCTCACGCTGGCTCACACCCGATTAATCGACTAACCAATGATCAATATCTTGATTGATAAAAAAAAGTAATTGATCGGTTAACCGTTACTTTTGAAGTATGGTACTATATGGCAGGGTATTTGATGGCTGGATTCACATCGCAAAATACTATACAAAAATGTCCAATTGCTAACCATTTTTCTTTCCATATTGGGTAAGCTTATATTCACTATTTATCATCACTTTTTGAAACCAAGATGGAAACTGTTAATCAAATTTTTAAAAAACAAAAAATACCCTGTATGGGGTTAACTATGGAACAAACTTGCTCCAAAACAGGCAAACATTGTCACACTGGCTCACATCAATTGCATGAGACAGAGAAATGCATGCCAGTTACGTGCCAAAATACTTGTTCACCTCACATGATCATTATACTGTATCAGTAGCTGAAAACGGTCATTCTCAACCCTTCACCAAATGCAGGTAGCAGACGATACTTGCACAAGAAATTCTAAAGATTTTCAATGTTTTGTCTCAAAAACATAGCTTAAGCCCCCCCCCCCCCCCCCCCCCCCCTATTGGAACAAGCTCAATGAGCTCTGTTCCAATGAGGGGTCATAAGCTATGTTTTGAGACAAAAATTGAAAATATAATAAAATTTGAATGGACATGTTTGTATATGGCGCTGCCCGGTTTTGTCCATTATGCTGAGTAATGTTTTAATTATATAAATGGTCAACGGTACAGCAATTATTCAGCTACCTATTGGGGCAAGTGATTAATCGGTTAACCAAGGTTAACTCATGCGATTAATCAATCACGAAAAACCCTTTAATTGTTTCAGCTCTAAAATTAATTTAATTTTATTAAATTTTATCTGATGAAAAAAATGCTTATAATTTTGGGGGATGGTAAATATGGATCTTATTAACAAGCATTTGCAAGAACATCAGAGGAATGAAATCACCGTTCTCGCAATTTGCAAAACCCTGGTGAGCCAAAATATAGAGGCTTGGCTTGAAGAAACTTAAATCTCACCCGCCTAATGATGGTGCATAGCAAATATCAAAAGATTCTGATTGGTGGGTCTGAAGAAAAAGATTTTTAAAGAATATTCCTCATACTGCACTAATTTCTACATTTGGACTCCCATAGAGGCCAAATATGGACCCAGGGATTTGATTTCAATAAACAGGTAAAAAAATCTTGTGAAATCTGAAAGGTTTTGGAGGAGTGAATTGGGTGAAGAAGAGTCTTAAATGCTTTCTTCATTACCCACAGTGTTACAGAACGCTGACTAAGCATTTTTTCAAAGTCACGAAAAAGTACCCCATGATTGACCTGACAGACATTTGCTTAGACCATTCCATTCTGTTGGTCCCAAGGAAGCTTCACACCAAATAAGAATTCTCAGTGCCATGTAGTTTTGGAGATATGTGCGTTTTGAATTTTGTTCTATTTTTAGCTCCTGCGGTTCCCATGGGGGGATGGGAAAATATTTAGGGGCATAAATTAATTACTTATGATAAAATAAAACCAAAAATTAAATTTGGTTCAAATCAGCCTCTTTGTTCGAAAAACAGAAATTTTGGGCGGGGCAAAAATACATGCCCTCCAATAATGAAGGCAAATAAAGACCCACAAACTTCTCTTGAACAAAACTGAGTCTTCACCTCAAAAGGAAGCAGCACACCACATATCGAATCTCTGCTACTCCTGGTTCACAAGAAGATTTTTTTGAGATTTAGGCAAAATTTTGGGGCATGGCCCTACTGGGGGCAGGGCAACTTGATTTAAGCAAAATCAAAATGCAATGTCATAACAAACAAGCATCTCACATTTCACTTAAATGATTAATCAGTTCAGCAGTTTTGGAGAAGACGCAAACACCATATTCACGGACGACAGACGGCAAGTGATCACTACACCTCACCCTGACTGAAAGTCAGGTGAGCTAAAAACTCAGTGGACCATGAGTGCCGCAGTTGGGCGAGAAGCTTGATTCAAGGAGAGAAGAAACTTGTAGCTGCTGGCTTTCGAAAGTGTTGTTAAAACCCAATAAATAAATAAATAAACAAGAGGCCCCACAGGGCCGGAAGCGCTCACCTTGAACAGAACACGATATAAACAGAGAACAGAACACGATATAAGAGTCCAAGAATGAATCTACATTAAGCAATCCATCTCCATAGGATACACTGCAAATCTTTGAGCCCCTCAGGAGTGACAAAAACCGTCCAAGCATCATGCCTTTTCTTTAGTTGATTATGATGTAACATGTGGAGCTCCCCTCTCAAGCACCTTGATACAACCTATATAGATTACTCTTCACCTCTTGAGGGTACTGAATAAAAAATGTCTAATTCTTCAGCTACTTGGCCAATTCCGGCTCCCATAGGGAGCTTAAATATCAACCCAGGCACTCGATTTGAACAAAGTTGAATCTGATCTCCTTAGAGATGCTGTATACCAAATATGAAAGCATTCTGACTGGTGGATCTGAAGAACAAAATTTTAAAGAAATTTCCTCATATTGCACAAAGTTAAAATTTGGGCTACCATAGTGAGCCCAAACTTTAACCTACAGACCCGATTTGAACAAACTTGAATCTCACCCCCACCCCACCCCTCCCCCCTTAGAGATGTTGTAAACCAAATACGAAAGCATTCTGACTGGTGGATCTGAAGAAGAAGATTTTTAAAAAAAACTTCCCCATACAGCCCTAAGTTAAATTTGGGCTACCAAAGGAAGCCCAAATAATAACATAGGGACTTGGTTTGAACAATCTTGAATCTGACCATCATAACAATGAGGGTACCAAACATTAAAAAATTCTGACTCGTGGTTCTGAAGAAGATTTTTAAAGAAAATTCCCCATAAAATTTGGGCTCCTGCATTGAGTCCAAATATGAACGAATGGGCTTCATTTTAACAAACTTGTATCTGACCCCTCTATGGATGCTGTATACCAAATATCAAAAGATTCTGAACATTGGTTCTTGAGAAAAGATTTTCTAAAATGTTTGCAAAAATGCTGAACCAACATTATTCTGATGCCCTCTGCAGAACTCTCTAACAACAACAGAGGGCATTTTTTTTTTACCATTCAATTCTACTGGTTCTAAGGATGCTTCATACCACATAACAGTTCTCTGTTCCAAGTGGTTTGGGAAACATGGGAGTTTGAAAACATTTCTATTTTTTGCTCCTGGGGTTCCCATGGGGATGCAGGGTTTTTTTTGCATGAGGTAAGTACTTATGATCCAATATTACCACGGTACTGAATTTCATTCAAATCGGACCATCGGTTCGGAAAATAGAAATTTTGGGTGGTACCAAAAATCTAACCACTGCCATTACAAAGCCAAATATTGCTTCACAAAGTACGTTTGAACAAGCGTGATTCTACACCTCAAAAGGTAGTTCCATAACGAATATAAAGTCACTGTACCCACTGGTTCATAAGATTTTAAAAATATTTTGGGAGCATTTTACCCCACCCTCTCCCTATGGGGCTGGGCATGTTGAGTTAAACAAAAATGTAATACCCATTTGGTACCATTACTCACACAAACTGTAACTTGAATTGACCAAAACATGGTGTTGATGGATGACAGATGGATGGACAATGGATGGAGAGTGATTAGATAAGCCCTGCTTGACTTTGTCGAAGTGAGCTAAAAAAAAAAAAAAAATTAAACGGTTCATGTCCGATATTTTACCCATGTTATTAAAATTGATAAATTTGTCCCTGGAGTGCAACAAGGTTTATGCTATACATGTAGCATTGCAAAGCCTTCTTGCACTCAAGTGATGGAATACACCTCCATCCAAGCTATTCTGTAGATTATGAGGCCTAAAACAAACCAAGAACATGAACTTATGCATGAATATTATTATAATGAATACACTGTCTTACACAAAGGAATACCACACAATCCAGTGTAGACTGATTTCAAAAAGTCCTCCGTAGTGGAAGGGCAATTTTAACAAACATACAAGCCCAAATAAGCTTCATACACAGTGTAAAAATTCCACAAAATTAATAAACATTCATATATGTTTAATAGGAATTAGGAGTATTGTAATTAAAAAGTCAATTGTGTGGTTGTTTATAAACTTATATTACTTTGTTATCAGGTGTTAAAAAATATGAATATTTGTAAACACATCCACCCATTTAGATTAGTCCCTGCTCATAGCAGTGACACAGACATACAGTACAGTTGCTGGTCATAATCCTTGCATGGGCAGTGCATGATGTCCATGCATGTTTTTTCCAGGTAACAGAAAATCATCATCAATAAAATTTTAATTAATGAAACACCGAATTGTATCCTGTGGTTCATTAATTAAATTTTTGATGATTATTGCTGTAAACAATGTTTGAAAACTAATATCATTGCATCCGCAGAAATATTGCCCACCCACAGAAAGTGACCAGTACACAGCAGCACAGAGTCAAGGTAATTGTGTTTTACTGTCTTGAATTTCAAATTTTTTTTTTTTTTTTTTTTTTTGGAGGGGGGGGGGGGGTGGGGGCGGGGTGGGGGGGGGCACCAGACCCCTCCACTGATGAGAGGGTCACACACCCTCTTGTCCTCACCCCTATCTCGCTGCTATGTGGCTCAGGTGATTCTGTGCATCATATTCTTTATGACTCCCACTAGATACATGTATTACTCTTGCCCCTACATGTAACTTAGATATCCTGGCTTAGCACCAGTATAATGGTAAACTAACATCAAATTGTGTGCTTATGTGCAGTAGCTAACATATTGGAACAGTACAATGAGCTTTGTCAGAAACTTGATCAAGTATTGATGACAAACAACAATTTTCATTACCAGTACCTGGTGCCAGTAATAAAATAAGATTTGCAAAGATCACCCTGCATTTTTTTCAGCTATTAACTAACATAAAATTGTGCGCTTCATGAAAATTATTTCGTAACTACCTGTTAAAAATTACCGTTTCTTGTTTTGCTCTTTTAGAGAAAGAAATCACTCCTTTTCTGGCGGGCATACTAAACACCGAGGCAACCGAGGGATACCAAGGTGAAGGAAAACAGGAGAGAAACGGGTATGAGGTGGTGTGTTCTTTTTATTATTTATTTATTGGTGTTTAAGGTCACATTTATCTGCACAACAGCTTATTGTGACCATGGCAGTTTTATGGATGGAGGAAACTAGAGTACCCAGGAGAACCACTGAGCAATGGCAAGCAACTGTAAGCTCCCCAACATACTACACAAGCACGGTTAGCCTTGTTCGAAGACAGGTGCACCAAGAACATGCAGTATGCCTTAGTACACAGCATACCTTGCCCCCACATGGGTAGTGGGGGTGAAGTGTCTTGCCCAAGGACACAAAGCTGTTGCTGCAGGTGGGATTCGAACCGAGGATCTCTCGGCTTGCAGTCTGCACCTCTACCTACTGAGCTAATGCACCCCTGATGGTGTATTCTGATTATGTAAATAGATTTAAGCAGTACTAGTATGTGACTGGTTTTAATGCCATATTTGAGAATTATGGGTGCTGAAGTAATAAGAGTGCGCTGAAAAATCTTCCCTTTGGTATTTAGTAGGTAGCTTGGTAATGGTAAAGTGACTTCACCTAGGTAAGCAACAGTGTGAAAGCTGGCAGCCATCTTTAAAATCGGGCCGCCACACCCATAAAACACTCGTTCTCATCCCAAGGTGATAACAAAGGTACCCAAGAAGTTTCATGAAGATCGGTTCATAAATACAGCCTCCAGACTTAGCGTATTGACATGTGCACTTACAGTGTATAAGTAGCACTGATAAATTAAAGGTCATCTAATTTGCAGAATTTCTGCAAGAGAAAAAACCTGTATTATACAGTATTTTTTGTGATGTACAGTTAAAACTAGAAGTCCTGTCACAAACTGTGCACTTATTTAGGCTTAATTGCGCGTATGAATTGCGCGCAATTGTCATATCGAATGGCATCCAAAGCACGGCAAGTTCTCCTGGTTACTTATAGCAAACACGGGCAATGTTTCAGCCAATGGACCTCCAGGTTACCCGGAGATCCATTGGCTGAAACATTGCTTGTGCACAGGCCATATTTACAGAATTTGATTGCCTTACTATGGTCATATCGCATAGATTAACATGCATATTGACGTGCTATTTGTGCACATTTCAGGACAGGACTTTTAGTTTTAACTGTATTCCATGTTACTAAACATTCATACAAAAATTTATTCAAATCAGAACTTTCATACAGAAGTTCTGTACAAAAAACTGATCGCACTAATTTTAGTACAAATTGGCTGCTAGTGGCCATCTTGAATTACGAACTGCACCCAAAAACCCTCGCTCTCATCCCACGGTGATAACAAAAGTACCCAAGACGTTTCGTAAAGATCGGTTCATAAATACGGCCACTAGCCTAAGCCGTATAGAAGCTGTGTACAAAAAACTGATTGGACCTAATTTTGGTACAAAATGGCCACTGGCAGCCATCTTGAATTTGGATTGCACCCCAAAATACTCGTTCTCGTCCCTAGGTGATAACAAATGTATGCAAGAAGCTTGGTGAAGATCCGTTCATAAATACAGCCCCTAGCCCAATCCGTATTGACATGTGTACTTACTGTGTATAAGTAGCACTGAATAAATCAAAGTTCATCTAATTTGCATAATTTCTGTACAAGAAAAAAACCTGTATTTTATGTGATGTATTCCATGTTACTAAACAATCATACAAAAATTTATTCAAATCAGAACTTTCATACAGAAGTTCCGTACAAAAAATTGATTGCAGTAATTTCAGTACAAAATAGCTGCCGGTGGCCATCTAGAATTTTGGACTCCCCCCCCCCCCCCCCCCCCCCCCCCAACCCACTCATTCTAACATCATGGTGATAAAAAAGGTACCCAAGAAATTTCGTAAAGATCGGTTCATAAATACGGCCTCTAGCCCAAGTTGTATAGAAGTTCTGTACTAAAAAACTGATTGTACATGTACCTAATTTCAGTACAAAATAGCCACTGGTAGCCATCTTGAATTTTGGACTGCACCCAAAAACACTCATTCTCATCCCAAGGTGATAACAAAGGTACCCAAGAAGTTTCATGAAGATCAGTTCATAAATACTGTACAGCCTAGCCCGAGCCGTATTGACATGTGCACTTACTGGGTATACATGTAAGTAGCAGTGAATAAATTAAAGTTCATATAATTTGCATAATTTCACAACGAGAAAAAAACCTGTATTATATGTGATGTACTCCATGTTACTAAACATTCATACAAAAATTTATTTAAATCAGACCTTTCATACAGAAGTTCTGTACAAAAATGCTGATTGCACTAATTTCTGTACAAAATGGCTGCTGGAGGCCATCTTGAATTTTGGACCGCACCCAAAAACACTCGTTCTCGTCCCACGTGATAACAAAGGTACTCAAGAAGTTTCGTAAAGATCGGTTCATAAATACAGCCTCTAGCCCAAGCCATATTGAATTGCTGTTACTGAACAGATGGACAATGGGCCATGACATAACCTTAAATTTGACTTTGTCAAAGTTGAGCTAAAAATGGAGAGTATCCAGAGTATCACAAAACAAAAACCTATTTGTAAAGGACTCCTCCTTTCAAGGACAATGGGGCTGTGTTGGCATTCACCACCATGCTGCCTTGAGGCTGCATTTTGAATTCCTGTGTTTGTTGTTCTAATGAAATATTATTTTATTATTATCAGTTATGGTACAAATATGGTACCGATAGCACACTTTCAGGAACCGCTGATGTCTGATGTCGACTGTGTGTCAGTGCGTGAGGTGCACACATACTTTTGGGGTTCTATACACCACATCCTTCATTTTGCTATATAATTTGTGTAAATTTATTTGGAATTTATAGAATTTCAGACTTGGAAATTTCATAGTATTGTTTTTGCCTTAGTTATGGTGCTTTATAAGTAATGGGCAATTTAGTTTGAAAAAAAGGGGTTCATGAATATTCAGTCACAGGAAGATTCAGCCCTCATACCTTTTCTGAGAATATTCGGTCCCCAATTTCATTCATGCCCCCACCCCTCTCTCCTGTTAACCCATATAATGAACATCCCAAAAGACATTTTAATATCTAGATATTTATGCTTGTCCGCAACTTATTATGGACACAAACAGAAACAGAGTCAAGGTAATTGTGTTTTACTGTCTTGAATTTCAAATTTGTTTGGGGGGGTTGGGGGTGGGGGGGGGGGGGTGCACCTGACCCCTCCACTGATGAGAGGGTCACACACCCTCTTGTCCTCGCCCCTATCTCACTGCTATGTGGCTCAGGTGATTCTGTGCATCATATTCTTTATTACCTGGCTACACTCCCACTAGATATTACTCTTGCCCCTACATGTAACTTAGATTTCCTGGCTAAGCACCAGTATATAGTGGTAAACCAACATCAAATTGTGCACTTATGTCCAGTCGCTAACATACTAGAATAGTATAATGTGCTTTGTCAGAAACTTGATCAAGTATTGATGACAAACAGCAATTTTCATTACCAGTACCTGGTGCCAGTAATAAAATAAGATTTGCAAATATCACCCTGCGTTTTTTCAGCTATTAACTAAGATAAAATTGTGCGCTTCATGAAAATTATTTCGTTACTACCTGTTAAAAATTACTGTTTCTTGTTTTGCTCTTTTAGAAAAAGAAATCACTCCTTTTCTGGCGGGCATACTAAACACCAAGGCAAACCGCGGGATACCAAGGTGAATGAAAACTGGAGAGTCTAAACGGGTATGAGATGGTGTGTTCTTTTTATTATTTATTTATTGGTGTTTAAGGTCACATTTATCTGCACAACAGCTTATTTTGACCATAGCAGTTTTATGGATGGAGGAAACTAGAGTACCCCAGGAGAACCACTGAGCAATGGCAAGCAACTGTAAGCTCCCCAACATACTACACAAGCTGGGTTAGCCTTGTTCGAAGACAGGTGCACCAAGAACATGCAGTATGCCTTAATACACAGCATACCTTGCCCCCACATGGGTAGTGGGGGTGAAGTGTCTTGCCCAAGGACACAAAGCTGTTGCCGCAGGTGGATTCGAACCGAGGATCTCTCGGCTTGCAGTCTGCACCTCTACCTACTGAGCTAATGCACCCCTGATGGTGTATTCGGATTATGTGAATAGATTTAAACAGTATAAGTATGTGATTGGTTTTAATGCCATATTTGAGAATTATGGGCACTGAAGTAATAAGAGTGCACTGAAAAATCTTCCCTTTGGTATTTAATAGGTAGCTTGGTAATGGTAAAGTGACTTCACCTCAGTAAGCAACAGTGTGAAAGCCGGCAGCCATCTTTAATTTCGGGCTGCACCCAAAAACACTGGTTCTCATCCCAAGGTGATAACAAAGGTACCCAAGAAGTTTCATGAAGATCGGTTCATAAATACAGCCTCCAGCCTTAGCGTATTGACATGTGCACTTACAGTGTATAAGAAGCACTGAATAAATCAAAGGCGATCTAATTTGCATAATTTCTGCAAGAGAAAAAAACCTGTATTATACAGCATTTTTTGTGATGTATTCCATGTTACTAAACATTCATACAAAAATTTATTCAAATCAGAACTTTCATACAGAAGTTCTGTACAAAAAACTGATTGCACTAATTTTGGTACAAAATGGCTGCTAGTGGCCATCTTGAATTTCAAACTGCACCCAAAAACACTCGTTCTCATCCCACGGTGATAACAAAGGTACCCAAGACATTTCGTAAATATTGGTTCATAAATACGGGCTCTAGCCTGAGCCGTATAGAAGTTGTGTACAAAAAACTGATTGTATCTAATTTTGGTACAAAATGGCCTCTGGCAGCCATCTTGAATTTTGGATCGCACCCCAAAACACTCATTCTCGTCCCTAGGTGATAACAAAGGTACCCAAGAAGCTTGGTGAAGATCGGTTCATAAATACAGCCCCTAGCCCGAGCCGTATTGACATGTGCACTTACTGTGTATAAGTAGTACTGAATAAATCAAAGTTTGTCTAATTTGCATAATTTCTATACAAGAAAAAAAACTGTATTTTATGTGATGTATTCCATATTACTAAACAATCATACACAAATTTATTCAAATCAGAACTTTCATACAGAAGTTCTGTACAAAAAACTGATTGCAGTAATTTCATTTTCAGTACAAAATAGCTGCCGGCAGCCATCTAGAATTTTGGACTCCCCCCAAAAACACTCATTCTAACCCCATGGTGATAACAAAGGTACCCAAGAAATTTTGTAAAGATCGATTCATAATTACGGCCTCTAGCCCAAGTTGTATACAGTTAAAACTAGAAGTCCTGTCCTGAAATGCGCACAAATAGCACGTCGATTTGTGCATTAAACTATGCGTTATGGAGATGGTAAGGCTATCAGATTCTGCACATACGGCCTGTGCACAAGCAAAGTTTCAGCCAATGGACCTCTGGGTATCCCGGGGGTCCATTGGCAGGAACATTGCTTGTGATTGCTATGGGTAACAAGGAGAACTTGCCATGCTTTGGGTGCCATTCGATATGGCAACTGCGCGCAAATCTTACGCACAATTAGGCCTAGATAAGCGCACAGTTCAAGACAGGACTTCTAGTTTTAACTGTAGAGGTTCTGTACAAAAAACTGATTGTACCTAATTTCGGTACAAAATGGCCACTGGTAGCCATATTGAATTTTGGACCGCACCCAAAAACAATCATTCTCATCCCAAGGTGATAGCAAAGGTACCCAAGAAGTTTCATGAAGATCAGTTTATAAATACAGCCTAGCCCGAGCCGTATTGGCATGTGCACTTACTGGGTATACATGTAAGTAGCACTGAATAAATTAAAGTTCATCTAATTTGCATAATTTCAGCACGAGAAAAAAACCTGTATTATATGTGATGTACTCCATGTTACTAAACATTCATACAAAAATTTGTTCAAATCAGAACTTTCATACAGAAGTTCTGTACAAAAAACTGACTGCACTAATTTCTGTACAAAATGGCTGCTGGAGGCCATCTTGCATTTTGGACCGCACCCAAAAACACTCGTTCTCGTCCCACGGTGATAACAAAGGTACCCAAGAAGTTTCGTAAAGATCGGTTCATAAATACAACCTCTAGCCCGAGTCGTATTGAATTGTTGTTGCCAAACAGAATGAAGTTTGTTCCCAAACAGATGGACAACGGACTATGACACAACCTTAAATATCACTTTGTCAAAGCTGAGCTAAAAATGGGGAGTATCCAGAGTATCACAAAACAAAAATCTATTTTGTAAAGGACTCCCCCTTTCAAGGACAATGGGACAGCATTCACCACCATGCTGCCTTGAGGCTGCATTTTGAACTCCTGTGTTTGTTGTTCTTATGAAATATTATTTTATTATTATCAATTATGGTACAAATATGGTACTGATAGCACACTTTCAGGGTCCGCTGATGTCTGATGGCGACTGTGTGTCAGTGTGTGAGATGCACACATACTATACACCACATCCTTCATTTTGCTATATAATTTGTGTAAATTTATTTGGAGTTTATAGAATTTCAAACTTGGAAATTTCATAGTATTGTTTTTGCCTTAGTTATGGTGCTTTATAAGTAAAGGGCAATTTAGTTTGAAAAAAAGGGGTTCATGAATATTCAGTCACAGGATGATTCAGCCCTCATACTTTTTCTTAGAATATTCGGTCTCAGTCGTGGTCGAATGTCATCACCTCTTGAGGTCAAATCCTCACAGAATTTTTTTTTTTTAAATATTCTAATCATTTTTTCTATTGTTTTATGTTAAGGATTTATGATTACTAATTATGACAAAATTACAAGTGCGATATGAAACAAACCTTAATGAAGCTAGAACAAAAAAAACCTTCCCAAAACAAGCTGTGGGAGGTTCTCAGCTTGAATCCCAATTGCGGTAACTGAAATAAGGCGTACTGCACATCGATGGTGCACTTGTCTTCAACCAATGCTAACCCTGCTTGCTTGGAGTTACAATGTTGAGAAGCTGACAGTTGCTTGTCATTGTTGCTTGGTAGTTCTCTCTGGGTGCTCTGGCTGGGTTCCTCCCCCAGTAAAACTGTTGGGTGGCCCTGGCTGTAAAAATTGTTGTTAAACCCAATAAATAAAGAAATCAAATTTGCTGAATCCAAGACCTTTGAATGATGGTTTTGATTGGGGTGTGTGTGGGGGGTGGGGGTGGGTGGGGGGTTATACAGTTGTGCCCACTTAATTGGATATATCTTAATTGTATACAGTTGAAACTAGAAGTCCTGTCCCGAATTGTGCGCTTATCTAGGCTTAATTGCGCATAGGAATTGTGCGCAATTGCCATATCGAATGGCATCCAAAGCATGGCAGTTCTCCTGATTACTCATAGTAAACACAGGCAATGTTTCTGCCAATGGACCTCCGGGTTACCCGGAGGTCCATTGGCTGAAACATTGCTTGTGCACAGGCCATATGTACAGAATATGATAGCCTTACTATGGTCATAACGCGTAGATTAACGCGCAAATCAACGTGCTATTTGTGCGCATTTCATGTTAGGACTTCTAGTTTTAACTGTATCCCTGTTAATAGAATATAATTTTCCAACACAAAACCATTTACCTCCAGTACAAATTTGACCTGGTAATCGAATATACAGTTAAAACTAGAAGTCCTGTCATGAATAGTGCGCTTATCTAGGCTTAATTGCGCGTTGGAATTGCGCGCAATTGCCATATTGAATGGCATCCAAAGCACGGCAGGTTCTCCTGGTTACTCATAGTAAACACATGCAATGTTTCTGCCAATGGACCTCCGGGTTACCCGGAGGTCCATTGGCTGAAACATTGCTTTTGCGCAGGCCATATGTACAGAATTTGATAGATTTACTTGGGCCATGACGCGCACATTAACACGGATATCAACGTGCTATTTGTGCGCATTTCATGACAGGACTTCTAGTTTTAACTGTAGGTTATAGAGTAATCTCCTGTTAATTGAATAAAAAATCTTGTAACATGTTGAGAAATTGCCCTGACTCTTCCCAGTTTTCCTTTGGTTATAGACCAATTTGGCCTCAGTACATTCAATACAGGCATTTAATATATTATATCTTGTTTGAGCTCATGGAGCTCTGTCAAACAAAATATAATAGAATAAATGCTAAGTTTATCTCTGGAATACAGGAAAGTGACACAATCCCTGTTAATTGAATACTCCTGCTAATTGAATAATGTTATTGGCAAAGTGGCTCTTCAATTAACAGGGTTCCACTGTACAGCAAAAACAAATATCACAAACTAATAATGAAACTATGTACTTGTGAAATTTTCATGTGGTCATTCTACAAAATGTTTTAGCTGGTACTATACAGTTTTGAAGGTTAAAGGGCTCAGTACTTAGAGGTGAAGGCTGCAAGTCAAAGGGTCCTCTATCAAATACCACCTGTGACAACCACTTTGTTTCCTTGGGCAATACACTTCATTCCCACTGCCCACGTAGTTCCATTGCGTACCAAGGCATACTGCATGTCAATCGTACACTTGTCTTCAACCAATGCTAACCCAGCGTGTGTGCTGTTTGTACGTTAGATGTTTGTAATTGCTCTGTGGTTCTCCCTGGCTTTTCCCACCTGTAAAACTGTCCGACATGAAGTGACCCTGGCTATTGAAGTGTCATTAAACCCCAATAAATAAATCAATAAGAATCATGTGTCCCTATTCTGGAGAACAGTTTGGGGCAAATTGCCAAAGGATGGTTTGGGTTAGATTAGTATCCAGTTTGGGTCAAATTGTTGGAGGACAGTTTGGATGCAATTCTCACGAATTCCAGTCACTTTGGCCCCAAGTCATTTTGGCCCCAGTCATTACAGCCTCAGGTCATTTCAGCCCCAATATACCAGGTCATTTCGGTCTCTTTAAATATTTTCAAATATTGTTTGAATTTTAACATTTTTCTATTTAATTTTTTTTCAACATATATATCTCTCAATTAGATATTCAGGTATACATGATATATGTCTAGTAGATTTTCTTTCATGATGAATAAATAAAAGAAAAGTTTCAGCATGTCGAAGATGCACATGGACTATGTGGGATTTGAAATCACTTGTGACCTGAATAATTTTATTTGCTTATGAATCTATGAGAGCCGGAAGCGAGGGTAAGTAATGTGATTTGGTTTGAGTGTACGCCTTGGAAGTGGGGCACTGGGATCAGACCCCGTGGACATCGAACTGGAAGGGGACTAGGAATTGCGCATAACTACAAGGATTCTGCTCTATGTTTTAGAAAATGTGGACATATTTATGGTAGTATCAAAATCGCAGTTTGGTGGTTGTTTCAGAAAATAAAAAAGAAAAAGAAACCCTGTGAACCTCAAACTGGAAGGTGACTAGAAATTGTGCATAACAATATGAATAAATGACTGCATATTCCGGTACTTTGCAAAATTTCAAAGTAAAATAATTTCTCTTACTTATACAGATAGCATCTTAAATGTATGTAAAATTGAACACATGGATAATTTTTAATGTCATGTATAACTGTTCTGTACACTGTGTAAATACAAATAACTGAACATTACTTAATAAAGGTAATTACCCATTATTTCTAAACATGAACTATGCACTGATCTTTATAGATCTCTACACTTAAAATGGTGCTGAAATGACCAAGGGACCAAAGTGACTAGGACAGAGATGACTTTGAGCTCGAATTGACCAGAGGACGAAATGACTTGGAGCCGAAGTGATTGGATATCATTCTAACAGATGAGAGACGTTAATTAGGCCCTAATACAGAACACATTGAATGTGAATTTACTGCAGAGATAATTGCTCGACGATATATTAATATTTTTTCAATGAATATCGAACAATCTATTAATATTTTTTTTTAAGAATTATTTTCAGGAGTTAAAACGAATATCGTAGCGTATCTAAAATATCCTAACAGATTGTACTGCTTTTCTGTTGGATGATTCTTCCCTGGGCCTAGTTCTCCCCAGGCTGAAGATTCCCCCAGTTCCCGAAAAAAGATGAGTTACCCAAGTCGACCTCTACAATTATACCCAACACGTCCGAAACTCGTTCACTGGGGGAAAGTATTCAAGTATTGCATTTTGAATCATTTTTTATTTATATAATAATTTTATTGTATCATTTATTGTATATTACCTATTGTAATATATCTTAATGTACCTCCATTGTAATATATCTTAATGTACCTCCTTGCATTAAATTTCATATATGTGTATGAAATTCTGAAAACAGAAATGTCAGAACAAAATAAACTATCCAGCCAGCTAATAAATTTTAATTACTGTTTATTCAATGGATTACCAATAAAAATTATATTATTACAGTAAAAGTTCTTAAAGTATATGTACGTTATATTAAGTTCCACAACATAATCTTATAATTTTGCAATTTTTCATTGCAGAGCTCCACCGGCACCTTACAGTGAATAATTGCAAAATTATTAGCATAAGTATTATAAGAATTAATTATATTAAGAAATGCAACAAAATTTGTTATATTAAGTTCTGCAACATAATCTTATAATTTTGCAAGTATTCATCGAGGCGCACTGTCGCTTTACAATGAATAATAGCAAAATTATTAGCAAATGTATTATATAGAATTAATTATATTAAGAAACGCATCAAAATTTATGGTTTATTAAATTCTGCAACATAATCTTATAATTTTGCAATTATTCTTGGAAGAGCATCACCGGCGCTTTACAATGAATAATCACAAAATTATTAGCAAATGTATTATAGGAATTAATAATATTAAGAAACGCATTAAAACGTGTTATATTAAGAATTGCATCAAAACTTGTTATATTAAGTTCCGTAACATAATCTTATAATTTTGCAATTATTCCAGGGGGAGGGGGGGTCCTGGGGGGACCAAAATTTTGCAAGACGTGATGTGGGGGTGGGTGAGTCTCTTGAGTGCACCAAAAATGTGCATTTCCAACTTGTGCAATTTTTTAAAAACATATCAATATATCAGCCAATATATGACATCATTTGTGTTTCAAACCTGAAACTGAGTGAAAGATGATGTTGTACATCACACTCTTAACATAAATACAACATCAGGAGGCTTTATATGTGAGAATATTGGGCTTAATATGGGAAAATGTCACACGTTAGTAGGGGGTGGGTGTCTTGTTCGAAATGTAGAAAATGTGCAGACAATATTTCCTTGACAAGCGGACGACTCGGCTTGCGGACGAAACGTCCGTATACCCTTTTTTCAAGCAAACTTTTCCTTACTTTTACAACACCTTAACAATAACATTCGGATAATTCAACAACTGAGTTTCTGTTCATCTTGATATTTCACGAGGTTCGTGTCAATGCATATCCGTATACAATCGCACCAATATAACAACAATTATCAGTTATATTATCGGTTATATGTACGTTTTTTCGATTGAGGTTATCACTGGCAGACAAGCTACAACGAAATCAGGACTGAGAGTTCGATCGGAAACGACGAGATCATCAGCTGAGCATATTGACAAACCTCCAGAAGGACAGAACTCGAGTAATAATAGTAACACTTTGGCCGGCCGCTGATTTGTCGCGGTTCTCGGTTCAGAAGGCCTGGTTACCCCTTTAGTGTAGATATGTAGGCAAATGTATCACGCAAAGCTTTGAGGCGAAACAAAAAACATTTGATTCCCAGAGGGGGACAGGCCAATTGCAATTGCATGGGCAATTCGACACCGGAAGTTATGTGGTTTTTTCACTGAAATTTACTGTCCACTTCAAAAATCACATTGACGGCTATAGAGAATTCTGTTCTGGAACACATTTATCTGACTGGGTATGTGGAACCCTTTGCGGGCCTACGGCCCGCTTGGGGTTCCTATTAATAGGTAAAAAATACAATTCTAGAAAATGCAATTGTAGAAGTTTTATAATATTGGCTCCTGAAGGGGAGTTGTGCAAAGAGTTAAACTTTAAATGAAACAAATTCATAATGAATCAAAGTTTCCTGGAATTTTATTGAAGAAGCAAAAAAAAACAATCATGAGGAAAGACTTGACTAGTTTTTGATTATTCTTCATCTGTTGAAGAAAAGTTATTACCATTTTGTTTCATTTTTAAATAAACTTTTTATGGATACTGTTACTTCTGTCTGTTTTATTTTTACAGTATATATATACACCGAAAAAGCCCCCCACCCCCCCCCCCCCCCACCCCCCCCCCCCACCCCGCCCCCCACCCACCCACACTAACCAGTAATGTTTTGTTGGGTGAAAATATCTGACATATTGGATGGGAATGGATTTTATTGCACGCCTGCTCTATGAAATCTCCATCTTCAGCAACACAAAACCATGCGGAAAAGTAAAATCTGATCCTCACACATGTGCCGAACAGAAATCGTTGACAGACTATTTTTAAAATGACACGAAATTTCCCTGGAATTTTCTGCAAACCGTGCACCGCAGTTACATTTTGAATCCCTGGCGATAGCTAAAAATAGTAACACGGGTTCCCCTCGCAAATTTGGTTGGCGATAAAATCTGTTCATTTTGTTGATAGATTTCAAATAAATTGCTGAGTATCCTTCTAATAAATGTTTTATAGATGTGAAGGCGCGTAATAAAACACAGAACGACATACGAGTGTGAGTGGGTTAATCGATATGGCACTTGTGTCATCGAGGAAGGATAAAATTTGAGGCCTGTGGCTCTCGTTTTATCCTTCATCGCTGGCACTCGTGCCATATCGACTAACCCATTCACACGCGTGTGTCGTTCTGTGTATTTCCCACAAATGATAAGTGGTAGCAGATGCTTGTATCACTTTTATTTGTGAAAAAATTCATTGGAACACATCAATTATGTCAGAATATTTCACCCAATATAAAGGGGGAGCTAACCAGCCTTTTAAGTTCCAGAAAACTTCCAGTTACAAAGAGTGACCATTGACCAAATCGCCTTATGTTTACTGTACTTGCACGTCTTAATGACTTTTAATTGATAACTATCGCTGATGTTGCCTTTTCACAACATTATTATTATCTAGTCAAAGCCATGGCGGCTAAGAAGCAGCCATAATTTAATTTGATATTACATTCTTTTGTTAAAGCCCACAAACACTTGCCGTGTATTTTGAGGTTTTTTTCTCTTATTGCTGGTGCCATATACCGAAATCTAAATTAGAGGAAGCAAGCACAGAAATGTCTGAAAGAGGGTAATGGGGCGAGGTGAAACTACTCGCGTAGCCTTCTGACAGCAGAAAAAATGTGACACCTGAACATTAGTCTCTCAGCAAGCAAGAAATGCTACTCTTCACTGATAAAACAGATCCTCCTGGGAGCCAATAATCCGGGACAAGGCCCCTCCTTAGGTGCGCCATCTTGGAGCAATGGGGAGGGGGGGGGGCTATGTTCCCTGCACTCAGTCGGCACCAGCTCAAGTATACGTATTTGCGTTCGGAAACGTGCCCTTCTGGAGGCTGTGTCCCTTTTCCTTCATTGCTTCTTGTGCCCCTGCCCAAACCCCACACTGAAACCCACCCATACTCTGAATTTATGTCCTCCACCCTTTACATTCTATTACCCCTGACCGAATGCCTTCCAACGTTGATCGCGCCATTCAGTTATTGTCCATTTTGACTGTGACTATGGTGGTCACTGTGTGCTTGTGGGTTCAAATATGTCACAGCATACTTCTTGAATATTCTGTACAAGCAAGCTGTGCAAACAGTTTTAAGATTACAATTATTCCTTCTGTTAAAAAATATTATTTCATTTAATGTGCATCTCTGTGTGACTGTGTGTAGTTGATACGTCACTGTTTTTCGGGTGCATCAATCAGCGCCTCTTAACTTTCCCAGTTTCGCAGTAAGAAACAGGATGCCTCTGAATATTGACGTGAATGGAGTAAAATTAAGAATATCTCTCAGATTTTTTAGCCAAAATGGGTTGAATGTTTGATTGCGATGATTTATGACCACCTGTGTGGCATGCTGTCTGTTTATTTATCTTACACTGCGCATGCTCGGGAGTGGATGTCTATTGTTACACCGAGGGGATAATTTCTCCCTAAAAGTACTTTTATGGTAGAGTCTGTTTGGATTTGTTATGAGAGTAGTGTTTCTATGGACATATAGAAGCGTTTTAAAAAGAAATGCGAGGTAAAGGTAAACCTAATAGACGAGAGAGAGTCTCCGACGGTGACACGCCGAAACCACAACAAAAAAGTTTCAAGATGGCGGAATCGGGCCATGAGGATGATGTTGATATACAGCAAGGGGATAGTGGTCAAAGTATTTTGGTGGACGACACTTCTGTTGCTCAACAGTTGGCTAATTTGGTTAAGATAGTTGGGGATGTTAAAAGGGGTCAAGATGGACTTCGTAAAAGTGTTGATAGTAAACTAGACAAATTTAAAGGTGAGCTGATGACGTCACTGGATGCCAAATTTAAATCGTTCAAAGACGATATTGATGTTCAGATAGCTTCACAACAATCACGAATTGACCAACTATTTTTACGGGTGAATGATTTACAAACGCGGACGAAACGCACCGAGGACAAGATTGATAACGTAAACAATGCAATGCCAGCTGATATGCAGCGTCGGCGAATTGATGACAGTGACACAGTTATTATTGTTACAAATGTGCCAGAAAAATCGAATGAAAACGTGATAGATGTTGCCAAAGATATTGTCTCGGCCCTTAGTGATGATGTGAGGGATAGGGTCGTGGTTGTGGACGCGGTGCGTCTAAAGAAGCGCTTTCGTGATAAACCAGCATTAATTAAGATCTCAGTTGACAGTTTAGAAAATAAGATTCTAATTTTGAGGTCGAAGAAGGAACTTCAGAAATCGGATCGTTTCAAGAGGTGCTTTTTACGGGGTGGGAAATCCCACATAGAACGTCTTATTGAATTAAACGCAAGAACTATGCTGAGAGAATTACCAAACGGAACTGTTTTTACTGTATCCGGTAGTGCACGAATCATCAGAAAAACAGATGAGAGACATTCTGGCAGCTAGGGTCGCCGTGACGTGGACAGAACTGTAGGTGATAGTAATAGCTATACTAGCAGTGGTGGTAGTAGTGGTGGTAATGACAATAGTGGCGATTATATTAATGTTGGCAATGTTGGTAAGATAAAGTTTGGGCAGATCAACCTAAATGGTTGGACGGCTGATAAAGCTGAACTTAGTTCCAAGTTAATTATGTCTATTAACTATGATATTTTGTGCGTATGTGAAACGCATCTCTTGGGTAGAGAGGAATTATCTGTAGAAGGGTACAGCTGGGTTGGTTTTAATCGTGTGCTAAAACATAAGAACGCCCCTAAGGGGTCCGATGGTGTAGGTGTTCTGGTGAGAAATACATTACTGGAATGTTACGTAATAACGATTGTAGATAAATCAGTCGACGGTGTACTTTGTTTAAATTTAAAATGCAAAGAAGGTAGTAGCGAATTTATATTATTCTCATGCTATCTCCCCCCAGAGAACTCACCTTGGGGTAGAGATCCTGATACTTTTTTCTGTCGTGTATTGACTGACATATACATGCATGGTGGTGACAACCCAATCATATTGTGTGGTGACCTCAATGCACGTATCGGTGAGTTACTAGATTATAACCAGGAATTTGACAACATTTGTAAGAGGGAAGCGCTTGAGAAAACTATTAATCAGCACGGGCGAGCCTTTATTGAATTTTTGGTAGATGCTAAAATTTGTTGCCTGAATGGGAGAGGGGATAAGAATAAAAATAACTTTACATCAGTTAGCACCAAGGGGAAAGCAGTGGTTGACTATATATGTGTGTCTCACGATGTGTTGCAGAAGTGCTCAAATTTTCAAGTTCATTTGCAGTCAACTTTGGTTGATAAATTCAATCTGCATCCCCTTATAGGGGAGAGATGTAAGCCGTCAGATCATAGCTTTTTAACATTCGATCTTGACATTGATAGACCGAATATATCCTTGATAAATAGTGAGAATCAAATGGGTGTTAGAAGTAAATTAAATAGGCCACTCCCTGGTAATTTTATGAGTTCTGAGCTCTCATTAAGATGTTTGAATGAGATTATTAGTAAATTAGAATATTGTCGAGAAACACAAAACTCTGTCGATGAGTTATATAACCAATTTGTTGTAGATACAGTCATTAGCGAAATTAGGTTGCACATACCAAACTATGGTACATCAATTTCAACCAAATCGAGGAAAAAATTTAAATTTATTAAACCATTTTGGAATGAAGATTTGACTAATCTATGGAAGAAAATGCATGAAAAAGAAAAATATTTTTTATTGTGTAAAAAATCAAATAAAAACTTCAAGACTGCCCTTTCAGATTTTAAATATTCACGTAAACATTTTAATAAAAAATTACGCTTCTATGAACGGAAATATAATAAAGATTTAATGACGGAAACGGAATCTCTAACCACTCATAACCCCAAAGATTTCTGGAATAAAATAAAAAACTTAGGACCCTCGAGGAAACCTAAAATTCCAGACGAAGTATTATGTAAAACTGGGGAGGTTTCCAAGGACAGGGCCATTGTTTTAGGGGAATGGGCACGGGCATTCTCTGATTTATATAATCCCAGGGATGTAGAGGGGGAATTTGATCATGAATTTTTAAGAAATATCATGGAAGAAAAATCATTTATTGAAAACAAATTCTTAGACCCATTATATGAACCAAAAGCAATTTTAAACAGACCCATCGAACTAAAAGAAGTTGAAAATGTAATACGGAAAGCGAAAAACGGTAAAGCTGTGGGCTGGGATAAGGTACCATACGAGTCCCTAAAAAATATTCCCGTAACCAAAATTTTACACTGTTTATTTCAGTTCATTTTCGATACTGGTATTTTACCTTCCGTCTGGAAGAAAAGTATTATTTGCCCAATACCCAAGGATATATCTTTAGACCCCAAAGTGCCGTTACACTATAGAGGCATCTCATTACTGTCAAACGTGTGTAAGCTTTATGACAATGTTTTGAATAATAGACTCATGGATTTCTTTGACGAACATAATCTGATTGTTGATGAGCAATGTGGATTCAGACCAAAACGCTCATGCATTGATAATATTTATTCTCTTACGGCCTTGACTAGGGGGAAACCCCAGATTTTTGCCTCCTTTATTGATTTTAATAAAGCGTTTGATCGCATTGATAGGAATATGTTACTATTTAAATTATTAAAATCCGGAGTTGATGGTAACATGTATCGATCAATCAGTTGCATGTATGAATTCTCCCAGTCATGTGTAAAAGTAAATAACAACACCACTGATATGTTCTTATGTCGGTCAGGCGTGAAACAAGGGGATAATCTCTCGCCAACAATGTTTACACTATTTATAGACGATCTGGCACGGACTATAAATGCTGCAAACAAAGGGGTCAATATCGGAGATACTAGCGTGTCGATTTTGATGTATGCAGATGACATTGTACTTTTAAGCGAAAATGAAAATGATCTACAGTTGTTGCTTGATATAGTGAATAATTGGTGTAAAAAATGGCGTATGTCAATAAATAAAAACAAAACTAAAGTTATGCATTTCAGGGACGCTAAAATAAAACAAAGTAAATTTAAATTCAAAATTGGGGATAATGAATTAGAGATAGTCGGAACATATAAATATCTTGGGGTGGTTTTAAATGAACAAAAAAATTATACGGATACTGCTAACGTATTGGCAAAAGCCGGGGGTAGAGCTCTCGGAGCTATGATCTCAAAAATATATGGCTATAAAGATATAGGTTTTCAAACATATAAAAAGTTATTTGATAACTGTGTGACTCCTATACTTGACTATGGCTCTGCGGTATGGGGGTTTAAAAATACTCATGTATAGATTCTGTACACAATAAAGTAGCACGCTTCTATTTAGGGGTTCATCGGTATACGCCCACATTGGCTGTAAATGGGGAAATTGGTTTTACTCCATCGATAGATAGGAGATGGGTTAACATGCTTCGACTGTGGAACAAATTAATCAACCTCGACGAGAACCGTCTGTTGTATAAAATATTTTTATGGGATTATGAACACTGCCATAATGGGTGGTGCTCAGAAATGAAATGTATCTTTCAAAATCTGGATCAAATGAATAAGTATGAACAAAAACTTCCTTGCGATATTGACAACTGTCAAAATATTTTTATGTCTCACAACAAGGTAAAATGGTTGAATAGCATTGGGTTTGTCCCTAAACTTAGAACATATAAACTTTTTAAGAAATCATATGGTGTTGAGGAATATGTGCAAATGGGGTTGAACCGATACCAGAGATCAGTAATGGCGCAGCTAAGATGTGGGGTTCTGCCATTAAGGATCGAATCGGGAAGATATAAAAATGAAGTGCCGTCCGATAGGTTATGCGCTTTATGTGATAAAAACGAAATTGAGGATGAAACTCATTTTCTTTTAGTATGCCCATTTTATTTGGATTTGAGAGAAAAACTTCTCGCCTGCATGTCTGAAGAACATAAGGCAGAAATACTTTCACTTGGTAATAATAGCTTAGCTATTTTATTTGAAAACTATACACAACAATGTGCCTCATATCTGGCTAATGCCTATGATAAACGTAAAAACTATTTTTATAATAAGTAAAACAGTTAACGAATGAACGATACAGATATGAATTTAAGTAGATACTTGCATATATACGCATGTATAACCTTTTAAGCTAAATCGTCACTGACAATGCCATGGTTAGAACCACAATATTTACTCTTTTATCCCGATATTGCATTCTACTGTGCCTATGTCACTGACCTGGATTCAGCTGCATCCAGGGGTCTGTCTGTTATCCAATAAGCAATTCCACTGAAACGGGCGATGTATGAGGGGGAGAGAGGGAGGGAGAGAGAGAGAGGGGGGAGGGGGTGGAGGTTGGTCGTGGGGGGGGGGGGGGGTAAATGGAATTAGTGAACGAGAGAGAGAGAGAGGGTGGTGGTGGGTCGTCGAGGGGGGGGGGGGGGGGACTGGGTCAAATGGAATCATTGAACGAGCGTGCGCAAAGAGTAAAAGGATATATATCGTGACATATAGGCCAAACTGGCCGGGTGCTTATGTTATAAATTTACTGTTGTGTTGCTATATTGTCATTAGATGCACATGTCACGTGAAATAAAGAATATCTATCTATTTATCTATTTATCGCGTTTTAGCCGTATACGCTTCCTGGTTCTGAAGACATAAAATGATTCTAAATTGGTAAAATCACATGCAGGGACGTAGCGACAGGGAGTGGGGGTGTCCCCCCCCCCCCCCCCAATCACTATCTGGATTTTAGAGTTTCTTTGGTGATGCTGATGTCTCCTTAACGTTCCAAAATTCCAACTCGGTTTCGAATTGGCAAAAAATTTAACTGTTACTATTTACAGCTACAGTGTACGCAATATTGAGCTTCATAAGCATGCATGATGTCAGTCGATGCGAGATTTCTATAGTACGTTTACGTATCGTAATAAAAAAAATCCTCGAAATGCACTTCAAGAAAATCGTGTAAAATCGATATCCTGAGTTAATTCCACCAATCACAGTTACAAAATGATGAAACATCGAAAATTGATCATTCCTGCATAAGATCTGATTTAATGTTAGGACAGTGTGAATTGCTCAATATTCTAAGCTTGAGCATTTGTTTATCACATATTCATTTCTCAGAATAATACCAAATAATAATAACCTGATAATTCTGTCATAAATGTGTTGGCATTTCAGTTACTAGAATCAATTTGGTGCCCCTTTTCATGGCTTCATTTTCAAAATATTTTCTCAGCAGTGAATTTCCAACTGGGGTGAGGGACCGGAAGGGGGTTTTCCCCTCGCGGTCCCTCCCCCAGTTCGAAATTCAGTGCCCTACACACCCAATCGAA
The DNA here is from genome assembly GCA_031216915.1 of Pictodentalium vernedei. NCBI lineage: Eukaryota > Metazoa > Mollusca > Scaphopoda > Dentaliida > Dentaliidae > Pictodentalium > Pictodentalium vernedei. The sequence continues at coordinate 58,171,421 of CM062297.1, forward strand.
CACCTCTAGCCATATCCCTGATCACATGCTCCCGAAACTCGTAGAACATGAAGGGTAAACAAATAATAATTTCACATGGTCTTTAGTCTTTATTGCGCAAGACGTCTGAGAAGCAAAACAAATACTGAATGGTCCCCGTTAAAGTCATTTCTTCAACAACAGCGCTAATTTATTGGAGACTGGTTCGGAACCGGTCAAACAACTGAAGCGAATCAAGAGCACATGGGCTCGTTACAAACAATGATTTAGGAATAAAATAATATTATAAAATAAGAGGTACCAATGGGCCTTAATCGCTCACCTGACAAAGTGGTTCAAATAAGTATTTATGGTCACATTACATTCAGTTAGTCATGGTTCAGCAACACTACAGAGGAATGAAGTCATGAAAGGCAAATGTTATGAAAAAACACTAAGGAATGGATTTGAACAAACTTGATCCTAACCTACCCCACCCCCAACCCCATAGAGAGCTCAAATATTAAGTCAGGGACTCAAATTGAACAAACTTGAATCTGATCCCACTAGAGATGTTATATACCAAATATTACACCAAATATGAAAAAAAAATCTGACTGGTGAACCTGAAGTAGAAGGTTTTTAAATAAGTGTCCTCACGTTGCACTAAGTTAGACTTTGGGCTCAAATAGGGAACCAAAATATTAACCCAGTGACCGATTTGAACAAACTTGAATCTGACCCACCTAGAGATGTTGTATACCAAATATGAAAGGATTCTGACTGGTGGATCTGAAGAAGATTTTTAAAGATATTCCTCATATTTCACCAAAGCTCCCATAGGTAACCCAAATTAATAATCCAAGGGCTCGATTTGAACAAACTTGAATGTGACTACCCTATAGAAGCTGTATACCAAATATGATAGGATTCTGACTGGTGGATCGAAAGAAGATTTTTTCCTCATATTGAACTAAGTTAAGGGAGCCCAAATATCAACCCACGGATCCAATTTGAACAAACTTGCATCTGACCCTTCTAGAGATATTGTATACCAAATATCAAAATATTCTAATTGATGGTTCTGGAGACGAAGATTTTCAAAGAAATTCCCTCATATTGCACTCAGTTAAAATTCAGACTCCAAGAGAGCCCAAATATTAACCCAGGGAACCGATTTGAACAAATTTTAATCTGACCCTCCTAGAGATGTATAACAAATATGAAAGCATTCTAACTGGTGGGTCTCAAGAAGATTTTTTTTTAACTTCCTCATATTGCACTAAGTTAGAGATGGGCAATATACCGAAAAACCGAACCGATTCCGATATCATGGGGATACCGAAAAACCGAATCGAACCAATCTTTGAATACCGAAACTATCTGTATTTTCAGTTCCCCTACATTCGCTATTTATGAGGCCTTACTGAGGATTGATTGCAGTTGAAGAGTTCATTTTCAAGAAAGAATTGACGGATTTTCTTTTTCAGTTTTGTTATGCCTTAATGGCCTGGGCAGTTAAATTGAATTTTTAATAGACTACGACCTGTTCATGCCTTCTTAGCAGTGATTTCTAGTCAAGTCTTGGCTGCCTTAACAGGCAGCCAAGACTTGGCTACAAATCACTGACCAGATGATTTTTCTACTGTCATCAAGCCCACCTAAAGATGACATCTTCAGAACACATATTCTAAGATTACAGACGCCTTAAGCAGGCCTTGAAAGGTTAAGGCGTGTTTAGAACAAGTCACCAAATTACTGTCGATATGATTTGTATTGGCAAAAGCATGAGAATGTTGAGCTCATTAGCAGTGGCATGTGTAGCACTATGATCGAATGATACAAGAACAACTTATTCTGTATTTTTCTGACATGGATTCCCCTTTTGTACTATCCGGTGAATCTCAAGTCACAAACCGAATACCGAACTGATACCGTGGTATGCCCACAAAAAAATACCGAAACCGATACCGAACTCAAAATTCCAATACCGCCCATCTCTACACTAAGTTAATATTCGGGCCCCACAGGGAGCCCAAATATCTACCCAGGGACCCGATTTGAACAGACCTGAAACTGACCCACCTAGAGATGTTGTATACTAAATATGAAGGATTCTGACCAATGGATCTGAAGAAGATCTTTAAAGAAATTTCCCCATACTGCACTAAGTTGAAATTCGGGCCCCCATAGGAATCCCAAATATAAACACACAGAGGCTTGAACAAACTTGAATCTGACCCCCCCCCCCCCCCCCCCCCCCCCCTTCCCTAGAGATGTTGTACACCAAATATGAAAGGATTCTGGCTGATGGATCCGGAGAATAAGATTTTTAAAGAAATTTCCCCATATTGCACTAAGTTAAACTTTGGGCTCCAATAAAGAGCTCTAATATTAACCTAAGGACCCGATTTGAACAAACTTGAATCTGACCCTCCTAGAGATGAGACCAAATATAAAAGCATTCTGACTGTTGGATCTGAAGAAGAAGACAATACTCTGCTACCGTTCTGTACTACCAGGCATTAACCTCGCCCCCAGTACCACCGATCATATGAAGCATCGGCTGGATTAGAAGTACCAAGGGCTAACAACGGAACTACCAGGGTATATACAGCCTATGCTATACTACCGTTCTAAACAACCAAGCATTACCCCCACCCCAACAATAGCACTTGACCTACAATAACGTACTACTTATACAAGTCATATAATAAAACAACGCAATCGGTTGGTTAATAGTACCAAGCACTAACAGGGGACCAACAGGGGTATATATCGCCCATTCTACACCACCGTTCTAAACTACCAGGCATTACCCCTAACCACAATACCACCACTGGGCCAAGCATTACATACTACCTATACCTGTCATAGGATAATATGAAGCATCAGGTGGATTAATGGTATTAAGGGCTAACATGGGACCTATAGGGGTACCAAGCGTACATCCTATACTACTACACTAGGCGACCATTCATTACACCTACCCAGCCCACAATAACGTCTGGTCCAGAATTGCATACTACCTATACCAGTCATGGGGTGACTTAAAGCATTAGGTCGATTAGTAGTACCAATGGCTTTCGGGGATCCACAGATTTATATACCGCTAATAGTATACCTACCAGTGGCGGCGCCAGAAATTTTTTTGTGGGGGGGGGGGGCAACTAGGGGGGCAGACTCCCATGAAGGGGGGCAAATACGTAAAGGATCATATCATTACTTTGTTATGAGGTAGTCGAAACTTGGACCCAAAGTCCGTAATATACTTTTTTGGTTTGGTACGTCCTGTGGACGTACCAAACCAACGGACTTTGGGTCCAAGTTTCGACTAAATGTAATGGTAATTAGCGGTCCTCCTTTGAAAAAATCCTGGATCCGCGTCTGGTGGGTCTGTGCGTGAGAGAGAGAGAGAGAGAGAGAGAGAGAGAGACTCATAATGCCCGTCTGTCATAATGCGAAATCCATGAATTTTTTTAGACAAGGGATATTGATAGACATAACTTAATTATAACTTATAAGTATCTGCATCCGAGTCTTTAAATCTCTACTGCCTGGATGTGTTCATCAGCTAGCCTGAGGCTTTGGGCTAAGTGTGTATGGGAAATTATTGGGAATAAAAAAAGAGAGGGGTGTGTGTGTGTGTGTGAGAGAGAGTGACTGAATGTGTTTGTGTGTGAGGGTGGATGGAAATGCATGCGAGATGGTTGGGGGGGCAACTGAGGGGGTGGGGCAAAGCCTTCGTTTGGGTGGGTGGGGGGCAAATGCCCCCCCCCCATGTCCCCCCATAGCGCCGCCACTGATACCTACATGGATATATACCACAATTACCATATCACCCACCCCATTACGAGACGCCCGACATCCCTGACTCGAATAACGTTATGTCAGATTGTATAGTGGACAACAACAGCGGTAAACGTCTCTATGATGTCGCGAGCGCATCATAACGTCATGATGTCAATAGCAACGTCAACCGCTTCGCGGGGAAAACTTTCAAGAAAAACCACCTTTACCATCATTTTTCCAGCACATACCCATACTCTATAACCATAGCCCCATGTGAACATATATCACTATACATATCAAAGCATACTATATATGTAATACGTACACCACTTGCTGGATCTAGCTGGATAGCCCCGAAGTTTTGCACACGAAAAAATTGCTCCCCAAAAAATCCGGTTCCTATGGGAATTTAACACTAGCTGCTCCCCCAAAAGTCCGGGTATCGGGGGCGGAAAACATCCTGCTATACTACTAATATTATTTTATTCCTGAATCACTGTTTGTGAGGAGCCTCTGTGCTAAGAGTGTCCTCAAGCGCATAAGGATAGGATACCGAAAAATCTGCACACGAATATCTTTTTCGGTTCAAACATTTCGAGAAACATTACAAATCATTCATCGAACACATCGTGAAAAAGAATATTCTGAATCTTGAATTTCTTTTTGAGAAAATCGACTCGATAAGAATTTAACTTTTTATGTTTTCTGTTTTCAACAATAACAATAAAATCATTATTATTATTTTTTTTATTTTTTTCTTCATTTATTCAAAGGATCGCATTCGATCAACAGTTATTCTATCTCCCAGTACCGCTGTGGTGACGTCTGAACAAGAATATTAATTCTCCAGGTCACATTAAATTTTGTCCGGGTTCCGAATTCAGTCCAAGTTTGGGTTATGCAGTACCCAACAGCGCGAGCGCCGAGGGCCCTCATATTCTCGACTGGGGTTTCTCACCCGAGACAATTTGCATTTCCACATTGTTTGATATGATATCCTGGTACTTCCATAAATTATATACTTGTGAATAAGAATTGCCTGAAGATCCATGCTTCGGCTTATATCCGAAAATATTAAGCCTTTGCCCAGCATAACGGCGAAAACCGGCCATCGCTATTCTTAAAAATCACCATTCTATTTTCAATATTTTTAAATTTTTTGCGTCAAAAACATAGCATATGACCCTCATTGGAACGAGCTCGCTGAGCTCGTTCCAATGAGGGTAAAGAGCTATGTTTTTGACGCGCAAAATAAAAAAAAATAGTTGTTCAAGAATTTTGTTGGCAAGTGTCGTCTGCCTTTCATGTTTGGTGATTGGTTAACTTCGGTCGCTCAAACGTTTGGAGGGGGTGGCCTTCCTTCATTACCTGACCTCTACACCAACTCACTACCTGACCACGCCAACGAGTATACATGTGCATGAATCCGGTCCTGGCTTAAATCGGCGTTATTAGTAGAAAAAATTTCTATTAATCGTTCCGTCTGATCTCTCCGTATTTTGAGAGAGAAAAGTGGAAGTATTAATCATACCAAACTGATTGGAACCCGCCTCCACAGACATCAAGAGAGTAACAAAACAGAATTCTGATTCACTTCTCGCATTCTTCGCAGATGTTGTGTGATAATGCACTGTACTTTCTTCTGTGAGATGGATTTTCACTGCAAAAATAGATTCCCTCCATCTTTACATTGCTAATTTATGTTCAACACAATACGCTGTGACTCGATTTTACAAGTTATATGTATAGTAAAACGGATTTATTTATGTGCATAATTTCTTGTTCTCATTTAAATAATAACGGACTAATAAAACGTGCAATTCAATCCTCTGACGAGACAAGTTTCCAAATATAGTTTTGATCATCAATTTTCTCTCAGTGAAATATCAGAGTTGTTTCAGGAAGTTTCGCGCATGTGTTTAACACATCGTCTGCATAAAGTAGTTTGATACATCTCAGCCATTGCCGATTCAGAAGTAAACAAATTGTTTGCTGACAGGATTATTTTTTGTTCCAGCTCTTCAATTTAAAATAGATTATTTTCAGTCGTTCAACTTAAGTGTGTCTAAAACTGCGTTGGGCACGTCCATTTCGTGACCATGGCGGGTAATGTTGAAACAAGTCGTAAAACAAAAAATTCCAAGTTTGCCAAAAGAAAAGTGCAAAGAGCAAAGAGGACGAGATCTGATGGATTTGTTCTCGGACTGGATCTTGCTGAACCCGACGAAGATGACAAGGAAGTAGATGAAGCGAAAAAGCTCCAAGAGTCGGGGGCAACGGATTTCTTATTTTGGATTCGAAATCCGAATATCCACAATTTTTCGAAATTGCGAAAAGCCATTCGGACGAATGATTGGGACTGGATGCAGGAGTTTTTGGATTACGACGGATTGGGTCTTCTTTTCCAGTGTCTTAAAAATCTCAGCGAATGTCGATCGAATCGCCTCTCCGAGATGGTTCTCCGATTGAGCTGTATAATGTCTATCCGAGAAGTAATCAATTCACAGAGTGGACTTGACTGTTTATTACACATGAAAGGACGGAGTGGAAATATTTTCGGGAAGCGGTTTGCATCGGGTAAGATATTTTTGTCACAATTCAATATTTAAATTCGAAAACAGTTGCGATCAAATGGGGAGTGTTATGAGCACATAGGCGGTGTCATCAATTTGGTGGGGGGGGGGGGGGGGTAGTAGAGGAGACCATCAACTTACGGACAGAAATGGGCGATGTAAAAGAACTCCGCATGACATTTTTTGTCCCGACCCCTCGAATTAAGAGACTGTTTCACCGTATACATTTTTTTGAATGGACATATAAATGGTGCCGTCTTCTCGATTCTCACTGTCACAATACGTTTAGCATAAATGCACACTCTTTACAGTGAAAAGGTACGCTACAAATCGAAATTTCTGACAAATTCACGGTGGGATGGAACCAGTCTAATATCTGCACTGTAGTACAATTTGTAGGTAGATATGGGTAGTGTACCAACAAACCGAACATTATAAGTTGCGTCGAGGTTGAACATAAGCTCCGAGCCGCAAACCTCAGACCATGTTACCGTCAATTCATCACAATAACGTATATGTCCCAAAAGACACTACCCATAGCCCAAAACCTACATCGTGAAACACGAGAGGCTTATTTACTAAACTTGTGATCGTTAAAAGTTGCCTTGTTCAAGGCAACTTTTAACGATCACAGGTTTAGTTAATAAATCTCTCGTGTGTGCACAACTGCACTGAATAAATAATCAATAAACCAGATAAACTCGTTCCATCTTAGTTCAAATCGTAAATAGGGTTGTAATTTAAACAACACTTCATCCTGAACGCCGTCTGGTGTACACGTGAAACACCCAGAAAAACGAAGCGGCTTGCTAGTCACTCCGTTGACGAAGCAATTACGAACCGTAATTTGACATATTTCGCGTTGTGACGTCAGACGGTAACATTTGCCACTTGAGCCGTAAACATAGAATATACTAAGCGAGCTCTCGTCCAATCAGAGGAGGAGGATTTTAGTCTTATTGGAACATATACCAATGTCATGGGGATACCGAAAACCGAACCGAACTAATCATTGAATACCGAAACCATCTGCATTTTCAACATTTGTCGTTTGTAAGGCCTTGTTGAGGCTTTGTAGAAGTGTTCATTTTCACGAAAGAAGTGACTGATTTTGTTTTTAGTTTTTGTTAGCCTTTAAGGGCCTAGGGATTCGATTATCCCGAATTCCCACTGGACTGCACCCAGTACATTTCCAATTTCTTAACAGGCAGCCCAGACGACAAGTGATCTGTCTATTGTCAACAGGACCTCCTAATGATGGCTTGTTAAGGGCACATACTCGGAGATCGCGGAAGCCTGAAAACGCCTTTAAAAGTTAAGGTGTGTTTGGAACAAGTCATAACATTACTATGGGTATAATTTGCATAAGCCAAAACTGCCAATTTTGAGCTCATTTCCAGGAGGCGCTGTGATTTTGAATGATACAAGAACAACTGATAATACTCTCAAAAACGTCATGCAATTACATAAAAATATTTATCATATGACTCGTCCGTTTTGTTCACTTTAAAACATTTGATATTTTGTTTTCATATTAATCAGTGATAAATAAAGCCTTCCGTCAATTTCATTTGTCAATTTCAAAACTGGACAATTTGATTGGCTAAACAAAATACAACTGGGTCACATTTGCATAATTTCAGTAGGGAGAATTTACGTTATCTGTCCTATTTAGGGTGGGTTATATTGTATTAATCTTTTACCTACAAGAAAAACGCCATTCATTTTTTTTTTTTTTTTATATTTTCACTTTTTGCTTCCAAAACATAGGTTATGACCCCTTATTTGAACGAGCGTATCCCACTCGTTCCAATGAGGGGTCATAACCTATGTTTTGGAAGCAAAAAATGAAACTTTTTAGTTATACGAGGATGTTTTTTCCAAGTGCCGCCTGCAACTAAAGTTAGGTGATGGGTAAAAAAGTCATACTAAGTGGCTAATTTGTGTGTGTGTGTGTGTGTGTCATATGATAAATAGAATATGAATTGAGTGTTTTTCTCATATAATATTTATGAAAATCGTCTGAATTTTCCGTTTGGGCTCGCCAGAGGCTCGCCCAAACGGAAAATTCTTAGACTCGTTTCATAAATATTATATGAGAAAAACACTCATTCCATATCCTCTATTTATTTATTGAAACCTTTTCCAATTCTAAAAATTACACATATAATCTTTTAACTAGTAGGGTACTAAATTATTTTTGGTCATCAAATTTTCACAATATATTTATCTTGTAACTCTTTATGGAAGGGCTATAGGCACTGCCCCATAAATTGTAACGTAGCAAATCCATTCAGACCAAATAATTTCACTTTAATGATAATATTAAGGATTTCGAGCATTCCGTCGAGATTGAGGCGAGCTATTTTTTATTTTTAATTGCATCTGCAATTTTTACTTTTTTCGAATATAGGTAACAGCGCGACTCGATTCCGCCAAGCGAGCGATTAACCTCTTACCTAACGAATCGGCTGCATCCGTTGCATTTTATGTATTATACAGAACTCAAATGAATGTGATTATGGTGCCAAAAGCTTATTCGACAACCTGGGCAATATCTTTGGAATCCCCACTTACTGCGCACCGGTGGAGTGAACGGTGTGCAGATGTTCGCCGATGTTTTTCTTGAAACATTTTCCCAATGGCCAATGTTGGAACTCAACAACAGCGCGTTTCACTTCGAAGTACAGTGAACAGTATACAGCGTGCCACCCATTTTCAAAACTGAAAAACCGTTTCCGCTGAATATGAAGTCTCCATCACTCTTATCAGTTAACATACTCATTTCTTTATGGTTTGAAGGTCGAGTGTGGGATATAATTCTTCTGGCTTTCATCAGACATGTTCATCTGTTAGAAAAGAACAGTAAATACATATAATCATAACAGTGTGTTGATACGTGTTGTAGTATCACGTCGAGTTGAGGTGGCCAGATTGTTGGATCACACGAGCTGCCTGCGACAATCTGGTCACCTCAGTGAAATGTGATACTACGACACGGATCAACACACTGTTATGATGATAGGTTTATTATATGACTGACACACTAACAGTAACTTAATTTGCTTACCTCGATTTACTTATTCCATTGAAAGCCGAACATAAAAATAGCATACGAAACTTTGTAAACAACGGCAACGGCTTCCCCAGTTACGAAGTCTATTTTTAACGGATAAATTGTCCGACGTTATTCATACGGAAATTCTCGGCAATTTCCGTAGGAGTGTGATATGCATTTTTGATCCGGGAAAATCTCACATGGTGTGATCACAGGTACTGAGCATAACCTGTAAAATCGAAAGAAAAATGATATTTGATAGCATTTTTTAATCGATGCTGACGTGCCCCATTAATGGTATATAAATATTAACAAGGTACACAACTCGCTTTTCGAAAACGATACCACTCATCTTCGTTATACCCAGCTCAAATTTGATTCGCATAACGTATCCAGCAGTACCCAGTGTCAGTGGAAAGGGGAATGAATAAGGTTTACAGTGGTGTATTACACGACCATTGGGTGTTCTTGGGTTGGGTGCCCTCGTAACGGTATTTATATACAATTATGGGGGCACGTCAGCATCGATTAAAAAATGCTATGAAATATCATTTTTATTTCGATTTCACAGCTTGTGCCGAGTACCTGTGGGTGTGATCCGACAGTCTGGATAAAATCGTCTAACAGTAGTGGTATTTTGGGTAAAAATATCATAGTCATATAATAATATTTTACAAAACACAAGTCCTTGACCACTAGCTCAATGTAAACCAGGATGAACATTGAGTGTTAACCCTTTACCTAACATGAAAAGCAGACGACACTTGCCAAAAAAATTCTTGCATAACTATTTTTTTTCATTTTTTGTCTCAAAAACATAGGTTATGACCCCTCGTTGGAACGAGCTCGTCGAACTCGTTCCAACGAGGGTCATAACCTATGTTTTTGAGACAAAAAATGAAAAAAATAATGAAAATTAATTGGCGATTTTTGAGAATAGCGCTGGCCGGTTTTGGCCGTTACGTTGGGTAAAGGGTTAACAAAACTGAAAAGAAAATAAGTCACTTCTTTTTATGAAAACGAACTCTTAAACTGTTATCAAGCCTCAAAAGGAACTTATAAATGGCGAATGTTGGAAAATATTGAAAATTCATATGGTTTCGGTATTCAACGATTGGTTCGGTTCGGTTTTTCGGTATCGCCATGATATTGGTATCGGTTCTGTTCTTCGGTATATTGCCCATCTTTGGGGTATAGTGTTACATAGACTACTGGTAAAATAAACAGAACGACGATGCTACCTCTTGCAGAGTGTAGTATTTTGTAGTCAAACATTGGTTTCAGTTTCCTGTCTTTATCTACCTGATGTCAGAAGCACGTAGTTCATGCAGCGTAAATTTGTCATGCGATTATAATACAAGTTATTTTCTTCACAATACATCGTGTTCTAACAGCAACTGAGGCGTATGCTTATCAGCAAGCTTCTTGATAATATCATAGTTATTACTTGTATGAAATGCATTCGCAGTAAGAAAATAACATACACTTACTGTGGGTATGATTTGCATATGCCAAAAATGCCAATGTCGTCATTGGTTTTGATTTACAGGAAAGTTAGCTCCCCTTAATATTCTAAAGTTGTGAGTAAATTTAACATTAAGGGTTTGGGAATTTCATTTAAAAATTGAAATTTCGATTACAGTTTTTCCCCAACCAGTTTGAACGTTTGACAGTTATTCTCTGTTCAGGGTTTCCATTTTGACAAATGGTCGGTGCCTGAAATACGTCCACGAGATTTGAGGTCGGGGCCCACTCTGGGCAGATTTCTAAACTTGCCTTAATAGTTTAGTTTTGTTTTAATTATTGTCGGGGCTGGAAAAACAGCCCCAACAGAAGCATTTTCAGGGTTGATCTCGGGGCTGGGCTAATCAGCGCCGGTAAAATGCAAACCCTGTCTGTTTGAACCCATTTAAAAATAGGAAAGCTGCGCTTTCACCAACTTTTGATGTTCTGTGACATTTTTCTCTTCATCATGTCAGCATTGTGGGCATCGTGACATTTCATACACTATCCTTTCCATTAACCCTTTACCCAACGCGGACGATATCAAAATTTATTTTTTTAAATATCATTTTTTCAAATTTTTCAAAAAATTTCAACAAAACCATATCATGTGACCCCTCGTTGGAACGAGCTCGACGAGCTCGTTCCAACGAGGGGTCACATGATATGGTTTTGTTAAATTTTTTTGAAAAATAATATTTTATCAACTACTGAATTTGCATATTACGCGGGCGGATGCTGGCGATTCGTTGAGTAAAGGGTTAAAAGCAGTAACAACAAGTTGGAAACGAGCACAAAGTTCGAACCTTTTTCCATCCTATTTTTCTTCTTCAAACAAATCTCGGCCATAATTTTCAACCTGCACTCATGAAATTTGGCATAAATGTTAACGTTTATCAGTGCAAGAAAATGACAAGCCACATTTTGAATTTTCGACCTTTATCCAAAACATTTCCCAATTTACGCGTTTTTCTTGATCATTTAATATCAACACCTGTATCAAGCCTACCACTTTCAACTTTTGTAAAACCAATCTCTGACAAAATCCACATCTGAAAAATGTTGTACAGACATGGGGAAATTTCCCGTGCTAATGGTCGAATTTTGGGGTGACTTAATGCGGCCGATTCGTTGGGTAAAGGGTTAATATAAAAATCTAGGAAATAAGATTTGCTGTTTTTCTCGGGAAGAATATAAACATGCAAATTACTGTAAAAAAAACACACTCACAAAACAAAGAGCCAAAGTGGACAGTTACTTAATTGCTTCCAATTAGCTTGTCATAAAATGGAAAGTTTCCTTTTGTGCACTTTAAAATCAGTTGGGTTAAAAATCAACCCAAATCAGCTGGATTGAGTGAATAAGAATACTTCAGCAATTAGCACTGCAGATAGCGCTTTGTTGCACCCAAAGGACGATGTATGGTTAAATTGTTCTCATTTACAATTCAGATTTCATTGGCACTAAATTCTTAGCACAAAAAAAAATTATTTGCCACCTAACAAAAATTCCACATGGCACCAAAACATTATTTATTTTTTTATTTATTTATTTATTTATTTATTTATTTATTTATTTCTTTATTTATTCATTTATTAGCTCAACTTTGGCGAAGCCAAATTTGAGCTTTTGTCATGGCCCGTCGTCCGTTTGTCCGTCTGTCCGTCTGTCCGTACGTCAACAATTGGATACGGCTCGGGCTAGAGGCCGTATTTATGAACCGATCTTTACGAAACTTCTTGGGTACCTTTGTTATGACTGTGGGACGAGAACGAGTGTTTTTGGGTGCGGTCCGAAATTCAAGATGGCTGCCAGCTGCCATTTTGTACCGACGATGCAGAAATCTGTTTTTGTACAGAACTTCCATATGAAAGCTCTGATTTGAATAATTTTTTGTATGAATGTTTAGTACCATGAGATACATCACATATAATACGGGTTTTTTTCTCGTGCGTAAATTATGCAAATTAGACTAACTTTGATGTTTTTTGGGTGTTACTGTCAGCACTGTAAGTGCAAATGCCAATACGGCTCGGGCTAGAGGCCGTATTTATGAACCGATCCTTACGAAACTTCTTGGGTACCTTTGGTATCACCGTGGGACGAGAACGAGTGTTTTGGGGTCTGGTCCGAAATTCAAGATGGCCGATGGCAGCCATTTTGTACAAAATTAGGTGCAATCAGATTTTTGCGCAGAACTTCCATATGAAAGCGCTGATTTGAATAATTTTTTGTGTGAATGTTTAGTACCATGGGATACATCACATATAATACGTTTTTTTTTTCTCGTGCAGAAATTATGCAAATTAGATGAACTTTGATTTTTTCAGTGCTACTTACACACAGTAAGTACACATGTCAATACGGCTCGGGCTAAAGTCTGTATTTATGAACCGATCTTCACGAAACATCTTGGGTCCCTTTGTTATCACCTTGGGACGAGAACGAGTGTTTCTGGGTCAGGTCTAAAATTCAAGATGGCTGACAGTGGCCATTTTGTACCAAAATTAGGTCTAATCAGTTTTTTTTGTACACAACTTCTGTACAGCTCAGGCTAGAGGCCGTATTTATGAACCGATCTTTACGAAACTTCTTGGGTACCTTTGTTATCACCGTGGGATGAGAACGAGTGTTTTGGGGTGTGGTCCGAAATTAAAGGTGGCCACCAGCAGCCATTTTGTACCCAAAATTAGTGCAATCAGTCTTTTGTACAGAACTCCTGTATGAAAGTTCTGATTTGAATAAATTTTTGCATGAATGTTTCGTAACATGGAATACATCACATATAGTACGGTTTTTTTTCTCGTGCAGAAATTATGCAAATTAGATGAACTTTGATTTATTCAGTGCTACTTATACACTGAAAGTGCACATGTCAATAGGGCTCGGGCTAGAGGCTGTATTTATGAACCGATCTTCACAAAACTTCTTTGGTACCTTTGTTATCACCTTGGGACGAGAACGAGTGTTTCTGGATGCGGTCCAAAATTCAAGATGGCTGCCAGTGGCCATTTTGTACCGAAATTAGGTCCAGTCAGTTTTTTGTCACAACTTCTATACAGCTCGTATTTATGAACTGATCTTTACGAAACTTCTTGGGTCCCTTTGTTTTCACCTTGGGACGACAGGAACGAGTGTGTTTTGGGGTGCCTTTGTTATCACTGTGCTATGAAAACAAATATTTTGGGGTTCAGTCAGACCCACTCTGGGACTCAAAGATTTCTTTTCTAGTTTAGCATCTGACTGTCACCCACCTTTACAATACTTTACCTATACATTTGTTACAGGGTACGGTCAGTATTTATGTACAGACCGTTACAATACTTTATATGTACCTTTGTTAACAGGTCATTACCTAGATGTTTGTCATTGCTGTGTCACATACTATACATGTACATGTCTTAACAAGTTGAGCTACAGTGTCATTGACACTTTCATTTATTTATTTATTGATGTTTAAAGTCACATACTTATGCACAATGGCTAATCGTGACCGTGACAGTTTTTCGGGTGGACTGAGCCGGAGTACCCTGAGAGAACCACCGAGCATCGACGAGCAACTGTCAGCTCCTCAACACTCTTACTCTGTTTAAGCTCCACTCAAGCAGGGTTACAGCGGCTGAAGACATGTGCACCATCGACGTGCAGTACGCCTTAGTACACGGCGTCATCGTGTCCCCATGTAGGCAACCGGGATAAAGTGCCTTGCCCAAGGACACAACGCGGGTCAGCACCAAAACATTTCGGGCCAGCGTGAACACTGACCCCCGCCCCCAGAATACCACAGTTCCCTTACCTGAGCCTACACCCCCCCCCCCCCCTCCCCCCCCCCCCCCCCGACATCCGGAAACGAACTCTTGGATGATAACCCGTGCCTCATTCGTACCATATTGATGATCAGTATACTAACATTCTTCTTTGTTTCACCCAATAACCACATAACCTTTATTCGTCCTCCCCACTTCCCCCTTATACTAGCATATACTGCATTGATTCTTATTCCGTCGAACTGACCCTTATAAAAAAGTACCATGGTAAATCCCAAAATACCCTGGTAATACCATGGTATACCGGTATACCATGGTATTACCAGGGTATTTTGGGATTTACCATGGTTTAGTCACTCTCTCTCACACACACACACACACCCCTCTCTTTTTTTATTCCCAATAACTTCCCATACACACTTAGCCCAAAGCCTCAGGCTAGCTGATGAACACATCCAGGCAGTAGAGTTTTAAAGACTCGGATGCAGATACTTATAAGTTATAATTAAGTTATGAGCCAACAAAGGCATGTCTATCCATATCCCTTGTCTAAAAAAATTCAGGGATTTCGCATTATGACAGACGGGCATTATGAGTCTCTCTCTCTCTCTCCTCCCTCCCTCCCTCCCTCTCTCTCTCTCTCTCTCTCTCTCTCTCTCTCTCTCTCTCTCTCTCTCTCTCTCTCTCTCTCTCTCTCTCGCACAGACCCACCAGACGCGGATCCAGGATTTTTTGAAAGGAGGACCGCTAATTACCATTACATTTAGTCGTAACTTGGACCCAAAGTCCGTAATATAATTTTTTGGTTTGGTACGTCCACAGGACGTACCAAACCAAAAAAGTATATTACGGACTTTGGGTCCAAGTTTGGACTACCTCATAACAAAGTAATGATATGATCCTTTACGTATTTGCCCCCCTTCATGGGAGTCTGCCCCCCTAGTTGCCCCCCCCCCCCCCCCCCCACAAAAAAAATTTCTGGCGCCGCCACTGGATAATAATTTGATTGATTCTGTTCAAAGTGGACTCAATCAAACCAATATTATCAATTAGATTGAAATAACATGTTTTGACTTCTAGGATTGTGGCGAGGATCTGTGGAATTCGTTAGAGCTGTAGGTTTTTTAATTTCTTGTTCGGTGTCGGTTTTGGTTTTTCAGGTGGAGTAAAACCTCAGTTCGGTTCGGTTTTCGGTTTGTTTATGAGGCCAAGTAAAATTCAATAAAACTCATTCTTATGTCCGGTGTCATAATTGAATGGTAGTGAAACTGAGTGAAACTCAATGAATGCCCGAAATAAGCTATAATACATGAAGAATCAGGAAGGCCAATATAATAATTACCTAAATATAGAGAACTTTTATTGTGCTTGGCCATTTTTCGAGGACTGACACCTACACGCAACTTGAGGAAAGCTGCAAACACAACTAAACTGAAATGTCGGAAATTCACAGAATGTAGCCTTCCCAGAGAAGTGAGAGTACCCAGACACTGCCATTGGCAGTGTCTGGGTACTCTCACTACTTTGGGATGGCTACATTCTGTGAATTTCTGCAGCAAGAGAGAGTATTTAAAAAAAACGAAAAACCTTAGATTACGGGATGTCGACGGTTTCGGTTTCGTTTTTTTAAAAAAACTAAACACCTCGGTTCGGTTTCGGTTAACCTACAGCTCTAGAATTCGTTCTTTTTGGAAAACAATAACGTTTTCACGAATGTGATAGACAATCAAACAGGTCTTCAAATTTTCAAAAAGTATTTGTATGCACCCAGTGCGTACAAAATTAATGCTAAAAATCAATACATTTCAACGCTGTGCGCGTCTTCTCATCTGAAGCTCAAAAATTTAATTCTCCTGTGCAATATTAAAAGGTTATGATTGTAACACTGTACGTGTGTTCTCTGACAATGAAAATTAATCAAATCGATTTTAATTGTAACATAAATGTATGGATTTCAGATTTTTAAGAAATAAATTTTGACCAGAGAGCGACACTGTTATCAAATTGTGCAAAAAATATAATTTTCATCAAATGTTGCTGAAAAGGGAGAAAAGCATATACAATAAATAAGATGAGTGTCATTTTTCTTCAGGGTGGACTGGGCCAAGAAAAGATACCGGGAAATACATCAAGAGGGGGGCCAGGCCCGGAGAAAATTTTGATTTTTAGAACTGAATGGACGTGGCTTCCTTACATCTAAGCGATCAATGGTAGTCCAGAGCTAGCTCAACTTTTGAGCTTTGTTTGCAGTTTATATTTAAAATCGGATGTTTATTGCTACAAACAAAGCTCGTAAATATCCAAACTATAAATTTAGCTATTCTCCGCTGGAATTCCAGCTAGTCCAGAGCGATCAATGGTAGTCCACAAAGAGGACATTTCGATGGCATTGTTGTATCATCTTCATCGATCATTCGGCAAAAAATATTCTACAGGGGCCGGGGGGGGGGTGCTATTGGGAAGACCATAGTTCGATATTTTTTCAAATTGGAGGAACGTTGTTTCCTTTCATCAGAGCGATCAGTGGCAGACTAGACCGCAGGTATATCGAAATGTGTTCCATATGGACAGCCAACGGCAGTCCACATATAGAGAACATTTCGACATACCGCAGTCTATGCAATCAGATCCATTTCGCTTTTTAGTCATTTTCTCAAAATTTCTCACACCAACGTGTATGTGTTGGGCTGCATAAATTTAGGGGCCCCAAGCGGAACCCAAGAGAAGAATTTTCAGGGTGGACCATACGGCCAGTCCGCCTCTGTTTTTCATGCAACTGATCAAGCAACCTGCCGCAAAAGGAGACAATTTATTTTATATATTTAGTGTCAATTTTTATTCCTGTCTTCATATACCTGTTTACTGAAAGTTTCGGCGGTAAAGTTCTGCATGTATTATGTACAACGGTGCAGTTAATATTTCAACAGTTTAATGCATTAGCATTACACCATAATGGCAGTTGCACAATACAAAAATAACAAATAAGAAGACTTAATAAATATGATGTATAATATAAAGTACAAGGGACTATAAATCGATTTGCTATCATACTTTTTCAATATATAATAGTATATCTTTGAATTTTTCAATTGTTTAAATTTTTTGTTTTCTTTTTTAACTTCTTGGAACCCCGTTTCCCCTAATTTCGACATATGCCTCACAATTCCATAACAAAATGTTTGTCGCTCTCTATTTCACCGGAAAAAGCATACATGGCATCTTCTCTCATTAACGGCGTTGGAGGTTGTTTATGCTCACCCTTTTCTACTTCTAAATTACGGTTACTAACCCAAAGTCCAGTAAACAGGTCACCGGCCTGTTAATGAAGATTATTACACGAGTCGTTTGATCTGGGTCGTCGTATTATGTGGAGTTGACGGGGCCGGATCAGCCACATCAAACAAGACATCCAAGGCGTCCTGTTTGACCTGGTTGATCTGGTCTCGTCAATTTGACGGAATATCAACACAGATTAAATGACTGCTGTGATGACCTGTTTATTATTTAACAGCGGATCTTTGCAATTTTAATAACCTGAAATGCAAGCAAAAAAGAAAGCGTTTTCCGGAGTGTCCAGCGCCGAGCCACACGAATTTTATTTTGCGATATTGTCATTTAGAAACTTCCCAAGCGTCAATGACATCACGTGGGCCTCGTTTGAAACAGGCATGATATGGATTTGGAAAAGTCAGGATTCTCGTTTTCTGGCGAACCAGAATTGATGTGCAATCGACTGCGGTACTGAGATGTTCGTGATATGCATATAATAATCCGAAAAAACGGGTCGATTTTGGCCAAAAAAAACTGGTACAGTACATTCGCCGTGGACCGGTCGTAATCCACGCGTGGGCAGTGATGTCCACGCATACGTTTACCAGGTATTGGCAGGTAATAAAAATCAACAGCAAAATTTTAATTAATGAAGCACCAGGTTGTACCATTTTTTAAACGTTGGATTTAAGGAGCTGTAGAGTAAGAACAAACTAATTTACTTTGAAAATCCCAATTCTAAAATTCAACAAAATTGAAATTAATATACACAATATATATATAAAAATGGAGGTTATGGTGTATAGATTCCGAAAATACATGCTTTTCGCGCGCATAGCTGATAGCAGTCATGAATGGTTCCTGAAAGTCTTCTGCCGCACTCGTACTAGAACTGATAACAAAATAATTGTTCATGAGAACAGGTGGTCAAATTTGCTTCAGATAAGAAAGAACAAACTTCAACAAAGCCAGGAAAGAAAAATACTTCCTGCTGTTTTGGGGGAAATGCCAATATTATACGTTATTGTGATGAATTGATGTAACATGGTCTGAGGTTTGCGGCTCGGAGCTTATGTTCAACCGAGACACGAATCGTCTCGTTTGAACATACCCTCGGAGCCGCAAACCTCAGGCCATGTTACCGTCAACTCGTCACAATAACGTATATGTTCCAATAAAACCATAGCCCAAAGCACACATCGTGAAATACGAGAGGCTTATTTACTACACTTGTGGTCGTTAAAAGTTGCCTTGTTCAAGGCAACTTTTAACGATCACAGGTTTAGTAAATAAACCTCTCGTGTACCCCACCACTTGATAAATAATCAATAAACCAGATAAACTCATTCCATCTCGTCACAATAACGTATATGTTCCAATAAAACTCTACCCATATAGCCCACCCAAAACGTACATCGTGAAATACAAGAGGCTTATTTACTACACTTGTGATCGTTAAAAGTTGCCTTGTTCAAGGCAACTTTTAACGATCCCAGGTTTAGTAAATAAAGCTCTCGTGTACCCCACCACTTGATAAATAATCAATAAACCAGATAAACTCATTCCATCTCAGTTCAAATCGTAAATCGGTTTGTAATTTAAACAACACTTCATCCGGAACACCGCTTGCTGCACGTGTGAAGAATCAAGAAAAATGAAGCGACTTGCTAGTCACTCCATTGATGAAGCAATTACGAAACGAGTGACGTCATTTCAAATATTTCGCGTTGTGACGTCAGACGGTACCATTTGTCACTGGAGTCGTAAACATAAAAGAAACTGCGCCAGCTCTCATCCAATCAGAGGGCGAGGATCCCCTTCTTATTGGAAATTGGAATATTGTTAGCTTTTTTTCTTGAAATGGACGCCATGTCGAAGTATTTGTGTTTTGTCATGTGATATTCAGTAAATTCGGAAATTTATTTCGGAATTCTATAATACCTTGTAAATAATATCTCATCTGAGCAGTTTACACATGATGTCAGTCTGTAGAATTAGAGGTAGGTAATATACCGAAAAACTGAAACGATATCGATATCTTGGTGACACCAAAAAATAGGGTACTGCGAATATTCGAGATTCGATTCGATATCGATACATACGTATGCTTCGATATCGATCCCGAATCAGTCTCAGGATTCGATTTTTTTCGAATCTCACGTACTAACTTCAATTTGTTACATTTCCAACAAAAATAGGATAAAACTGTCATTAGAAAATTCATTCATGTAGGCTCAATTCCTATTTATTTGAGTAATTGACAATGTTTAATTGTTAGGTAAGGTGTGAATTTGGCCCAGAACATTATCCATAGTTTTGGTTTTTGAAGACTTAACTTGTTACTATTCACATTCATAAGAACGTGAATAATAACAAGTTAGGCCTTCAAAAACTAAAACTATGGACAATAGGCCTAGCTCTTTCAGCGACGGTGCTACAGAGAATATTTAGTTATTGGTGTTTAAGGTGTTCACTCTGTCGCGTAAGGGTCATCACAGTGTTCCGTAACTTCCGTTTGATGCAATATGAAATAACTTGTCTTTTAAGATTCGATTCGGGATTCGATTCGATGTCGATATCAGAGACACGATTCGATTCGAGATTCGATTCGAAAAGAAATTTGTGATTCGCAGATCCCTACCAAAAACTGAACCGAACCAATCATTGAATACCGAAACCATCTGTATTTTACAATTTTCCCACATTTGCTGTTTATTAGGCCTCTTTGAGGCTTTATAGCAACTGAAGTGTTCATTTTCATGAAAGAAGTAACTGATTTTCATTTCAGTTTTGTTAACCTTTAAGGGCATGGGCATTTGTCCTGAATCCCTTCAAGACAACAAGCTGTTCATGCCCAATTGCTCAGCAGTGATATCTAGTCTTGTCTTGGAATCAGTACTATAAGGCAGCTAAGACTTGACTAAAAATCACTGCCTAGATGATTTGTCAACTGTTAGCGGGACCTCCTAATGCTGGCATGTTGAGGGCAAATGCTTTGAGATCGCAAAAGCCTGTAATAATCCTTTAAAGTTTAACACTTTGATATTTTTGTACGTCTTATGACGTCCGAAATCAAACAGCGCCTTGATACTTTGTGGTCATTTGTTTTGTTATTATTTTTCGATTTTTTAAGGTTTTAACCTCAAATTCCTATTTTCTCTCCCGAATAGTGCTCAGTGACAACCGTTGAGCCAAATGTTATCGCTGTTTGACATATTGATATAATCCTGCTGTCAAGACTGGTTGAGTACTAGTCGCCACTATCAGTGGTTTCAAAAATAAGGATACCAGAGCAAAAACCCACACTTCCCTTCCTTATATTTCATATTCAGTCAAACACAAATAACATTTTGTTTATATAAATTTGTTTTATTACAAATTATTGAAGAGTGCCTGTGGGCACTCTCCAGCAATTTGTAATAAGACAAGTTTTGAATAACAAATTCAGACTACCAAAAATAATCGAGCCCTCAACCAGTCAATCACTAATGTGAAAAATATCTTGTTATTTGTACTTTCCGACGTTTGACGTCGCATTTTGAAAAACGTTGAAGAAACCGAATCCCCAGTGACGTTAGAACGTCAGAATAATTAAAGCCTCAAAAGGTTAAGGTATGTTTGGAATAAGTCACAAAATTACTGCAGACATGATTTATGTAGGCAAAAGACTGGCAATGCTGTGCCTATTGGCAGTGACATATGTGGCGCTGTGGAAGAATGGTGCAAGAACAACTTATTCTGCATTTCCCCGGCGTTATATTATTTATTTATTTATTTATTTATTTATTGGTGTTTAAGGTCACATACTTATGCACAATGGCTAATCGTGACCGTGACAGTTTTACGGGTGGAGGAAGCCGGAGTACCCGGAGAGAACCACCGAGCAACGACGAGCAGCTGTCAGCTCTCCTACATCGTAACTCTGAACTCTGCACCGCAGCACAGGCAGGGTTAGATTGGTTGAAGACATGCGCACCATCGACGTGCAGTACGCCTCAGTACACAGCGTCATCGTACCCCCATGTAGGCAATCGGGGTGAAGTGTCTTGCCCAAGGACACAACGCGGTTGCCGCAGGTGGGATTCGAACCGAGGACCTCTCGGCTTGCAGCCTGCACCTCTATAAACTGAGCCACCCCCCCCCCCCCCCCCGGCGTTAATTCCCTTTTCAGTTTTGTTACTATTATCACCGAAGCATGTTCAGACCATCAATGACTGATACTAAAGACTAATTTACTGTTGTTATATTGTATTGACAATCTGTACTATTCACATTGAGTCCAATTTAATTTCAATTGTTTTAAACTTGGTACATTTCTTTTTTCGTTGTGTGACATCGAGCCTCTCTGGTTGCAGTAACTGTTGTTAACAAATTGTCTTTTTTCATTGTTTCCCTCCATTGTATATTTGAGCTCTATTCAGTAAGTTAATCGGGCATCTCATTAACCCCCAGCACTCTGGTGTCAAAATACAAAAAATTCAATCAGCCATTTTACCCATAATGCACCTTGGTAATAGAGCTGTAGGTTAACCGAAACCGAACCGAGGTTTTTAGTTTTTTTAAAAAACCGAAACCGTCGACATCCTGTAATCTAATGTTTTTCGTTTTTTTTTTAAATACTCTCTTGCTGCAGAAATGCACAGAATGTAGCCATCCTAGAGTAGTGAAAGTACCCAGACACTGCCAATGGCAGTGTCTGGGTACTCTCACTACTCTGGGAAGGCTACATTCTGTGAATTTCCGACATTTCAGTTTAGTTGTGTTTGCAGCTTTCCTCAAGTTGCGTGCAGGTGTCAGACCTCGAAAAATGGCCAAGCACAATAAAAGTTCTCTATATTTAGGTAATTATTATATTGACCTTCCTGATTCTTCATGTATTATAGCTTATTTCGGGCATTCATTGAGTTTCACTCAATTTCACTACCATTCGGTTATGACTCCGGACATAAGAATGAGTTTTATTGAATTTTACTTGGCCTCATGAACAAACCGAAAACCGAACCGAACCGAGGTTTTACTCCACCTGAAAAACCAAAACCGAAACCGAACAAGACATTTAAAAACCTACAGCTCTACTTGGTTAATAGACAATTCAATCTTGTTTGACAGAGCTCAATGAGCTCTGCCAAACAAGATTGAATTGGTTAAATTTCTAGTAACAGTATGAGGAACATTTGAAGTCTGAAATTTATATATTTTAACATCGGTGTGCAGGGGGTTAAGACGCGGTGAAAGCTTACTTTAATCAAAATCCAGTAAACCTGTTGTGACTTGACTCATTTATTGTATTGTATATATAGCGTCGATCATGAGTAAGAATTTTGTTACAGTTTGGATTTCCAAACGTTACTCTGCTTCATTTTACTGGGAAATCCCACGAGCTATTGTTACGGTGATATTGTTCGGATATCCAACAAGTCCAGTCGTTAAGGGCCTATATAAGTAATGAAATTTTGTTTATTTTGAAAATTCTCACCTCTGACATTCCTTCAATTCAAATTAAATATACACAAAATGTACATCAAAATGAAGGTTGGGATGTATAGAACACGAAACACATGTGTAATCAACTCAAAGAGTCGACTGTTGGCACCACTGGTTCCTGAAGTCTGATGCCGTATTCGCACCAGAACTGATAATTTAATAATATTTCACGAAAACAACTTGTGGCCAAATGTGCTTTACATATCAAAGAACAAAGCTAGGGGATAAAAATTCTTCAAAACACGGCGACAGAGCTGCATTGGGGAAAATTCCAAAGCCTTTGCTTTTGTTTACGTTTGAATGTACTTTCGATTTCCGATCGATGTCATCGGACAGAAAAAGCATGTAAAAACAACGCCGTCTAAAATCAAATAATGAGAAAGATCGCTTTCATACAGTATACTGTTATTTGATAGAGATTGCACAGTTGCCATATTCAATGCAAGGTATCATGACACCTGTTGAAATTTTTTAGAATTACGATTTTGTTTTTCGATGGAAATTCGTGGTAACGAGTTATTTGCGCATGTCTGTCGAGCATGGAAACCATCTTCAATAAAAAATGCAGACATTATTGTCCTTTTCCAAAATGCAGTCCTGTCGCTGTATTCGAAAGTGTTTTGAATGCCTAGCTTTGTTCTTGGATATATGAAGCACATTTGGCCACAAGTTGTTCTGATGAAATATTATTTTCTTATCAGTTCTGGTGCGAATACGGTAGCAGACTTCCAGGAACCAGTGGTGCCTACAGTCGACTCTATGAGTTGATTACATATGTGTTTCGTGTTCTATATATCCCAACCTTCATTTTGATGTATAATTTGTGTATATTTCATCTGAATTTAAGGAATATGAGAGGTGAGAATTTCAAAATAAACAAAATTCCATTACTTATATAGGCCCTTAAATATATATCGCTGGTAGACATTTGGAATACCAGATTCAATATTAAATTGTTGTAATCTTTAAGGGCCTATATAAGTAATGAAATTTTATTTATTTTGAAATTCTCGCCTCTCATATTCCTTAAATTCAGATTAAATATACACAAATTATACATCAAAATGAAGGTTGGGATGTATAGAACACGAAACACATCTGTAATCAACTCGTAGAGTCGACTGTAGGCACCACTGGTTCCTGGAAGTCTGCTACCGTATTCGCACCAGAACTGATAACAAAATAATATTTCACCAGAACAGCTTGTGGCCAAATGTGCTTCATATACCCAAGAACAAAGCTAGGCATTCAAAACACTTTCGAATACAGCGATAGGTCTGCATTTTGGAAAAGGACAACACTGTCTGCATTTTTTTTATTGAAGATGGTTTCCACGCTCGACAGACATGCGCAAATCACTCGTTACAACGAATTTCCATCAAAAAACAAAATCGTAATTCTAAGAAATTTCAACAGGTATCATGATACCTTGCTTTGAATATGGCAACTGTGCAATCTCTATCTAATAACAGTATACTGTATGAAGGCGATCTTTTTCATTATTTGATTTTAGACGGCGTTGTTTTTACATGCTTTTTCTGTCCGATGGCGTCGGCCGGAAATCGAAAGTATACTCATACGTAAACAAAAATAAAGGCGTTGGAATTTTCCCCAATGCAGCTCTGTCGCCGTGTTTTGAAGATTTTTTATCCCCTAGCTTTGTTCTTGGATATGTAAAGCACATTTGGCCACAAGTTGTTTTCGTGAAATATTATTAAATTATCAGTTCTGGTGCGAATACGGCAGCAGACTTCCAGGAACCAGTGGTGCCTACAGTCGACTCTATGAGTTGATTACACATGTGTTTCGTGTTCTATACATCCCAACCTTCATTTTGATGTACATTTTGGGTATATTTAATTTGAGTTGAAGGAATATCGGAGGTGAGAATTTTCAAAATAAACAAAATTTCATTACTTATATAGGCCCTTAATTTGTCTCTGAGTCATCAGTTGAAAACCATTGTTTCACAGCAGATATCGTCGGTCGTTCCCCACTGTTATACTATTAGCAAATCTCAAATATTATTCGGTCGTTCCCCACTGTTATACTATTAGCAAATCTCAAGTATTATTCCGAATACCGAACTGACAACGAACCCAAAATTCCAATATCGCCCACCTCCATTTCGTGTTGTACTCATAACGAATCACAGCGATGTCACTTTTACTGTTGATTAGTTTATGATCATGTAATCGAATCGTCAGACATAATCCGTTTCGAGTCTTATGGGCTTCTTAATAGCATTAATGATTACTTTGTCTGAACGTGTCGTCTTGATGAAAATCGTGCTCCATAATTGCCCAATGTCGAACAGAAAACAGTTGTATTGAATGCATGCAGTGAGGAATTACATTGAAATGTCAGAGAGCGAACAGTAAATGTAGTGGTATTTTGTTCAGTAGATATAAGGCCCCACAAAGTAGATCTTCTGTTTCTCGGGCCATTTTTTTTTGTAAAATTGCATGTTAGGCGGGCGGTTTTGTATTTATTTTTTTATTAGCTCAAACTGACAAAGTCAAGCTGAGCTAATCTCATCGCTGTCCGTCCGTCGTCCGTCAACACCATGTTTTGCTCTTCTCCTCCAACTGGGCCAATTCAAGTGAAAGTTTGTATGAGTGATGGTCCCGAAGGGGCATTGCATTTTTGTTCAACTCAACATGCCCAGCCCAATAGGGAGTGGGTGGGGGAAAATGCTCCAAAATATTTTTTTAAATTTTCTTCTCATGAACTAGTGGGTACAATGACTTGATATTTGTCATGGAGCTTCCTTTTGAGGTGTAGAATCAAGTTTGTTCAATCGAAGTTCGTGAAGCAATATTTGACTTTGTAATGGGAGGGATAAGATTTTTGGCCCTGCCCAAAATTTCTATTTTCTGGACAGATGGTCCAATTTGACAATCGAAGTTCGTGAAGCAATATTTGACTTTGTAATGGGAGGGATAAGATTTTTGGCCTCGCCCAAAATTTCTATTTTCCGGACAGATGGTCCAATTTGAACCACATTTGGTATGTGGTATTATTTGGTCATAAGTACTTAACTAGTGCAATAAAAAAAAATTTCGCATCCCATGGGAACCCCAGGAGCTAAAAATAGAAATATTTTCAAACGCCCATATTTCCCAAACCACACGGAACAGAGAGCTGTTATTTGGTATGAAATATCCTTAGGACAAGTAGATAATTGAATGGTAAAACAATTACCATCGGTTATGTTAGGGTGTTCTGTAAAGGGCACCGAAAATATGCTGAGTTAGCATATTTGCAAAAAATTTTTAAAAACACTTTTCTCCTGAACCAATGGTCAGAATCTTTAGATACTCGGTATATAGCATTCATGGGGGGGGGGGGGGGGGCGGGGTCAGATACAAGTGTGTTAAAATAAAGACCATTGGTTCATATTTGGGCTCAATACAGGAGCCCGAATTTTCAACTTAGGGCAATATGGAGAATATTCTTTAAAAATCTTCTTCAGAACCACCAGTCAGAATCTTTTAATGTTTGGCATACATCATTTTTTTGAGGGTCGGATTCAAGACTGTTCAAACCAAGTCCCTAGCTTAAAATTTGGTCTTCCTATGGAAGCCCAAATTTTACTTTAGTTGAATTTGGGGGATAATTTTAAAAAAATCTTCTTCAGAGCCACCAGTCAGAATGTTTTCATATTTGTTCAATTCGAGTATCTGCGTTAATATTTGGGCTCCATATGGGAACCTGAAATTTAACTTAGTACAATATGAGGGAATTTCTTCAAAAATTTTCTTGTCAGAATCCTTTCACATTTGGTTTACAACATCTCTAGGGGAGACCGATTCAAGTTGGTTCAAATTGCTTCCCTGGGTTAATATTTGGGCTCCCTATGGTAGTTCGAATTTCAACTTAGTGCAATATGAGGAATTTTTAAAAAAAATCTTCTTCTTCAGATCCACTAGTCAGGATGCTATCATATTTGGTATACAACATATCTAGGGGAGTCAGATTCAAATTTGTTCAAATTGGTTTCCCGGGTTAATATTTGGGATTCCTATGGTAGCCCAAATTTTAACTTTGTGCAATATGAAGAAATTTATTTAAAAATTCTTTTCTTCAGATCCAACAGTCAAAATGCTTTCATATTTGGTAAGTAACATCTCCAGTGAGGTCAGATTCAACTTTGTTCAAATCGAGAGCCAGGGTTAATATTTGGCATCCCCATGGGAGCCGGAATCGGCCATGTAACTGAAGAATTAGAAATTTTGTATTAGTATCCTCTGGAGGTGTGTAACTAAGATTAATCCAGTGACAAATCCACATAGGTTGTATGAAAGGGCTTCATATGGGAGCTCTACATTTTACATTATGATCAACTGAAGAAAAGGCATGATGCTTGAACTATTTTTGTCACTCCTGAGCGGCTCAAGGATTTACAGTGTATCCTGTGGAGATGGATTGCTTAATGTAGACTCATTCTTGGACTCTGTTTATATCGTGTTCTGTTCAAGGTGAGCGCTTCAGGCCCCGTGGGGGCCTCTTGTTTTTGTAATTATTTCTTTGCCATCAAAAGTTAATGTTCTTGATTTGTTTTGTGTTTTAGGCCTTATGATCTACTGAATAGCATGGGTGGTGGTGTATTTTGTCCCTTGAGTGCAAGAATGCTTTGCAGTGCTAAAGCATTGCAAGGCCTTGTTGCCCTCAGGGGACAAATTTATACATTTTATTACCTTGGGTAAAATATCAGACATAAACCATTTAATTTTTATTTTTTAAAGGTTGCATTGGTTATAAAAAAGAGAGCATAGGGCAGCCAAAAGGACCATGCGTGAGTGCCCGAGAAACAGAATTTTAACTTGTTTAGGCCTAATGTAAATCACGGAATGAGTTCAATGATGTAGGTCTTGACGACCTATTTTGCCGACGAGGTCCACAAAAAATTTACTCGTGCTTCGCGAATCTCAAATATACAGTGGTCGAATCGGGGATTCCAGATCGAACAGAGGCGGACTGACCGAAGGGCCACTGGGAAATTTCGCGGTGGCCCCCTATTGGGAGACCCCCTAGGACCCCCAGCTTTACGCAGTCCAACACCTGTTGGTGCATAAAATTTCGAGAAAATGAACAAGTGAAAAGGATCTGATAGCAAAGACTGTCGGTGTATCGAAATGCCATCCACTGGCAGAGGGCAGTTCGATATACCAGCAGTCTAGCCTGCCGTTGGTCGGCCAGATTCAAGGCAACAGCGTACTTTCGGTTCGAAAAATCAAATTTTTCTCCCATTGGGCCGAACTCAGAATCAGCGCGACGCGAAACGAATCATCGCGACCATTTCGAATCGAATCGAATTTTGAAGCCTCGAGGGGTCCTATGTAGTGATTATTATAGAACGAAATTAAACGTTGAACTCATCTTCTATCATCAGGTATCCTGCTGGACAGAAGAGTTCAAAAGCTGACAGTGGGTAGGATTTTACGAACATTCCGATAATTCAAAACAATCCGAATCAGCGCGAATCGAACCGAGTCGAATTATCGGACGATTTCGAATCGATGCTTTGCAGGACACTACAAATTACCTCACAATACATTTCACAATAAACTAGGATATCAGCAGAGGAGTTAAAGCACTAAAACAGATCCCTAAACCGATCAAGTAACAATCCTATATTGTATATGACGCCTCAAACCATGTTGTTAAATCTACTGTGCGATTTGGCAGAGAGTCCACTCAAAAACAACAGGAAGATAGCGTACCGAAGTCATAATTTTTCGACACGTAAGCAGTGGCGTAGCGGAAAATCTTGTGCCCTCCTCCCCCCCCCCCCCCCCCCCCCCATGCGAGATAGAGACGTGGGCCCTTTCACCATGGTGGTTGCCTTTAAAACGGGAGCAAATTTAGTGTTGTTACCGTGCACAGCATACAGGATTTCACGTAGTACATACGCCATAAATTAAATGAAGGTATAGCCTATAGGATCGATTCTAAAAGTACGACTCTGTAGATTTTTTCATTACATGTTTTAAGTTTCACCCCACCATCCAACGATACACACATGCACGCCCAACGTGTGTGACTTGAGAGGCACCATGTATGTTCACTTAACCCTTTACCGAACCTGAAAAGCAGAGGACACTTGCAAAAATAATTCACGAGCTCGTTCCAACGAGGGCTCATAACCTTTGTTTTTGAGACAAAAAATGAAAAAAATAATGAAAATTAATTGGCGATTTTTGAGAATAACGCTGGCCGGTCTTGGCCGTTACGTTCGGTAAAGGGTTAAAAGAATAATACATAGACTACAAAGAGAACGTCGTGTGGAAGTGAGAGTTTGAAATTATGAGTATTTGGTACTCTCTCTCTCTCTCTCTCTCTCTCTCTCTCTCTCTCTCTCTCTCTCTCTCTCTCTCTCTCTTCCAGCGTTGGGACGTCCTTCAAGACGGGGGCCCCCTTCTAGCCGACCCCCCCCCCCCACCGCAATGCGGGCCCTGCGGTCCCATCCCCTACGCCACTGCACGTAAGATGTAAAAACGTGACCCGTGATTGGGGTTTCAGTTTCGCACAAGACCACCATTAGTAATCCTTGTGTGTTTCCAGGGTATATGGGAATTTACACCGGTTTGGGAACTCATACACCCTGGGGCAAAGCAGTAAATTCCAATACACCCTGGAAACACACGGATAACAGATTTATTTCCAAGAATTTTGGTGTACTTAATACTTTAATACATTGTGGGCAAAAACTGCAGAAGATTTGTACTTTGTAAGTTTCTTAATAAATAAAACCAATCAAATATGGATGTCATGACATCCATATCTGTTATTTTTTATTGCACATAAATATTAAATTTCCTGTATTTTTATTTTTGTTCTAACATAACTGAGCAGACGGTATGAATTAATAATTAAAAATTGGTACTGTTTTTTAGTCATATAGCCTGCTATTGTATATTCTTGTTTTTACACCGTGGTTAACCACGGTGTAAAAAAAACCCACTGTGGATTGCAAGTTACACCATACCTCTCAGCCAATAAAAACTCAGTATTTTGTTTTTTGTTTCATTTGGAAATAATACTTTATACATTTGGCGCATTTTCTGGAATGTTATTGGACATTCGTGCTTTGTAGATTTTTATGCATGAGTTTAACGACCAAAAAGGGATCAGATCATGCGATAAATGCTTTCAAAGACACGCCATGCAAGGGGAGACGAAACTATCGTGGGTCGATTCGGACGGAGGCGTAACCGGCGCGCGTCCTCGTCTCCTGTTTTATGTAACTCATATTTTACAAGCAACGAGACCAAGGAACGTGATATTCCTAGCAACAACACATGGGCATCTATCGTTATCGTGGATAATACGCACCCACGCAGCTATAGTTGCTGTGTGGGTCTCTCGTGAGCTGTTCTGAACTGGGTTCTCTTTCAAAATTTGAATGAGTGTATACAAAATTGCGGCAATATTTTGGCTGGATAACAGTGTGGTCATGTTCAAAGAAACCACTGGAAGGCCGTACTGACCATCCATTTTCCAAATGTTCCCCCCCCCCCCCCCCCCGGGGGGGGGGACCACCGAAACCCGCCAACGAGCGTGGAATACTCCCTCTCTTGTTTGCCCAGACTTCCCGCTACGAGCGTCGGATGATGCATCACATCATTACCCATTATTTAAATGTGCCCCCCCCCACCCGTCTCCTCAACCCAGAGAATCCTGGATCCGCCACTCACTATTAGACATGAACAACAGTGACAGAATACCAGAGATGTTGCGATATGAAAGATATTCGCCTACAGTTTGGGCAGTGTTTTTTTCACCCTTTGGATCTTGCAAATTTATTGCGGACGTGACACCCGTTAATTATTTCCAGTTCCTTATTCGACATTCGTTATCAACCGATTTTATCGGTTGATAACGAATGTCGATTAAGGAACTGGCAATAAGTAACGGTTATCACGTCCCCAAATTTATTTTTAAATGCCAAAGAATAATACACCCGTTTTGACAGGTCGGCAATATGGTGTTGTTGGATCAACTGTTTCACTGCGACAAGTTCTGGAAACAAACTGAGAGGTCGAAAAGAATATTTGGTAACTTACTTTCATCGATTCGACACAAAAGCGATCAAAATATGTTATTAAATATGATTCATTTAATTTCTCGGCTTGTGTCGCGCACCTGTGTTTACAAAGTGTGTGTTCTTCGAGGATAGCGTCGAAACGATTGCGTTTTCTATTCTGTTCACGCATGTCATTGATTATCAACACGTTTTTTCCTAAATTTAAACGAATTCGTACGCCATAAAAATCAGTACGTGTTAACGTCCGTGAGCGTTGTACTGGAGCTGATCACCCCGAAGTGACAACCCATCCGTGCCGTATAAACTGACGGGGATTTTAAATTGATTGGACTCTCTTCTTCAGTGATATTTATCAATTTAATTTCTCTCAGTTCAGTTAGTTGCATTTAATAATGCTAATAGGCCGATGTCAATCTGAATATTATTAGGTTTTAACTCGAACGAACCGGTCTCATACGCTCGCGTATTTATTTATTTATTTATTTACTGGTGTTTAAGGTCACATATTTCTGCACAATGGCTAACCATGCCCGTGACAGTTTTACGGGTGTAGGAAGCCGGAGTACCCGGAGAGAACCACCGAGCAATGGCGAGCAACTGCCAGATCCCCAACATACCAACTCCACACAAGCAGGGTTAGCATTGGTTGAAGACAGGTGCACCATCGACGTGCAGTACACCTTAGTACACAGCGTCACCGTACCTCCACCTGGGCAATGGGGGTGAAGTGTCTTGCCCAAGGACACAACGCGGTTGCCGCCGGTGGGATTCGAACCGAGGACCTCTCGGCTTGCAGCCTGCACCTCTACCAACTGAGCCACCGCGCCCCTTACGCTCGCGTAACTTACATTTACAATTTGTATATATTTATAAAAAAGAATTCAGAAAATTTTAACTAACCCATCAAGTGAATCCTCTTATTGTAACGAGCTTGACGAAATCAAGGGTTCACATGATATGGTTTTGTTCATGTATTTTAGGGTAAAAGTTTAACCCTTTGAACACTAGTGGTATCTTTCATGCCAGTTAAATGGCAGCAATTGGAAGAGTCCATATTCATTATTTGGGGTAGGCCAATCAATGTTTTCAACGGGCAGCCTCGAGACTGCAGGTTGAAAATATTGATTGGTCTTCTCCACACATTTACTGAACAGCCATCCTAGAGTACGTGGAGAGTGTATTATCACTAAACCACCCGCAGAGTGGAGATTCCACCCTAGCAATAATTGCAATTTTGTTGCAAAGCATAACAAGCACAGGCAAAGTTTCAACCAATGGACCCCCGGGTTAAACCCGGAGGTCCATTGGCTGAAACATTGCTTGTGTTTTCTATCCACCTGTAGAAAACTTGAAAGTTCTAGATTGGGCGATAACTCCACTCCGCGGGTGATTTAGTTACAATCCACTCTCCACGTACTGTATATATTAATGACGTCATGGCGTATCATGTTCCTAAACGGAAAAGGGGCCGCTCGGGTTCAAAGGGTTAATAAGCCACAAATCGCGTTTTCTGTTAAGATTTATCATTAGTCATTGTTTTTTGGTGGGGGTGGCCATTGTTATTCAAACTGAGTTTAAAGTCGCCGCAAGGAGTTTGAGGGGCGGAGAGGGGAGGGTGGTCGGGAAAAGTGAAGGGAGTCGTCAAATGTGCGGTTTAGGAGCCACATAGACACTGAAACATTTTCTTTTAGAATGTCCCAAATACTCGCCTTGTAGAGTAGAAATATGTACCGTATCAACCATGAGAGTCGACTTTCCGTGACTGACTGGCCTCCCCACGACATTTAATTACACTGCCGATCTACATGCAGGCGTTCCACCCAACCAACTATTACAAACACCGAAACAGTCTAGATACCAAAACCTTTCCACCATACTCCTTCATTATCCTAAACAATGTTTAAATCCAGAGTACAACTGTTTATACGTATTCCTAACAACCCGTAACTTGGTTGCAGGTACGTGCGGCTTTGTGTTTTAGAAGGAACATAATGGCTCACTTCATCCCCAAGGCATCAATAAATCACTGACAATACGTAAATTTATAGAAAGCCCTGCGCGCCTGCACCAAGCTACCGACTTGTATCATCGTCGTCAGTCCTAGATTATTCATAAACGACTTATCTACATGGAAACAGCCTGGTATAAGCTACCAGCTTGTTGCTGAATCCATTTCCATTAATGTTTTGTGCTCGCTGATACGTGTATCATTACCGTACTCGATTTGTATAACTTTTTTTAAATTTGGAAATAAATATTGTTTAAACTAGAGTAAGACACAATGAGAAACAATCTAAAATAAGAATGGGATGAAAACATGAGAGACAAGTGGATGACGTAGAGCACTAGAGAAGAGAAAGTTGGAGCATGGACGTGGCGACGGGAGGGGGTGGGTGGAGGGGTGTGCGTTACCACCACCACCCAATCCTGGCCAAAATTTCCTGTAGTTTGAAATTCGGAGGCCAAGTCATGAGTAGTGGGAAATTCCATCTATCCGGATTTTATAGTTTCTTTGGTGATGATGATGTCTCCTCTGCTTCCCAAAATTCCAACTCGGTTTCAAATCAGCAAAGATTCAAACTGTTACTGTTTACAACTACAATGTACGCAATTTCGAGCTTCATAAGTATGTATATATTTCCATGTCATGAAATATGGGAAAAGTTGTCTTTCAAATTCCAGTTATAATCTCGACTCTGTAGAGCATTAAGACGTGAAAAAGCATAAAACTCGCCGAAATAGTCTTTCGGGAGTCGTTTAATTCACGCTGGTTCTCGGAAGTATTCCAAGTTTGCCTCTTGGGAAACAAAGTATCACAACTGGAAAACAGCTTCTCAGAAATAGAATTAATTATCCGTAGCATGGCGAGTACAAGAGATTTCGGAAAATGTTCAAAAAAGAGTTTAAAAAATGCTCCGTCATGCATGGACGAAAACTACAATATTGATGAAAAGTATGGAAACCCTACTATAGGTGTATGAAGTTTTGGTAACTAGTTTGGGGAACTAGTTATTAGTTGATGGGGGAGGGGGTAGTCCCAGGGTGTATCAGTAAGTTAGAAAAGACACCGTAAAATTTCCAATAAAAATTATCAGTACATGCACAGTCAAGCCCACACGTGGCGGGTTTGCGGACGAAACCTTGCATCTCAAATTTCTGTTGGGCATTTTATTGTCTGGATCTTCCGTATCAAGAGGAGGGGGCGTTTTTCCCCCTTAAACTGAAAAAGTAGTTCCCTCCACTTTAAAAGACAAAAGACAATTACTTTTAGTTACAGGCGGTGGAACCAGGAGGGCGAAGCGGAACGTGCCCCTCCACTTGTTTCTACAGATATTTTGCGTGGTCACACACTGAGTTAAAACAGTCCTGGTAATTCATCCTTGTTTCCTCTGCAAAAATATTGCTGTGGAAAACTGGTGCTTCTACGGCAATTGCTGTGATGCCTGTTCGATTGTGTAAAAATCAACAGGGAGAAGGGCACATTCTCAGTTGCCATGGAAATGTAGTATGTGGTGTAGTGAAAACTTTCAAGTAACTTTAACATGTGAGAGTAGTTCGAGATGCATGTGTATAAAATCACAATGTGCAGAATCTTTCACTCAATTAGATCATGCCAATATCATGAACCATGTGAATGTTGAGAAAAAACCTTGGACGTAAGCAGGCGACTTGCTCAATATGGAGAGTATGAGTGAAAATAAGATGCTGCATAACCACAAAGTATCTCACTGCTTCTATGTTTATAACACCAGAATCTGACATCAGTTTCTGGAAAGCTCTGTAAGAGCTTTCCAGAAAGTGATGTCAGATTCTGGTGTTGTCAACATAGAAGAAGCATAACACATAGTTTGTAGTGGTTATGCTGCAACTTGTACTGTAACTTGTAAAATTGTAAATGCTGCATAGTGTAACCCACATGGTTTGATCCTTGTGTAACCTGGAAGTTGTGCAGTTTCTGCCACCACAAGGCTTCCTGAAGAAGCCATCCTCGGCAGTATTTTTGCTGTGTATATTTTTCGTTTCCTCGGCATTTTCCTCAACACTGCTGATTGCTGAGGGTGAATTACCAGGGCTGGTTAAAATGGGCGCATGCAACCGTGTCTATATGCAGGCATTCCTGCAATATTTCATTTGCAAATTCAAGCTACATTTGGCCACCTTCGATCTCTTCGATCCGTTTCTTCTATATCATTCAGAACAAGTAGGGGATATCCAAACTGATGTTGATATTTCAGGAAAATGGTACTGGATACGCGTGATTGGACACATCAGTATGTTACCAAGTTTAGTGTGGATCATAAATGTTACCGGCCCACGAAAACTTCGTGCAGGTTTTTCGCACGAGCGCCGCGTTAATGTCTGGGGTACGTTTTGAAATTTTCATTTGTACTCAATGTACTGGGCAGGCTTTTTCGGAGGTCTCATCGTTCTTTTCTTGGTGTAAACTCGTTCATCAATAGTGTCTGGTCGAAACGTAACTTTTGAGGTATGCGAAGACTGATTCGTGATTAACGTTTACGTGCCGTTGGCATGTTGGAAGACTGACTGCAGTGGCTCAAATTCTCAACGTTACCCAACCGGTGATTAGCAGGTTGTGGTCACGCTACCTTCAAAAAGGCAATGTTGATGACAGACGTTGGTCACGTCGTCTAAGGGCGACAACTGCTAACTAGGATCGTTTCATCCGAACCACAGCATTACGTAACTGCCATCAAAGTGCCTCAGAAATTGGACAGCAGCTGCACCGAGCGACAGATGTGCGAGTCAGTGGCCAGACCATCCGAAATCGCCTACTCAGCTGGAATTTGTGCGCTCGACGACCTCGAATAATTCCACGTTTGACTGAACGTCACATCGAAGCGAGGCGTAATTGGTGTGGAGCACGACAGCGCTGGGGCAATGGTGGAGCAACGTCATGTTTTTCGATGAATCGATGTTCACTCTCGACTTCCACGACAGGCGAAACAGAGTGTGGTTGCGGAGGAACGAATGATACCATGTCGTAACCGATAGGGAACACGATCATTTTGGTGGTGGATCGGTTATGGCGTGGGAAGGCATAACCATGTCATCGAAGGGCGTGTCACAGGGCAGTACTACCGTGACATGTTAGCAGCTCATGTGGTGCCATTTGCGCGACGTCACGGCCATCGATTCATTTTCCAAGATGACAAGGTAAGGACACACAGGGTCCTCCAGGAGCAGAACATCACTACACTGTCCTGGCCAGCACTAAGTCCAGACCTTTCATCAATCGATCACGTCTTGGATATGCTTGGCAGGCGCCTACGACAACGCCAACAGTCCCCTACCAATGTCCAGGAACTCGTCGCTGCACTGCAGGAAGAATGGAATAACATCAGTCAAGCTGATATTGGACGTTTGGTGAGGAGTATGCCACGTCGGATCCGCGCTTGTATCGTGAACAGAGGAGGATTTACAAGGTATTGAGGTCTGAATTGAATGTGGTAAATTCTCTGACTGACCGCCCATGTTGCTGCAGCTCAGTGCCTGGAATGTGTGCTTATCAGAGACCCAACTATCGCTAAAATCATTCACCAGATGCCACAGTGCAATGACTCAACTGTCTTTTTGATAAAAATATAAATATATTTCTGCAAATATCTCACTTTTAACAAATATCCCCTACTTTTTAGCTCATCTTGACAAAGTCCGTCTGTCGTCCGCCTCCCGTCAACACCATGTTTTGGTCTTCTCCTCCAAAACCACTGGGCCAATTCAAGTGAACGTTTGTGTGAGTGATGGTCCCAAAGGGGCATTGCATTTTTGTTCAACTCAACATGCCTAACCCCATAGGGAGGGAGTGGGGGGAAAATGCTCCAAAATATTTTTAAAATCTTCTTCTCATGAACCAGTGTGTACAATGACTTGGTATTTGTGATGGAGCTTCCTTTTGAGGTGTAGAATCAAATTTGTTCAAACGAAGTTCGTGAAGTAATGTTTGGCTTTGTAATGAAATTTGGTATGTGGTATTATTGGGTCATAAGTACGTGACTCATGCCAAAAAAAATCCCGCATCCCCATGGGAACCCTGGGAGCTAAAAATAGAAATATTTTCAAACGCCCATATTTCCCAAACCACACCGAACAGAGAGCTGTTATTTGGTATGAAGCATCCTTAAGACCAGTAGAATTGAGTGGTAAAAAAATTGCCAATCGGTTATGTTAGGGTGTTCTGTAATGGGCATCGAAAAAATGCTGAGTCAGCATATTTGCAAAAAATTTTAAAAATCTTTTCTCCAGAATCAATCATCAGAATCTTTTGACATTCGGTATACAGCATTCATGGGGGAGGGACAGATACAATTTTGATAAAATAAAGCCCATTGGTTCATATTTGGGCTCCCGAATGCTTTTTTAATTTTTAAGTTTGGGCTAAACTTTTCTGTATCTGGTTATTTGTAGGCTATATCGTGCAAGACCCGGATGTGTCCAAATCTTACACGGGATATCATTTTCCAGTCAGGACATTTTCATCTTGAATTTGAGTCTTAGGGTGTCGATTCGCTCTTGCTGGTAATCTAGTTATTCTTACGGGGCAAGATTTTCTCCTTGGACGTCTTGTATCACACGTAGTCCGTCTCATGCAAATGGAAGTTTCTGATTGTTTGAGAATGTTGGGATCCCGTCCTGACCAATTTTCAGTCCGGTACGTGCTAATTAAATAAGAATTGGGAAGCCCGTGAACACGATTTCCACATGCATTTATCCAAAAACAAATTTCCTGAGTATTTTACCTATAATCCCCATCGACAAACATTTCAACTTCATTATCAAGGTATGACTTCTTCGAAAGTATGCCTTGATGATGTTGTTGGAATATATTTCTGCCGTCGTGTCTTCAGTAACCGATTAACAAAAATGACCGCTGACCGATTACATGTTATTCGAGCTCACACTCGGCCGATTCCGATTCTGATTCCGATTGTTATACCGTGCACTACTAACTAGACAAGTCGAGGATCGAAAGAACTACATTAAACTGAACATATTTTACGGGTTTACAATCCATTCACTACAAGATAAGTCGAGACTCGAAAGAACTGTATAAAATTGAGCATATATTTCACAGTGTTAAACTCCGTTGACTCAGGTCCAGTAAAATTACCAGTCGCGCACACTTGGGCGGTAAACGTAGCTCTATCAGAGCCACGTTTTACCACTCAAGTGCACGCAACTGCATGGTAATTTTACTGCGACCTGAGTCAATGGAGTTCAACCTTCACTCTTCCGGTATGACCTGGCGATAGGGGGAAAGTACGCTAAATTGCAAGCTTTACATGTCGTTTAACCTGTACATATCCCGAAAAGGGGCGTCTAGAGAGATTAAGAATACACACTGTGGTGGTTTTTAAACGTTGTTGAATGGTATCATTGACATCATTTTACATTAACAATTGAACAGTTGCAAAAGATAATAAAATGTGGTTTATGAATCATCACAAAATGCTTGGCAACAATCTGTTGTACTGAAGTTCCTGAAGCCGTTGTCGTTATCATCCGATTGCTCACAATCGGCCAACTGTGGTGGCCGGTTCCGATCATCGGTTGAACACTACAATTAAAAACTAGAAGTCCTGTCATGAAATGCGCAGAAATAGCACGTCGATCTGCGCGTTAATCTCAGCGTTATGACCAAAGTAAGGCTATCAAATTCTGTACATATGGCCTGTGCACAGGCAATGTTTCAGTCAATGGACCTCCCAGATAACCCGGAGGACCTTTGGCAGAAACATTGCCCGTGTTTGCTATGAGTAACCAGGAAAACCTGCCATGCTTTGGATGCCATTCGATACGGCAGTTGCGCGCAATTCCTACGCGCAGTTAAGCCAAGATAAGCGCACAGGTCGTGCCGGGACTTCTAGTTTTAACTGGTAGAGTGCTAAGTTATTTTTGGTCACCATCATTTGTTTTGTGTGTGTTTGCCTTGCAACAATTTATGGGAGAGTGCCAAGAGGCACTCTCCCATAAATTGTAACAAGGCAAACCCATATAGACTAAGTATTTTCACTTCTAAGATAATATGAAGCACATCCACAGAATATGACACCTTTGGGCCGGGGTACCTGCTCTTCATATTAAAGCCCTGATAGTGGCTTCTAGCACTCTACCAGTTAACCTGTAGTTTACATCCCAACCCCACCCCTTCATTTGGCTATCTTCGCGGCGCTCCGATCTCCTTCCTCCAACACTGAAATTAATATGTCCATAAATAACATACGCTGCACGCTCTCTCAACGGCAGATGGAATCGGAGTGTGTCCGTAATTAAATTTGATGAGTTACTCTAGCGTTTAATCATTAATCAATAATTGATGAAATGGGTCATTTAGCTCTGAAAAGCCTTTATACAAGCCACATGTGTTCCATTATCGCAGATTTGGAACTAATTCAATTTTAACTCAAGCAGAGGAAATATAACACCAAACATTATGTAGAGTCTACAAGTTTAACCCTTTAACGCCGTGTGCCCGATAAGGGCCGCGGAAACGGGCGGTATGGGTGGAAGGGAGCTGGGATTGGATTCATTTGTTGGTCAACAGTGCTCAAAATATTTGAAAATAGTAAACGAAATGAACTGAATTGCGTGTGATCATCGCATCCTCAACCCCCTAAAGTTACTTTTTTAGTCAGAGATTATCCGAGCCAGGGTCGGCGGCGGAGTAGTGACTACCCCAATAGCGTTTCAGAGAATACAATGTTGGCCTATTTTCGGAATTTGGCGTCAGAGTACACAATGTAGACCCAGTTTTGTCGGGATTTAGTAGACTAAGCCCGGAATCTTATATTTTACATTATTTTCTAAAAGTTCCCGGAGTCCCCGATTACACTTCAGTCTACCCCCCCCCCCCCCCCCCACACACACACACCCACACTTTCAATGTTGCTCCGCAGCCCTTGTCCGAATTGTACCATCATAAAGAATGTAATTTAACCCTTTACCCAAAGTAACGGCCAAAACCGGCCAGCGCTGGTCTCAAAAATCGC
Source organism: Pictodentalium vernedei (assembly GCA_031216915.1). Taxonomy (NCBI): domain Eukaryota; kingdom Metazoa; phylum Mollusca; class Scaphopoda; order Dentaliida; family Dentaliidae; genus Pictodentalium; species Pictodentalium vernedei. Next base: position 58,211,884 of record CM062297.1, read on the forward strand.
CAATTAATTTTCATTATTTTTTTCATTTTTTGTCTCAAAAAACATAGGTTATGGCCCCTCGTTGGAACGAGCTCGTTCCAACGAGGGGTCAAAACCTATGTTTTTGAGACAAAAAATAAAAAAAATTAGTTATTCAAGAATTATTTTTGCAAGTGTCGTCTGCTTTTCATGTTAGGTAAAGGGTTAAATCAACGTAAGCGAATCTGTTTATTCATTCATAAGAAGGTTCAGTAATAACTTAATCAACATTGGCTATTACAGCCCCGAAGGGCTATAGGGTTAAATTATTGCTGATCTGCCTCACAGATATGTTGTGTATTTTGTGTTCACTGATTCTATACAGCTGGGTTGCTGAAATGTCAGCGACGTGATAACTCCTCCCAGTCGATGACGTAAATGCTGTTACGTTGTGACTATGGTCACAGTGTAACAGTTTTCGTTTCATCAAACCGTGGCGTTTACGGTGTTTACCAAGTACGAAAACTAGTAACAAGATTTCAACTTTCCAATCCATAGTATTGGTGGTGATTGGTGTGTGTGTGTCGGGGGGGAGGGGGGGGTAGTTTTTATTTGGGAGAGGGGGGATTTTTTCTTCTTTTTTTTGTCAGTAATAACTAAAATATGCAGTAAATATTTAATTTAATTTTCAATTACCTCGAAAAATGTGCACGCCATCAACATATTAATTTTTCACAGACAGGTAGGTTCTTTAAAAAGCGATCGGCGATTGCAAGACGTCGAAAAATTGAAAACCTTTCAAGAAAGAATTTTTTTGTTGTTAAAGCGGACAGCATATTGATGATGGTTTACTTGTCTTCAACCGTCTCTAAATCTCCTAGCATCGTGTTAGTGAGGACTGTGAGGTGGAGAGTAAAACAGTTTGTTCGCTGTGCCGTAACAGTAATATTGGGAGCCTTTAGGCGACATACTGTAATTATTCAGTACCTTATAATGTTATATTCTAGCACACTGACTGAGTACAAACATTCTATTCAGGAAAATATCCATCCGGCCTTGACTAGCTTAACCCTTTGAACTCTAGTGGTATCTTCCATGCCAGTTCAATGGCAGCAATCAGAAGAGTCCATATTCATTATTTTGGGTAGACCAATCAATATTTTCAATGTGCAGCCTCGGGGCTGCACGTTTCTAGGCTTCACGTTGAAAATATTGATTGTTCTATCTCACACATTTACTGAACAGCTATCCTCTATCTGATGACATTATGACGTACCATGTTCCTGGCCGGAAAAGCGGCCGCTCAAGAGGTTAAGACCAGTGGCGGCGCCAGAAAGTTTTTTGTGGGGGGGGAGGGGCAACTAGGGGGGGGGGGCAGACTGCCATGAAGGGGGGCAAATACGTAAAAGATCATATCATTACTTTGTTATGAGGTAGTCCAAACTTGGACGTACCAAACCAAAAAATTATATTACGGACTTTGGGTCCAAGTTTCGACTAAATGTAATGGTAATTAGCGGTCCTCCTTTCAAAAAATCCTGGATCCGCGTCTGGTGGGTCTGTGCGTGAGAGAGAGAGAGAGAGAGAGAGAGAGAGAGAGAGAGAGACTCATAATGCCCGTCTGTCATAATGCGAAATCCATGATCTTTTTAGACAAGGGGATATGGATAGACATGCCTTTGTTGGCTCATAACTTAATTATAACTTATAAGTATCGGCATCGGAGTCTTTAAATCTCTACTGCCTGGATGTGTTCATCAGCTAGCCTGAGGCTTTGGGCTAAGTGTGTATGGGAAATTATTGGGAATAAAAAAAGAGAGGGGGTGTGTGTGTGTGAGAGAGAGTGACTGAATGTGTTTGTGTGTGAGGGTGGATGGAAATGCATGCGAGATGGTTGGGGGGGGCAACTGGAGGGGGGGCAAAGCCTTCGTTTGGGGGGGGGGTGGGGGGTGGGGGGGGGGGGGGGGGGGGGGGGCAAATGTCCCCCCCCCCCCCCATGCCCCCCCCTCCCCGTAGCGCCGCCTCTGGTTAAGACGTTCTAGTGATGGTTAGTGTTTACATTATGGCCGTTGTAGACTGGTCACTTTCAACGGGTGGGCAATATTTCCGCGGACGCAATAATATTTAGATTCCAAACACTAATTATAGGATTAATAGTAATTAATTTTATTAATGAAAAATGTGTGGGGTGCTTCATTAATTAATAATTTCCTGATGGTGATTTTCGTTCGTCCTTTCATTCGTTTCTCTGTTCGTTCCTTCCTTCATTAGTTGGTCAGCACCCCTTAACCGAGAAGGAGTCATGTTGGTTTTGGTTGGCTTGGGATACTTGCTTCGGCGGTTTGATGTAACAACTTGAACAGAATGCATCCACACTTGTAAGTGAATTAAAATTGAATTTCTTTGAACTACTGTCTCAAGTTTTCATGTGCCACGTACACAACCCCTCATTGGTTTTAGAGAATATCGCCCCGATTCTTAACCCTTTACCCAACGTAACGACCAAAACCGGTCAGCGCTATACTAAAAATTCGCCAATTAATTTTCGTTATTTTTTCATTTTTTGTCTCGAAAACATAGGTCATGACCCCTCGTTGGAACGAACTCGTCGAGCTCGTTCCAATGACGGGTCATAACCTATGTTTTTGAGACAAAAAAATGAAAAAAAATAGTTATTCAAGAATTTTTTTGGCAAGTGCCGTCTGCTTTTCAAGTTTGGTAAAGGCTTAATGCAAAGCTAGTATTGAAGCATCCAAGCTCAATTGGCTCAACTACAGCACTGTTTTCGAGGCCCTTAATAATGATTTTCCAAAAATGTTGGATTTGTTGGGGGTCCCTAAAAACGTGCAATTGTTGGGGAACCTTAGGAGATCGCCCTAACATTGTTGTACCGGGCGTTACGCGCCACTGTTTGTTCGCTGTTGTCCCGTGATTCTCTCCCGGAAACTCTGGCTTCCTCCGTCCGTAAACCTGTCGGCAAGATCAGACTCTGGTTGTTGTATCGTTAGACCACAAAAACAAACAAATATTACCCCTCATTGGAACGGTGTCCGTCGGGCGCGTTCCAGTTGGGAGTCTGAAGCTATATTTCGAGGGAGCAATTGAAAAGTTTAGTTATTCAACACAATTTTTTTTTGGGGGGGGGGGGGTAAATGTCTTATTGTCGTGTCAGGTACAGTGGCGAACCATGACCCCCCCCCCCCCCCCCGCCCCTACCAAAACTCCCGACTCCCCAAAAAGATCCTGAGTTTCTGCGATCTGCATGGGCCATCAACTAATGGAAAATATAGATGACATACAGCGATGGTCAAAATGAAGTTATTTAGAGCTTTAAAAATTTCTCCTGGTCATTCGTGGCGCCAAGATTTCCCCGAGAGTGTGGTGTGTGTGTGTGTGGGGGGGGGGGGGGGGGGGGGGGGGCTAGGGTATTCCCCGACAAGCCCACAATAAAGGAGACAGTTTCCCTGACAGGAGTAGAAACCCCTCGACAGGGGTCTGTATCCGGCCCCTCCTCTATGGGCCCCCCTTGGCGCCACCATTGTCTCCGGTCACACCAATGCGATAGGAACACCACCTTCATGCCTTCCTTAACTCAAGATTTTGATTTTCCGGATATGCCTGCGTAATAGAAATTCATGAACCCCTCAAAAATCCCTGTGAGAGGTTCCCCCCTCCCTCCCCCCCCCCCCCCCCCCCCCTCCCCCCGCATAGATACCCTTGTTGGGTAAAGGGTTAAAGAGTGCGGTGAATCTCATCACACATAAACGGCGCAACTCAAAAGCTGTTTTATACTTAAACCATTGAATGAACAGCTTGCTTATGAAACATGTTGTGCACTCCGCTTTATAAATTTCGGTAAACATGCGTTTACAAAGGTAATTTCTGAAGAGAGATATGAAAGTGGTTTATTAATAAAAACACTCAACTGCGAGTGTTCTAAAAATAAATTGCGAAGCAGGTGTGTTGCATTCTTGGATTTGTGGTTTCATCTGAAGAATGTAACTGAGAAGTGAGTAATCCCGTTCGTTAAATCGGCCATTTTTTCGTCAGAACATTATTATTGTACAGAAAGGACGGAACAGAGATAGTAAATTCACGGGGCTCCGGACAGGGGTGGCGCCAGAGATTTCTCGACAGGGGGGCTGACTACTCCGACAGGGGGGGGGGGGGGGGGGGGCTATAACATTTGACCTCCCAAACGAAGGAAAATGAGTGAAAATTGGTAAACTTGGAGAACCAAAATAGAAGCAAATTGAGTATGTTTGTTGATTATTTAACCCCTTTACCTAAACCTGAAAAAAGACGACACTTGCAAAAATAATTCTTGAATAACTAATTTTTTTCATTTTTTGTCTCAAAAACATAGGTTAGGACCCCTCGTTGGAACGAGCTCGACGAGCTCGTTCCAACGAGGGGTCATAGCCTATGTTTTTGAGACAAAAAATGAAAAAAATAATGAAAATTAATTGGCGATTTTTGAGAATAGCGCTGGCCGGTTTTGACCGTTACCTTAGCTAAAGGGTTAAAGTAAACATCTTATAATAAGGTCGGGAAATATTTCATCTATAAAGCCAGTTTGACGAACGACATTAAGGAATTTCGTGAGAATCACTATTCTCTATCAAAGTTCCAGTGCTGCACGAGTTCGAGACTGACAAGACGAGATATCTACATTCGATTGTCGGAAATTTCTCGTGAAGGGGGGGGGGGGGCTGGACCTCTCCGACAGGGGAGCTGTAGCCCCCCCCCCCCGCCCCAGGCGCCACCACTGCTCAGGAAGCATTCGAGATCAGAGTGTTGGGGAGGGGGTTCAGTAGTTTCAAAAAGCGAATTCAACTTAGTTTGTCCAGTCATATTGGAGCAGACAGAAGTCATTATTCTTAAATATAGGTACAACCAAAATAGCAATACACTAAAAAAATACGTGTTTTAAGTGTATTGATGTTTGATGGTACCTGTATTTAAGAATGTTGATCAAACTACGAGGGCCTGTGATGTGATGTGGATTGCGCGAAATGCAATGATTCATCGCATGTGTTTATGATGTCTGACATACTTACTGTGCCTATGTGGACCACATATAGTTAGACACGTAGCGTGTGTGTGAAGGGAGTGTGTGGGGGTGGGGGGAGGGGCAATAACAATAACCATCATAATTTTCAGTAGTTGGAAGGTATAAATTCCAATTGTTGGAAATTCAAAGAAATTAATTTCCTTCATGCTTTCAACTTTTTAGACTTTTCTGACCAGTCGTTTTCAATTTTCAACACGTGATAACAGTTTTTACGTCGGCGATCGGTTGCGGTTACCGGTTTTAGTCATTCGCTGTCAAAATCAGTGTTTGAAGTTGATTTGATAAGAAGAGGCACTTCGTCATGATTATCCCGCCATTGTTAATATATATTTTGGCTGGTTGTTTTGCTTAACGTTTATTGAGGTTGTAGGAGATCCATCACAGACTTTCCTTCCAACATGGAATTGATTCTTCACGATTCGGTACAAATAAAATTCAATATTTCGAAATATTGTAAACGCATCCAACTTATCGCCAGGTCCACACCAGTTAAATGGCAGAGGGATGAAAGCCCATATAAGTTCTTAACTAAATACTACAGGTTATGGCTATAATATCTACATTCTGTTGGATGAGCTTCCATATTGACCTTGACAAGAATCAAATTTTGTTCATGATTCATTGCTCAGTTACATTTGATTGGATAGTGCCATTTGGCACTATCCAATCAAATGTAAGAGAGCAAACTACGGTGATATGAAATCTGTGGTTTAATCCATAAATACAGCAGTTGGCGTTTCTGCACATTTTCAAATGATTTCTGTACATTTTATAGCTCTGTGATGTACTTTGTAAACGTAAATGCCAGTCAAGGATATGATGCTTCTCTGGCATCATTTTACCGACGTGGCAGCTGCTACTTATTCCCAGTTTCTTGTTTGTCATTCGTTATCAATCGATTTTATCGGTTGATTACGAATGTCGAACAAGGCTCTGGGAATAAGCAACGGTTGTCGCGTACCCCATCATTTTGCAGTCCCTTCAAAGAGTTTACAATACACTAAATGATTTGCACTGACGACAGTGTTAACAGTTTCCTGTCACCTCAGCTCACCTCCGCTCAGCTCAGCTCATCAAGCTCATTTAGGAGGAAACAGTCCGGTAGCCACTTTGTATATCATCTTATTAAAAATGAGCATGAAAAAATTAATGTTACCGTGTGTTTTTATGGCCCCGCAAATTTTTTTTCTGTGCCATAGAGTGTTTGTCATTTTCGTCCGTCCGTCCGTCCGTCCGTCCGTCCGTCAGGAAGATTTCCATGCCCACTCCATAACTATGAGATGCTTCGTTGTATTTTGCTGAAACTTGGCATACATGATGCTTATGGGGAGACGATGTGTCGCGCACAAAACATTTTATTGGTTCGATGGAGGACAAGGACACAAATCAAGGTCAACTGTCCGTCAGGAAGATTTCCGTGTCCACTCCATAACTCTGAGATGCTTCGTTGGATTTTGTTGAAACTTGGCATACACGTTGCTTATGGGGAGACGATGGGTCGTGCACAAAGTTTGTTTCTTTCGTTCGATGGAGGTTAAGGTCACAGATCAAGGCCATTGCCACGTCGCGAGCATGGTCACTTCCGGATGACCATCTCTTGTTTGTGTTCAAATTTGGCGATTTCCCAACTACCGTCCATTTTCACACTCAATTGAAAAGGCATGTTTACTTCTCCCCCCCCCCCCCCCATACCTTATTTTACAACTTTCACAACTTTGAAAGGATAGCAGGTGTAAGTATTTTAATCTTTTCCAAAATAGACACTGTGACATTTTTATTGAGGGTTCCAAAATCAGTAAATATTGCCCCAATCACCTGACTTTCTTCATTTTGTGCTCTATTACATGTTACCGCTAGATGACATCTTAGCTCACATATAGGCTATTGTAACCAAGAGATGGAACAGTATTGTAGTAGGAAGTGTTTATAATTCGAACTGGTTGAGTCATCGTCGATGATGGCTTCCCCGTCGAACATTTATGGAATTCCATGATCCATCCATTATGTGGACACATAATAAGTAATACCCTTTTGGCAAAGCCGTCAGAGGAAATGTAAATACGTGTAAGATATACGAGTAAATTAATGCGACATTTTAACAAATCACTCATTGTTCGGCAATGTTGAACAATGCGTTTCGTTTAACTCTACGTTTTGCATAACAGTTTTCAAAATATGTAGTGATGGTAGTACTGGCTGCATGACGCACTCGAAGAATAAAATTACAATCCTTGTTGGAAGAGAAAACACTAAGATTTGAACAGCTCTCTCTACCCAACCTGTGTTAGATTTCTTATTTCTTGTCTGACCATACGTAAGAGATGAATAAATCAGACACGAGCTGACGGTCTATTCCAATCTAAGAAAAAATACCCATAGGCTCAATGCCGTGACACATCATGCCTACACATCAGGCGCGTAGACAGAGGTCCATATTGTGGGGAGGGGGACACTTTTTGTGTGGGGGGGGGGGGGGGGGCGTTCCAAACATATTGATGCCATAAATATATCACGAAGATCGAAGACCTGAGTTGGGGAAAAGGTATTAAGGTTGTGTCCCTCTTGCGTTGGTGAGGACTGGGATGTATTTTTGTAAAATATATTCGGAGAAGGTCTAAGACTGGGCCTCCCCGAGAGACTCTTGTAAAATATGCCCCAATTGGCGTTATTTTGAGGCTCGAAAGACATTCATGTGTGTTATATCAGCTGTACTGTTATCAGCTGACGCCCTATACAGATCGTAGAATTCAGGATTTGTAGGTGGGGTGGGAGGGCAGTGGGGGATTTTTTGGAAGGGCAAAGCTAGCCCACTATATCTAGCCAGGTTTATTAAAAAAGTCGTCATTCAAGATTCTTTTTTTCAGTTTTGCCTCGAAAACATAGTTTATGCTCCCTCATTGTAACGTGCTCGACGGGAACTTTCCAATGAGGAGTTATGCTATATGTTTTCGAGGCAAAACAAAAAACAATTTAATTTTTTCAAGCAAGTGTCGTTTTATGAGTGTCGTCTGCTACTCGTAGTTGTATTGGGTGAGGAGGGGGAAGGATTAATATTTTAGGGACAGTGTTTAATCCAGACCTTTTCTGGAACGGAATTTATCCCTCATAGCTTTTGTTAAATGAGCAGTATAACTAACCGCGTTTCCCTGATCTACAATCTATACCCATGGCTGAGAGTTTTCGTCTTTGGAAGATATTTACTGGAGAGTTAACTCCCCTTAATTTTCTAAAATCAGTAAATTTAACACTTAGGGTAAGAGAATTTCATTTAACCCTTTACCCAACGTAACGAGCAAAACCGGCCAAAGCTATTAATAAAAATCACCATTCAATTTTCATTATTTTTTTATTTTTTGTCTCAAAAACATACCTTATGACCCTCATTGGAACGAGCTCGATGAGCTCGTTCCAATGAGGGGTCATAAGCTATGTTTTTTTAGACAAAAAATGAAAATATTTAGTTATTCATGAATTTTGTTTGCAGGTGTCGTCTGCTTTTCGTGTTAGGTGAAGGGTTAAAAACTGAAATTTCGAAATGTTAGCGAAGTTGTATGATCGATGTACGCATAATTTCACAAACTTCGTGCATTTTCCTGTTGTGTAATATAAAAATACAAAAGCTGGATTTTTACAATTTATGGCAAGTTCAGCGATTCAGCGCTATATTTCTCGTAATCTATTTTCGTATGAAAAATAAAGGTAATACGTTGAGCGTCGTCGGATGAAAAAAAAATACTCATTTGAACGTTGCAAAAACCGGCAATTGGCAATGATTTTATCGTTTAATTCTGTTTACTGCATGGTGCAATATTCCCGATGAAATGAGAGTAGTAGGACTCGTCCCCCATCAACTGGACTCCTGGGGGCGGGATCCCTGAATTGACGTCATAGTCACGTGACCAGTGACGCCATATGGGGTTGTCAAGGTAAACCATGGGTGCGGCCATCTTTTGACATCATTACCATAGTGACACGTAAGGCCAATGCGCATCCACGGCGCGAGTTGCTAGGACGACGCGTGTTTCGGTCGTCTGTTTTGTTAACCGGAGGCAACCTTTTAGAGGATACTTATTGGAGGATAACTATCTGAGGATACTTATGGCTCCTAACACCTGTTCGGCGCTGGCTTCTAGACCACCCCAAGACTTCTTATTATGCCAGTAATTATTATTGACCAATCAGCTTCAATATCTAGTGACCGTATATGAGACTGTGTATCACTGAGCTGACCGTATATAGAGCTTATATACGGTCAGTTCCGACATTTTTTTTTTTTTTTTTTTTGGACATCCAACGCTCGCTTCGATGTTTTTTTTCAACGAAAAACAAATAATTTTGCGTGTGCGTCTGTTGTGCAACGTACAACTATAATACGTTTCTTCCAGTCTTTGAGAAATTTTAACAAACAAATGTAGATAAACACAATAAATAAACCACTAAAACGACAATGTATAGAATCATTAATATCACCATTAACAACAAATAATGAATGAAACTGTTCCCACTTACCTTCTTGAAAGAATTGTTAATCCATTTGCTCCAGTTGTTTTATTTTTCCAGTACTTAACACTGAATTAAAGTTGTGAATTGTTAACATATATTCCTGTTTATTGAGAAGAAAACTCCGTTGTTTCAGCGCCTGCTACTAGCGTGACCTTCACATGTAAAACCGGGAAATTCCCTGATAGTGATAGCAGAACATTTGTGCTAGGATTCTGGGTACACTTATGGTTGTGTCTCTTTCAAAGGACTGGCATAATAAATACGTTATGGGGCTTTCAGAGTACACGGTTGGAGATATTATAAGTTATGGGGCTTTCAGTGGGCGGATATGGCGTGATATGAGGCTCAGCAAGATCAATATTAGGCTCGGCCTTCGGCCTAGCCTAATATTGATCTCACTTCGCCTTATATCACACCATATCCTCCCACTGAAAGCTCCATAACTTATAATATCTCCAACGTCACTACTGCTAACTTGTCCATAGTCATCACCAACCATCCAATTATCAACTTCCATGGTATTCACCCAATATTATAGTCTTCAACCAATGTTTCATCCTTGAACCATTACTGCTGACATGTGGCACCACTATGGGCTTACTAGCTATGTCTGACCCTATTCCTGACTCTGCCCTCGGCGAAGTCTTTGATGATATCAATCAAATAGCGCCATTCATCAACACCTGCTCCAGGCTATACAAGTAGTATAGCTCGGTCAAACACACACCTTTTTACCAGGATCTCGGGATCCGACCATGACCGGGGTCATTGACCCCGGCGCCCAAATCCGTTAGGCCTATTTTTAGGCGCCCTCTCCCCTCCCCACCCTGTATGTACCCTATTTTTAGGTGCCCCACCCTGTATGTACCCTATTTTTTTAGACTACCCCTCCACAAAGCCCATGTCTGCCCAGCCTCAAATCCTTTCCAAAGGGGGCCCAGAATATGTATAGCCCAACATGTATTTAGGCTTCCCCACATTGTTTTGGCTTTCCCTGTATGTGGGCTTCCCCTCCTCAAAGCCCAGTGCCTCACCACCAAAGCCCTTGTACGGGCTGTCTTGTCCCATCAATGCCCTCTCAAGGCTAGCCCAAATCTGGGGGACTTCAAACTGAGGCATTCAATGAGGTCTAACAAAGAGTTCCCCCACCTCTTCCCCACGTAAATTTCGAGCTCTGTCGGAGTCTCTAAGGTACAATGTTGTCACAGACATGTCTATGTAAATACATACAAACAAAAAGGTTAATTTGAAGGCTACCTGGAGTTACTAAACAGTTATGTAAAAGGATTACGATAGAGTCCATACTGGAACATTTTATGTTATGTACATATAAAAGATAGTGTCACATCACAGTTTTTTGATAACCCAGTAAGATCGCGGCAGTGTTTCATTGATCAAAACAACTATCCAATCAGATCATGCCATGCCATGCAGCATTTTCTATGTGCCAAATAGATAAGTAATCCGGTGTGTGGCAATAAAAGGCAATTGAGACTGAAGGTTTTCATCAATCTTTAAAAATCATTTGATCAAGAATAGTTTGTTGAACACTTTGAGAAAAAATATGGAATCAGTAGTTAGATTTAGTTGTCAAGTTTGTGAGAAGACCTTCTCTGACTTTTGCAATAGGAAACGAGTGTGTATGTGATAAAAAGATTTATCTACTTTATACGTAAAAACAGTAACGTTTTATCTTTTATCGTTATCGAAAACTCGTCGTCAATAAAAAATCTTTTATCGTTACTGCAGTAAGAATAAAAGTCACGTGATATCGCAAGAATACAACGTTCACGCCCATCTCATTTGCATGACGTACTATTTCATTCAACACTTTGAATAACTAATTATTGCTGCCGCGGATCGAAACAAATAAAACGGGGCGTATTTATCGAAATGTATTGAATAAAAAGAAGGCCATTAATTAAACTTACTGAATTGTAAAAATAAAATTTGACGGAAAAGAGTAAAAATTAGTAACTTACACTTTTTCAAATGAGATTATTTCACCCTTCGAGACTTTAATTATCCTGACGTTCAAACGTCACTGGGAATTCAGTTTCTTCAACATTTTTCAAAATGTGACGTCAAACGTCGGAAAGTACAAATAACCAGATATTTTTCACATTAGTGATTATCTGGTTGAAGGCTAGATTATTTTTAGTGGTCTGCATTTGTTAATCAAAACTTGTTTTATTACGGGAGTGGGGGAGGTGGGGGTGTAGATAAAAGGGTTATATACACAAAAATCTTTTATCGCGACTCGAGCGTTTTCGGGGGCTACATAGCTACTCGTCGCTGCGCGACTCGTAGCTATATATGCCCCCGAAAACGCTCTCGTCGCGATAAAAGATTTTTTACAAACACCATGTGTATATAACCCATATTTCTCCCTTTTTTTAAATTGGTTTTCAATACATGCACATAGGTTTTAAATATATGCACATCAGTTTTAAATACGTGCACATCGGTTTTAAACCAGTGCACATCAGTTTTATATACGTGCACATCAGTTTTAAACATGTGCACATAGGTTTTACATATGGGCACATCAGTTTTAAAGCACATTGTGAATTTTCACATAAGCACATATGAGTATTTGAGGCTATGTTGAGGCTACATTGAGGCTATGTCAAGTCTACATTGAGACTACATCGATACCATACTACTTAACATGCACATCGGTTTTAAATACATGCACATCAGTTTTAAACAGGTGCACATCGGTTTTACATATGTGCACTTCGCAATGTGTTTTAAAACCGATGTGCCCTTATGTAAAACTGATGTGCACATGTTTAAAACCAATGTGCATGCATGTAAAACCGATGTGTACATGTTTAAAACCGATGTGCCCATATGTAAAACCGATGTACACATGTTTAAAACTGATGTGCAGGTATTTAAAACCTATGTGCAAGTATTTAAAACTGATGTGCATGTATTTAAAACCAGTTTCCAAAAAAGAGAATCATTTTATCACATACACACTCATTTCCTATTGCAACAATCAGCGAAGGTCTTCTCACAAATTTGATAACTAAATCTAACTACTCATTCCATCTTTTTCTCAAAGTGTTCAAACTATATTCTCGATCAAATGATTTTAAAGATTGATGAAAACCGATTGGTATGGTGTTTTTTTGGCGCCGGAGGCGCCTGGGGAAGGGTATGCGGCTGCTATTGCAGCTGCCTTTCAATCCCCCTTGACGTTTTCTATGGCACTGGCAGACTTCTTGGGCTGTTCGTTATTTGACAGTTGGTTCTGTGCTAGTTGATGATGTTGCCTGGTGTAGCTGCGAACGGCGATGTTGTTGTTCCGTTGTGCGTGAAGAGAGAGCTTGGCCTTCACTCAAATAGGTTTTAAAAAAACTGTCCCAGGAGAACTTCGCGGGTTCTCCATCCGCCCTGCTTATTATACCTATGTGGAGAGGACAAAGTTGATAGTAAGTTTACAAAAAAGGGCGGTATTGGGACGCAGGACCAACTCCTCTCGCATCTTTGGGGTTGGGGACCAACCCATAAGATGGAGTGGAGGATGAGGTAATCCATAACGGTTATAGTGATCCATATCGGTTAGATTGGTAGAGTTTGGGAAAAAAAAATAGGAAGAGAAGAGAGGTGTGTTTGTGTGGTGCCTGCAGGAATGAGTTCTTTGTTTGTTTGCGTGCTTGTTGAGTTAATGTTAGTCTGTGGAGACGATGGTTAGGTTTGCCTTTCCAGTCGTACTCTGTTTAGTTGCGTGTCCGTGTTGTATCTGCCGTGTATGTGGGTGAGAGTATGAAATGCACGAATTTTTACATTCGTAAAAGCAGTAACATACTCTCGTGCTTGGGTGTCCGTGTGGTATCTGCCGTGTATGTGGGGGAAGTATGAAATGCACGAATTTTTACATTCGTAAAGGCAGTAACATACTCTTGTGCTTGGGACCCCACACCCCTGAATTGGTTTGATGCCCTAATTTGATCAACATGCCCTAATTTTGTTAGTTCGGGGGGTTATTTGCGGTAGACTAGTGTGTGTTCCTTCAGTTCCGAGTAGAGCTCGCTGCCCTCTAGTTTATTTTTTGTTGATTCTGCGAGTTTTGTTAGTCTATTGTTTATAGGCTCTATTGAACATTTATTATGTAGCCAGGAGATTCGGGTGTCTCTAGGCATTCGCGTCGCAACGCGTAGGGCGTAGTTTTGTGTAATTTGCATTCGGTCTTTGAGATGGTTTTTCATATCATTACTTATGATCGCACCGTATTCAAATAGTGGTCGGACGAATGATTTATAGGCCTTAATTAAAGTCTGAGAGCTGGCCCCCCACTTAGTACCGCGTAACCTGGTCATCAGGCTGATGCGCTGTTTTGCTTTGGTTGTTATCTTCTGGACATGGGTCTTGAAGCTGAGTTTTTCGTCGATAGTAACGCCGAGGAATTTGGTTTCGGAACACTTTTTGATTGGAAGATTGTATAATTTAACATTAACTTCATCATTGTTTTTTCGGCTAGTTAGGGGAATTTTTACGTTTTGTCCTCTATGGAAGCTTACCAATTGTGATTTATTTGCATTTAACTTGATTCGCCATTTATCACACCATGATTGGATGTCATTAATTGTGTTTTGAAGTCGTTTTTCGATAATTGGGCTCTGCTTATGGGTAGTGTGCAGTTCCATGTCGTCTGCATATTGGGAGAAATCAGTTTGGTTTCTCGGGTCAATTTTAATATCATTGACATAGATGAGAAACAGGAGAGGACTAAGAACTGAGCCTTGGGGGGTCCCTGCTTTAAGTGGTACCTGTTCAGAGATTTCTTTGTTAACTTTAATTTTAATTGTTCGGTCACGCATGAAGGATGACAGAACCCGAATGATTTTATTGGGCAAACCTAGCATGTGGAGTTTGTATCGAATACCGTCATGCCAAACCGAGTCGAATGCTTTTTCTACATCAAGGAAGATAGCTGCGCATTTTTTTTGGCGCGAGACTGCTGTTTTGACGTGTTCATCTAATCTGTATACATGTTCGATTCCCATTGATGAAAACCTTCAGTCTCGACTGCCTTTTATTGTCACACACCAGATCACTCATCTGTTTACCAACTCGAAAATACTGTGTGGCATGATGTGATTGGACAGTTGTTTTGGCCAATCAGAGAATGCCTGAGTGGGATAATTTTACAACATGCTTATCTATTGATCCCATGGAAAATACCACCGTGTGGTATGATCTGATTGGACAACTGTTTGACCAGTCAGACACTGCCGCGATCTTACTGGGTTATCAAACACCTGCAACGTGACACTATCTTATCTGTGACATAATCAAACATGCCAGATGCCCTTATCATAAGCCTTTTGTCTATTACGTAATCAAACACCTGTGTAAACATGCCAGATGGTTCTCATTATAAGCCTTTTATTTATTTGCATAACTATACAACATGACACTGTCTTATCTATGACATAATCAAACAGAGTACATGGTCTTTATCATATTAAGCTTCTTATAAACAAGGGAAACAGGTCAGGTAGTCTAAGTCTAAAGAATAGTTTCGCGCGCCGAAGGCGCGCTGGGACGATATGGGGCATGCCCTTTCGACCCTCAATTACTGTATATTACAGTTTCGATAATTTTTGAGTCATCATCACCCGCATCATGTCCGGTCGGAGTAAAGGAGGAAGAGGATTGGAGTTGATGTTTCTGGTTGTTGTTCTTCAGGCAAGTATAGTCTGCCGCTTGTGATTTGGAGTTGAAGATGTTGAAGATGGGCCTTCATCGGCAAGTATAGTCTGCCTTGGGCTCTTTCGCTGGCGTGTATGGTTTCGGCGATAGACAATTTGAAAGAAACAAAACGGACCTTAACAAGGTGCCACCCAACCTGAACATTCCTGGTTCAGGTAACAGGCCTGCGATTTTCATGGGTCGGGACAGATTGTGCGCTAGAGGAGCGCTTTACAAAAAGGGGGCTAGGAGATTGGGGCGCAGGACCAACGCTCGCCTCCATGGGGGTGGATGCCCACCTCCAAGGATGGAGTGAAGGATGTGCTGAAGCCATAACGGTTATTGCGCTGCCATAGCGGTTATTGATATCCGTAGCGGTTATTGATATCCATAGCGGTTATTAGGGAAAAGATAGAGTATGAAAGATAGTAAAAAAAACTTAAGACTAAAAGCGGCAAAAGGTAGAATACAGTGAAGAAGTGTGTGCATTTGCAAGGTCTTTTTCTAGATGTATTTCTGTTGAGTGTGATTTTCAGGCAAGTATAGTCTGCCGCTTAAATGAGTGTTGGAGCTATCACTGGCAAATATAATCTGCCTCAAGCTCTTCTGTTGTTGTTGTTGTTGTTGTTGTTCGGGCTGTAGTTTCTTTGTTGATTTTGCTGGCGGGGAGCCTTTCTTGCGGCGGTGTATTGGTCTTGTGCGTGCACTTGCAAGGTCTTTTTCTGGTTGTTGTTGTTGTTCGGGCTGTTGTTTCGTTGTTCATTTTGCTGGCGGGGAGTCTTTCTTACGGCGGTGTATTGGTCTTGTGCGTGCATTTGCAAGGTCTTTTTCTGGGTGTGTTTCTGTTGAGTGTGATTTTCAGGCAAGTATAGTCTGCCGCTTAAGTGAGTGTTGTAGCTATCACTGGCAAGTATAGTCTGCCTCAAGCTCTTCTGTTGTTGTTGTTGTTGTTGTTGTTGTTGTTGTTGTTGTTGTTGTTGTTCGGGCTGTTGTGTCGTAGTTGATTGTGCTGGCGGGGAGTCTTTCTTACGACGGCGGTGTGTTGGTCTTGTGCGTTAAACCTGGCTGAAATTAAAAAATATAAGATGATTGAAGTCCCCCCACCCCACCCCCACCCCCACCCTGTCTTCTGTTCCCGTGTTGTAGTGGTTTGGCTGTGTGGCTGTTCTGTCGGATGTTGTCGTGGTTGATTGTCTCTCATGTCTTGTGTGTTTCTTCGGGCAAGTATAGTCTGCCACTTGGGTCAGGTAGTCTTTATATCGAAAACCTTTTATATGTACATAACATCAGATGTTCCAGTATGGACTTTATCGTAATCTTCTTACATAACTGTTTAGTCACTCCAGGCAGCTTTCAAATTAATCTTTTTGTTTGTATGTATTTGCATAGACATGTCCTTGACAACATTTTACTTAGAGATACACCAAGAAAGCACGAAATTTACGTGGGGAAGGAGGGGGAACTTTTTGTTAGTGCTCATTGGACGTCTCAGTTTGGAAGTTCCCCAGCTTTGGGCTAGCCTTGGGAGGGCTTTGATGGAGAGAACAGCCCATACAAGGGCTTTGGTGGGGAGGCACAGCCCATACAAGGGCTTTGGTGGGGAGAGAGAGAGCCCACATACAGGGAAAACCAAAACAATGTGGGGAGAAAGCCTAAATACATGTTGGGCTATACATAGCCTGGGCCCCTTTAGAGAGGTTTTGAGGATGGGCAAAATGGGCTTTTGTGGAGGGATAGCCCAAAACATAGGGTACATACAGGGCAGGAACGGATTTGGTCGCCAGGGTCATTGACTCCGGTCTTGGTCGGAGCAACGCAGCAGCAACGCCGCAGCAAGAAGAGAAGCACGTTTTGATCGAATCCAGTTCTTATTGGAGCGATAGAATGAACTGCGCAGAGACCCAAACGAACAAGTTGCAATTGCCGTGGATAGAGATACGCGAGAGACAGAATCCCGAATCATGGGTAAGTTTTGAAATCCTGGATTCGGATGTGGACAGCAATAGATCAGTGTTGAAAGGACTGGGAAATCTTGTAACAGGTTCCAGCGAAACGGCCGATTAATCGGTAACGAAAGTCAAACGGCCGCTTCGTTGGAATAGAAAATACGAACACGTTGAGATGTTGAACCTCGGTAGTACAGTTATTACCTAGGCTGAAATATTTTGTGCACAGTGTTAGTGGCCTCGGGCAATCAGAAAACTTTGACTGTAATTTATGCAAATCTTGCATAAAATATTGGGAGATGACAGAGTGTACATGTAGCCTTATGCAAATCTCGGATAAACTACTCGGGTTAAGTGATCGCCAGAGTTTTTATGCAAGATGTGCATAAGTAGCAGTGTGTGTATTTCCCGTTGTCTGAATACACTAATGTAAAAAATGTATTTCTTCACTTCCGACATGGATGAGCAGTTAAGTGATAACAAGACTCGTAATCGGAAAGGACGCTTGTGCAGTACGACCGCCATGGATTGGCCACATTCCTTGGTTGGACAATATTTTCACGGACGCAATAATATTAGATTCCAGAAACTAATTATAGGAATAATCATCAAAAAATTAATTAATGAAGCACCGGATACCATTAACATTTTTCTGATGATGATTTGTATTACATGGTAAACGCATGCGTGGTCATCACGGTCCACGCGTGGATCATGACCAGTCCACGGCGACTGTACTATAACCGCTCTGGTACAACCTAGTAATTGTTTCAACCCAGCACCGACGAGCGACTTCAGTTCCTCAACATTCTAACTCTGTTCAAGCTGGGCTCAAGCAGGGTTACAGGGGTTGAAGATGTGTGATCCATCGACGTGCAGTACGCCTTAGTACACGGCGTCAAGGATACAACGTGGGCCGTCTCGGACGGGGATTTAACTCGGATCCTCTAGGATAGAAGTGCAATAGTCTACCACTGAGCCACGATGCTCCCAGCAGTTTATTATTCTTATCAGTCAGTAGGCAAAAGCCTGTATTTTATTAAATGATGCCCCTTCATATAAGGTGGCTGATTTAGGACATGGAAAAAAAATTAACTCGAAATATTTCGAGATCTCATCATATGTATCTCGAAATGGCTGACAATTATCGTCATTGGAAGAGATTTACGGGAAAGTTAGCTCCCGTTACTTTCCTAAAGATGTTTGTAAATTTAACACTAAGAGTATGGGAATGTCAAACACAAATTGAAATTTCGACGTGTTGGCGAGTTTGTATCATCGATGTGCGTGCGCATCAGTTCATAAACTTCGGGCATTTTGCTGCAGATTGGTATAAAAATACGGAAGCTGGTATTTTACAATTTTTCCCCAATCAGTTTGAACATTTGACTATTGTTCTCTCTTCAAACCCCTTTAACCATTTGAGACTTTAATTATCGTGACGTTCAAACGTCACTGGGAATTCAGTTTCTTCAACGTTTTTTTCAAAATGCGACGTCAAACGTCGTAAAGTACAATTATTACCACTAAATCTATAAGTTACTAGTAGATTAACAAGATTTTGGAGGGCTGTTAAAACTCCATAATTTCAGGGACGTCAATCGACGAAGTCGGGCCGCGGGCGGATAATGGTATAAATAGCCATTAGCGGCCCGCGTCCCGGCTATTTTTAGATTCCATGGTCAAATGAATTACTCCCATTCGGATGAAGTCCCTTTGTATTTCCGAACGGAAGTCGAACGCGCGATCGAAACAGAAATATCGAATCGACTTACTGATTATTTTTTCCAGCAATTCCCTCGTGCGGTTATCTGTAACAGGGAGTGGTAATAATAGTAATAACATAATTGTTGTCAGGCATCATGATTCATTAGCGGCCCTGCAGCAATGATGAACAGCCCTTGGGCTTATTAACGGCCCTCGACTTCGTCTCGGGCCTTTAATAAACCCTCGGGCTGTTCATCATTGCTGCAGGGCCGCAAATGAACCATAATGCCCTCCAAAATCATGTTATTTTTATAATAACAAGATATTTGCACATTCGTCATTATCTGGTTGAGGACTAGGTTATTTTTGGTGGTCTGAATTTGTTATACAAAACTTGTTTTATTACAAATTATTGAAGAGTTCCCACAGGCACTCTCCAATAACTTGTAATAAAACAAATTTATATACACAAAAATTTATTTGTGTTTGACTGAATATGAAATATAAGCAAGGAAAGTGTTGGCTTTTGCTCTCGTTTCCTCATTTTTTGAAAGCCCTGATAGTGGCTTCTAGCACTCAACCAATTAAGAAGTCTTGACTGCAGGATTATATTAGTATTTTAAGCTGCGATAACATTTGGCTCAACAGTTGTCACCGAGCACTATTCGGGAGGAAATAGGAATTGAGGTTAAAACTTTAAAAAATCGAAAAATAATAACAAAACAAATGTCCACAATATATCAACGCGCTGTTTGATTTCGTAAGTCATAAGACGTACAAAATTATCAAAAGGTTAAAAATAAGAAAACTGCGCTTCCACCATCTTCTGACGATCTGTGTGTTCTTACCTATTCGTTATAGCAACACCATAATATATAATACAGACACTGTACTTTTCATTAATAGCGCGCGCAAAAGCAGCCCGAATGGTTGCTTTGAAGCAAGCCTAATAGACAACGTGTACGTGAAATTGGAAAAGCCGAGGAATGCTATGCCATCCAATCTAAACCGGAAACCGGAAGTAAAAACATGGGGAACCCCAGCTCTCGTTTTCAGAAGCGAACAAATCGAATGACGATCCCCTAAAAGCGAACAGTGTAATGCGAGATTTCTCCTTAGATCATTCCATGCAGACTGTGAATAATTTATTGAACATGCTTTTCAAAATTAAAGTTTTTCCAAACAAACTCAACTGTCGTTTGCTTTGCTGACTAAATGACAGAAATGGTCGAAAAGCTAAATGTTCCCATATATGCACATTGGATTTCATCGTCTGCTGGCTGGCTGTTGGGATCCCGCTGTTGTTCGATCTGCGGAGTATTCTGTCACGTGATTTATCTGTTTTGCATTTGCAAAATGCTGTTCACTTCAAACCAACACTGCGTGTTATTGGAACAAAGTGAACCGAAAACAGACAG
Organism: Pictodentalium vernedei; assembly: GCA_031216915.1. Taxonomy (NCBI): domain Eukaryota; kingdom Metazoa; phylum Mollusca; class Scaphopoda; order Dentaliida; family Dentaliidae; genus Pictodentalium; species Pictodentalium vernedei. The sequence continues at coordinate 58,232,196 of CM062297.1, forward strand.
GTCAATGGTGTCGTCACATGACTTCCCTAGCAACCACATCGCCCCTTAGCAACCGGCTAACTACTGGTTCGATTTTGACCAAATTCGGTATACGAACCCAAAATGCACTGCAAATAAAAACAGACATATCAATGTTGACGTCTCGTGACTTCCCTAGCAACCAGAGTGCGTCCTTAGCAACCGGCTAACTACTGAGTCGATTTGGACCAAATTCGGTATTCGGATCCAGAATGCATTGCAAATGAAAACAGATAGATCAATGATGACGTCACGTGACTTCCCTAGCAACCAGAGCGTCCCCTTAGCAATGGACTAACTACTGGTCCGATTTTGACCAAATTCGGTATACGAACCCAAAATGCATTGCAAATAAAAACAAACATATCAATGTTGACGTCTCGTGACTTCCCTAGCAACCAGATCGCGTCCTTAGCAACCGGCTAACTACTGGGCCGATTTGGACCAAATTCGGTATACGGATCCAGAGTGCGTAGCAAATGAAAACAGATAAATCAATGATGACGTCACGTGACTTCCCTAGCAACCAAAGCGCCCCCTTAGCAACGGGCTAACTACTGGGCCGATTTTGACCAAATTCGGTATATGGACCCAAAATGCATTGCAAACGAAACAGACAGGTCAATGGTGTCGTCGCGTGACTTCCCTAGCAATCATAGCGCCCCCTTAGCAACGAGCTAACTACTGGTCCGAGTTTGACCAAATTCGGTATACGGACCCAAAATGCATTGCAAATAAAAATACATATCAATGTTGACGTCTCGGGACTTTCCTCGCAACCACAGCGCGCCCTTAGCAACGGGCTAACTACTGGGCCGATTTGGACCAAATTCGGTATACGGTCCCAGAATGCTTTGAAAATGAAATCAGATAGATCAGTGATGACGTCACGTGACTTCCCTAGCAACCAGAGCGCCCACTTAGCAACGGGCTAACTACTGGGCCGATTTTGACCAAATTCGGTATACGGACCCAAAATGCATTGCAAATGAAAACAGACAGATCGAAGTTTACATCTTTTGGTTTCCCTAGCAACCAGAGTTCCCCCTTAGCAACGGGCTAACTAATGGGCCGATTTTGACCAAATTCGGAATACGGACCCAAAATGCATTGCAAGTGAAAACAGATAGGTCAGTGTTGACGCCACGTGACGTCATTAGCAACCAGAGCTCCCCTTAGCAACGGGCTAACTACTGGCCAGATTTTGACCAAATTCGGTATGCGGACCCAAAATGTATTGCAAAAATCCAGAAGCACAGGATTAGCAGTTTCATAATTACTCTCAGAATTATCTGTTGTGATAACTACAAACAATACCGGTACGTCGGAATTTTTTTCAGTGAAATTAATGAAAACGGCTTATTGAAATTGGCACATAAAGCTCTAGGCCTATTTACTTCAAACGACAAGTCTGTGCTGTCTTGTGAAGTGTGTATGTCTGTGCTGGATTGTGTAGTTTGTGTGTCTGTTGGGCAAATCGCCCAGAAACCTGGTCCAAATCGTCCACAAACATGGACCGAATCATCCAATAGTCTGGTCCGAATTGGCCAGAAATATGGTCAGAATCGTTCATAGATCTGGGTGCGAAACGTCCTATATAAACATCTGGTCCGAATCATGAAAATACATTTGTGATACTCAGTCTTATTATTTTAAAGATGGCCTTTTTCAGTAAAACTGTATTGGAATATTATCATCGTCCTTTTTTTGCACAGCACTGCTGTATTTTCTTGTAGTGGCTACTAAACGTTGGTAATAGTAACAATAAATGCTACACGCTATTTGTGAAAAAATAAAAATGAACGCAGCAATTTCCGTAACTCATCGGATAAATTGCGGAAAACAACGACGCCATAAATATATCTTCCAATCAAAGCAATGATAAAATTATCTTTCAATCAGAGGATTGGAAAATATCTTCCAATCAAAACGCAGATAAAAGTAGTTATCTCGAAATTTGGTTGGTCCCTTATTCTTTACCAGTAAATGTAGGCCTGCAGCACATTAGGCCTAATGCATCACTTTCGCTCGCTTAAAATTAGGTTTGCCTAAATTTCATATTATCTCGATATCACGTTTTTCGTATCTCGCTATAAATATCTTGAAATCACTGCATAATATCTCAAGATCTCGACATGATATCTCGCGATCTCGACATAATATATCGAAATCTTGAAATCTTGACATACGTTTCTCGACAACTTGACACAATATTGAAAGATCTCGAAATAATATCGCGAGATCTCGAAATAATATGAGATATTATGTCGAGATCGCGAAATATTATGTCGTGGAAGAAAAATATTTGCCATGTCTTAACTCAATGGCTGTACCTTCAGGTAATCATGCAATATAGAAATGTATGTTGATCGTTAGTCTATATACAAATTAGAAGTTTAGAAAACTTGAATAAGGGCTTCCTTAATTTTTTTTTCAAGCAAACTTTTTTGTAGGTTACCCTCTTTATGTGTTTTAGCTCGTAGAGGGGAAGCGAATACACTGATATGCCAACCATGCAGTATTAGAGCAAAGCAGTGGCGTAGGAACTGGGGGTGGGGTGGGGGGGTAAGGGGGTATTTACCCCCCCCCCAAAAAAAAATTCCAAAACTTTGTAAATCATATCTAGTATCTACACAAAACAACCACATACATCTGCATATTCGACATCATACAGGCGCACATAAAAACTGTATGATCAACAGTGCATAGAAAAGTTGGTAGCCGATGTCACTGACTGATTTGACAGGTTAACTAACATCTTCCTCTCTGACATACATCCTCCTATAAACACCAAAAATTAACAGCAACGATACCTTGATTTTTTCACTTGAGAAGAGAGGAAATGAGCTCTCAGTAGTTCATATTTCACAAATTTTCCTGGTATCCCCCTCTCGCACTCTCCCTCGGGTTTGGCTACGCAGAGCAGGCCGCCAAAGGCGACCGTGCTGTCCCCTACAAGCTCCCGTTTACAATACCCCCTCCCCCCCCCCCCCCCAAAAAAAAAATTTTAAGCTTCCTACGCCCCTGAAGCAAAGTCTGATATAAGCGACCGGGAAAACAGCATTTTTAGCTCAACTTTGGCGAAACCAAATTTGAGCTTATGCCATGGCCCGTCGTCCGTCTGTCCGTCTGTCCGTCAACAATTGGATACGGCTCGGGCTAGAGGCCGTATTTATGAACCGATCTTTACGAAACTTCTTGGGTACTTTTGTTATGACCGTGGGACGAGAACAGTGTTTTTGGGTGCGATCCGAAATTCAAGATGGCTGCCAGCCGCCATTTTGTACCGACGATGCAGAAATCTGTATTTTGTACAGAACTTCCATATCCATGTGAAAGCTCTGATTTGAATAATTTTTTGTATGGATGTTTAGTACCATGTGATACATGACATATAATGCGGGTTTTTTTCTCGTGCGTAAATTATGCAAATTAGACTAACTTTGATGTTTTTTGGTGTTATTTTCAGCACTGTAAGTGCAAATGCCAATACGGCTCGGGCTAGAGGCCGTATTTATGAACCGATGTTTACGAAACACCTTGGGTACCTTTGTTATTACCGTGGGACGAGAACGAGTGTTTTGGGGTCCGGTCCGAAATTCAAGATGGCCGATGGCAGCCATTTTGTACAAAATTTGGTGCAATCAGATTTTTGCACAGAACTTCCATATGAAAGCGCTGATTTGAATAATTTTTTGTGTGAATGTTCAGTACCATGGGATACATCACATATAATACGGGTTTTTTTTCTCGTGCAGAAATTGTGCAAATTAGATGAACTTTGATTTTTTCAGTGCTACTTACACACAGTAAGAACACATGTCAATACGGCTCGGGCTAGAGTCTGTATTTATGAACCGATCTTCACGAAACGTCTTGGGTACCTTTGTTATCACCTTGGGACGAGAACGAGTGTTTCTGGGTGCGGTCTAAAATTCAAGATGGCTGCCAGTAGCCATTTTGTACCGAAATTAGGTCTAATCAGTTTTTTGTACACAACTTCTATACGGCTCAGGCTAGAGGCCGTATTTATGAACCGATCTTTACGAAACGACTTGGATACCTTTGTTATCACCATGGGATGAGAACGAGTGTTTTTGGGTGTGATTCGGAATTCAAGATGGTCACCAGCAGCCATTTTGTACCAAAATTAGTGCAATCAGTCTTTTGTACAGAACTTCTGTATGAAAGTTCTGATTTGAATAAATTTTTTGTATGAATGTTTAGTAACATGGAATATATCACATATAGTTAGGGTTTTTTTCTCGTGCAGGAATTATGCAAATTAGATGAACTTTGATTTATTCAGTGCTACTTACACACTGTAAGTGCACATGTCAATAGAGCTCGGGCTAGAGGCTGTATTTATGAACCGACCTTCACAAAACTCCTTGGGTACCTTTGTTTTCACCTTGGGACGAGAACGAGTGTTTCTGGGTGCGGTCCAAAATTCAAGATGGCTGCCAGTGGCCATTTTGTACCGAAATTAGGTCCAATCAGTCTTTTGTCACAACTTCTACACAGCTCATATTTGTGAACTGATCTTCACGACACTTCTTGGGTACCTTTGTTTTCACCTTAGGACAGGAATGAGTATGTTTGGGGTGCCTTTGTTATCACTGTGCTATGAGAACAAATATTTTGGGGGTCGGTCAGACCCACTCTGGGACACAAAGATTTTTTTCTAGTTTAGCATCTGACTGTCACCCACCTTTACAATACTTTACCTATACATTTGTTACAGGCAACGGTCAGTATTTATGTACAGACCGTTACAATACTTTATATGTACCTTTGTTATCAGGTCATTACCTAGATGTTTGGCTTTGCTGTGTCACATACTATACATGCACATGTCTTTGTCTTGACAAGTTGAGCTACAGTGTCATTGACACTTTCATTTTTTTGGCTCTGGGGGAAAACGATAGCAAAATAATCCAAGAAATATCAGAGTGGGAATACATGAGCCAGTTCTGGGGATTTCATGCATGAATGTACATACATTTGACATTTCACAGGTAAAGTGGGGGGACTAGTCCCGCCCCAGTCCCATCTGTGGCTACGCCGCTGACTTCTACATTTGTGAACCGATATGCAAACGAAACGATCGTCAGCCCAATTTCTACGGCCTGAACCATCGTCACTTGGTCGATGAAAACGCAGTTTTTTCAATATTTCAAGTCAGTTTGCGTTAAAAAATAATCTCACGAGCAAAAACATTCGCGGATTAATTGACGGAAATTTGCAGGAAAATATTGAAATGTTAGGACCCGTGATCCGACAAAATGTAACTTTTAAAGCTTTTATTAAATATTAGGAATAATTAGGAAGTTTCTTTTCCACCCCAATAATTTTAATTTCTGTTCACAAAAATGACAGTTTTAGGTGCAGCTATCATAACAAAGGTGACGACATTAACCCTTTCAACAAGAGAGGCCGTTTTTTCGGACCAGGGATATGATACGTCATAATTTCATAGTATGATGGCTGCTAAGTAAATTTGTGGGCAGACCAATCAATTTATTTAACGTGCAGCCCGAAGGTTGCGCACTGAGAATATTAATTGGTCTACCTTCATCTAATGAATATGGACTCTTCCACTGACACGGAACATACCATGGGGGTTCAAAGGTTTAAACTGTTGACCACGAGGCTAGCTGATTTACAGAAAACAGGATGCTGTGGTGATTTTATTTAGAAATGTAGCGTTTGAGGCATAAAGATCACTTGCCAACCAGCGTGGTTGGCTCGGATCTGTCAGTATCGTAGTAAATTGGCCCTTTTCTGTCCTAGCGGCCGTAGGTTCGAGCCTCTGCTCCCGCGCTTCTCTCTCGATCTGTTACAGAAACAAGGTGCTAAAGGGGTTAATTGTTAATTGTTGCTAAGGATCGATGAGCCACGCTCACACTAGGCATAACCTCTAACGCAAACGTATCGGAAAGTTTTGTGAACTTCCTGAACCGACTCATCTGGGTTACGAACCCGAGGCCGTGGCAACATTTATCTAGCTTAAAATACAGTCAGGAAATCTCTTAAATCATGGTGTCAACTCGGAAACACGAACACCTTGGAAGCAGCCAATAAACAGAGTTTCTGTTGACAACTCAATATTTAACACGTCAAGGCGATCACTGTTGTTTGCCATTTATAACAGATGTGGGAAAATAGGTCCTTTGTCATATAAGCAGGTGTTCTGATATTTTTGTTGGCACCGTAGAGAGTTGACGTATGATAGTCGCCTGTAAAATACAAATTATGCAGTTTTGTACACGGAACATGTCGCTTGAGGAAACCGTGATGGTTTTTGGTGACGGCTGTCACTTCGAATAAAAAGAAATATTTCATAGCCGCCGATTGATTTCAATTTAATTTTACGTTTCGATGACTCCATTCACGCGACTCAGGTACATGAAGCATATTGTTGAAAGTCATTACTTATGTGTTGGCGTGAGTTAACCCTTTACCTGTAACACAGGGCGTGGATATCAAGGTCTACTGGGGCGGGCATAGGCACAGGGAGATTTTTTGTGGTGGTGAGGAGGGGATTTCCAATTCTTTTTATTTTGTAGATATATCACAAAGTTTTAAGTCTTGAGTTGGGGAAATGTATGGAGATGGTGTCTCTCTCGCGTTGATGCGGCCGCGAGGGGTATCTTTTTAAAAACAAATCTCCGGATCTGGGTTTGCTTGCTTCGATTGAACACCCATGTGGGCAAATACCCGCATTAACAAACGGAATTGTTGGTTGTCGTTCCAACGACTGGCCAGAAAATGAGATTGGGAGAGGGTTACTGGCAGATCAGTCGAGATGATGACATGTGCGAAATATCTACCCTTAGCCCTGTGCGCTTGCTTCATACCCTTTGTTGATATGTCACATTCATAGTCCTCAAGCACAGCAATGACATTTGATCCAAAATGTTTTGTTATATAATTTGAATATGCGGTGCAGATATCTCTAAATGATGATTGTTTGGTCCATACGACTGCTCTCTGCATAAAGTCACCATCTATGACGAAAACAGCGCCTCCTAGAAGGTTTTCCCGTTCAGAGGCATATGACTTGAGTATCTTGCCAAGTGTGCTCTTCTGTGTCTTTCCCATTCCAACAGAATCAAACTGCGGGTGGTTTGGGTGCAAGGCCACTCTTGAGATATCACTCGATTTCGAACTGGGACTGAATCACACACGTGCTTCGGCTGAAAACTATAGTGGGATTGACTACCACTTCATTCCCGCGTACTATGATAGAAATGGCCTGTGGTGCGATTAATTTGACGGTGTGAGTGCGACGCAGTTTGATGTTGCTGAATGCTTCCTCTACAACCTTTGATACATATTCATTACCAACTGTAACGGCCTGGTAACATTTGACTGATTTGTCTGCCACTACCGGATGAGAGTGAGACTAGCTGCAGTGGGTCTCTCAATTGCGGAACGGAGAATGCAGTCTCAACCAGTTGAGGAATTTGTTTTTATGCCTTGATTAACTATTCTACTATATATAAAAAGCCTATGATATAAATTTTAGCTTTATACACCAACCTCGGTGAACACGCCAGCAATTGGATTTCAATAGTTGAAATTTACACCAACAGTGGAACTACATCCAAGTTGACTTTTGGTGACCTCGTCCTGAATGAAAACTTATCTAAATTTATCGCTCGTCGCCTCGTCGCCTCGTGAAATGAAACCGGCAATTATTTATTACGTTTTTAAATAAGCTTACTTCATAAGATACCAAAAATTAACAAACATACGTTGTCTCATATTAATAAAGCATCCATAACTCGAAATAGTATGTTATTATGTTGTTAAAATGAAAAAGGCCACGTAATTTGCGTCTTTCGTTTTCTATTTCGTTTCGGCGATAAAATTGCCAGCGGAAGTACGGCCCACTGGTGCTCATGTAAACAAAAACAGATTCGCACGTGTGAATATTGATTTATTTAACATTTAAATTCTTATTAATCTGACTATCATGGTATAAATAAAAGACACCCAAAGTGGCTTAGTGTGCCAAATGTTCACCACTCGTGGTGAACATTTGGTACACCAAGCTACTATGGGTATATTCTATATAGAGTTAAAACTAGAAGTCCTGTCATGAAATGCGCACAGATAGCACGTCGATCTGCGCGTTAATCTACGCATTATGATCATAGTAAGGCTATCAGATTCCGTATATATGGCCTGTGCACAAGCAATGTTTCAGCCAATGGACCTCCAGGTAACCCGGAGGTCCATTGGCAGAAACATTGCCTGTGTTTGCTATGAGTAACCAGGAGAACCTGTCGTGCTTTGGATGCCATTCGATATGGCAACTGCGCGCAATTCCTACGCGCTATTAAGCCCAGATAAGCGCACAGTTCATGACAGGACTTCTAGTTTTAACAGTATATCATTGATGTCAGTTGCGTGTGTGCATGGCATAAAATGAGAACAAAATGATCATTGCACAATTTGCTCACCCTTTGTTCTGGTCGTGGCTGTCTCCACCGATTATTCGAACCAACCAAACATGCTACCATGTATCTGTTACTCATCGAACGTATGTTATAATTACCACAGAAAACCATGATAATGATAAATGATAACTTTTATCACTTCAGCCTCAGATGTGTGCATCTTCCAATTGTACAAAACAACGAGGGATAAAACTTGAGTATCATGTGAAAAAATATTTTTAAACAACGAACAAATATTTCAGTAAATACATGCGTCCTCCCGTTCTATCCTTCCGCGCTGGCACTCGTGTCATATCTATTATCCCATTCACAACGTGTGTCGTTCTGTGTTTATTACACGCCTTCACATCTTTTAAAACAATTATTAGAAGGACACTCGGCAATTCATTTGACAACTATCAACAACAAAGAACGCATTTTATCACCAACCAAATTTGCGAGGTGATTCCGAGTTACCATTTCGTGTTCTGTGTGTCTACTGGCAACATTGGAACTCAGGGGACGATTTCCAGCTATCGCTAGCGATTCAAATTGTAATTGCGTTGCACGATTTGCAGAACATGCCAGTGAAATTTCGCTTCTATTTAAAAATAGTCCGTCAGCGTTGTCCGTTCCGCACATATGTGCGGACCAGATTGTCATTTTCTGCATGGTTTAATGTTGCTGTAGATGGGATTTCATAGAACAGAGGTGTAATAAAAAGGTATACACTTTAACCCTTTACCTAACCTGAAAAGCAGACGACACTTGCCAAAAAAAATCTTGAATAACTAATTTTTTTCATTTTCGTCTCAAAAACATAGGTTATGACCCATCGTTGGAACGAGCTCGTCGAGCTCGTTCCAACGAGGGGTCATAACCTATGTTTTTGAGACAATAAAAATGAAAAACTGATGAAAATTAATTGACGATTTTTTAGAATAGCGCTGGCCAATTTCGGCCGTTAGGTTGGGTAAAGGGTTAACAAATATCTTACATTTGTTAGAAAATTTAGACTACAATACCAAAGGTGTATGAGCAGTTAAGTTAAGTTATTAAGGTGCCACGATATTATAGTAAATTAAAATAGATTCCAAGTACTGTAAGGTAACCAGTTGTAAAGATAGAATATTATCTGAAACTGCCACCAGAGTACAGTTAAAACTAGAAGTCCTGTCACGAATAGTGCGCTTATGTAGGCTTAATAGTGCGTTGGAATTGCGCGCAATTGCTATATCGAATGGCATCCAAAGCACGAAGGTTCTCCTGGTTACTCATAGCAAACACATGCAATATTTCTGCCAATGGACCTCCGCGTTACCCGGAGGTCCATTGGCTGAAACATTGCTTATGTACAGGCCATATGTACAGAATTTGATAGCTTTACTTTGGCCATAACGCACAGATTAACGCGCATATAAACGTGCTATTTGTGCGCATTTTGTGACAGGACTTCTAGTTTTAACTGTAGATAGAGCATTGATGATTTTAGGTAAGGTCTTTGAATAGAACCAATCGTGGAGATATTATGATGCAATGTTATGATACAAAATTTTAAGGAAATGTTACCGCTGAATCCTCCAATCTTCCGATTTGTTTGGGAACACTGTATGCGTACTTTGTTGTACCGTGCTTGTGCGATCTTACGAAGGTTCCGATGTTCGTCACTGTGACCAGTGAGAACTTTAACAAAGTTTTCAAGAGCGATGCATATCCACAGGCAGAGGAGAAGGGTGTGAACCCATTTCGCAACAATCCTCTCCGTTATCCCCTTGCCACGTGTGAGACCTTCTGTTCTAAACTTGTTAGACCTTCTGATAACGAAGAAACCCTTCTCCGTGAACGCCTTGAAGCCGTCGACATCATTGTTCGGGGAATATCTCCCATCTGTCGGTGGTAGAGATGTATATATGTTTTAAGAAGCCGGGGAAATACATCGAATACTACAGTTTGACTGAAAACAAATCGTAGTTTTTTTGCGATCATTAAGTTATTCATATCCATATCTTCGAATTTCATTCGAAATTCTCATTTAAATTGGTGTCTTTGGTTGGAAAATTGGGTATTGAACAATACTGGGTGCCTTTTGTATATGTTTAGGCTGAGAAAATGTCACAGCGTCCAATTATTTCCATGATTGGGAAAAAGAAAAACGTTTGTTTTTTAAATGGAAAAAATGGTGTAGCTCCGAAAGCTCAATTCGTATTTTCCGTGACGCTCCGCGATGTTCTGACCTAAATAATATAAAAACCCAGCTTTCTCCGATTTGGTTCATTATTTTTCACCTTTCACGTCCAATGTGCTTGATCTAATGATGTACCACAACATCAGGCACGTGACAGCAGTGGTGAAGATTTGCTCTGACTGAAGGGGTAGGATGGGGAGAAGGGTGTCTTGCAAAGCTCTTAGATTTGTTGACAGTGGCAGTCTGATGACCCACTTGTAGTTCCTAGATTCTGGGCGGACACCCGAGGACGTACTACAAGGGGCACCAGATAGGGACCCCATTTAACACTCTTGGTAATAGGAAAAACACTGACCAATCTTTTTTATGAACTTCTGTATGCAAGGCTTTCATGTTTGGTATGCAGCCTCATTTAATGGTGTAGTTTCAGTTTTGTTCAAAGAATGTTCATCTGACAATAGACGGGCTCTTTTCTTTAAATTTTAGGAACCGAACGGCCAGCTTGATCAAAATTTTGTATTTAGTATCATTGTGCGATTTGTACTATATTTGCAGAATTTGATTTTGTAAATTGCACAAGTATCAATGAAACCTTTCTTCTAAAAATAGAAAATATAGTTAAAACTAGAAGTCCTGTCATGAAATGCGCACAAATATCACGTCTATCTGCGAATTAAATCTACGCGTTATGACCATAGCGAGGCTATCAAATTATGTACATATGGCCTGTGCACAAGCAATGTTTCAGCCAATGGACCTCCGGGTAACCCGGAGGTCCATTGGCAGAAACATTGCCTGTGTTTGCTATGAGTAACCAGGAGAACCTGCCGTGCTTTGGATGCCATTCGATATGGCAATTGCACGCAATTGTTACGCGCTATAAAGCCGAGATGAGCGCACAGTTCATGACAGGACTTCTAGTTTTAACTGTAGCCTCAAAATCCCATTTTTCATAGCTGCATAAGACTGGTACTCTTATTTGCTTGAGAGCATCATTATGATAAGAAGAATCAAACTGGCTAAAAAGATGTCATCAGTTGCCTTATGTGACACCATATAGGAACCCAAATTTTAACGCTCTCTGAAAATGGGTAAAACACTAACGTGTTTGTTTGTGCTCACATATCTTGTGTTACAGTGACACACAAGTTTGTTCAAATCAAACGTTTTGGTTAAAGTCTAAGTTTTGATGTGAGCAAACCTGGAAATAAGCAATCTGTCATTTGCAGAATGAGGTCCCAAGAGGGTGATTTTGCTGATGCTATCCCATACAGTGGGTTAGAATTCCTTCTGGGCACCTCTGTCTTGAAGAATAACATGTTTGTTAACACCGGGTATCTATGATCAAATGTTTGGGAGGAGTTGTTGTTGTTGTTGTTGTTGTTGTTGTTGTTGTTGTTGTTGTTGTTGTTTTTGTTGTTTTTTGTTTTTTTGTTTTTTTTGGTTTTTTTTGGGGGGGGGGGTGAACATTCTACAGCCAGCGTCACCTTGTGTCGGGTATGATCATATCGGTGTGGCTTTAGTCTATTCCATTTTATGTACATTCTTATTGTTGGAGGAGAGATATTGATGCTCAAATCCTCCAAGTGAATGTTTGATATTATGGTAAACAGTTGAAGCAGAATTACTGACAGTGCTTTAACTCTAGAATTTTGCTAAACGAGAGAACAGAAGATTCGCACCCTGGCAAAAAAAATCGACAAGAATCCCCCTCTGTCCACACCTACCGACTTACCCAAAATGCACTAATTTAACCCTTCCAAACGAAAGGACTATAAACTAGAATCTTCCTTTCTCATTCTTTCTTTCTTTTTTAGCTCACCTGGCCTAAAAGGCCATGTGAGCTTTTCTCATTACTTAGCGTCCGTCGTCTGCCGTCCGTCGTCCGGCGTCCGTAAACTTTTCACATTTTCATCTTCTTCTCTGTAACCGCTTCGCCGGTGTGAACCACACTTGGCAGGAATGGTCTATGGGAGGTCCTCTACAAATGATCCTCATTTTGTTCCCGTCGGATGAAAAACATGGCTTCCAGAGGCATTCTTTGATTCTGGTTGGTGGATTTTCAAAAATTCTTCTCCTCTGAAACTGCCAGGCCAAATGTTTTTAAACTTCACATAAACGATGACTGGGATCCCCTCTACCAACGATCCTCATTTAATGTTGATTGGGTCACAAATATGGCCACAATTGCGGCCTATAGTTACTGTAGAAACTGCCAGGCCAAATGTTTTGATACTTCACGTAAGTGATGACTGGGACCCTCTCTACCAACGATCCTCATTTAATGTTGATCGGGTTGTAAACAGGGCCACAATTGTGGCTTATAGTTACGATAGAAACCCTATGGGAAATCACATTTTCATCTTCTAAACTACTAAACCGACGTGAGTGAAACTTCGCAGGAATGGTCTATGAGAGGATGGAAATATGTGGCCACCAGAGGCTATATTCTAATGCTTAACCCAATGCCGGTACTGTCAGCAAAAATACTTGTTTTTTGAGAATCTGGTAATGTTGGTTCCGGTTTTCTCCACCGAGAACTGGGAAAAAAAACAACAACATATTGTGTATACAGTATAGGTCAAAATAAGCTATAGCATAACTGCAATAAACTAAGTAAACTGCTGCTCCTGCTCTGACAAGATCAGAATCTGACATTTTCTGGAAAGCTATCAGTCAGAGCTTTCCAGAAAATGATGTCAGCTTCTGGTCTTATCAGTGTAGGAAGAGAAAAATATACGCAGTTTATAGGATTATCCTACAACTTATTTTGACTTAACTGTAAACCATTGCAACTGCACATGGATGTTGATATATGCTCATTACTCGTGTTACTTATCAGAAAATCTTGATTGTTGACAGAAGTTTTTGCTAACATTCTTGCAATCATGTCAGCTTAGATGGCAGTAATTATTGTATATTTTTTAAGATTTGACAAAAATTGGAGTAATGTGTTTCCTGTAACCCTTTTACCTATCCAAAGCTATTTTGAAAAGAGAATACTGTCTGAAAAAATATTTAACCTTCTTTTACTGATTTTTTTGTTGAAAACAGAATTCATAAATATGTGCATTTTCAAGAAAATCTTCTTTGAAACTACAAGGCCAAATGGTTTGAAAACTTAGTGTGACTGATGACTGTATCCCCCTCTACCAATGATCCTCATTTTAATCTCAATCGGGTTGCAATTATGGCTGCAATTGTGGCTTATAGTTACAATAGAAACCTATAGGAAATCACAATTTCATCATCTTCACTGAAAGAACCGAGCCAATGTGAACCTCACTTGGCAGGCATTGTCTATGAGAGGTTCTCTACAACTGATACTCATTTTGTTCGGGTTGGGTGAAAAAACGTGGCTGATTGGTCAATTTTGAAAACTCTTCTCCTCTGAAACCACTGGGCCAAATGTTTTGAAACTTGGTATGGTTGATAACTGGGACACCCTCCACCGACGTTCCTCATTTTAATGTTGATCGTATTGCAAACATGGCCACAATTGCGGTTTATAGTGACTATAGAAAAGACCTATGGGAAATCACATTTTCATCTTCTCTCTGGAAGTCTACAAACGATCCTCTTTTTTGTTCCCGTTGGTTGGAAAATATGGCCACCAGAGACATTCTATGATTCTGTTTGATGGATTCAAATGTTTTGAAACTTCACGTGATTGAAGACTGAGATACCTTCTACCAGTGATCCTCATGTAATGTTTATGTAATGTTGCAAACATGGCCACAATTGCAGCTCATAGTTACCATGGAAAGCCTATGGGAAATCTCATTTTTATATGTAGTTCCAGGTGAGCGATTACAGGCTCTGTAGAGCCTCTAGTTTCTTTTCTTAGATCTCAGGTTTTCTGGATGAAAAAACACTATCACTATTTGGTAATCAACTCAACGAATTTCTCTATCTATATTATATTTTAACCTTTAAAGGGCTGGGTGTTTTTATACATTTTGCTATACTTTGTCAGTCTACATTACATGGCATTACCGTTGTTTCGTGGCAGAGGCAGTCAGTATTTGCCTAGAATCAACTGCCAAAGTTAGTAGTATGTCATGTACGGATCTGGCCTGATCTGGGGGAATCTCATTGAGGGATCTCATGTGACGTCATAGTCACGTAACGCAGCGACGGCATGCTGGGTTGTCATGGTAGCCCGCGTGAGTGGCCATGTTATGGACTCATTGCCTTAGAGATACGTGATGGCTATGCGCAGGCGCAACGCGCATTTGGGTGATACATGTTTCCGTCGTCCATTTTGTACAGTGGTTTCCTCTAATTCAACGGGGATATGTTCGGAGGTTGTGTTAAAGTAGTGCCCTAAATAGTGTGGTAGGGTGGTATGTTTGATTAAACTAGATTAAATTTAATTACCACAAACAACCCGACAATGACCTAAAGTCACCGCAAACGGTCTATTGACACCAAAATGGACTGGTGCTACAGGATCCAAAAACCTCTTAACCCTTTACCTAAATTGAAAAGCAGACGATACTTGCAAACAAAATTCTTGAATAATTATTTTTTTCATTTTTTGTCTCAAAAACATAGGTTATGACCCCTCATTGGAACGAGCTCGATGAGCTCGTTCCAAAGAGGGCTCATAACCTATGTTTTGAGGCAAAAAAATTAAAAATTTAATGAAAATTAATTGGCGATTTTTGAGAATAGTGCTCGCTGGTTTTGGCAGTTACGCTGGGTAAAGGGTTAATACGACTGGAGGCGGATGTTCTTTTGTATAAGAATAGTTCTGTTAGTTCGGATTTTCAACAAATCCTTTTTTACTTCCAAGAATTACTCAGATGGACCCAACATTTACCGAAAATCACAAAAGGGTGAAAAATCACAGAAACTGACTTTATTTGACTCGGAATATTCCAAAATTCTCAGTTTCTGTTTATTCCTGTCTATGTTCTCTCCATTTCCTGACCTGTTCCTTGGTTATGACTTCCCAGATGTGTCTATGTTTTGTACAAAGTATAACAATGTGTACACATCGCATACAGTGCATGCTGGATGTTCTAATGTTTGTTAGAATGTGTTTATGTGCTAGTGTACAATATAAACACATTGCATGCAGTACACGAGCACCCGGGCATTGAGTGGAACAAGGCACCACGTGTAATGCTAAAGCATTGCAGAAGATGACACCTTGTTACTCTCGAGGGACGATATACAGAAAACGTATATCTGTTAATCCTGCACGTTATTAACTTGAATTATAGTGGGCACTTTCTGCAATACAATAAATATACCCCCGACCATCTAAACGAAGTGGTACCTAAACGAATGGGTAAGGGGAGTTTGAAATTAACTGTACATTCCCCAGAAGTGCTAATGTGTTCTATGTGCCAATAGGCATGTACATAACACATTGGAACTCAGAGAACGATAAGTGTTTGAAATTTATATTGAGGTTGTGAAATTTGATTGTGGTTCAAATATCTCATTTGTTAGAAAAGTGAACACACTCGTACGTACCGACCGCCTTTTGGATGCCACGCTATCATAAGTGTGATAGCATTCCTCCTTTTGAATTATAATGTTACGGCAGTCTGTTCATCATTAGCCTATAAATACACATTTCATTAATTCAAAAATTTTAATTATTACGTTAGCACGAAGATGATTGCTTCCGTTCAAAATCTTGTGGTTCTGTTAAAATGGTTTAACGCTAATTAAATTCTGTTCATTGGGATAATTAACCCTCTTCATCTCGAAGAACGGGTGAATGGAGAAATAAGTGTCTCTTTTCCCTGAGCTGCACGCCTTTCGAGAATTGTTATTTGGTGCAGAACATCTTTTGATGAGAGAGAACCAGAATAGTCAGAAAAGACTCTTTCATTGCTCCGCTGGACACCTTGTGCGGAAAATGCCCAAGTTTTGAACAATGTATTTATAATGCAATTATGTACTTTTGTGGTGGTGAAGATGATGTGATATGAACCTAAAAGCTTGTATTGACCGAGGCGTTCGCCGATGTCAATATAAAAAAACTGTTATGTTCATATTCACATCATCTTCACCACCACAAAAGTCCATAACTGTTTCATTATATACACCACCCTCAAAAAAAAAATTTCTATTTGTCAATTAAAATTCCATTTATATCAACCAGAAATACTTTTATTTAACAATAAAATAGTTATCATTTGTATTAAGTGTCTTCCCCAGGGATGCACCCCCGGTTTTCTATCAGGAGTCCAATGTTCTTACCCACAAACCGCCGTGCCCCAATCAGCGTTCACAATGGACCGAACTGCTTGGTGTCACATTTTTAGCTATGCTGGCTATTTTAGTGCCAAACAAAATATTCTGGTGCCCAAACGATAATGAGAGGAGAGGGGACGCACTTCGCTATCTGGTGAAAATAAATTGATCGAGTTTTGAAAAATGAAATGGCAACTATTTCAAGAGTGAACGAACGAAGGGGTAACGGAAAAAAATCTCGTAAATTCTTGACAAGTGAAAAGGGCGGTCGCCTTAGCTTTTTCTACATCACTGATTCAATTAATGGACGTCGGTACACGTACCTGTTGTTACACTTAAATGATAACAGATTAATCGACCAGGGTACAATTAAAACTAGACGTCCTGTCACGAACTGTGCGCTTATCTAGGCTTAATTGCGCGTAGGAATTGCGCTCAGTTACCATGTCGAATGACATCCACAGCACTGCAGGTTCTCCTGGTTATTCATAGCAAACACAGGCAATGTTTCTGCCAATGGACCTCCGGGGTATCCGGAGGTCCATTGGCTGAAACACTGCTTGTGCACAAGTCACATGTACAGAATTTGATAACCTTACTATGGTCATAACGCGTAGATTAACGCGCAGATCGACGTGCTATTTGTGCGCATTTCATGACAGGACTTCTAGTTTTAACTGTAATTACTTTTAATCAACTGGGTATGGCTGTCACGATTAATCGCTTATCGATCGGTCATGCCGAAATCAGTTAGTATTTTTCGTTGTCGAAGAATCGGTAAATTTTACCCCGTTCTTGACGTTTAATAATGAAAAAAAAAATTGGATGAAAAAACTATTGTTTCTAAAGGTAAAAGGTCAAGAACGTCGACGTTAAACATCAAGAAGCCGTTAGCAGCATTTGTCTTTTAGGTACATTCAAGGCTTTGGTGTTCTGCACTTTTGAACGTCGGTGTAATAATCAAGACCGGACAGCAGTTGCGAACTTGCGAAGTTCGCAACTGACGACCGGTATTGATTATTACACTGACGGTTCAAAAGCTCAGAACATCAAAGCTTTGAATGTATCTAAAAGAGGACCGTCTTCGTTGTTTACTTGAGGTAGGTCAGCTGACTTGAAGTTCATTTTAACGGCTTCAAAGAGAGGGAGTGGGGTCATCTAGGTACGATTAATCGATTATTATCGACGATTAATCGATTTATAAATTAATAATCGTGACAGCCCTTCCACTGGGCTAAGTGGGTCGCAAGTCTTTACAAAAGTTAGTAATTTAATTAGATAAATAATTCACGCGGTTGCGAGTCTAGCCGTATGAAGTGTTCATCTCATAAAAATGGGGCTATTCGAAAAGTCGATAGCCGACAACGTTTTACCGAAGAAAAAAACAATACCACTCATTGTCAATTAACACTGAAAGCTTGTTCAAACACAATTTCCAGCACCTTGTCCAAACACAATTACCAAACTTGTTCAAACACAATTACCAAAGAAGTAATAACATATTTTTGTGTTTCGTCATCGATCGTGCTCTTCGCTGCCGCAGTGTCTTTTCGTCACTCGTGAAAGAAACTTTTTGGGTTCCAAAATTTTAGCCAACGAAGATTCTTGGGTGCCAAATCAAAATTATTAGTGTAGTTGGCTAAATTGGCACGCGACAGCGAAAACACTGCTCTCAGTTGCCACGAGTGATTGCAATGAAAAGCTCAAAAGGGCATACATTGTATTCTGACAATAAAATTAGATGGATCAGATAACACTCTGACTATATACTTGATAAGGTCACAACACAGGAATATGACTTCTAAATATGGAACTAAACAAACAGATATCCACACACAGTAACCCATATACAGTCATTCACATGGTATCTATGTGCTGAGAAATTACAAATTTGTTCAAATCAAGTCCATGGAATCGACTTTTTGTCTTCCAAGTGTTGCACTTACGTGCGTATGTGCAGCGCTGTAGCCCTGGCATGAGCACTCGTAATAACTGTTGAACTAGTTAAGAAGTAAAGCCCATATTTGGGCTTTATTAAATTTTGGGTGCAACACTAAACCTGATATATTTTTAGCGCACCTGACTGAAAGTCAGTATGAGATATTGCCTTCCTTTGACGACTGTCGACCTGTGTCTCTTAACATTTGCACGTCGGTCTTCTTGTGAAGAACATGTAATAGACCAACAAATATTAGCACAAATCACCCTTAGGTGATTGGCAATTCAATTTTGTTAAAATGAAGTTGCTTCTGTCCATTGGGCTTGTGTTCGGATAAATGCTCAAAAGTTTTCAAATATCTTCTCATGAACCCTCAGCCGCAGTGGTATTATATTTGTTATGCAGCTGTCTTGCGTGTAACAGACGTTTCCGCTCTCCAGAGAGCATTCCAGGGACTAAAACAGAAAAAGAATCAAACGTCTTTCTTTCTAGAAGTGCTGGATAAAGAGGAAGTTATGCGTGTCGTCGTTTTGGCGTTTTGAGGTTTTAACCCTTTGAACTCTAGTGGTATCTTCCATGCCAGTTCAATGGCAGCAATTAGAAGAGTCTATATTCATTATTTGGGGTAGAGCAATCAATATTTTCAACGTGCAGCCCCGGGGGCTGCACGTTGAAAATATTGATTGCTCTACCCCACACATTTACTGAACAGCCATCCTATTTCATGGCGTTATGACGTATCAAGTTCCTGGAGGAAAAGCGACTGCTCGGGTTCAAAGGGTTAAAAGGTGAAAAGTGCTCGACTTTAATTGACTTTAAAACGTCAAAAATGGTATTAAATCGGTCGGAAAACTTAAAAAACAACTATCAGCTACTTTTGGGCTCTGCAAAATACTAAAATTTCACGAGAATCCGATAACATATAATTTCTTTTGCGTCAGTAACGTCACCCTTGAATTCGGCCATAACCATTGAGATTTTCCCAGGTCGGTACCAAATTTTCTGATATGGGTTTGTTATACCCCCGCTTCGAAGAAGTGGGGGCTATATAGGAATCGCCCTGTACGTCCGTTCGTCCGTACGTCCGTCCGTACGTCCGTCCGTCCGTACGTCCGTCCGTACGTCTTTCCGGACATGAAATTCTTGTGTGCGCATCTCCTCCTACATTTATCAATCAATTTGGACAAAACTTTTCAGACATCATCACTACCAAGTGAACATGCGCATATTCCAAGATTTTTGATCTGCGACAATTTTAACCAGGTTTTCTCCCTTTGACTTAGATTTATTGTGTCTTTCCATCCGAACAAATTCTTGTGTGCGCAACTCCTCCTACATTAATGAACCGATTTTGATGAAACCTTTCAAACATCATCTCTACTAAGTGAACATGTGCATATTCCAAACTTTTTAATCTGCGACAATTTTAACCAGGTTATCTCTCTTGAACTTTGATTTAATATGGGTTTCTGCATGAAATTCTTGTGTGCGCAACTCCTCCTACATTTATCAATCAATTTGGACAAAACTTTTCAGACATCATCACTACTAAGTGAACATGCGCATATTCCAAGATTTTTGATCTGCGACAATTTTAACCAGGTTATCTCCCTTTGACTTAGATTTATTATGTCTTTCCGTTCGAACAAATTCTTGTGTGCGCAACTCCTCCTACATTAATGAACCGATTTTGATGAAACCTTTCAAACATCATCTCTACTAAGTGAACATGTGCATATTCCAAACTTTTTGATCTGCGACAATTGTAACCAGGTTATCTCTCTTGAACTTTGATTTAATATGGGTTTCTGCATGAAATTCTTGTGTGCGCAACTCCTCCTACATTTATCAATCAATTTGGACAAAAGTTTACAGACATCATCACTACTAAGTAAACATGCGCATATTCCAAAATTTTTGAGCTGTGGCAATTTTAACTAGGTTATCTCCCTTTAACTTAGATTTATTATGGGTTTCTACATGAAATTCTTGTGCGTGCAACTCCTCCTACATTTATCAATCAATTTTGACGAAACCTTTCAAACATTATCACAACTAAGTGAACATACGCATATTCCCAAATTTTTTATCTGCGACAATTTTAACCAGGTTATCTCCCTTTAACTTGGATTTATTATGGGTTTTCAAATGGGATTCTTGTGTGTGCAACTCCTCCTACATTAATGAACCGATTTTGAACTCATGTTGCACATTGTAAATGTGTTTTTCCAAATGTAAACCATATGTGTGTGGGCTCTTTAAGTATTCAGTGCTGTTCTGTGGAAGGCCACATGCAAATACAAATTTCAACAACAGAAAATGATCTTTATGTATACATTTCCTTATGGCCTTCGCCTACATGATCAGAAGTGCATTCCTCTAAAAACCCAAAGCGGGGGTATTAATCACCTTCAGTGATAGTTCTAGTTGGAGATGATATATCCATAATTTGAAAGACGGACACTTGATACAGGAGTTCAAGAAAAAAAAGTGAACGTTACGTTGTTTTGGATACAGGTTGAACTTTGAAAATGGGATGCGCTATATCTCCAAGCCAAGGCCAAGAACAGTGTTACGAAGTTTCATAGCCGTAGATTTAGATGGAGTTATGAGAAAGTTACACGCGTCATCGTTTTGAGGTTTCAGAATCTGAACAAGTGCTAATACTTCAGCTGGCGTAAAAACGTCAAATATGGTGATAAATCGAAAACCTAAAAAAGAGCTGTCAGCTGCAGTCAGCTAAATTGCTAAATTCATGAGAATCCGACGTCATATAATTTTTCATGACGCTGACGTTAATAACGTCACCCTTGAATTCGTCCACAACCGCTTGGAATTTCCCCGCGGGTCAATACTATAAAACTTTTACAATCGTATTTTCTAGAATTGTATTTTCTAGTTATGACTTTAAATGAGTTAAAAGGAGCCGTTGGCACTTTCAAAGATGTGGCAATTTGCCGGTTGTTGATTATATTAATCGGTAGAAAATACAATTGTAAAAGTTTTATAGCATTGGCTCCAGGTCGGTTCCAAATTTCTAGATATGAGTTGGGGGGGGGGGGGGGCTTGATGTGGAAGCTGATATTAAAAGATGCACTAGATCTCCAACCCAAGAACAAAGTTACGTAGATTCATATCTGTAGATGGTGTAGTGTTAAAGCTTCAAGTGACGGTAAAAACCTCAAAATGGTAGAATATCGAAAAATGAAAAAACAGCTATTTCGGGCTCAACAGAATACCGAACCTGTGTGAGATCCGGGATTTTTTCACCAGACGATTATGATATGTTTCGTGAAGTGTATGGGGAATTCTGGTTCACATCTCCATGTTCTTTCGGTATCAAATTAATAAAATATAGTACTTTGATCATGGAAAATTGGTGGATGAAATTGAAATATTTTGAGTAAAATTTTTGTTCATGTTACTTATATATTCTCGCATTCTGTCATATGAGGGATGTTTTATATTATGTTTTGTCCCTACATCTCGATATATTCTATCTCTTGATTGGTCAGAATGCTTTGGAAAAATAGCCATGACAAAGGGTGCTCCCAACATCCAAGGTATATGAGAGCGTGCAACATCCAGGGTGTGGGTATACGCGCCCGAGAAACAGCGGGGATATTTGGTTTTAATGAAAGCCTTTCGCTTTTGCTTGCCTCGGTAAAAAAAATCGAACCAAAAAACCTAAAAATAGTCACAATATCATCAGATTTCCGACAATTCGATCTTATTTTGCTGTTATAAATTAAATAGTCGAATAATTAAATCAAACAACTCGAGAAGAATAAGAGCAAATCTAATAACAAAATAGCCGATATGTTTACGCGTGTCTTGTGTTTGTAAAAACATAACAATTATTCACGCGTTTGGTCCATCTGATTGCGAAACGCGTCCACAAATGTGTTTCCACTACGTTTATATTGTGTTTCAATAAGGACAAAAACGTTATCTCCGTCAATATGTATGGTACATGGAGATTTAATACCTGGATGTCTCAATTTAAGCACCTCGCCAGCGGTTCGGTGTTTAAAAATCGACATCCAGGTATCCAATCTCCATATAGCATACATTTTGGCGGAGATAACTTATAATGTTATGTTATGTTATGTTATAAGAATCGGACGTAATGGGTTTTTTTAGCTCATGACGTTGACGTCAATAACGTCACTCTTGAATTCAGCCATTAACCATATTTAGCTCAGCTGGTCTAAAAGGCCATCTGAGATTTTCTCATCACTTGGCGTCCGACGGTCGTCGTATGTCGTCCGTCGTCCGGCGTCCGTTAGCTTTTCACATTTTCATCTTCTTCTCTGTAACCGCTGAGCCGGTGTGAACCAAACTTGGCAGGAATGGTCTATGGGCGGGTCTCTACAGACGATCCTCATTTTGTTCCCGTCGGATGAAAAACGTGGCTTCAAGAGGCATTCTTTGATTCTGGTTGGTGGATTTTCAAAAATCTTCTCCTCTGCAACTGCCAGGCCAAATGTTTTGACACTTCAAATAAATGGTGACTGGGACCCCCGCTACCAACGATCCTCATTTAATGTTGATTGGGTTACAAACATGATCATAATTACGGCTTATCTTTACTATAGAAACTCTATGGGAAATCACATTTTCATCTTCTTCTCCGGAACTTCTGAGCCGACGTGAACCAGACTTGGCAGGGATGGTCTGTGGGAGGTCCGCTATAAATGATCCTCATTTTGTTCCCGTAGGTTGAAAAACATGGTCGCCAGAGGCATTCTTTGATTCTGATTGGTGGATTTTCAAACATCTTCTCCTCTGAAACTGCCAGGCCAAATGTTTTGATACTTCGCATAAATGGTGACTGGGACCCCCGCTACCAACGATCCTCATTTAATGTTGATTGGGTCACAAACATGGCCGCAATTGCGGCTTATATTTACTGTAGAAGCCCTATGGGAAATTACATTTTCCTCGTCTTCTCTGGAAACACGGAGGCGACATGAAAACAAACCTGGCAGGGATAGTCTATGGGAGGTCCTCTACAAACGATCCTCATTTTGTTCCCGTGGGTTGAAAAACATGGCCGCCAGGGGCATTCTTTGATTCTGATTGGTGAATTTTCAAAAATCGTCTCCTCTGAAAATGCCAGGCCAAATGTTTTGATACTTCACATAAATGATGACTGGGAGCCCCTCTATCAACGATCTTCATTTAATGTTGATCGGGTTGCAAACATGATCATAATTACGACTTATCTTTACTATAGAAACTCTAGGGAAAATCACATTTTCATCTTCTTCTCCAGAACTTCTGAGCCGACGTGAACCAAACTTCGCAGGGATGGTCTGTGGGAGGTCCTCGATAAATGATCCTCATTTTGTTCCCGTAGGTTGAAAAACATGGCCGCCAGAGGCATTCTTTGATTCTAATTGGTGGATTTTCAAACATCTTCTCCTCTGAAACTGCCAGGCCAAATGTTTTGATACTTCACATAAATGATGACTGGGATCCCCTCTACCAACGATCCTCATTTAATGTTGATCGGCTTGTAAACATGGTCACAATTGTGGTTTATAGTTACTATAGAAACCATATGGGAAAACACATTTTCATCTTCTCTGGATCTACGGAGCCGACTGAACCAAATTTCGCCGGAATGGTCTATGAGAGGATGGAAATATGTGGTCACCAGAGGCTATATTCTAATGCTTAACCCAATACCTCTCCTGTCTGCACGAAGATCGGTACTGTCAGCAAATTACTTGTTTTTTGAGAATCTGGTAAGGGTTGGTTCCAGTTTTTCTCTACTGAGAACTGGGGAAAAAACCCTAAAATATTGTGTATACAGTACAGGTCAAAATAAGCTGTGGCATAACTCAAATAAACTAAGTAAACTGCTGCTCCTACACTGACAAGATCAGAATCTGACATTTTCTGGAAAGCTATCAGTGAGAGCTTTCCAGAAAATGATGTCAGCTTCTGGTCTTATCAGTATAGGAAGAGAAAGATACATAGTTTACAGGATTAACCTAACTTATTTTGACTTGTACTGTAAAACAACTTCAGCTGTAAAGTAATTATCTATTCTCTCTTACTTATCAGAAACACTGTGACTTATGACAGATGTTTGTGAAACAATGGAAGTTAGTTTACATTCTGTTCACATCATGTCAGCTTAGATGACAGTAATTATATTTAACTTTTGAGATCTGACAAAAATTGGAGTAAAATGTATTTCCTGTAACCCTTTACCTATCCAAAAGCTATTTTGAAAGAATATACTGTCTGAAAAATTTAATTTTCAAAATATTTTATCCCTCTTTTACTGATTTTTTTTTTGTTGAAACCGAATTCATATAAATGTGTGCATTTTCAAGAAAATCCTCTTTGAAACTACAAGGCCAAATGGTTTGAAAAACTTAATGTGACTGATGACTGCAACCCCCTCTACCAATGACCCTCGTTTAATCTTCATCGGGTCGCAATTATGGCTGCATTTGTGGCTTACAGTTACTATAGAAACCCTATAGGAAAATCACATTTACATCATATTCACTGAAAGTACTGAGCCAATGCGAACCAAACTTGGCAGGTAAGGTCTATGAGAGGTTCTCTACGACTGTTATTTTTTTAAACTTCACGTCATTGAAGACTGGGACACCTTCTGCCAATGATCCTCATGTAATGTTGGTGTAATGTTGAAAACATGGCCACAATCGCAGCTCATAGTGACAATGGAAAGCCTATGGTAAATCACATTTTTATATGTAGTTCCAGGTGAGCGATTACAGGCTCTGTAGACCCTCTAGTTTAAGGTGCAACCTTGAGACTGCACGTTGAAAATATTGATTGGCCTACCACACAAATTCATTGAGCAACTATCTACTTTATGAATTCTGGTCGCATCACGATCCTGGGTCGGAAAAGCGACCTCTCGGGTTCAAAAGGTTAATTTAAGATCTATGTTTTAAAAGGTGTAATCTCGTTGACTGCTATTTCTAATTGTCGGTTGCTTTAAGGGTGTATGCCCTACTGTGTGAATAACAGAGACGTCGGAAGGGTAGAAGGGCTGGTGAAGTGACTGAGAATAAGAATGTTTTAATTGAACGCATGTAGTGCCGAGGCAAGGCCGAGTTTAACGAATCAGTATCTCGCTGAATTTCTCTTCATTGATTTTATGTCAAGTACTCAATGCATTACGTATATAATTGATACTTGGAAGCCAGGGTTAAGTTCACTGGAACATTTCGGCTGATGATGTGAAAGCTATCAAGTCCGCATGAAGGGACACGGATGACCCGCCCCATGGCTGACAATTTTGGTTATTGGAAGAGATTTGTATGAAAGTTAGCTCCCTTAATTTCCAAAAGCTGTCAGTAAATTTAACACCAAGGGATAATAATAAAGAGCCAAAGTTGTCGCTTAGTGTTGGTAGGTGTGATACTGCTCGATACTCTAAATGACGGTTTTATTTCCTACTGGTGTCATAGGCGTCTCCTCAACAATTCCTTCCCTGAGTTCCAATGTGTTCTATGTGCCTACTGGCACATAGAACACATTGAAACTCAGGGGACGAATTATCTGGTTCTTAATTGGACCTTTCTCGTTTCTCTAATAATTTCAATGGAGATAACTTTATCGAAAGTTGATTTTTTGACCACATAACTTAAGTCAGGGATGCTCCCTGTGTCAAGGGCCCAGCTTCGCTCTGTCGGCTCTGTTGATTGAACAGTCCGAATAGTTTGGGATTTTTCGACCGAGTCCTCAACCGAGGTGCGGTCGCTACTCCTGTATCAACGTAATCAATAGGGATGATAGGAAAACAAAATCTAACTGTCGTTGTTCATAGTTCTCACCGCTATGTATGCAAAGGGTTACAGACTGTTCAGTTTTCACGTTAATTTCCGATTGGTTTTATAAAACGATCTGTTTTATGGAATCATTTTCCCGTCATTGGAACTCATCTACAGGGAATATGAAGCATCACTGTTCTCAGAGTGTTGTATGTCTTCGTTCTGTTGATGAACAAAGCTTTGGGAATTCTATGCCACGTAATAGTTCAGTTGTGATTCATTTGTGTGGGTTGTGTTACTGCAGAACCATTAACCCACGATGTGTCTTTGAATAAAATTGGGGTCTTTTTTAACCGTAATGGTGGCGGATGGGGCGGGGTAAATAGTTGACTCAACACAGCAAACACCGAGACTGCAAAAAAATCCAAGCAATAGAATAAGAATAACAAGTTTACGGTACTCCGAGTTTTCGGAGAGGGTGAGCATGTGTGTGTGTGTGTGTGTGTGTGTGTGTGTGTGTGTGCTTCCCCGTCCTTCCATATTTTTTATTACATGCCTGTTCTATGTAATTCCCGTCTACAGCAACACTAAACCTTGCGGAAAATGAAAATCTGCTCCGCACATATGTGCGGAACGGAAATCGTTGACGGACTATTTTTAAATAGAAGCGAAATGTCACTGGGATTTTCTACAAATCGTGCAACGCAATTACAATTTGAATCGCTAGCGATAGCTGAAAATCGTCCCCTTAGTTCCAATGTGTTCTATGTGCCAGTTCTTTGTTCTTTTAGTTGGTAGTTGTCAAATGAATTGCTGAATGTCCTTCTAATCATTGTTTTTATAGACGCGAGGGCGTGTAATAAACACAGAACGACACACGCGTGTGAATGGATTGATCGATATGGCACTTGTGAGCCATTGCAAAAGGATAAAACTCGAGACCTGTGGCCTCTCGTTCTATCCTTCCGCGCTGGCACTCGTGCCATATCGATTAACCCATTCACACGCGTGTGTCGTTCTGTGTATGTACGCCAGCATTCGTCTACTCTTTTGATGTTTTATGCCAAATGTTACTGATGAAATGTTTTCGCACACAGACTTTTTGAGAGGAACAATTTTACGGAATATTACCAAACAAATGATGTGTCGGTAAAGGGTGGGGTTAGTCAAATGTTGTTACTGCATAAGAAGCCAAAATACAGGAACCGTGAAATCATAATATATGAGTTTGCAGCCAGGGCATAGACTACGAACATGAGGCCATGTAGCTAGGATCTAGGAGCTGGGAGGCAAAAAGCTATGGGATGAACTGGGAGCCAATATACAAATGAGTCTCTGAGTCGTAAGATCAGTCACTCTTTCGAATAAGTATTCTTACGACTGAACTCACACGTCTCGGTAAACGGAGACACTTCTGTATAGCCAGGTGTTGGAGCAAAATGATTGATTGACTGTTTCTAACGGACTGATTTGATTAGTCAGTGATAGCAAAGTAGTGGGACCCGTAGTGAAAGCAGACATTGATGTCAGAAGTCCGATTAGTGGTAGAATTCAGTGACAGTATTTGCAGTAACGACCAAGCAATAGTAGTGATGAGGAACATGGCGCAAGACAGCAGTAGTGTTATACGCAAGAAGCAGTGGTGGCCATACACTCTAAAATCAGTTGGGTTAAAATCAACCCAAATCAGCTGGGTTGAGTGAATATGAACCCAGTTGGGTTCATATTCACTCAACCCAGTTGATTTTGGGTCAGTTTTTAACCCATCTAGTTTTGGTGGAGTGTAGAAATAGATTATTGTAGTAACAGCAGTGCTGACAGTCAACGGTAGTACTACTAAGAGACAGTGATAGCAGCAGTGACAGTGGTCTGGGCGTAGAAAAAGAGAAAACACCGTGTAGCAATAGGAGCTAGAAGTGAAGAAGCCATAATTTAGAAGTTAGAAGTCATGCTGCTATAATGCGTGAGCTAGGAGCTGAGGGGTTATGGGATGATCTATTAACCAATATGAGTCATCGAGTCGTAAGAAGTCACTCTTGCAAGTAATTACCCTAATAACACATGAACTTATTCAACTGACCAGGAATGACACATGTGTCGTTTTAAGGGGTGGGGTGGGCAACTCGGTACAGGCAGATATAGGGTGAGGACGATCTGACTGAATCTCCCTAAAACTGATCGACGCGGTCCTTAGGTAGAAGAAAAACGACCTTGGGTATCCCGGATAAGGACCAAGCATGAAAATAAGAAATCTGTCCTTTGCAGAATGACGACCACAGAGGGCGAATTTGCTGATGCCATCCCATACAGTGTGGCAATTTATCTGGCTACCTCTTGCTGTTTAGGTTTGAGACCTTGATTCAGATTGAGGTTCACAGATAGTAAATTTCGTGATGCTACCCTGCTGTGCAGGGTAGTATCACCAAATTCACCCTCTGGGGTGTTCATTCTCAAAATGACAGTCTTCTTATATTCAGGCTTCATAAGGACAAAAGTATCCACTTCAGTACACCATCTGGCAAACTGGCATGGTGGAAATAATAACCTATATGTATCATAAGCTGAATCGAAATTTTTGATCGTGTTATCTAGAGTTGTAGTAATTTGTCCAAAGACGACTTGTTTTACGCGCCAGTTATCTTCTTTCCTCCCTCATTCCTCTTAGGACCAGATGATGCACAATCAACGATACTCAAGTGTTGTCAACTAACGGTACCATAATGCGGGAGAACAATCTCAACATCTGTTGACTTAAAAAGCTCTTGAATTTCAGTCTCTTCTTGTTGAAACGGGGGTGGGTCGCAAAACATCCGAGATTGTTATAAACTTGTCTAAAAAAATCAGGAACTATTATTTATTTATTGGTGCTTAAGGTCACATACTTATGCACAATGGATAATCGTGACCTTGACAGTTTTACGGGTGGAGGAAGCCGGAGTAACCGGAGAGAACTACTGAGCATCGACGAGCAACTGCCAGCTCCTCAACATTCTAACTCTGAAATCAGGAACTAAATCATGAGGTAATCCTAAAGAATCCAGATACAATTTTAATATCTTAACATGGTTTCTTTATTAAAATCTAGTCCTTGTTAGCCACTGTGCATAAGTATGTGACCTTAAACACCAATAAATAAATAAATAAATAATAATACATCTGTTTGTGAGTGCGTAAGGTGCCCTCTCCTCCATTCGTGACTTTTTTGTCATGAAAATCAACTTTCGATAAAGTTATCTCCCTTGAAATCACTGGATGCACGTGGAAGATCCAATTAAGCAAGTAATTGTTTTCTGTTGTTACTTTTAATAAACGAAAACAACAGACAGCTCTCGGAGCTGTCTGTTGTTTTCGTTTATTAAAAGTAACAAAAGGAACCTTGGCTTTTATGGCAAGCTGATTAGAAGCAACTCGTTCACAGATAATCCTCCATTACAAATATCTATCAGTGTCAAACTCACCAACACCAAGAAAGCGTCCACTTCCGCTCATTTTGACCAATGTGGGTTTTTTTCAGTAATTCGCAAGTTTGTGTTGTTCCTAGGAAAAAATAGCAAATCTTACCTCCTAGACTTTAATATTAATAGAAAGAACAGTGTCTGTATTATACGTCAAGATGTGCATACTATTGATATAATGAACAGAAAAAGAGTTATAGAACAACTAAATACAGTGGAAACACTGTTTTCTCATTTTTGAAAAGGGTTTTCAACAGAGTTTCTTTATTAAAATCTAGTCCCAATTCAGTTTGATTTCAGACACCATTCAAATATATGACACTGATGTTTGTCAATGAATGCGGGCACATTCATCCCATTCATCAACTAGATTTTAGTTAGAAATGGCGCAGCATGGACGTCTCCAATTAAATGTGGTTTCAAACAACTACGCATGCGTATAAATGCGTCATCAATTTACTCGATACAATATTCTCAAGCTGCATGCCTTAAAAAATCACACATTTCGACCCCTCTCGCCATTCTGGATAAGACTGTGCTCACTTGTTCGATAAACTAATCACGCCTATTATTTTATTTGGGTGTGAAATATGGGCGTATGATATCAGCTTGAACATTTTGGATACAAGCCCATGTGAAGTCACCCATTTGAATTTCGGTAAATGTTCCTTTGGCACGAACAGAATGTATTCAAATCATGTAGTACGAACAGAACTTAATAGATTCCCATTAGCTTGTGAGGCTTTTTTTCAAATACATGATAGAAGTGTTCGTTGCAGACAGTTAGGCTTTGGTATATAAAGTAGCTTCAACATGTAGCGACTACGTTATTCCCGAAATCACCTCAGTTGACAACCCCGACTTATATCGTGAAGAAGGGGGCGCGGTGGCTCAGTAGGTAGAGGTGCAGGCTGTAAGCCGAGAGGTCCTCGGTTCGAATCCCACCTGCGGCAACCGCGCGTTGTCCTTGGGCAAGACACTTCACCCCCGTTGCCCACGTGTGGGCACGGTCGCGCTGTGTACTAAGGCCTACTGCACGTCGATGGTGCACTTGTCTTCAACCAATAGTATCCCTGCTTGTATGGAGTTAGTATGTTGGGGAGCTGACAGTTGCTCGCCGTTGCTCGATGGGTCTATCTGGGTACTCCGGCTTCCTCCAGCCGAAAAACTGTCATGGTCATGATTAGCCAATATGCAGAAATATGTGACCTTAAAACACCAATAAATAAATAAATAAATAAATAAATAAATAAATTTCGATAAAATAATGTCCCTTGAAATCAAAAGACACGCGAAGAAGGCCCACATAAGCAAGTAATTGTTAATAAAACGCCTATGCCATAAGTAGAAAATAAAGCCAAGTTTCTTTTTGTTACTTTTAATAAACAAAAACAACAGACAGCTCTTGGAGCTGTCTGTTGTTTTCGTTAATTAAAGTAACAAAAGGAAACTTTGCTTTTATTGCAAGCTAATTAGAAGTAACTAGTTCACAGATAATCCGTTATTAAGAATTTCTATCAATATCACAACTTCCAACACTTAGTGTACACTTTTGATCTCTAGCTTTGCTTTTTACAGTAATTTGCAAGTTTGTATCCTTCAAAGGAAAACAAATTAGCAAATCTCACCTCGTAGACTTTTATATTATGGAAAGAAAGGACAAAATCTGTATTATATGTCACGATGAGCACACTGTTGATATGATGATATGATGAACAGAAAAAGTTACAGCACATCAAAAGATAGTGAAAACACTACTTTTCTTATTTTTTAAAAGGATTTTCGACAGGGAATCATAGTCAAACGTTTAAACTCATTTGGAAAAAAGCTGTAAAAAGTCAGCTTCTATATTTTTCTACTGCTTTACCAGGGGGGGTGGGTGGGGGGGGGGGGGGGGGGGGGGGGGTAGGAAAAAATTTGCAAAACACTGATGCCGGGATGGGTGGGTGGTCAAGGAGGAAAAAAAAAAATTTCCGATTCTTGCAAATTTTTTCCTCAGACACTTTTGGGCAAAATTGTATACCATAATCAATGAAGTATCATTCAAGAACCAATAAATAGACACTCAAGTTATCAGGGGGTACCTACCATGGGTTATATACGATTATAAAACTGTTATAAAACTGTTATTGCGGCTGAGCTATGATTCGGCTTATAGTGATACAATGTATGACATATTGAATAATGCAAGTTAAAATGCATCACTAATTGCAATTATCAAACACTGCACTCTAAGGATAAGTTATCTTGAGGGTGTTCCGTTTGATTAAATTTCTAATATGTTCACCCTGGTGAGATCGGCTGGCTTAGATGGGGAGCAAAGACAATTATGTGAAGTCAGGACCAGTTACAGATTGAGGGAACAATTCTGTACAACGATGTATCCAGGCCTATTACGAAAACACCAATGACTCTTATTGCCATTGTAGGAAGTATGTAACACAAAAACTACTAAACATTGAACCTGATTGAACTGCTAATATCATTTATTGAAAGAATTGCTTAGCACAATATCTACAGCTAAGTTGCTTCTCATCCATTTTCTATTTAGTTACCTGCTGTCATCTGCAAAAATTAAAAAAACACATACATAGAGCTGCATACGGAAGCCCATTACGGTCAAATGCGAAAAGTAACTTTTTTTAAACTGGGAATGTTTGCGTTATTTCGCAAAACTTTTGCGTAATTTCGCAAATCTTTGCGTTATTTCGCAAAAGTATTGCGTTATTTCGCAATAACTTTTGCGTTATTTCGCAATAATTTTTGCGTTATTTCGCAAAAGTATTGCGTTATTTCGCAAAAGTATTCCGTTATTTCGCAAATGTATTGCGTTATTTCACAAACTATTGCGTTATTTCGCAAAAATATTCCGTTATTTCGCAATAACATGATTTAGTACTATGGTACACCATAGTTTAGTATAATAAAACTTCGGTTCATCATGCTTTTACTTTGAGTACCATGATGTTTAATGTATAGCCGTTGTATATTACGGTATAACACCACTGCTTGAAATTCGCTGACTTACTACAAGATCTGTGTCTGGAATACTATTTTGCGAAATAACGCAAAGTTATTGCGAAATAACGCAAAAGTTTTGCGAAATAACGAAATAGTTTTGCGAAATAACGCAAAAGTTATTGCGAAATAGCGCAATAGTTTTGCGAAATAACGCAAAAGTTTTGCGAAATAGCGCAACAGTTTTGCGAAATAACGCAATACTTTTGCGAAATAACGCAAAAATTATTGCGAAATAACGCAATACTTTTGCGAAATAACGCAATACTATTGCGAAATAACGCAATACTTTTGTGAAATAACGCAATACTTTTGCGAAATAACGCAAAGGTTATTGCGAAATAACGCAATACTTTTGCGAAATAACGCAATACGTTTGCGCAAAAACGCAAAAATTATTGCGAAATAACGCAAAAGTTATTGCGAAATAACGCAATACTTTTGCGTAATAACGCAATACTTTTGCGAAATAACGCAATACTTTTGCGAAATTACGCAAAGATTTGCGAAATTACACAAAAGTTTTGAGAAATAACGCAAACATACCCCGTTTAAAAAAAAGTTACTTTTTCGCATTTGACCGTAATGAGTTTCCGTAGCTGCATACTGCTGCATAGAGATTTTGTATTTGCTACATCAACACCCTTCACTTCGATATTGAAGTATACTTTCTCATCCGCAATTATCTCTCTTCATGTCAGTCCATGCTGGTTCATGCATGTAGTCAAAAATCAACAATTTGTATGATATTTTACAAAGCTCTCTGAACTCTGTCGAATACCATATATATTGTTGGTTTCTACAACATGTCTGAACACCTGGAGAGATAACTATAGGTAAAAAGTAAATGATATGACATTCAAGAGTGTGAATGAATTAGAATAGAACATGCCTTAAGAGACCGATGTCTTTGGAGACCATGTTTTATATGGACATACCAGCTTTACTCTATATTTGATTTGTTATGGGAGACCATCTGCCTTAAGAGACCACTTTGGTCTGATAAAACGGATGTTCTTTCAAGACCTGTCCTACTGTACAAGGTCAATCACTCAATACTGTATGATAAAATTGGTTATGGTGCAGTATGGTGGGAAGGATGATGCAGAAGCATCTATTTAGTGGGGGTGGGTGGTTCAGATAACCCCTGAAAAAATTTTGTAAAACTGGAAAAAAAATTACATGGGGTGGGTGGGTGGTTGGGTCCTCCGAACGGTCAAAAACAAAAAATCGGCATCGGTGTCTGCAATTTTTTTCCTACCCCCCTCCCCCTGGCTTTACAGGAATCTGCCTGAAGTTTGTGAAATGATGCGCACAAAGATGATACAAATTGGCTAACATTTCAAAATTTCAATCTTTATTTGTAATTCCCAGTGTTAAATTTTCTGACAGCTTCAGAATATGGAGGGGAGCTAACTCTTCCGTAAATCTCTTTCGATGACGAAAATTGTCAACTATGGTAGGTAATACCGGAAATGAATCATGCATTCAATGTTCAGATATTACTCAGACAAGTGAATGGCATCCTCAACCAATTGAAAATCGACCATGAAAATAATTTTTAACACTTCGAATCCTTGTGGTATCTTCCATGTCAGTTCAATGGCAGCAATTGAAAGAGTCCACATTCATTATTTGGGGTTGACCAATTAATATTTTCAACGTGCAGCCTAGGGCTGCACGTTGAAAATATTAATTGGTTTACCCTATACATTCATCTCGGCAGCCATCCGACTTAATGAAGTTATGACGTATCATGCTTCTGGGCCAGAAAAGCAGCCGCTCGGGTTCAAAGGTTAACAAGTTGTCTTCCTTGACGAGAAAATTGATGGCAAGAACAAACTTTGAATATGCAAAGAATTTAAAGAAAAGTACACGATTGAATCCTGACTGAATGAAATACAAAATGTTAAGGCTCACTCCTTGCTCACTAAATTGATCTTCAGAAACCGCAGACTTGAAATTGAGAAAAAGGAGTTATATACATGTACAACATCAAATTCACTGAGAATGCATAAAGATGTGCCACAAATGTGGTTGAATCTGATGAGCATTTCATAATGAGATATCCGGTGTGCACCTTCACACGGGAACACGACCGTAATGTAGGCAGCATCTTCTGTAACATGGTCTGTGTACTTACTGAATAGAAAATAAATGCTCCTTATAAAAAGTCACGTTATCAGTTGTTCGATTATAATTATTTTGTCAACCTTTTTATTGAGCATGTTGTATCTGGTACATATATGATTTTGCATCAGCCTCCTGTAGGTGTTCTTGTCAATAAATTATTTTATCTTATCTTAACAAATCTATCGTTCGGTCGTTGCGAATCTTAAAAAAGACGTAGTGAACTGAGCCGACACCAGTAGACGTAGTGAACTGAACCGACACAACTACCCTCATTAGCTATGCGTTACGTCCATAAAATACATACACAGAGACAAGACGCAAGTGCATCAGTCCACAAAGCTGCTTTGAAACGAAACTGATATTTACATTTTTTTTTCTTTCTTTCTGTTTGTTTGTTTTGTATCATTCATGTGTTCAGATTTCAATATGTTTTACTATATGTTTCATGTCATATACCCATGTTTGAGAATGAACGACAATAAATAAATAATAATACAGCGGAGCCCACTTAATTGGATATCTCTTAATTGTATATCCCTGTTAATTGAATCTAATTCCCCAACACAAAACCATTTACCATACTTCCAGTACAAATTTTACGTGTTAATTGAATATAGGTTATAGAGTAAACTCATGTTAATTGAATAAAAAATCTTGTACATGTCGAGAAATTACCCTGACTCTCTCCAGTTTTCCGTTGTTTAGACCTATTTGGCCTCAGTACATCCAATACAGGCATTTAATCTACTATATCTTGTTTGACAGAGCTCATGGAGCTCTGTCAAACAAGATACAATTGAATAAATGCTAAGTTTATCTCCAGAATACAGGAAAGTGACACAAGCCCTGTTAAATGAATACTCCTGTTAATTGAATAATTTTCATTGGCAAAGTGTCTATTCAATTAACTGGGTTCCACTGTAATACTACTACTAATAATAATAATAAGTAGACAGACAAGATAATTATTCAACGAAGAAATATTTCCACTGTTATTTGCTTTCGGTGACTTGAAATTGAAAAATACTTTGCTCTGACAGAAAAGAGATTCAAGTATCTCGTCTTCGTCTTGAACTGTTCGATTGTTACTTCGCATCGAGCAACCATAGTAGTGGCTAAAAATATGGCACCAGACACTTTCAGACCGGCGTGAACACACTGATTCTGTAAACTAATTGAAGAGAGAATGAGCGATCCTGATAAATAGTCATGTCAGCAGCTGTTCTGTTATAATTATTTTGTCAAACTTATTATTGTACATGTAGTATCTGGTACATACATGATTTGGCATCAGCCTCCTGTAGGTGTTCTTGTCAATAAATAAGAGGCAGCAAATAATTTTCTGCCTCATTTATGAAGCACGGTGTTTTGTATAAGCTATATTTTGGGTCGAATTCAGTTCAAGTCTATTACATAACTGAATCCCCTCTGCCAGCTTGTCACTTTGTTTTGATTGTTATTAAACTTGTAACTTTAAGTTCTACACGACTGGACAGACATACTTCAAACGAACCGCTGGGAACTTTGCCAACTGATAGTTGTTAATTCATCATGCCCGGTGTTCACCTGGCATTACAAATTTGGAAACAGCATCACACCGCATTTATACTCTTCGACCTCTTTACATTTACCATAATCCAGTTCAACTTCAGAAACTAATTTGTTTGGCGGAATGTTATATCGTTAAGTGCCCACCTTGTCAGCTCTGGAAATTTACCATCCATCTCGTATTTATCATATGACTCGTCCGTTTTGTTCACTTTAAAACATTTGATATTTTGTTTTGATATTAATCAGTGATAAATAAAGCCTTCCATCAATTTCATTGGTCAATTTCAAAACTAGGCAATTTGATTGGCTGAACAAAATACAACTGGGCCACATTTTCATAATTTGCATAATCAGAGTTGGGAGCTTTCATTGGTCAATTTCAAAACTGGACAGTTTGATTGGCTAAACAAAATACAACTGGGTGACATTTGCATAATTTCAGTAGGGAGAATTTACGTTATCTGTCCTATTTTGGGTGGGTTATATTGTATTAATCTTTTACCTACAAGAAAAACACCATTCATTCTTTTTTATATTTTCACTTTTTGCTTCCAAAACATAGGTTATGACCCCTCATTGGAACGAGCTCTTCAAGTCATAACCTATGTTTTGGAAGCAAAAAATGAATTTATTTAGTTATACGAGGATGTTTTTTCCAGGTGCCGTCTGCAACTCAAGTTAGGTGATGTTTTAAAAAGTCATACCAAGTGGCTTATTTGTGTGTGTGTGTGTCATATGATAAATAGAATATGAAATGAGTTTTTTTCTCATATAATATTTATGAAACTCGTCCTAACTTTCCGTTTGGGCTCGCCAGAGGCTCGCCAAAACGGAAAATTCTAAGAGTCGTTTCATAAATATTATATGAGAAAAACACTCATTCCATATCCTCTTTTTATGTGATTTGGCACCAGCCTCCTGTATGTGTTCTTGGCAATAAATTATCTTATCTTATCTTAACAAATCTATCGTTTGGTCGTGGCGAATCTTAAAAAAAGACGAAAAAATCGCCACCCTGGTGAACTGAGCCGACACCAGTAGACAGACAAGATAAACATTCAACGGAGGAATATTCCAACTGTTATTTGCTTTCGGTGACTTGAAATTGAAAAATACTTTGCTCTACACAGAAAAAAGATTCAAGTGTCTCGTTTTCGTCTTGAACTGTTCGATTGTTACTTCGCATCGAGCAACCTTAGGAGATGGTTAATCGAACTGATCCAATTGGACCTTTATCGGTTACAGGTTGGTTACGCCCTGGGAACCATTTATGATAAATACACCTAAACGTTTAAAATGAATTGCTTATGATTCAGCATCTGAAACATTTTTTTTGCAATAAAAGTGGAGATGTCGATGAAGAAAATCTGTCGATGGCATCTTGTTTAAGGTCCTGCGAATCCCAATTTTCCCATAATGGAATCAGGCAGCGGATTTGAATTGAATCAGAACTCACGGTTCTTCAAGTTAACCCTTTACATAACATGAAAAGCAGACGACACTTGCAAAAAAATTCTTGAATAATTATCTTTTTTTCATTTTTTTGTCTCAAAAACATAGGTTATGACACCTCATTGGAACGAGCGCGACGAGCTCGTTCCAACGAGGGGTCATAACCTATGTTTTTGAGACATAAAATGAACAAATAATGAAATTAATTGACGATTTTTGAGAATAGCGCTGGCCGGTTTTGGCCGTTATGTTGGGTAGAGGGTTAAATATTATTGCATCTTTTTACAAAAGTGAATATTGCCAGCCTCATCAAGTATTGTATTCAGCTGAAACTCTTATGTTTTGTGGCGAGTCAATAAAAAAACCGGAATATTCCAGAAGGGAATCAAAGTAGTAATTTCGGAAATGGAACCTCCATCAGGTTAGCTGTACAGGAGAGTGTAGGTACCTGATCATAGAAGGAGAGTTCAAGAGAAGACATTCCATAGGATTTTAACCCTTTACCCAACGCAGACGATATCAAAATTTATTATTTTAAATATCATTTTATCAAATTTTTCGGGGGCGGGGTGGCTCAGTTGGTAGAGATGCAGGCTGCAAAACGAGAGGTCCTCGGTTCGAATCCCACCTGCGTCAACCGCGTTGTGTCCTTGGGCAAGACACTTCACCCCCATTGCCCACGTGGGGGCACGGTGACGCTGTGTACTAAGGCGTACTGCACGTTGATGGTGCACCTGTCTTAAACCAATGCTAACCCTGCTTGTGTGGAGTTGGTATGTTGGGGAGCTGACAGTTGCTCGCCGTTGCTCGGTGGTTCTCTCCGGGTACTCCGGCTTTCCTCCACCCGTAAAACTGCCACGGTCATGGTTAGCAGTTGTGCAGAAATATGTGACCTTAAACACCAATAAATAAATAAATAAATATCAAATTTTTCAAAAAATTTCAACAAAACCATATCATGTGACCCCTCGTTGGAACGAGCTCGTTCCAACGAGTGGTCACATGATTTGGTTTTGTTGAAATGTTTTGAAAAATAATATTTTTTCAACTGCTGAATTTGCTTATTACGCCGGCGGATGCGGCCAATTCGAAATTTTTCGAATCAACGCGACGCAAATAGAATCAAATCGAATGGAATCGTCCGGACGATTGCGAATAGAATCGAATTTCGAAGTTTCGCAAGACCATAATCTTGTTTGTTGAAGGTGATCGAATTAGTGTCCTGAATTATTTTTGGTCGTCAAAATTTCCCCACTTGTCTTTGACTTGTTACAGTTCATGGGAGAGTGCCATTGCACTTCAGTTCAAAGACAATATGAAACACATCCACAGAATACGAAGCTTTAAAATTGTGGCACTTGCACTTTAGAATGAATACTAGATATGCGATTCCAGCTCACTGTCAACTAAAAATTGCAATCCACACGAAAAACAATTACCTTCCGGGTTGTCATTTGATACCAATCACAAATGCAAGCGAGCTGCGAACCTGATAACTTGGGAAACTGAAAATCGGATTATGGGGAGCACATTAGCACAACTGTAATGAAATTACGGTTACAATACAGTGTTTTTTTCCATTGACGACAGTGCTAATCTTTCCTCCTCTCTCCATCTCATCAAGCTGATTTGGGCAAAAACAACCATCTATCCATTTAGTTTATCATCTCATGAAAAAAATATACTGAAAAAAAAATATGGGTCGCCATGTGACTTTTGCCTTTAAATTTGGTGATTCCTACACTCCCGTCCAGTTTCGCACTGAATGAAATAGACATATTTTTTTTACCTACCCCCACCCAATTTTGATCTTCTCTCCCACTTTTCAGAAGACAATTGTCACCAACATTTTATATTTTTTCAAAACATGCACTTTAAAACTTTATTCACACTTACAAGTTCAGTTCATTTTCCACCAATCGGAAAACCGGAGAACTTTTATCCTTCATTAAAGGTTGGGGTGCAAACGCTGGAGGGGGGCAAACCGTTAGAGGTAATGTTTCCACCAAAACAGTGTATTGTAACCTTACATGCATATCTATCATTAAAACATAGAATATACCCAAAGTAGCTTGGTGTATTAAATGTTCACTCGTGGTGACCATTTGGTACACCAAGCTACTTTGGGTATATTTTATTTGTACCATGATTGTTAGATTATTAAGAGTCGCTATTATTTACTGAGCAGCAGACGTACGAATCTGTTTTTGTTTACCTGAGCACCGGTGGGCGGTACTTCCGCTGTCAATTTTATCGACGGAACGAAATGGAAAAAGAAACACGCAAATCACGGGGCCTTTTTCATTTCAATAACATAATAACATACTATTTCGAGTTATAGAATAATGATGCTTCATTAACACGAGACAACGCATGTTTGTTAATATAACAATAACATGATTTTGAAGGGCATTACAGTGTATTAACGGCTCAACAGAAATGGTTAACAGCCCAAGAGTTTATTAGCGGCCCGCGACGAAGTCGAGGGCCGCTAATAAGCTCAAGGGCTGTTAACCATTACTGTTGAGCTGTTGATACACTGTAATGCCCGACAAAGTCGTGTTATTTCTATTATTGCCACTTCCGTACATCGTGTACATTACAATTAAATTATATGGGAAATAAGATAAATAAATGAAATTTGACATTTTAGAATTAAAAAACAGCGACACTATCGTCTGATTTGTTGACAAACAAACCGGGTAACGTGACTATCGTCTGATCAGTCTACGGCGAAATTTGGGAAGTTAGATGATGAAATATATCTTCGAAATGCGAACTTTAGGCAAGGAGTTTATTCATCAAAGATGTCATCACTTACTTTGTGCGTATCGCTTCCTATATTTGATACATTATCTATCCGTGACACAAAGGGAAACACTTGAAACAAATGTGTTAATTGTGTTTACTAATTAAAAAAATCCGAATTGAATTTCGATCCCAATGGAAATCTGGGAAAAATATTGTTGATCGGCTGAGATATGTGAGGTCATTGTCTATATTTAGACGTGTCGGGCTGTTATTGACGTGTTGGGCTGTTATAGTCAATAACGGCCCAACACGTCACATGACTTGTACTTGTTGAGCATTACGAGGTTTCAACGCCCGGTAAAACATTGTTAATGTGCTAGGAACGCCCGCAAAAGTGGTAATAATTTTTGATATCTTTTGAGGTAAAACGTAATAAATAATTTCATTTCACTCTTCGCGAGGCGACGAACGATATATTTAACAAGTTTGCATTCAGGTCGAGGTCACCAAAGGTCAACTTGGATGTAGTACCACTGTAGGTGTAAATTTTAACTATTGAAATCCCATTGCTGTTGTGTTCATCATGGTCGGTGTGTAAAGCTAAAATTTATGTCATAGGCGTTTCTATATAGTAGAATAGATGATCATGGTATAAATACAATTAACATGTCATGTTGGAATTGATGATAGAACCCAGAAACTTCATACCAGGTGTCTTTTTTGACGACTAGGCTAGAATATTATAATCCCTGATGGGTACGGATGTGGGATGGGAAAATCTCACCCTCGGGACAAGGGTCTGGACCAAATATCTTGTCCCGAGGGTGAGATTTTCCCATCCCACATCCGTACCCATCAGAGATTATTTTTCTCCCCCACCATACAGCGGTAACGTTAGCCAGAGGTAAAAGGCGGTCACGGGCTGATATAATCAACTCATTTGGTATTCGGTGTTTTGAAAAACTAACGACACCGTCGGAAAGAGCATGCAAAAGTTACGTATATACCAAAGGTATATACAACGAAATCAATTAGGAACGGTGACATCTTGGGGTTTAAAGAGTTTTAGAGCATCAAACTTTTAATAACACAGCATTCTGATGACGTCAATATGAATTAGTTGGTAGCAAAAAACTGATACGATATGCATAATGCCATAATAACGTTATAAATGTATAACGTCAAGTGGGTGGGGTGGGATACATCTGTCTCTTCCTGCTATCTCACCCTGGACATACCTATGTTACACATACAGTGGGGGGGGGGGGGGGGGGAGAAAATGTGTATCGTCATAAAACAGGGGCGTATGAAGCACTCTGGGAACTCACACACTGATACATATACCAATGTTTTTTAAAGCGTATTTGTTTTGTAATGACTGGCGAACAATTTATCAGCTTATATTAACGCCTGTCCCTGGCCCAAAGGCGCAGGTGTGTGTGATGACCTTCGTAGAGGCAACATCGTGGCCTTGCTCTTCTCGAATACTACGAAGGGATCTTTAGCTTGTACAGGACGTGTCTCTCTCCGGACAGATGACAGTGATTTTACGTCTCCACCCGATAGGTTTTAAAAAGTACCTGGGTGCTCTATTTGGCATTAAAAGTTGATTGTTTTTTTCCCGAGGACGACGCTGGACCCTCACTAATGGGGGATACTCACTCTTAATCCATCTTAAGGTAGAATGAATTGGGCAAGAAATATTTTACAAAAAGGCCCCACAAAGTAGATTTTCTGTTTCTAAAGCCATTTTTTGTAAAATTGCGAGCGGGCAGGTGGGTTTTTTTAATTTTATTTTTTATTTTTGTAATTATTTCTTTGCCATCAAAAGTTCATATTCTTGGTTTGTTTTATGTTTTAGGCCTCATAATCTACAGAATAGCATGGGCGGTGGTGTATTTCATCCCTTGAGTACAAGATGGCTTTGCAATGCTAAAAAGCATTGCAAAGCCTTGCTGCATTCAAGGGACAAATGGCATGGCGGGGGTTCGAACCCACGCCGAGAGAGTTTCCTTCGTAGAATTAAGTACTCAGATGCAACTATCTGATGGCATTTTATTTTTTATTTTTATGCCCGCGAGATTCTCTCGTGAGCATTATGTTTTCACCATGTCCGTCCGTCCGTCCGTCCGTCCGTCCGTCCGTCCGTCCGTCCGTCCGTCCGTCGAATCAATTTCAGTTTTTGGTTATGCATTGTCGGTGCCTAGGGGAAGTTTCCTTTCGATTTTGGTCCAGTTCGCCAATTCAATATGGCCGCCATGGTGGCCATATTGAATTTGGTTTCCGTCCAATAACTAATGAATACTGACTCAAATCATTTTTATTTTTCAATTATGCATTGTTGGTGTCTAGATCGAATCAATTTCAATTTTTGGTTATGCATTTTTGGTGTTTAGAGGAAGTTTCCTTTTGATTTTGGATCAGTTAGCCAATTCAATGTGGCTGCCATATTGAATTTGGTTGCCGTCCAATGACTAATGAATGTGGACTCAAATCAATTTCTTTTTCTTTTCTTTTTTTTTTTTTTTTTTGATGCTTTACTGGTGTCTAGAGGAAGCTTCCTTTTGATTTGGTTATCCTTTTTTTTGGATGCTTTACTGGTGTCTAGAGGAAGCTTCCTTTTGATTTGGTTATCCTCCCACCCCCCCCCCAACCCTCCCAGAGACTTACCTACACTTTTATGACACCATCGGGGCATATGCCACGCTTTGCCTTGCTCTTGTTTTTAGTTTGCATTGGTTATAAAAAGAGAGCAGGCGGCAGCCAAAAGGACCATACGGGAGGGACTGAGAAACAGGTTTTTTCTACTCTTTTAGGCCTAAATATGTATTGGCCTAAATATGTATTGGGTCCGAAATACCCGAATACACTGTGTATCAAAGGCTCATGATAAAAAAAAAAATCTGTATCTTGCAGCTGCATAATACAAACGCGTGCTTGGTTACGATTTGTTTACGTTACTATTTATAGAACATTATACACACTTTCGAATCGCGTTTGTGGGGGACCTTGTACGTTACTATATACGAAAAGAGGGGGGAAAAAACTTCTCAAAAGCAGAATTATTAAATTATGGAACCACAATTCTTTTCTTTTATATCTGAACCACTGGAAGGATTAAAGTGCCTAGGCTTTTCGGAATGTTGAACATGTACGCGCTCGATAAGCTTATCCGAGGACAGCATAAGCTCAAGGCAGC
Source organism: Pictodentalium vernedei (assembly GCA_031216915.1). Taxonomy (NCBI): domain Eukaryota; kingdom Metazoa; phylum Mollusca; class Scaphopoda; order Dentaliida; family Dentaliidae; genus Pictodentalium; species Pictodentalium vernedei. The sequence continues at coordinate 58,276,326 of CM062297.1, forward strand.
CGCATAGAGTTTCTTCCGAAACGACAAGCATTTTTATGAGTGTGAAAATGAAATCTATTATTAAACTTTAGTATTGCAATTATTTTTCGTAAAAAATATTTTTCAAAGATTTCAGCGAACCATATCATGTGACCCTTTATTGGCACGAGCTCGTCGAACACGTTCCAATGAAGAGTCACGTGATATATTTTTGTTGAATTTGTCCGAAAAACAGTGTTTTTTTCAGCAGCTCAATTTGTAAACTGCGTGGGAGGATGCGGCGGATTCGATTTCGAATCTTAAATTGCTATTCGGTTCGATTCGAATCGGCTGCATGATTCGTTTCCATTCGAATCTTTTCACTGGAATATAGCTTGGCATCAGTCATCTTCGTCGTCTCACAATACAATATAGTTCTGGTGGAAATTGCATATAAATAATATTGAAAATAAAGATGTATTTTGGATCTGTCCCCATGCCACCAGCCATGCGAATTCCAGTCTCACTAGACGCTACCACTTTTGAAAGAAAATTTAAAGTTCCCAGACAATATCAACGTTCAGCTGTGCTAGCGGCTAGCCATGAGCAGTACCTAGTACCGATGATTCTCGCATCCGTTTCTGTTTTTGAACCCAAATCCTTACTGGATAATATTCCAATTACATCGCCAAGGCATGCCATTCGACGATGTAGTTGGAATATTTTATCAGTTGGGACTTGAGCCATCACGGTCGGAACAAATCAGGTTTACAATACACCCCCCCCCCCCCCCTCCTCCTTCCCCCAGTCGGTCATCTTCAACACGCTCTGATTCGATTCGAAAATTGGTTCGAACTCGATTAATAGACCCGATTTGATTCGAGATACGATTCGAAGCGAAAATGGGTGATTAGCGGGGCCCTATTTCGTGGACAGGTAAACAATATATGAAGATAATTACGGGTCTGATGATTATATAATCCGCTTCCCCACCCCACCCCACCCCCAGTACAGTAGAATCCTCTTAATTGAATATCCATTTTGCCAGTGAAAAATATTCAATTAACAGGAGTATACAATTAACAGGGAATTGGTCAGTTTCCTGTGTTCTGGAGGTAAACTGAACATTTATTCTATTATATCTTGTTTGACAGAGCTCATAGAGCTCTGTCAAACAAGATATAATACAATAAATGCCTGTATTGGATGTAGTGAGGCAAAAAAGGTTGATAAATAAGGGGAATTTGGTGCGTGTCACGGTAATTTTTCGACATATTACAAAAATTTATATACAATTAACAGGAGTTTACTCTACAACCCATATGCAATTAACAGATCAAATTTGTACTGAAGGTATGATAAATGGTTTTGTGTTTGAAAATTATATTCAATTAACAGGGATATACAATTAAGAGATATCCAATTAAGGGGTTCCACTGTACAATGTAAATTGAGACTACAACCATGTTACAGAAGCATTTATATGTGGATAAACGCGCATGTAAAGATGTATTTTGGATGTTATCAGCAGTGCTACATATGGTTTTGTGTTTGAAAATTATATTCAATTAACAGGGATATACGATTAAGAGATATCCAATTAAGTGGGCTCCACTGTACAATGTAAATTGAGCCTACAGCCATGTTGCAGAAGCATTTATATGTGGATAAACGCGCATGTAAAGATGTATTTTGGATGTTATCAACAGTGCTACATGAATGAATAACCATCTCTTCTCCAGATGTTTACTAGATCAGTTGTACTTTTTCCCATCATATAAAACAAAATGTATATCCTTAATATCTCTTATCGAAACAACTGAACTTCTATTACTTTAAGAGAGTTCACGGTCTTATATGAATTCTATAAATAACTGTTTTATTACCTAAAGATTGGTTGCACTCTGTGGATTTATATGAACTTTTGGACACTTTACATGCTAAAAACTAAAGTGTTAAAAACTACACTTGAAGTGCTGTATTAACACAAAGTGCTGAACTTGCACTTTGTTCACGTGTAGATATCCCAGAACTTGACAGGTGTTACAATAATACCACTTGACAAGTGTAATGTCGCGACACTTAAAAGGAAACAACTCGAACTAACGAGCCTCATCCGCGTCATCTGCGTTGTGTCCTTTTAATTATGTATCCACCAAGCGCAAAACAAATTATATGGACGATTCTGGAAGAACCACCAATGCTAGACACATGGGAAGTGCCATCCATTCAAGTTTCAGATGTCTGACGATTGTAATGTCTTAGTGCTTAAAGCATTGCACTTTGAGTGTTAAAATCAAACCCTAAGAGTTAGAATGGGTTTAACACCTTGAAAGTGTCAGTTTTAACACTTTAGTTTTTAGTGTGTGTGAATAACTGACCTGCGGTGTTGTAATACTGCTCGTTTTGTAGTTGCGGTGGTGATGGAAAAAGTAGAAATGTAGTTTGAGAGGTACCAGGAACGCATCTTCCTACACAACTCATAAATAGACAGAAAACGATGTGTGTGTGAATCGGTGGGTGTTTTACATAACTCGTTGGAATAGCGCAGTCATATTTCGCTCGAGCGGCAGGCTCGAGCGAAATATGACTACGCTATTCCAACGAGTTATGTAAAACATTCACCGATTCAAACACACATCGCGTTCTGTGTTTATTACACAGCCCATTCATTAAAATTCATTCATATAAAAAATTTTAATTCCGATGTTTAAACTCAAAGGTGAAGAGTCCGTTTGGTTGTTTGAAGCTAAAAATTCAAAACAACCTTGTGGGAACCAGGTGTGTTTGTTGAAATTTGTATCGCTCTTTCGCTTCGGCTGGTGTCCATTCACGCCCAACCATTTGGTGGCTTTTACTGTTCGTAAAAATATAAGAACAAATTTGGGCAAATTTGCAAAACACTTGGGAGAAACTTTTTAAAAGAAGTTTGAAGTCAAGATGTCCGAAGATTTACCGAAATAAAGTTGACCAATACAGATATAACAGGATCCGAAAACGAGACGGCAACTGGACTGGGTTAATGTTGTGGTTGGAAATGATTGGGTTTTTTTAATATTATCTCATTTTTCGTTAACTAATTTTTTGGTGAACCGACTTTACTTTGCTTTGAACGTTTTCATTTTCACACTATGCAACAGACGATCGATAATTGTATAGCGAAATTTGGAAACTTTTCGAAGTGTAACTCATGACTCGTATAAACGGTGCTGGGAAAAATTTACAGCTTGTACATCACCAGCTGAATAAAGAAATTTTTATGTCATAGCAGCGAGTCTGTTAAATACAAGGGTTTAAAGTCTAATGGAAGTGCACTAAAAGTAGTACTAGTACTTATAGCATTATAGCACCCATCGAAAAAGTAAACCATTTTTTTTAAATATAGGCCTATTCTTTGCAGCTCGTCGCGTGCAGCTAATGGAGCGTTGGAATGGGGCATGTGGACGAAACTATCCCATCCCCCCCCCCCCCCCCCATTGCCTGCAAATAATAGCTGTCATCGTACACGTTTTCATTGAATCGACGATCAGTATGAGTCAGATGCGCCCATCAGCTAGTTCCTGCGCCCGAAAGTAGAGGCGGTGGAAGCGGGTTACCCCTCAGGTTGGAAAATTGTTGAAGAAAAGGTAATACATCCGGGACGCCGGAAGTTCAATTATTTATTCTCGAAGTAAAGCTAAAATACACCCCAAATCAGTTCTGGGAGCTTTCAAAATTCAATGGAGAGTTTGGGTGGAGGAGCCCTCTCCCGATGGGAGGGGGATACTTCCTCTCATACTCCACCATCTCGGGCCTCAAGCCTTCGAGACATGCATGCTTCGGCGTGTCGTCGCAGGGCTGCTAGTGTGAGTAAATGCCCCTTTTCCGGGGAATGACCCCCCACCCCCTGAAGTGCTTCGGCGCCCATGAATAAATTGGTCGTGACCAGAGGTTGCATGCACATATGGCCCTACGAAGCTTCGAAGATTCTATTCGATGTCGACATCTATGGCCTGATGCGTGATTGACACTTCTTGACTAGTATATTTTCGGGTAATTTATAATTTTTCACGAAGGCACAATGTCAATGACTGCCTTGAAATCATGCCACACATTCCTGATTTATCTCATGAACATCTACTTCCGATAAAGTTATCTTCCCTGAAATTATTAGACGGGCGAGAAAGATCTAGTTAATAAGCATGTGGTGGCTCAGTGGTAGACTGTTGGACTTCAATGCTAGAGGTCCCGATACAAGTTTGTTAAAATAAAGCCCATTGGGTCATATTTGGGCTCAATACAGGTGCCCGAATTTTTAACTTAGGCTAATATGGTGAATATTCTTTAAATATCTTCTTTTTCAGAACCACCAGTCAGAATCTTTTAATGTTTGGTGTACATCATTGTTATGAGGGTCAGATTCAAGATTGTTCAAACCAAGTCCCTAGGTTAATATTTGGGATTCGCACGGAAGCCCAAATTTCAATTTAGTTCAGTATGGGCGATAATTTTTTAAAATCTTCTTCTTCAGATCCACCAGTCAGAATGCTTTCATATGTGGTAAGCAACATCTCTAGGGGTCAAATTCAAGTTTGTTCAATTCGAGTGCCTGGGTTAATATTTAGCTCCATTTGGGAATCTGAAATTTAACTTAGTGCAATATGAGGGAATTTCTTTAAAAGTCTTCTTCTTCAGATCCACTAGACAGAAGCTTTCATATTTGGTATACAACATCTAGGTGTGGGGGGGGGGGGCGGTCAGGTTCAAGTTTGTTCAAATCAGATTCGTAGGTTAATGTTTGGGCTCGCTATGGTAGCCCAAATTCTAACTTTGCACTATGAAGAAATTTCTTTAACATTTCTCTTCTCCAGATCCAACCGTGAGAATGCTTTCATATTTGGTACACAACATCTCTAGGGAAGTCGGATTCCACTTTGTTCACATCGAGAGACTGGGTAAATATTTGGATTCCCAATGAGAGCCGGAATTGGCCATGTAGCTGAAGAATTAAAACTTTTGTATTCAGTACCCTCTAGAGGTGTTTAACTAAGATTAATCCACATAGGTTGTATCAAGGGACTTCATAGGGAAGCTCTACATTTTACATCATGATCAACTGAAGAAAAGGCATGATATCCGGATTATTTTTCACTCCTGTGGGGCTCAAGGATTGACAGTGTATCCCATAGAAATGGAGTGCTTAATGTGGACTCATTCTTGGACTCTGTTTATATTGTGTTCTGTTCAAGATGAAACGCTTCAGGCCCCATGGGGCCTCTTGTTTAAAAATAATGGGAGCTAACTTTCCCGTAACTCTATTCCAATGGCGAAAATTGTCAGCCATGCCTTGAATTAACCCTGCCTTTACAACAATGAACCTTGTTACCCGAACCTCCATGCATGAAGGCCTATACTTCAATGTTAAATTGTCTCCTGCCATTTTAAAATCCACTTTTCTTTTTTTCAGCCCTTGATACGAAAAACATGATGGTGAAGATGCAAATATTTGAGCTGCTCTCGGCTTTGTGTGTATACTCAAAAGAAGGATACTACCTCACATTAAATGCGCTAGAGAAATACAAGGTATGTTTGGCTGTTTATTTATTTATTTTTGGGAGGTTTAACCCTTTAACTAAAATGAAAAGCAGATGACACTTGCAAAATAAAATTCTTGAATAACTAATTTTTTTTCATTTTTTGCCTCAAAAACAGGTTATGACCCCTCGTTGGAACGAGCTCGTAACCTATGTTTTTGAGACAAAAAATGAAAAAATAATGAAAATTAATTGGCGATTTTTGAGAATAGCGCCGTCAGGTTTTGGTCCCTTATGTTTGGTAAAGGGTTAACGTAGGGTCCGGCGAACATTTGAGAACCGATTCGATTTCGAATCTTCTCACTAATTTGATTCGATTCGAAACCATATCTATTATTCGAAAAAATCGAATCCTGGAGAGATTTGGATTTCATACAATTCTTTATTGTTGACATTCTGAAGGTAACAACTCACATTGCAGATTTCTGATTATTAAGATTGAATGTATCCGGCCTAAGTATAGATAGGACTAATTCAGTCGGAATATTCACAAAAATGGCATTTGAAGCGTTTGCTCAATATATCGTCCGTTAAGTGCACTAAGGCGCCATCTGCAATGCTTTGGCATTGCAGATGGCGCCTTATTGCACTCAAAGGACGCTAAATGCAGGCCTGGCATTTTCAGGAGAGCGATTTATTCTCTCGTCTACTGCTCGCCTTAAAAATTTAAGGAGGGCGCAAACTAGCCCGCCTGGCCTTAGAAAATAATAACTCACCTCTTTTCAGATCTCTGCTATGTTAGTGCTTGCTGTAAGACGGCCACACTGCCCCTCCCACACCTCCGGGCCTTACGAGGCCCGGAGGTGTGGGAGGGGCAGTGTAGCCGTCTCACAGACTACCCCTTGTTAGCAACACTAAATAAAATGTACAAACCCCACAAGGCAGAATTCATTAATAGTAAAACTTCATTTTGCCACTTATAGCTTTTGTTAGCTTACGGAGAGATAATCGCTCCTAGGGGAGCGAATTTTAGACCTCCTGCATTTTTAAGAATGCCAGGCCCGTAAATGTCTTTTTCTTCAACCACCTTTGCTAATTTTCTAATAGTCTATTAGGCCTGTAGATATTGCATTCACGACCTAAATAGACAGCACCAGCAGGTCGCAGTATCGCAACAACTGAAAAGTTGATTTGATTCAAGATTCGATTTGATTCGATTTCGAACCTTTTGCTTGATTCGATTCGATATTCAATTCGAGAGAAATATCGTGATTCACAGGGCCCTATTTAACGGTACTTTCGACAGCCAGGGTCACCTCATGTAAGACAGTTTTTCGGCTGGAAGAAGCCGGGGGAGAACCACCAAGCAACGGCGAACAACTGTCAGACTCCCCAACGTACTAAATCCACACAAACAGGGTTAGCACTGGTTGAAAACAAGTGCACCATCGGCGTGCAGTACGTCTTAGTACACGGCGTCACCGTGCCCAACGTGGGCAATCAGGATGAAGTTCCTTGCCCAAGACACAACGCTGTTACTCCTGGTGGGGATCGAACCGTGAACCTTTTGAAGTCTAATGGTGTAGCCACTGAGCCACCTCGCTCCCTGGTACGTTTGACTGCACGATTAACCCTTTACCCAACGCAGACGATTTCAAAATTTATTTTTTTAAATATTATTTTTTAATTTTTTTCAAACAAATTCAACAAAACCATATCATGTGACCCCTCTTTGGAACGAGCTCGACGAGCTCGTTCCAAAGAGGGGTCACAAGATATGGTTTTGTTGAAATTTTTCGAAAAATAATATTTCTTCAGCTGCTGAATTTGCATATTACGCGGGCGGATGTGGGCGATTCGTTGGGTAAAGGATTAATATTCTTATAACGGAATATATGAACCCAGGGGATCCATAGCTTGAAGCTGTTTTCGTCCTCATTCATTTTGAGTTGACGGTTATTTCATGTGTGTAAGAATACTGAAACATTGTGGAAATGGGATTTCCACCCAGGGAATAACTGTCAATTCCCGATAAAATGCATTAAGACAAGAAGAGTTTCATCCAGTGAATCTCCGGGGTTTACTCTGGAGGTTCATCAGCCGAATCTTTGCTTGTCGTACTTAAAATATCTTTTTGTTTGCGTTGAAAAATCACTTTGTGAGTGGCAATCCACTCAGCCCACTCTATATTTATGTCTTTTAAATGGATATATTGATTTTTCATGTTGCAGTGACTATTTAACTTTCATACACGAATATTTGAAATTTGGGAGTCATTTTACATATTTCTATGAAATGTCAGGCTGATATTACAGTCCAAAATCAGTTGGGCTGAAAGTTAACCCAAATCAACTAGGTTGAGTGAATATGAACCCAGCTGGGTTCATCTTCACTCAACCCAGTTGATTTGGTTTGATTTTTAACCCAACTGAATTTAGAGTGTAACTTATTTTTATATTACGGACGACCATCAGCTGAATATAAACTTGAACAGTTCAATTGTTTCGAACATAGTTATTTTGTAAATTTGTATATGCCGCTGGAAGACAAATGCTTGCTAGTTTTTAAGCCCCTACAGGTGTGTGTGTGTGTGGGGGGGGGGGGGGGGCAGTGTGGAAGAAAATAAAAGATCCATCACGTGAGGTTCTTCAAGAAATGCGCAGGTGGGTTCAAAACTTAAAAATCCTGTGGTTTGGGTTTAAACCTGAATTTTCAGCCATCTACATCAATATTTGGCACTTTTTATTGTAAAGTGAAAAATTGGGTTCTGTCGCCATACTATATCGTACTGAAATCGAATCCTCGTATAAACCGTCTTTGGGTGGGGCTGATCTACGTGAGTGGGAATTGAAAAGATAAAAGTAGTTGTAACTTTAGAAATAATTGGCATTAATTGCAGTATAGAGGTGTTGCTGGTGTCGAAATAACGGGCTTTGGGTGTACGTTAAGATCAAATATCTGGGGATGAGAAATCGCGCTTGGTATAAATATTCAACTATTTCTAGATCAAAACACGAACATTCGACATGGGTATCGGTCATTCAAAAAGTGTGGAATGCTATTGTGTGTAGGTGTCATATACTTATTTTTGTTTATGTCGATCACACAATTCTTTGGGAAGAAATACGGTCGAAAATGGAAATACCTGAGCGTTTTATGCACACAAGAGCAAAATTTTACTCCATACCGAAAATTGTCTTTCTACAACTACATGGGTGCAGCCATTTTAAAATGGTGGAAGCCTATGGAAGACCTCCGAGTGAATACCTAACCTACTAGGATGCGCGGGAGACTAATATGGAACACCACTTTTCACTGTTGGCGATCCCTTTGGGTAAATATTTCTCGTTTTCGGAATTACTAAGGTTAAATGGGGGATATTATGGGCTATCGAGTGGTTTAGAGACAGAGGTGTGGAGAAATCTGATTCTTTTTCTGATCATGGCCGACAATGTTCGTCATTGGAATCGATTTATGGGAAAGTTAGCTCCCCTTAGATTTTTTTAAAGGGAGCAGTAAATTTAACGCTAAGACTATGGGCATTTCATGTAAAGATTGAAATGAAACGTTAGCGGATTTGTGTCATCGGTGTGCGCATTATTTCACAAACTCTGGGCATTTTCTTGGAGAGTGGTATAAAAATACAGACGTTGGCGTTTTACCACGTTTTTCCCAATGAATTTGAATCTTTCACCATGACTCTCTGTTCAAACCCCTTTTCAAAAATGAGAAAACAGCGTTTCCACTATATTTGGTTGTTCTGTAACTTTTTTTCCGTTCATTATATCAACAGTGTGCGCATCGTGACAAATAATACAGACACTGCCCTTTCCATTAACCTTTTATCTAACATGAAAAGCAGACGACACTTGCCAAAAAAATTCTTGAATAACTAATTTTTTTCATTTTGTGTCTCAAAAACATTGGTTATGACCCCCTCACTGGAACGAGCTCGACGAGCTCGTTCCAACGAGGGGTCATAACCTATGTTTTTGAGACAAAAAATGAAAAAAATAATGAAAATTAATTGGCGATTTTTGAGAATAGCGCTGGCCGGTTTTACGTTGGGCAAAGGGTTAATAAAAAAAAGTCTAGGAGGAGAGATTTGGTTATTTTTTTTTTCTTTGAAGAATAAAAACTTGCAAATTACAGTAAAATGACATTTCGTAAACAAAGAGACAAAGTGGGAAATTAGTGTAGGGAGGTTAAACTGATTGATATCTTTTGGTTTTTGAAGGCCTAACTTGTTACTATTCACTTTCTTAAGAACGTGAATAGTAACAAGTTAGGCCTTCAAAAACTAAAACTGTGAACAATAGGCCTAGCTGTTTCAGCGACGGTGCTACAGAGAATATTTAGTTATTGGTGTTTAAGGTGTTTACTCCGTCGCGTAAGGGTCATCACAGTGTTCCGTAACTTCCGTTTGATGCAATATGAAATAACTTGTCTTTTAAGATTCGATTCGGGATTCGATTCGATGTCGATATCAGAGACACGATTCGATTCGAGATTCGATTCAAAAAAAAATTTGTGATTCGCAGATCCCTAATTTCATTTAAACATTTGTAAACGCTTAGATTAAAACAACATCACAAAAGGGAAAGAAACGGGGCTATTTTTGTTTACTCTGTGTCTTACGATTTGTTCTTCGTATCATGCAAATCGAGTTGTTGTTAAGTGAAAAAACATCAAAGTATCTGGACCGGAAGGTAATAAGTCTCGGTACACCACATTTGGAAGTGGACGTCATGTGGTTTAGATTTGAATGAAACGCAGTGATTAGAAAAGATTTTGACAGCTTTTTCTGAATTGTATTCATTGTTTGGAAATTTATGTTGCACATTTTTCGTTGCATTCATTTAACCTCACAATACACTTACCGGGTGAAACCAATTCCAATATCTCGTGAATATAATATTTCTCACGGTATATCGCGACGCAAACTCATTCCAATAGGGGGGGGGGGGGGGGGTGGAGCATTGGGACAATTTGGGGGCCCCAGCAATTTTGTTACGAAGATCGAAATCTTGAGTTGGGAGAAAGGTATAGCTTTTGATGGGGGTATTTTGGAAACATTTTGTGGCTCGGAAGAACATCAATTTACACCAAGCGTGATATGTTATCTGTAATTTCATTAATTGACGCCGATGCAGATCGTAGATTTCAGTATACGTAAAGGGGGGGGCGGAGAATTTTGAGGGCCTAGCCCCTCACCCCCCCCCCCCCCACCCTCAGTTATGGCACTGTTCTGGCAATAACTAACATCACTGCGCAATACGGTAGACATGTTTGATCTCTTTCAGTTAGTGGTATACCGATATGTGTGTTAATCGGAAAAGCCGATAATCGATACTGCCCTTTGCATATCGGCCTGATAGCATTATCGATAAATATATGTGAACTGTGCTAAGATTTAAGATTTATTAAAGCAATTTCCATCCACAGAGAGGCAGTTCGCAGAGTGCACCTCCCCCCCCCCCCCCCCCCCCTCCTTACACTCACACGCAGAGTCGACATATAGCTTCAGAAATTGTATAGATTCTTTGTTCGGTGATTAACAACCATACTCTGTCATTATACCTGATGACTCCCCAACCCCCATTGGTACTGGCACACGTAAATACTTAAGAAACGAACTCTGGAGAGTTTCTCAGATAGAATTCTCGGGAAGTGAAGTCATTTTCACATTAAATCTCTTTGTTGAAAATCAATACGCTTTTCTCGAGTGAGCGTTTTAAGACCCTTGGGCCACTTGTTTTTTTTATTTGGTTTAATCATCAATAAAATAATTTCTGATAAAGTTGAGAATTATTTTTTCGAGTATTTAGACGTATTTAATTATTCACGAATGTCAGAAATAGATGGAATTGAAACCATACGCGAACATCCTACTTCAAACCACCTTTTTACAGAAGAATATTCCTCTTGTTTGATTAAATAGTTAGATGGAGAAGGAAATCTTTAGTACTGAAAACTCCTATAACTCTTTGAACCCGAGCGGCCGCTTTTCCGGTCAGGTACATAATAATATATAATAACACTTTGGCCAGCCGCTGATTTGTCGCGGTTCTCGGACGAGAAGGCCTTGGTTACCCCTGTACTCCCAACTGCCTCCCTATTCCCACGCTTCTCCTCTCCTCCCAACACTCGGAGACGAACTGCTTGATAATATCCCTTGTCCCATTCTTCCCAATCTCTCCGATTAGCATATTAACCCTCTCCTTTTGAGTCTCCCCCTAACCACATGTCCTTCATTCTCCCATCCCACTTCCCCATTATACTCCCAGTGAATCTTGTTCTTTTAGACTGGTATTTTGGGCATTCAATAAGAAAGTGCTCCAGGGTCTCCACCACGCCCACGTTACACATCTGGCACTCCTTTTCACTGTTTTTCCCAATTTTTCCCCTCAGCTCCAGGGACCGCGACCTCAGCTTGAACAACAGTGACCCCCCAAAGGTGCCATCAAGGTACTCTTCAAAACCAGGCTTCTCTTTATCACGCAGGCCACCCAAAAATCTCTTTGATTTGACCCCCTCTCGCCAATTACGGTTACAATCCTCCATGACCCTTTCTCTGGCGATATTTTTGCCCTGGTTTGCCCCAACGTCAAGGTCCGAGATCTCCAATGAGTAGTTTTCTACTAGCTCCCTCACTTGGACCATCCATCCCGTCTTGATATTTGAGTTGAAAGTTCTCAGGAACATTACTTTACACCATCGGCTATCGGGGAGATTTACCAAATAATTAAGATAACCGAGTTTCAATAGGTCTATCCTGTCCTTGATCCTCATCCACCCAAGCTCATCCCTGATCGCTTCTAGCGCTGCGGCATTACTCGAGCCTGTTATCCATCGGCCTGCATCGTCCTGCAGGATTTCCAAGCTCTTAACAGCTGTCTGGTTTAGGGGTACAACTTCCGTACCGTATGTTATACTTGGCAGACCCACCATTTCCCAAATGGTTTTCCCCACGAAAACCTTATTGAAACTGTTTCTCCCTATAAGTTTCATTTGGTTAAGGATTCGCTTCGCCATAACGTCATTAAATAGGATAGCTGTTCAGAAAATGTGTGGGGAAGACTAATCAATATTGATTAGTCTACCCCAAATAATGAATATGGACTCTTCTAATTGGTGCCATTGAACTGGCATGGAAGATACCACTAGAGTTCAAAGGGTTAAGACATGTGATCTGTAATAAACTGATTTCCAAATATAAAAAATTAGGAATGTGGGCTTCTCGAATCTAATAGAAATTAACAAAATGATTTATAATCAGAACACTATCGCTGGCGAATTAATATTAAATAATTAAAAGTGTATTTGTTTAGAAAGTTTTGAAAAGTGGAATCTGACGTCAGACAAATGAGCAGAAACAAGCATTTTTAATTATTGGGATAATTTGTTTGTTAATTTGTTTCTGTTCATGTTGTAGTTCTGCCGAGTCGAAATAGAACTTTAAAACATTCCTGTTGGACACGTGCAACAAACATATGCCAAGTTAGATGAAAGAACTTTTTTAAGCTGACCTGAAAGGGGATCTTTACCGAGCTTGTTGGTTGTGTTTCTTACCCACTAAACACTAAAGTGTTAAAACTGACACTTTCAAGGTGTTAAACCCATTCTAACTCTTAGGGTTTGATTTTAACACTCAAGTGCAATGCTTTAAGCACTTAGACATTACAATCGTCAGACATCTGAAACTTGAATGGATGGCACTTCCCATGTGTCTAGCATTGGTGGTTCTTCCAGAATCCTCCATAATTTGATTTGCGCTTGATGGGTACATAATTAAAAGGACACAACACAGATGATGCGGATCGGGCTCGAGAGTTCGAACCTGATCCGCGTCATCTGCATTGTTTCCTTTCAAGTGTCGTGACATTACACTTGTCAAGTGGTATTATTGCAACACTTGTCAAGTTCTGGGATATCTACACTTGAACAAAGTGCTAGTTCAGCACTTAGTAAGTGTTAAATACAGCACTTCAAGTGCAGTTTTTAGCACTTTAGTTTATAGCGTGTACGGTAAATGAACGCTGGTGCATTCATTTAAAGACGCCATGGCCATATGGAGGTTACACAAGGGTAACTCTTGTAAATACGTGCAGATCCACAGTTCTCATGGCATTACCTACTCCTCGCATCCCTTAACCCATCAGCATTAAAATATGTATATGCGGGTTCCGTATGACATCTTGATGTGTGCTAAAATAAGTTTCATTGCCGAAGCGCGAAAGACTTGAAAGGTATCAGCCATCTTGGATTTAGCTGTTAAGTCTTTCAATGGCAATTTTGTTGGCACACCCTTTATCCCGTACTCCCAACCGAGCAATATATATGAAATTCAATATTCATATTTGGAGCGGTGTAAAGATTTGAGCTATCGAGATTCAACGCCAGGGATCCATGAGGGTCAGTGGCGCCAGTGGCAATGTTGTAGCAGGGCAGCGTAGGTTGAGTGCTCCTCGTGGAATGTATATCTACAAGAGAGTATCCATAATTATTCTGGAAGATTCTCCCTGACGAGATTTGATATATAAAAGTGAGGAGGCAGAAGCCCCCCCCCCCCCCCGGCCGCCATAAATATGGCGGTCGAGGGGAGGGGCGGCTTCTGCCCCCTCACTTTTATGGCCGACAAAAATATTTGAAAATAGTATAATGAAATGAGCTTAATTAGTTGGTTCTCTACCTGGCATCCATAATACCAAAGAAGTTACTTTTGAGTCGGTCACTGGCCGAGTCGGGGGTCCGAGGCGAAGTAATGAGTCTAACTATCTCAATAGCGTTCCAGAGTACACAATGTAGACCTTTTGTGAAATCTTGTCGATTTTAGGAATTTTAGTAGTTTAGTGGATTACCGGAACCGGATCGGTGCCGGTAATCCGCCAATCCCCTAAGATCACGTTTTGACATGAATTTGTAAGAGGCGGTCCGGAAACCCTCGCTTACCCTTCAGCCCCCCCCCCCCCCCCCCCCCCCATTCGAAGTTGCTCCACAGCCCCTGGATATATCTCTCCATGTTATGTGAGCACATACAATGTACGGTTCACATACTGTCAATATCTTTTCTTGGCCAACCATTGGTCCGCTCGACGTCTTTCGTCCGTCCATGGAGATTGTCATGGCTCCCAATAAGTTCAACAAATGTTATCGGACAGCACTGATATTTAGGGGCACCGGTTTTGACCCAAGATGGCAAGAAGTGATTGAAATATTAACCCCCCCCCACTCCCCCCCTCCCCACCCACCCTCTCCAAGTCATTGAAAACGAATGAAGAGTTATTGCTCTTTGAATTGCACCTTCCTGCTGTTTTGAGATTCCCCTACCACGCCCGTACTCTTCGAAAGTAAAGTTTTTTTCACGCATATTAAAACTTGCATTTTGTGTTGTTGAGGTGGTAAACCATCACCTTATACTTTACCCGAAAAACATAGTTTATGATTCCTCCTTGAAACGAGCTCTGTGTGATTGTACTAATTAGTGATCAAAAGCAATTTATTTCGAGGCAAAATATAACAACATGATTTTGGGGAATAAAACTAGTCGGATATGGTTTTTAACCCTTAATGGAAAAACCGGTCAGCGCAATGCACAAAAATCACCATTCGGTTTTCATTATTTTTTTTCGTTTTTGAGCGGTCGTAAGCTATGTTTTTGACACAAAAACTGGAAAAAATAGTTATTCAAGAATATTGTTTTGCAAGTGTCGTCTGCCTTTCGTGTTAAAAAATGTTTAAGATGAATAATGTCCCCAGTAGAAAAAACATGGACGCAGAGACCAAAATTGTGAAGTGGCCATGTCACATCCTTCCATCTGGAGTTAATAACTTTCAAATGTAACTCACGAGCGAGAAATTACATTCCAGATAGATGCTGTTCAAATGGACGAGTTCCAAATAGACACCTCGCAGATTAATGGTTCGCAAACAGATACTTCCCAGGCAGACGGATCTCAAATAGATGCCTCACAGAAAGACGAGTGCCAAATGGACGATTTCCAAACAGACGAATTTCCAATAGATGCCTAACAGACAGACGAGTGTCAAATAGACGATTTCCAGATAGACGAATTCCAAGTTGATGCCTAACAGATAGACGGATGCCAAATAGATGCGTTCCAGACAGACGGATCCATAACAGATGCCTAACAGACAGACGAGTGTCAAATAGACGATTTCCAGATAGACGAATTCCAAGTTGATGCCAAACAGATAGACGGGTGCCAAATAGACGCTTTCCAGACAGACGGATCCCAAATAGATGCCTAACAGATGGACGGGTGCCAAATAGACGCTTTTCAGGTAGACGGGTCCCCAATAGATGACTAACAGATAGACGGGTGCCAAATAGACGCTTTCCAGCGAGACAGATCCCCAATAGATGCCTAACAGATAGATGGGCGCCAAATGGACGCTTTCCAGATAGACGGACCCCCCCAAAAGATGCCAACAGATAGACGAGTGCCAAATAGACGCTTTCCAGATAGACGGATCCCCAATAGATGCCAACAGATAGACGACTGCCAAATATATGCTTTCCCGATACACGGATCCCCAATAGATGCCTAGCAGATAGAGGAGTGCCAAATGGACGATTTCCAGATCGACGCTTCCCCAGTAGACGGATCTCAAATAGACGCCTCTCAGGTAGACGGGTGCCAAATAGACGCTTTCCAAACAGACGGATCACCAATAGATGCCCCACAGAGAGACGAGTGCCAAATAGACGCTTTCCAGGCAGAAGGATCCCCCAGTAGATGCCTCGCAGATGGACGGGCGCCAAATAGACAATTTTCAGATAGATGGGTCCCCAATAGACCGTCGAGTTCCAAATATACGCTTTCCTGACAGACGCAACCCCAACAGATGCCTAACAGGTAGGCGGGTGCCAAATAGACGCTTTCTAGATAGACGGGTCCCCAATAGATGTCTCACAGATAGACGAGTACCAAATACACGATTTCCAAATAGACGGATCCCCAAAAAGATGCCTCATAGATAGACGAGTGCCATATATATCTATATATAGACGATTTCCAGATAGACACATGCCGAATAGATGCCTAACAGATAGACGGGTGCCAAATAGACTCTTTCCATGGAGACAGATCCCCAATATATGCCTCACAGATAGACGAGAGCCAAATAGACGCTTTCCAGATAGACGGATCCCCAACAGATGCCTCACAGATAGACAGGTGCTAAATAGACGCATTCCAGATAGACGGATCGGGTTCCTAGGGTTAAGGAGCTATTGTTGTGTTTTTTTATTAGAGTATTATGAATAATGGAATCGAACTGAATGAGAAAATACTGGTTTTACCTAAAGAAAATCCTTACACAATCTGAACAAATCAAGAAAAGGATTGCATTTCCCCCATTTAAACCTTCTCATACATCATTCATTCCTCTGGTCATCTTGAACCAGGTGAACGTTTTGGGCTCAAGTGAGCCTCTGGGTTTCTTTTTGCGTGTTAGGTAAAGGATTAATGATATTTGTCGATCTTGTGTGAGACAAGTGATTGTGTCCTATGTCAATATTGATCAAAACTATATTTTCTTTCAGAATTGGCAGAAGCTCTCATTCCGATGCAGCGTGTTAACGAACGAGTTGAAAGCAGCAGATCTCTCGTCATACAAGATTACAATATTAGCTTTAATAAATTCCATAATATTTGCTAATGAACACATACGAGAACGAGTCAGACTTAGAAGTGAATTTCTTGGTAAGCTGTAGATTTCTAAGTGCATTCATTTTTGCGCGAACTGGTATGGAAGTTATTCGACATGAATTCGTATTAAATAAAATAACTTCACGTGTTAACCATTAATGGGTAATGTGGACTTTGATAACATTTTCTACGGCAGCTCACTGAAGCAGGCCGTATTATCGTATGACCATGTCCGTCTGTCTGTCTGTCTGCCTGTCTGTCCGCCCGTCCATGCGCAGCTTTTGTTTGTCCACGCAGTAACTTGAAAATGAAATGCACCATGGATCTTATTTTCTATGGTGGATTAGTGGTGACTAGAGGAAGGGTCCCTTCGATAATCCGTTTTCCAAGCTATCCAATATGGCCGTTTTGGCAGCCATCTTGGATTAGTTTTGTAATTTTTGCTTGTCTGCGCAGTAACTTGAAGACGAAATGTCCCGTGAATCCTATTTTTGTGATGGATTAGTGGTGACTAAAGAGAGGTTCGTTTCGATAATCTGTTTTCTGCCATATCCAATATGGCCGCCATGGCAGCCATCTTGGAGTTTTGTCAGTTTTGCTTGTCCACGCAATAACTTGAAAACGAAATGCACCTTTTTTGGTGGGGGATTAGTGGTGAGTAGAGAAAGTTTTTTTTCGATAATCAGTTTTTTCTGCCATGACCAGTGGGTCCAATTTTTTTCTGCTGTAATTAATAGTGACGATAGGTAGGGGCTTTTCAATAACCAACATTCTGGCAAATCAAACATGGCTAGCATGTTCGAGCAATAACTAAAAAAAAAAACACAAATGACTAATGCATCCCATTTTTCTAGTTCTCGTGATGCATTAAGATGCATTTGAAATGTATGAAGTATATTTTGCAATGCAAATGACTGAATTCATATTAAGCTGTGGTATAATGATGCCACCGCCCAGGGGTGCTCTTATTACTCTAAGAGAACTGGTGCCTTCAAAAGTCTATTGGTACAATATATTTTAAGTACCCTCGCAGTTGTTTCTAGGCAAGTCTTGGCTGCTTACATAAGCAGCCAAGACTTGCAGAGAAACAACTGCAAAGCCACAGGATGAAGACTGTCAAGGGTGTATCAAAAATGTATGAAAATGCTCAGTTCTTTAAGGATGAATGCATAAATAGAAATTAATGATGGTAGTAGTAGGTGACGGGCAACTCTAGAGATGGGCAACATACCGAAAAACCGAACCGATACCGATATCACGAGGATACCGAAAAACCGAACCGATACCGATATCACGGGGATACCGAAAAATCGAACCGAACCAATCGTTGAATACCGATACCGTATGAATTTTTAAATTTTCCTACATTCGCTATTTATAAGTCCCTGTTGATGCTTGATCGCAGTTGAAGGGTTCATTTTCATGAAAGAAGTGACTGATTATCTTTTCAGTTTCGTTAACCCTCAATGGACTGGGCAGCTGGCCAGCTGTCATAAATTCTCACTAGACCGCAGCCTGTACATGTCCAATTGCTTAGCAGTGATTTCTAGTCAAGTCTTGGCTGCCTGTTAAGGCAGCCAAGACCTGATTTGAAATCACTGCCCTTGTGTTTTGTCTATTGCCAGCATGATCTCCTAAAGATGGCACATGCTCTGAGATCGCAAAAGCCTGAAATAGGTCTTTAAATATTAAGGTGCGTTTAGAACAAGTCACAAAATTACTGTAGATATGATTTGTGGTCGTAAAAAAATGCCACTGTTGAGGTCAATGGCAGTGCCATTTATAGCGTTGTTTGTAGAATGGTACTGCTACAACTTATTCTGTTTTTCCTGATCCGAGTTTCTCTTTGGTACTATAAGCAAATCTCAGTTAAATCAAAGACTGAACCGATACCGATGTATACCCCCCCCCCCCCCACACACTCCCTCCCCACCCCCTAAAAATACTGCAATCGACATCGAACTCAAAGTTCCAATACCGCCCATCTCTAGTCATATCATACCCAAAACGATTCAACCACTAAAGGTCTTGGATGCATGGTGCCAATACAAAAATCTGAGTAAGGCCTAAATATGGGACGGGTGCTTATTGATTTGTTATGGCCTTTCTTGGGGGCGCGGTGGCGTTGCGGTAGCAGTTCTCGACAGATCATCGAAGTTAAGGCAACGTAGAGCCCGGTTAGGACTCAGATGGGTGACCGTCTGAGCGATCGATTCGGACTCCCGCGTTGTGTCCTTTGGCAAGGCACTTAACCCCGATTGTCCACATGGGGGCACGATGACGCCGTGTACTAAGGCGTACTGCACGTCGATGGTGCGCATGTCTTCAACCAGTCTAACCCTACCTGTGCTGCAGAGCGGAGTTACGATGTTGGGGAGCTGGCAGCTGCTCGTCGTTGCTCGGTGGTTCTCTCCGGGTACTCCGGCTTCCTCCACCCATAAAACTGTCACGGTCCTGATTAGCCATTGTGCATAAGTATGTGACCTTAAACACCAATAAATAAATAATGGCCTTTCTTACATTTTTGCCTATTTTCAAAATTTTCCCAACTAAAAAAATAAAATAAGAAGCAAAGAATCGCGGATCGTGTAATCAGTGGAAAGGGCAACTGGAAAGGTAGCATTTGTTTGACTGTAAACGTTCTGTGTCGTAATTCAGACCGGGTGATTATTTAGCAGCCCTAGGTCCCTCACTGATTTGGTTTGGGGTTCACACGCCACGCCCCATCACAGTTCGTGGATTCGCCCCTGTCCGTGAATATAATCTTTTGAGTTCAGACCATTGGTGAACATACGGACAACTTGCGCATTCATTTCATCGAAAACGGTATTCATTGAGCAGACAGATAACGATCTAAGTGAACAGCTGAGAAAATAGTCTACTTTGGGCTAATTTCTTGAACTTTTCCTTTGACCTTTTTCTCTAAAATTATACGATTTTAATCAAAACATGTCGAGTTTTGATTAAATGCAGGTAATGTTTCTTATCTACAAATTTACAGATATGAAGTTTACAGATAGATCTCTTGCCATTACAAGGAAATTTACTTAAAGTTTATGTTCATGTTTTACGCACGATGGTGAGATTAAATAGGCTTGTTAGTAATTAATGTCGGAAAACATGCAGTAATAACAATCGTTTTTCAGATTAAGAATTCAGATTTCTCCAATTTGGCTACTAGTATTATTTTTCATTTAACCCTTTACCTAACATGAAAAGCAGACGACACTTGCAAACAAAATTCTTGAATGTATAATTTTTTTTTCATTTTTTGTCTCAAAAACATAGGTTATGACCCCTCATTGGAACGAGCTCGACGAGCTCGTTCCAAAGAGGGGTCATAACCTATGTTTTTGAGACATAAAAAAATAATGAAAATTAATTGGCGAATTTTGTGAATAGCGCTGGCCAGTTTTGGCCGTTACGTTGGGGTCATAACCAATGTTTTTGAGACAAAAAATGAAAAAAATTAGCTATTCAAGAATTTTGTATAAATGTCGTCTGCTTTTCATGTTAAGTAAAGGGTTAACTGTTAATCTGCCGTATCTTTTCATAAAATCAAGTGATGGCTGCTGTAAAGCAGCCATCACTTGATCTAATGCAAAGTTCAATAGAGTCTGGCATCAATAAATCATAAGACGACTACTCTATTAATTTAGTTCCTAGAAAACGTGGAAATTTTTTACTGCGTAGAAAAATTCTCCCGAAGCAGGCAAAGAGTTTAAGTTTTAGTGGGACCTCGTGAGCTCAGTGGTTAGAGCGTTGGATTTCACCCCGATAGGTTGACGTTCGATTCTGCCCAGTAGTATCAGCATTGTGTCCTTGGGCGTCCATGCTATGTCTTCATTACCACAGTGATAGGCAATGCTACTCCCCCCACATATTTGAGCGTTACTCTCCTGTGAGATATTAATCGGGTGGCCAGACCCCAGTTTTGGCCAAAAGCGGAACATCGCGTACTAATCCTCCGGTAGTGCATGTCCGTCTGTTACCCATCCCCATTGTATACAGCTCCGGCGAAGATCACGTGTGAGTGAGTTATAAATTGACTTCCCCTTTTCGAAATTTTAATGAGTCTACATAAAACTGCGGGAATATTTTGGCAGGAAAACATTGCGGGCATGTGTAAAGAAGCTACACACTGACCTTCCATTTTCCAACATTTACCACAGAAAGGCCTGGAACCCGCCGATAAGAGTGGGTTCTATTGCGCAACCTGAACTCGCCGCTACCCGAGTTGGGCGATGCTCCCAATCGTAAGCTTGGGTTGAAATGTACCGCCCCCTCAAACCAAGAGTCAAGGACCCGCCACTGGAATTGGTATTGTGATTTTATATTTACAGTTCAGGAATGCACAATAGTGCACGTCACTTTCGTGGTTTTGCTTTGGTTCTGTTTTTTTTTTTTTTATTTAGACAGTAGTATATTTTGTTCTTAGTGACCCACTTTTCGTGCTGGTTTACATAATGATGATATATATCAACACAAAATCATAGCGGCCTCTCAATTGTTTCATATGCAATCCAGGCAATTCCTTGTGCATATTAGTCCATGTTTCATTATTATTTCACCATAAAAATGCATACCCGAATATTTTAGGAGTGTCACGATTAATTCTGTTATAAAAGCTTTGTGGACTAATATTATTATTTCGCCCATCACTATGCGTTCATACGACGGTTCATTAGCGAAACAAATGAAGTTGAAAATATAGGAAGAAATAATACGATTTTTAGCATTAAATATAAAAAACGTCCAAGGTTTGCAAGGTGGCATGGTTATTAAATATTCTTCAACTGCACTAACAATTTTTATCTCGCACCAAAAAAACTTCGTTGGCTAAAATTTTGGCACCACAAAAGTTTCTTTCACTTGTGAAAAAATGCCACTGAGGCAGAGAAGAGTAGAACTGATGACGAAACAAAAAAAATATGTTATTATTTCTTTAGTCAATGAGGTGTTGGAAACTGTGTTTGGACAATTTATTTATTTATTTATTTATTTATTTATTTATTTATTTATTTATTTATTTATTTATTTATTTATTTATTGGGGTTTAACGACACGTTCGACAGCCAGGGTCACCTCGTGGCGGACAGTTTTACGGGTGGAGGAAGCCGGAGTTCCAGAGAGAGCCACCGAGCAACGGCGAGCAACTGTTAGGCTCCCCAACATACTAACTCCACACAAGCAGGGTTGCATTGGTAAAAGACAAGTGCACCATCGACGTGCAGTACGCCTTGGCACACAACGCCACCGTGTCCACGTGGGCAATGGGGTGAAGCGTCTTGCCCAAGGACACAACGCGGTTGCCCCAGGTGGGACTCGAACCGAGAATATTTCGGCTTGCAGCCTGCACCTCTATCTACTGAGCCAACGTGTTTGGACAAACTTTCAAATTAATTGACAGTTGAGTCAACTTAAGTGGCAATGGGGCATTGCTTTTTTTTCTTCAGTAAAACAAAGTGGGTTATCAACTTTACAAAAGGCTGAATTTTATTAGATAAATACTTCAGACCGTCGCGAGTGACTCGCGACGGTCTGAAGTATTGATCTAATTAAATACTGTCTTGTAAAGACTCGCGACTCATTAAGCCCAGTGAATTAATAGTAATATAGTCGATTAATCTATAATTATCTTAGTGTAACAACAGGTATATGTACCGACACCAATGCCTATCATTGCCTGACTGACCATTAATTGAATGGAATTGAGCATAAAACGCAAGAGGCAACTATTCCTTCATTTCTGCGACATGATCAAGCCGATAGCAAACATGTGTTTGCCATCGTCCTTTCTGAATAAAAAGCATTAGTTACCGGACTCGAAAATATACGAAATTTCGCCGACAGCAAACATTTATTTGCCATCGTTGTCAGGGCAAAGCCAGCTTAAATATAGGGGCAAGGGGCCTCATATATAAAGATAGTGTAAGTTCAAAAGATATTCCGCGTCAAGGCGAAAACCCTACTTGAATTTCACTTCTCTGTGAAGCTGGACATGGAAAAAAACACACGTGGTGTATATCCAGCTTCAGGGCAGGGACCCAGGGGAGAAACGGTATGTTAGATAAGGTCTAATCTCATTTAATTTATACAGTAGTCGCGAGTCTTACGAGACGTAATCGGTTGGTGGCAGGATATCGTCACGGCCAATTGAGAAACGAGATTCTAAAAGATGGAAATGTCTGTCGTGTCGTCACCTGATCATTAGTTTTGCAATGAATGGCAGGAACGAATCGGTTCTCTTGACAAGTGAAATCACCGTTAAGTCACGCGCGAGATGACTTGTATTGATTCTGCCTCTATATACGTCATATCCCACCGTTTTGGCAGATGGACAGATGAGCGTCTGTCCACCTGACAGTTTAGGGTAAAAAGTATATATACCTTGAAGAGCAGAGCATTAGACACACACTTGGGGTCACACACACGGTGGTGAAGTCCAGGGAGGCGGACTCTGTTTCCTGGCATAGGGGTACCTTCGATCACAGGACCCTAAAACGGCTGGAATCGCCAGACAGGGCATTCCACGTTTGATTTCGCTTAAGGTTGATAGGCGGCTACAGTGCCAAATTCGTTGAGAAGGAAAACCCAAGGTGAAACGTTAAAGTATAGATTGTCGAGTAGCAGGTATCAGCCTGCAATAGTCAAAAGTGTAGGTTAATTGTATTGTGCGCATTTACCCTTTGGAGCGTCAGACTGATTGCGTTGTGAGCAGTTTGTTTTGCTGTCGAAGCATCGTAATACCGACTGGAGATCGGTGTGAGTGACAATTTCGCCCTAGCACAAAAAGGGGCATTTGTGAATCGTGAATTCAACCAGGACAGTGAACATTTCAATAGGACTTTCACGGAGGACTTTCAAAAGGCACATAAGGTATGAGTAGACAATATCTGACCCAAATCAGAAGTACGGTGTCTTTATAGATGACAAACATTGCTGGTCGGAACCCTCCGATAGCCAGAGGTACAGCTACGCGCAGACATTGACATTTGAGCCTACGCGGGTGAAGCTCTTATGGCGAGCTCATGGTAATAACATTTCAGATTTGTGAAGCTCTTATGGCGAGCTCACGGTAGTAACATTTCCAGTGTGTAGACTATAGTGCCAGTACAGGACTATAGAATGACTATATGATTGTTGAGAATTATTTAACCCTAGCAACCAATTTTCTGTGAAAAGAATCGAATTGCTGATTGTTGAAATATTGAAACGGCTTTATTTTTATGTGTAAATAAAAGAATCGTTGTTACTTTAAGTCATTCTTTCCATTACACAGCCTGAAGTGATTAGGAATCACACCTAACGGAAATCGAACCTATTTCAGGCCAATTTGGCAGAGAAGGAATCACGGCGTCGGTCTAACTCAGCTCCCAGCGCCGAGTTCGCGACACTTTGATTCCGACCCTCCACGTTGGTCTAATTTTCCCACAATTTCATCAGCGGTACTAAATAACCCCACGTCAGCCCAGGCCTTACGGGGCCTCAGGTGTTCTGACAATCGTCCTTTCTGAATAAAACCATGAGTTACCGGACTTGAAAATATGCGAATCATGAAGCCGACTCGATTTTGATCGGCCATAGTTGGTAAACAGTTAGTGACCGGAATTACTTCTGTGTTTAATGTGGTATTTGTAGTATGTATATGCAATAGTTATTGTAGAACGCGAGTTACGATGATGAGAATATACTGGGGATGTCTGTTTTGATCAAGATTGGAACTGTGGGTATCGCGGAACTAAATATTGAAATTAGAGTGAACCGCCTTAAAATGTTGCACTCGGAAATGACGCAATCTCTAAAAATAAACAGCCTTGGGAAAATCCATTGTTTCAATAAAAGTTTGAAACATTCTATTGACATCTTGCATTATTGTTGAATATTCCTGATAAAAAAGTGGGTGATTTGATGACTTTTGGACCTAAAAAATACAATTTACTTTTTGTGTGTTTTTTGTAGAGAATTCATTGAAAAATATGTGCACGTGACCGGTACTTCCCTTTGTGTCAGTTTTCTCTCTTATTTGTTGCATGATCCCCTGTTTTCAGATCAGAAAAAGTTGTCTGAAGGGCTATACTTGACAGAGATATTTGAATGCCAAAATTAAAGTGATGCGATCATATTTCTTTCCACCTGAACGTTATAATGGTCGCCTATGGGAAAATATTTAGTTCTGTGATACCTATGCTGTTGGCTGGTGCCGAAAAACGGCATAATCACCATTATCATACTCTACGATCTTTACGGCATGTGACAGCGTTTTATTTACCAGACCTCTTATTATAGGTTCTGGCAGATAGCCCACTCTAAAATACTGATTAAAGAAGAGAACTTGAATACTGCACTGACATTTTCAGTAACTGTAAATACCAAACTAATTTATCACAGCAAAAGCTGACATACCTTCACTGTTTCGTTGCGGAGATATGATGAATTAATAGGAGCCCTATATAAGATACATTAGATACAGCAGACATTGAAACTTATTGATTTTTCACGCACGTAGCCGGGGGAGGTGCGACGGGTCTTAACGCACCTACACACAAAAAGGGACTATTGAAAATTTTCGTTAAAATGGGGCGCCCTCACTTACCCCGATATCGGGGCAAGTTATTTTAAAACATAAATGGTCTCATTTTCTCGCCTAGATACTTTTTATAGCCTCGGTTATAACAAAAAGTACCAAAGTATAAAGGCGTTTCGCAGAAACTATTTGCGTCACCGGTGGTACAGGCCCTATCAGGGACCGATCAGGACTTTTTAAAATACGCTCTAGCCTAGGAGCCTATTTTTTCAATTCATGCGCCAGATCTCAATTTACGGCGTCACACTGCTGTTTGTAACACACACTGCAAGTATGTAATAGCTCTCATCATTTTCATTTAGTACACTATAGCAAACATTAATCTTCACTGTGGTTTCTGTTCAAGTCTTGGCTGCCTATTTAGGCAGCCAAGACTTGATCAGAAACCACAGTGAAGATTAATGCTTGGTAATAAGACTTGAAGTATTAACTTAAGCACTCTACAACAATGATAAATGATAATCATATATATAATACATGTAAGAGTGTCTCTCTCGATTATCCATCGAAAGAATATCAAAATATGATCTGAGAAGTTACGTGCCAACTGAGAAGCCTATTTCTGAGATTTAAGAGCCAGGTCCTGATGTTTCAGAACCAAATACGCACTGGCGCATGCCCAGGTCGGTCCCTGCCCTATATGTTACACCGCGCACACAATGTTTAATTCCTGCCAGAATCACATATTAACAGAATTACACAATATATTGGTATAATTTATATCTGGAAAATAAAATGTGCCTATCACCATCATTGATCTATTTTGTATGCAATGTTTTACATATAATAGTGCAAAATTCTTATATTTCAGATCGTAAATTTCACATATATATTTTCCCAGGTGCTACCATAGAGCTCCTATCACTTTGCAGGAACGTGGATTGAGGTTTCCGATGGGGGGTGGGGAGGGGTTAGTGAATTTCCAACTAGGGGGATTGACCGGGAGGGGCCCCCCCGGTCCCCCCCCCCTAGTTAGAAATTCACTACCGAGAAAGATTTTGAAAATGAAGCTATGAAAGTGGGCATAAAATTGATTTTAGTAACTAAAATGCCAACACATTTATTTAATTTAATTATCGGGTTATTATTATTTGGTATTCTTCTGGGAATTGAATATGTGCTAAACAACTGCTCAAGCTGAGAACTTTGAGCAATTCACACTGTCCTAACATTAAATCAGATCTTATGCAGGAATTATCAATTTTCGACGTTTCGTCCCTCCCCCTAGTTAGAAATTCACTACCGAGAAAGATTTTGAAAATGAAGCTATGAAAGGGGGCATAAAATTGATTTTAGTAACTAAAATGCCAACACATTTATGATAGAATTATCAGGTTATTATTATTTGGTATTATTCTGGGAATTGAATATGTGCTAAACAACTGCTCAAGCTGAGAACTTTGAGCAATTCACACTGTCCTAACATTAAATCAGATCTTATGCAGGAATGATCAATTTTCGACGTTTTGTCATTTTGTAACTGTGAATGATGGAATTAACTCTGGACAACGATTTTACTTGATGTTATTTTCTTGAAGTGCATTTCCAGGATTTATTTTATTACGATAAGTAAACGTACTATAGAAATCTCGTACTGACATCATACATACTTATGAAACTCGATATTGCGTACACTGTAGTTGTAAATAGTAACAGTTGGAATTTTTGCCAATTTGAAACCGAGTTGGCATTTTGGGAAGTAAAGGATGCATCACCATCGCCAAAGAAACTCTAAAATCCAGATAGATGGAATTTCCAACTGCTCATTACTTGCCCTCCAAATTTCCAACTATAGGAAATTGTGGCCCGGATTGGGTGGGGGGTGCCCCCAACCCCCACCCACACACCCTTAGTTGCCACGTCCATCCTTTGATGCTCATTTTTAGCTCACCTGACTGAAAGTTAGGTTGAGGTATTCTAATCACTTTTTATCCGTCGTCCGTCGTTTGTCGTCCGTCGTTCGTTGTGGGGTTGATGTTTGGGTCTTTTTCTTCCAAACCACTGGCCACATTTTAATGAAATTTCACATGAGCAGTGGTTATATAGGGGCATTTGGGTTTTTTTTCAAATTGGGTTTCTGCTCATATTGAGGATAGGATGGGGCCAAAATACCTCAATTTTTAAAAATCTTCTCGTGAACCAGCTGTAGCAGAGACTTGATATTTGGTATATAGCTTCCTTTTGAGATGTAGACTCAAGTTTGTTCAAGAGAAGTTCGAGGGGCAATATTTGTTGTCGTTACGGGAGGACAAAAATGTATGCCCCGCCCACAATTTCTATTTTCCAAACCGAGAGGCCGATTTTAACCAAATTTGCTATAAAGTATTAATCGGTCAAAAGTACTTGATTTATGGCAAACATTTTTTTTCAAAATGCCCCATGGGAACCACAGGAGGTAAAAATAGAAAAAAATTGCAAACGCCCATATCTCAAAAACTACACGGCTCTAAGAATTCTTATCTGGTGTGAAGCTTCCTTAGAACCAACAGAATGGAATGGTCCAAAACAATTGTAAGAATCGTTTGATATTTGGTATGCAGCATCCTTCCGGGGGTGAGATTCATGTTTGTTCAAGCCAAGTCTCTGGGTTCATATTTGGGCTCCCTATGGGAGCCCGAATTATAACTTAGTTAAAAATCTTCTTCTTCAGATCTCCCAATCGGAATCTTTGGATATTTGGGGGCCCGAATTATAACTTAGTTCAATATGAGGAATTTTCTTTAAAAATCTTCTTATTCAGATCCAGCAGTCGGAATGTTTTGATATTTGGTGAACAGCACCCTAAGGGAGGTGTGATTCAAGTTTGTTCAAGCCAAGTGTATTCTGGGTCCATATTTGGGCTC
Organism: Pictodentalium vernedei; assembly: GCA_031216915.1. Taxonomy (NCBI): domain Eukaryota; kingdom Metazoa; phylum Mollusca; class Scaphopoda; order Dentaliida; family Dentaliidae; genus Pictodentalium; species Pictodentalium vernedei. The sequence continues at coordinate 58,304,902 of CM062297.1, forward strand.
CCTGTGGGAGACCGAATTGTAACTTAATTCAATATGAGGAACATTCTTTAAAAATCTTCTTCACATCCACCAGTTAGAATCTTTTGATATTTGGTATATGTTATGGAGGCGAGATTCAAATTTGATAGAGCCAAATCCCTCGGTTCATATTTGGGCTCCCTTCAGTATGAGGAATATTTTTTTAATTGTTTTTTTTCAGATCCACCGGTCAGAATGTTTCGATAATTTGTACATGGTTTTCTTAATGCGACAGATGCAAGTTTGGTTTGTTCAAATCAGGACCCTCGGTTAATAGTGTCAGTGTCAAGTGGGCGCTCTCCGGCCCCTTGGGGCCTCTTGTTATAAATATTTTCTCCACCGGGGCGATCCAGTGATCGTCGATCACCACTTAGCTCACCTTTCTAATAAAATTCCTGGTTATACGCGAGTTTTTAGGACAAGATGCATTATAAAAAACACGGGGCCTTTACTTACCTTAAGTAACCGCGATAACGGGTGAACGCTTATCACAAAAATCGCTTTTCAAATTTTACTGTTTTTCAATTTTTGCAGAAACATGGTGTGGCTCATGATCCCTCCCTGAAACGTGCTGAACGACCTCGTTTCATTTCGGTTCTAACCTATGTTTTGGGGCAAAAAATGAAAACTTTCAGGTAGTAAGAAGCCCCCCCCCCCCCCCCCCCCCCCGCGATCGGGGAAACTACATCCTTTATTGTGTGCATGTATGGAATATCCTAACCCGTGCGTCGTGGAGCACAAGCCCCTCACCCCACCCCTTGTCGGGGAAATTCTGCGCCGCCACTGTCTGCAGGACGAAACTATAATTTATCTGGGGCCCCTGAATCTGCGATCTGTTCACATTTCATGCGGTTATTCAAAAGTGGATGCATGGGGTGTGAATAGGTCACACTATATGCCATTCTGTAACGTGTTGCAGGACATGTTCCCCCACAGGTACTGTTTCGTTGATATATTCCTGTTCTGAGCGTAGCACGTTTACACAACTATAAATATTAAACACATGTAGCTTTGATGCATTACTATCAGATGCGACGGAAGCTCCAAAAAGTGGGGGTCACACCTTTCTGGGTACCGCAAGGGTGTAGGATGGAAAATAATTTTTCTTCGGGGAGGGGGGGGGGGGGGGCTGGGTGTCAATGGTGGTTGGGCGGCGTATTCATGCAAAATATATAAATTTATATACGCCACCCCTCACCCTTGAACCCACTCTATTTAAGACACTAACCTCAGCGTATTTATTTTGTTTTGTTTTTACTTAATCCTTAGAACCACAGAGGTATCTTCGATATCAATTCAATGGCAGCAATTGGAAGAGGCCGTATTCATTATTTGTGGGCTGACCAATTAATATTTTCAACGTGCAGCCTCAGGGCTGCACCTCGAAAATATTGATTGGTCTTCCCCACACATTTACTTACCAGCTATCATACTTAATGAATTTATAAAGTATCATGTTCATGGACCGGAAAAGCGGCCTCTCGGGTTCAAAGGGCTCATCATAACTTTGAAACCGTCCTTTGAAATATTACGCAACATTTGGAGCTTTCTATTTTCATTCAATAAAATCTTGAAAATCAATGTGGTCATATATGTGTAGGTGATGTGTAGTGACCATAGAGGTTGTGTATGTTATGTCGGAAAATGCTGTTCGGGTACCTATAATTGGTGAAAAAGAGGGGGTGGCACGTGTCCCCCTGTGCCCCCCCCCCCCCCCCGGCTCTGCCACCCTTGATTACTAGTGCGCTGCTGTGTGGTAACAATATAAATGACTACTGAATTCTGTATGCTTCGCATTTCTTTCTGTTTATGGGAAACTAGCTGGCCCATCCGTTCAAGGACGGAAAAGTGGTCTCCCTGCTCCTACTGGAAAAGAAAAATAGCTACCCCGCCCGTGCAAGGACTGCCCTGCCCGTGCAAATGACAACCACCACCCGTGTAAGGACATGAAAAGAGCTGTCCCGCCCATTCAAGGGCGGAAAAGTACCTCACTACATATCAAGGGAGATAATCAAGGCTAGAATTTCTAGCTGGACTGAATCACAGACATTCCTTTTTTTAATAGATTATATGCAGCTCTGTTTTGTTTTTCTTTTATCAAGCAATGGATATCTGAATAAAAAAAAACTTATTTTTTTGTTTTACGTGTGTTGTCCTATGTATTTGGCAAAGCGTTATTTATAAAAAAAAAATCTATCACAAATGAAAGAGTTTTTGTTTCTCAAAAGCTCGTTCACATTAGATGCCCTATAGAAGTTGAGAAGCCCAAAAGAAAAACATAAACAAAAAAAAATAAAAATAAATAAAAAAATAAAGGATACCTATTGTTTTTGAGTAGGTGCCCGAATTTTCTGACACCCACTCAAAAACAGTAGGTATTCATTTAATGATATGCATGCGATCATTCAATCGAAAATAGAACACTACTGGTGCAAAAAAATATTCTAAAGATGAAATCCCGCTTGTGTTGACAAGCATGATGTTGACATGTATCATTTCCGTTCACTGGCTGTCAGAGGCACTGGTCAGGTCCATTCGGTGACAATTAAATTGACCTCCAGAAAACCTGACTGATATTTTACCACAGATATCAATACCCGAGACTTTTAATTGTTTATCAATCGAAACATGGAGTGCGGTGGCTGAGTGGTTACGGCATTGGACTTCAAACCGAAAGTTCCACGGTTCCATTCCCACCAGGGGTAACTGCGTTGTGTCCTTGGATAAGTCACTTTACCCGATTGCCCTCGTGGGGGCACGATAGCGCTGTGTACTAAGGCGCACTGCACGTCGATGGTGTACTTGTCTTCAGCCAATGCTAACCCTGTTTGTGTGGAGTTAGTACGTTGGGGAGTTTGACAGTTGCTTGCCGTTGCTTAGTGGTTCTCTCAGGGTATTCGGCTTCCTCCACCAGTAAAGCCATCCGACACGAGGTGACCCTGGCTATCGAAAGTGTTCTCAAACCCAAATAAATCAATCAATCGAAACAGCCATATCCTACGAGACTAGCACTGTTTCATCATTTTTTCGTTTTGTTTTTATCCCCAAAACATTACAGATGACACCTCATTGAACGGCTCATCGAGCTCGTTTCGATTCTTTATTCCTTAGAGGTCATAAGATATGTTTTTTTTAGTAAAACATGAAAATATTAGTTTAGAAGTGGGGTTTTTTTTGCAAGTAACGCCTCTCGTCATGTTTGGTGAAGGATTAACTAATACTAACACCTGATTTTTCTTTTCGTTCCAGCTCTGAACATTCTGGAGATAATAGAGTCATTGCGTAGTGATAAGAACGAAGAGGTACAGGTGCAGTGTGATGTATTTGAAGACGAATACCACGCAGATTCCGACGCATTGGAGAACATGAAGGACACTAGTGTTAACTTGAATGACCACAAAGGTCTCTTCGAAGTGATACAGAGCAGGGTAGGTAGCGTACAGTATAATGAAATATGTTCCAATAAGACTAAAATCCTCGCACCCTGATTGGACGAAAGCTCGCTAGGTTTTTTCCTATGTTTACGGCTCCAGTGGCATATGTTACCGTCTGACGTCACCACGCGAAATATTTGAAAAGAGGATAACAATGGGAGGAGACTCAAAGTGTATTCTGCCTTTCAAATTGTATTTTGCGAAGCTTGTGATCATGTTTTGAATGTATACTCACAACTTACTTATAAGCTCGTGATTTGAACAGAGATGGAGTAGCCTCGACCTTTTATAGTTATTGATTTTAGCTTAACTTGACAAAGTCAACATAAGCTATTGCAATCACGCGTGCGGAAGTATGTGAGTAGTATGTCTCGTATGTTTCACCCCCATTCTGGGGGATCTCATCGGGGGATCTCGGAAGTGACGTCATGTCACGTGACGTAGTGGCGCCATGTTGTGTTGTCATGGTAACCCGCGTGAGCGGCCATGTTGTGATGTCATCTCCATAGTGAGATGACGTCACAACATGGCCGCTCACGCGGGTTACCATGACAACACAACATGGCGCCACTACGTCACGTGACATGACGTCACTTCCGAGATCCCCCGATGAGATCCCCCAGAATGGGGGTGAAACATACGAGACATACTACTTCTGTGAGTCTGTTAGTCTGTGAGTCTGTTCACATTTTCTTTAGCACAGGCTACACCCCATAGTTCTTGTCCGATTATCACGAAATTCCATATGCAGGTTCGAGGAGATGTTTAGATGAGAACGTCCCCTTTTGGTCGCGATCGATCAACCGTGAGGGCTGGGCCCCAAACCCGAAAACCTTTAGCACAGTCTACAGGTCGTCGTATTTATGAATAGATTTCATTGTAACTTGGTAGAATGACTCCGTATAATGTGTAGATGAGAATATCCCCTTTTGGTCGCGATCGCTCAACCATGACGGCTGCCCAAGCCCGAAACCCGAAAACCTTTAGCACAGTCTACAGGTCGTATTTATGAAGGGATTTCATTGTAACTTGGTAGGATGACTTCGTATAATATCTAGATGAGAACGTCATTTTATTTTTTAGCCGGGTTCAGTTAACTGTAACGGCCGCTCGGGGCACGTTACCTAGATTCCTTTAGCACAGTTGCATTTTTAAAGGGATTCCATTGTAAATTGTTAGGATGACTTGGTTTCATGTCTAGATGAGAAAGTCCTATTTTGGCCGTGATCGGTCAACCGTGACGACCGCACAGGCACGTGACCTAGATTTGTTTAGCACAGTCTTCAGTTCACATTTATGAAGCGATTTCATTGTCACTTGGAAGGATTAATCGGTATGATGTCTAGATGAGAGTATCCTATTTTGGTCACAATCGGTCAGCCGTTAACGCCACCTGGTCACGTGACATAGATTCCTTTAGCACTCTCTACAGGCTGTTTTTCTGAAGGGATTTCATTGTAAGCTGGTAGAATAACTCAGTAAGATATGTAGACGAGATTCGTCGTTTGGTCACGATCGGTCAGCCATGACCGCTGGACCGGCACGTGACCTAGATTCCTTTAGCAAAGTCTACGAGTCATATTTATGAAGGGATTTAATCGTAACTTGGTAGGGTGACTCGTTTTGGAATGATGTTACTTTAACTTGGTAACTTTGGTTTACATACGTTAACGGTGAGGGCCACCTCAACCCAGGCCTCAATTCTTTAGTACAGTCTACACGTCAAATTATTCTTATTGAAAACATAGCATGTAGGGAACAGAAGTTAACATATTCTCAATTATCACAACTCTTGTCTTATTTCATAATCCTTTCATAAACATTGAACATTATCATTTTCATCAAACACCACACAGTCAAGTTAAGCTACAGGGCCATTGACACTTTCATTCTGATTTACCCTAACCGCCGAGTTACGCTGCATACAATATTTGAGTGGAAACTGAGAATATTTACTTTTGTAATAAGGTGAAATGAAGTACAATCGCCGTGGACTGGTCGTAATCCACACGTGGGCAGTGATGTCCACGCATGCGTTTACCAGGTATTAAAAATGATCATTCTCAAAATTTTAACACGAAGTCCACTTTGTCTCTTTGTTTTTAAGAATGTGTTTTACAATACGTTTTTATCTTCCTGGGAAAGAAAATTAGCAAATTTCTCTTTCTTGGCTTTTATATTAATGGAGAGGACAGTGTCTATATTATATGGCACGATGCGCGCACTGTTTATGTAATTAACAGACTAAAAGTTACAGAACCTTAACAGATGGTGTAAACGCTATTTTCTTTTCTTAACACTTTACTCAACGTAACGGCCAAAACCGGCCAAAAATATTTTCAAAAATAATCATTCAATTTTCATTATTTTTTTCATTTTTTGTCTCAGAAATATAGCTTATGACCCCTCATTGGAACGAGCTCGTTGAGCTCGTTCCAATGAGGGGTCATAAGCTATGTTTTTGACGCAAAAAATGAAACAAATTAGTTAAAGAATTTTATTTGCAAGTGTCGTCTGCCTTTCGTGTTAGGTAAAGGATTAAAAAAGGATTTCAACGGAGAGTAATAGTCAAACGTTCATTTGGAAAAAAAATTGTAACAAGAAAACTTTTTTTTCCACCACTCTACAGGAAAATACCTGAATTTTTAGCTGAACTTGACAAAGTCAAGATAAGCTTTTGCCATCACGCGTGCGGAAGTCTGTTCTCATTTTATTTGGCACATGCCACACCTCGTAGTTCTTGTCCGATCATCACGAAATGCCATACGCAAGTTCGTAGTCATGTCTAGATGAGAACGTAACATTTTGGTCGCGATCAGCCAACCGTTACGGCTGCGAGAGCCCAAAACCCAAACACCTTTAGCGCAGTCTACAGGTCGTCGTATTTATGAAGGGATTTCACTGTAACTTGGTAGGATGACTTCATATAATGTCTAGATGAGAACGTTCCCTTTTGGTCGCGATTGGTCGACTGTGACGGCTGTGAGAGCCCGAAACCCGAAAACCTTTAGCACAGTCTACAGGTCGTATTTATGAAGGGATACCATTGTGACTTGGAAGGATGACTCCGTATAATGTCTAGATGAGAACGCCACCTTTTGGTCGCGATTGGTCAACCGTGACGGCTGCGAGAGCCCGAAACCCGAAAACCTTTAGCACGGTCTACAGGTCGTATTTATGAAGGGATTTCATTTTAGCTTGGTAGGATGACTTTGTATAATGCTTAGATAGGAACGTTCCCTTTTAGTTGCGATCGGTCAATCGTGACGGCTGCGCGGGCCCGAAGTCTATAAACCCTTAGCACGGTCTACAGATAGTATTTATGAAGGAATTTTAGTGCAACTTGGTGGGATGACTCTGTAGAGTGTCTAGACAGCCGCACGGTCAACTGATCTAGATTTGTTTAGCACAGTCCACAGTACATATTTATGAAGCAGTTTCATTGTAACTTGGAAGGATAACTTGGTATGAAATCTAGATGAGACTGTCGTATTTTGGTCACGATCGGTCAGCCGCTACCACCGCCTGGTCACTTGAATTAGATTCATTTAGCACTGCTTACAGATTGTTTTATTGTAACGTGGTATGATAACTTGGTATGATATCTAGACTAGTCTCTCCTATATTGGTCATGATCGGTCAGCCGTGACCGCCGGACCATCACGTGAACTAGATTCCTTTAGCAAAGTCTACCAGTTTTATTTATGAAGGGATTTCATTATAACTTGGTAGGATGACTCGTTTTGGAATTACATATTTTGACTGTTAGAGCCACACCAGCCCTTAATTCTTTACACTCAAATTATGCTTATTGAAAATATAGCCTACAGGGAACAGAAATTAGCATATTCTCAATTATCACAATTCTTGTTTTATTTCATACAGACAGAACAGCATACGCGTTCGAACTGTCATTTTTTATCGCACGAGATTGATTTGGGCGTAGGGATAATATTGAACGGCTTCGAGTTCAGTATTATTCCTCCGCCGAAATCGATCTCGTGCGGTAAAAAATGACAATTCGAACGCGTATGCTGTTCTGTATTTATTGCATGCCCACAGTTTACTAAAAAATATTAAAAACACAAATTATTGCCAAAATAACCCAAACGTAAAAAAAGAAATAGTTAAATAGTCCACGTACCTGCATTACTACCAGAGGCTACCCCTACCCCTCATCATTGAACCCACTTTATTTAAGACACTAACCTCAGCGTATTCATTTTGTTTCGTTTTTACTTAACCCTTACAACCCTGGTGGTATCTTCCATATCAATTCAAGGGCAAGAGGCCATATTCATTGTTTGTGGGCAGACCAATTTTCGGGGCTGCACGTTGAGAATATTGATTGGTCTTCCCCACACATTTACTTCCCAGCTATCATATATATACTTAATGAATTTATAAAGTATCATGTTCATGGGTCGGAAAAGCGGCCTCTCGGGTTTAAAGAACTAATCATAACTTTGAAACCGTCCTTTGAAATATTACGCTCCATTTGGAGCTTTCTATTTTTATTCAATAAAGTTAAAGTCTTGAAAAACAATGTGGTCATATATGTATAGGTGATGTGTAGTGACCGTAGGGGTTGTGTATGTTAGGTTAGAAAATGCCGTTCGGGTACCTATAACTGGTGAAAAAAGTGACGGGAGGGGGGGGACAGGTGCCCCCCCCCCCCCTCGCCCCGGCTCCGCAGCCCCTGATGAAATTCCCATACTTTTAGTGTTAAATTTATTGACTGCTTTAGGGAATTAGGGGGAGGGGCTAACTTTCCCATAAATTTCCAATGACGAAAATTGTCAGCTATGATGTAGCATAAAGCATCTTAGTAAAGGCGTGTGGTCATTTTAGGGCCAATTTCTTGTATGAAATTGATGAGGTGAAGAATTGTAATTCATCGGGCATCATCAGCAAGAACGCCCCTTTTCGGCCGGAGGCTCAAAATGCGCGCTTTTGTCCCGATGATGCTGTTCGAAAACACATATTCCCATCTAGAATATTTAAAAGAATTGCTGAACTCCGATTCAACGCCTGAGACAGTGGCGGCGACACAGGGGGCCTTCGGGGGGGGGGGCATTTTTCCCTCGGGTCCCCCAAAATCAAACTTCAAATTACTATCTGACCGTGTTTTCCCACCCAATATCACACCCGCAAACGGCACACAACAATACACATCATGTCAGGTGTTGTAGAAACGTTCAGATATCGCTCTCAGGGCGTCCAAATATGAATTTTTTTCCTGGGGGTATCCCCAGAGCCCCCCCTCCCCCGCCCAACGGGGGGACCCTCCTTTCTAGTTCAGCGATCTGAAAGTAGTGGCTACCCCCTTATATGGGAGTAGCCACTACGTTCAGATCGCTGGTCTACCTCCTCCACTATCCTCCTCTAGCTCAGGCCTGCGGCGTTCGGGGGATGCCTTCGACATCTCGACTTTGGACCTCCCCCGCCCCATATCTTACTAAGGCCCCACTAACTTGAAATCCTGGCGCCGCCACTGGCCTGAGATAATATCAGGTTACGCGTCTTGGCAAATACGACTGCACATTCATAGAGGTCATACCCAAACAAGTTGTCGCGATCCTTTTCAGGAAACATTGACCGATGCCTTGTGGGTAAAAAACTTAAAACTGATTAAATGAAAACGGGTGGTTCTGTTAGCTACCCTGTTGATATTCACTATTCTTTTTCAACAGGTACAAGACACTCCTTTGAATGCCACATTCCTTGGAATTTTACACGCTTTATTCCAGCTAGACAGCAACAGTTTACATAGGTACGTTGAAGTTTGTACTTTGAATTCTGAACTAAACTGATCACATAATTTGAACAAGATTTATTGCTTCACATACAGCCCCATTTCAAAAAAACATTCCGGGTGGCGATGTTAGCTGTAAGTGGTTTTCTTTTAGGCTTTTTATGGAGATGTTTGTTTTACAGTCTTTCTTCGTAGGTTTGTCATCAAGACTCCATGCTTTAATCCTTTACCCATCGCAGACGATATCAAAATTTATTATTTTAAATATCATTTTTTTCCAATTTTTCAAAAAATTTCAACAAAACCATATCATGTGACCCCTCGTTGGAACGAGCTCGACGAGCTCGTTCCAACGAGGGATCACATGACATGGTTTTGTTGAACATTTTTTTGAAATAATATTTTATCAACTGCTGAATTTGCGTATTACGCGGGTGGATGCGGTCGATTCGTTAGGTAAGGGGTTGATCCACTACAGAAACACAGCAGATTCAATTTTGTAAACATTGGCAGCTGGACCCCTATGGCTGATCCAACAAATTCTGATCGAAAAATTCTAGATTTCACATCCACTGTGGCCTCCGAACATCCATTTTGGTAGGTCTCGTGCTTTGAATTATAAAAGCATGTCCTTCCGTTTTCAGCTTACCTGACAGAAAGTCGGGTGAAGTATTGCCATCACTTGGCATCCGCCGTCTGACGTCCGTCCTTCGTTGTCCATGAACTTTTTTTGCACATCAGTTTCCTTCATCAGAACCACTGGCCAAATCCAACAAAACTTGGAACAAATTATCTTTGGGGGATGCCATTTCAAGATTGTTTAATAGAAGTTGTGAATTCCGACGGGATTCTTTTAAAAATTCTTTTAAAATCTTCCCACATGCTTCAGGTCATCTGTGTTCGTAACTGCTGTCTTCGTCTGGTAGCACCAAAGATGTTTAGCCCTCCTCATTTGTTGTTTTGTTCCGAATCGCCTGGTAGACGAGTGTGTACAGATTCAATGTGTTTACACGCCCGTAATGTAATGCGTATAACTACAATATCCGGCTGGCTGTATTCACAAAACTGCCATTCAAATTACATTATTTTTTGACGAAATAAACATCATTTTAGAAATTTCTGCATCCGGAGAACATTTGAGCACCCTATTGACGTCTCTGTCGGATTAGAAGTGACTCCCTTTCGCAGGTCGCGACTTAACCTCTGCCCCCCCCCCCCCTCCCAACACTCATGACTGCAAGAAAATCTAATTTCTCACGACTTTAAGTCGCTCGTTGAAAACCTATATATCCTTACAGTCACTCATAAGATCATTCTGGTATTTGTTCAAAACAGCAGGTATTCTTTTATACGAGTTGCATGTCCAAATCTCTTCCTTACCATCGAGTGCTTGGATTAACCTTCGCATTTTTATATGTGTTTAACGACACTTTCGACAGTCTGGGTCACCTCGTGTCGGGCAGTTGTACGGGCGGAGGCAGACGGAGTGTCCGCAGAGAACCATCGAGCTGCAGCGAGTAACTTTCAGACTCCCCAACGTCCAATGTACTAACTCCGAACAAGCAGAATTAGCATTGGTTGAAGACAGTGAAGACAATGGAGACAAGTGTACCATCGACGTGCAGTACGCCTTAGTATACAGTGCCACCGACCCCCCCCCCCCCCCCCCCACGTATACACGCTAAAAACTAAAATGTTAAAAACTACACTTGAAGTGCTGTATTTAACACTCACTAAGTGCTGAACTAGCACTTTGTTCAAGTGTAGATATCCCAGAACTTGACATGTGTTACAATAATACCACTTGACAAGTGTAATGTCGCGACTTTTAAAAGGAAACAACGCAGATGACGCGGATCAGGCTCGAACTCTCGAGCCTGATCCGCGTCATTTGCGTTGTGTCCTTTTAATTATGTACCCACCAAGCGCAAATCGAATTATGGACGATTCTGGAAGGACCACCAATGCTTGACACATGGGAAGTGTCATCCATTCAAGTTTCAGATGTCTGACGATTGTAATGTCTAAGTGCTTAAAGCATTGCACTTTGAGTGTTAAAATCAAACCCTACGAGTTAGAATGGGTTTAATACCTTGAAAGTGTCAGTTTTAACACTTTAGTTTTTAGTGTGTAGGTAGTCGGGATTAAGTGCCGTGCCCTGAGTTGCCGAAAGACAAAACGCAGTTCCCTGCGGTGGGGATCGAACCGTGAACCTTTCGGCTTGAAGTCCAATCGTAACCACTGAGCCACACCGTGCTCCCTGATTATCCCTTGCATAATGTATCGATAAAAACAAGCTACCTTATCACAAAAATCGCTATTCAAACAGGGGGAGGCCACCAAAAATTTACAAGACGTGACGTGGGGATGGGTGGGTCTCTTGAGTGCGCCAAAAATGTGCATTTCCAACTTCTGCAATTTTTTGAATTTTTTAAAAATATATCAATATATCAGCTAATATATACCATCATTTGTGCTTCATACCTTAAGGATGATGTTGTACATCACACTTTAACATAAATACAACATCAGGAGGCTTTATATGTGAGAATATTGGACTTAAACTGGGAAAATGTCACACGTTAGTAGGGGGTGGGTGTCTTGTTCGAAATATAGAAAATGTGCAGACAATATTTTGGGAACAGTTCAAATGAAAATTTGTTCCCGCATATGTACACCTGCTCTGGCCAAGCCTGATAATGAACAGCTTGTCATTTGTAGATTGGGGCTCACAGCAGCCCACAGAGGTTTAAATTGGTGGTAAAAAAAACATAGGTTATGACCCCTCATTGGAACGATCTCAACGAGCTCGTTCCATTGAGGGGTCATAACCTATGTTTTTGAGACAAAAAATTTAAAAAAATAATAAAAATTAATTGGCAATTTTTGAGAATAGCGCTGGCCGGTTTTGGCCGTTACGTTGGGTGAAGGGTTAAGAACATTATGAAACCCCCCTAAAGACAGCTGTACCTACAAAGTTTATAAGTTTATTTTGGATTTTAATGGGAGAGTGGGGGGGGGGGGGGGGGGGTCTGAGAACGGTAGTAGAAAATTTGCACGTAGTGGGAGGGTGGGTATAAAAAGGAGCCGAATAAAAAATAGGACGTCACGTCTTCAAATTTTTAGTGCCCCCCCCCCCCCACCCCCCGATTCAAACTTTATTTTGTTCAATGCTTACCACCGAACCTAACTTATGTCCTCTCATTGGAACGATCCCATCGAGCGCGTTCCAGTGACTAGACATAAGCAGGGACGTGGCTGGAGGTTTCCAATTGGGGGGTGTAGGGTAGTGAATTTTCAACTGGGGGAGGGGTCGGGAGGGGAACCCCCCTCGCAGTCCTTCCACCTAGTTGGAAATTCACTACCGAGAAAGATTTTGAAAATGAAGCCATGAAAAGGGGCCTAAAATTGATTCCAGTAACTGAAATGTCAACACATTTATGATAGAATTATCAGGTTATTATTATTTGGTACTATTCTGGGAATTAAACAAATGCTCAAGCTGTGAACTTTGAGATGAAATTTCCAACTACTCATGACTTACCCTCTGAATTTCCAACTGTTGGAATTTTTTTTTATTTATTTATTTATTTATTTATTTATTTATTTTTTTTTTTTTTGGGGGGGGGGGTACTCACACCTCATCCCCCCACCCCCACCCCCACCCCACCCCCCTGTCGTCAAGTCCCTGGTCATAAGCTGTTTTTGAGGCAAAACATAAACCTTTTAGTTGCCCAAGAAAATGTTTTTGCAAGTTTCGCCTCTAGCTGTGTTAGATAAAGGATGAAGAGTGGAGTTTTTATCATTACAGTGAATCAATGTGGATGTTAATAGAGAAGCTTACACGACAAGCAGTTGGTGCTGATTCTTTCAAGGAAGCAAAGAAGCTGCTAAAAGAGCCGTCATCACAAAACGATATATCGGCGAGCGGAGAGGGTAGATCCGATAAAGAAACACAAACAGAGCTCCAATTAAATTCGTTACTCAACAGACTCCAGAGACGGAGTGGTGTGCAGGGGAAACGCCCCGACGGATTTGCTGACCAGGATAGTCCAGCCGATATAGAATCGTCAAAACCTCCAGCGCCACCATTACCTGTCGGGTCTAGTAGTTCTGTTGCGCCTCCGCTAGCACCTCCTCCTCCTCCACCACCACCTCCACCTCCTCCTGCACCTGTCATTCTAAACGGAAATATTCCGCCTCCACCTCCTCCACCTCCTCCTTCAGGAATTCGACTACCGCCCCTTACTTCCCAGTCACCTGCCAGTAACGCTGCCACTCCACCGCCTCCTCCACCAATATCATCAATTCCACGTTGTCCGCCGCCACCACCTGGTCTTCCACCACAACCCCCTGCTCCTCCACCTCCTCCTCCGGGGTTACAAGCAGGTTCAGCATTGCGTCTCCCTCCACCACCACCTGGAGCAATACCACAACCTCCTTCGGTTCCGGGAGCTCCACCTCCACCACCCATCCCAGGGGGGCCGCCATCCCCATTCGCCCCTCCACCTATGATTGATTTGAAGACAATAGACACTCCATGTCCGTCCCAGAAGATGAAGTTATTTACGTGGAGCAAACTACCAACAAACAATATTGGAGGTGAGTTATTTATCTTAAACTTATCATCGAACTCGGTAGAGTCGCTAAGTATCCCTGACTCATGTCTTCATGAAAATCGATAACGTAATCCCCCGTGAAATTATTAGATGAGCGAGAAAGGTCCAATTACGAAATCGGTAATTGTGGAGGATACACATAAGCCATCAGTAGAAAATACAGCCTACTTTCTCTTTGTTACTCTTAATAAACGGAAACAACAGACCGTCCTCGTCCAATACCCTGTGTGTTAAATTTACTGATAACTTTAGAAAATTAAGGGGAGTTCACTTTCTGTAAGTCTCTTCCAATGACGAACATTATCAGCAATAGTTCCCCCTGTTTACAGTCAAATGACGGACACGTGACCACTGGATGCGAATTGTTAATATTTAACTCCTTGCAAGTTGCGGGCGGATATTCCTGCCCAGGACAGGATTTTACCTGTCATTGAAATAAGCAGAATTTCAATCATATTTAACCCTTTACCTAACGAATCGCCCGCATCCGCCCGCGTAATATGCAAATTGAGCAGTGGTGGCCGAGTGGATGCGTGCGGTGGTCTCTCATCATGCCAGAGGTCCCGGGATCGATCCCGGTCGGGGAAAGTTCTCGAGGTGTCCGAACACTCTCTGTCAGCATCAATTGTGGGGTTGATGCTGTCACAGCGTACCGTCCCATCGGGTGGGGACGTAAAATGGCTGTCCTCTGTGCGGAGAGAGACACACTCCGTGCAGGCTAAAGATCCCTTCGTAGTATTCGAGAAGAGCTAGGCCACGAAGATGCCGCTATGAAGGTCATCCCACACACCTGCGCCATTGGGCCAAGGAGAGGTGTTAATATAAGTTGCATAACTTGTTCGCTAATCCTTGTAAAACAAATAAGATTAAATAAATTAAATAAATTGAGCAGTTGAAAAAATTAAATTTTTCAAAATAGTTCAACAAAACCATATCATGTGACCCCTCATTGGAACGAGTTCATTGAGCTCGTTCCAATGAGGGGTCACATGATATGGTTTTGTTGAAATTTTGGAAACATTTAAAAAAATGGTATTTAAAAAATAAATTTTGATATCGTCTGCGTTGGGTAAAGTGTTAATTTTTAATCATATTTCCACCTGTAAATTGCGTAGATTTTTTGACCATTTGCTTGAGTTAAACTTGGATGAATTTTTCATCAAATCTAGTCATGGCTGCTCCACAGCACACATCATTAGATTTGATGAACAAGAGGCGCGCATCAGAGATACAGGCGTCGAGTTGTGGCTGCTTTCTTCATGCACTCTCTATTGAAAATCAGAAATATCATCGCGTTGAGCTCAAAACTCGTAAAAATTGACAAGCTCAAAATTCGTAAAAAATGGACTAATTAAGGCCCATAACTTTGTAATGAGAAAGCGGCTCGGGCCAGTTCTGGAACTCGTCTGAGATGTTTGTACAAAGGACTTGTATGGCAAAAATTAGTCAAATTGGAGAACGTTTGTTCAGGTTATTGCGCTAAAAATTCATAAAAATTGACTAATAGGTCCATAACTCTGTAACGAAGAATCTGACAGGCCAGTTTTCGAACTCCCTTGGGATATTATTGCATAAGACCTGTATAGCAAATATTACAAATCAGAGAACGTCTGTTCAGGATATTGCGCTAATGAGCTCAAAATTCATAAAAATTGACGAATTAAGGCCCATAACTCTGTAACGAAAAATTGGGCCGAACCAGTTTTCGAACTCGATTGAGATATTAAGAACCTATACAGCAAATATTAGTCAAATCGAAGAACGTTTGTTCAAGTTATTGCGCTAACGAGTTCAAAATTTGTACAAATATATTGACGAATTAAGGGCCATAACTCTGTAACAAAAATCGGGATGGGACTGTTTTCGAACTTGTTCGAGATATTATTGCAAAAGACCTGTATAGCAAATATTAGTCAAATCGAAGAACGTTTGTTCAAGTCATCGCGCTAACGAGCTCAAAATTCGTAAAAATTGACTTATTAAGAGGCATAACTCTGTAACAAAAAATCGGGCTGGCCCGGTTTTCGAACTTGTTCGAAATATTATTGCAGGAGACCTGTATGGCAAATATTAGTCAAATCTAGTTTGTTCAAGTTATTGCGCTAACGAGCTCAAAATTCATAAAAATTGACTAATTACGGGCCATAACTCTGTAACGAAAAAACTGGCCGGGCCAGTTTTCCAACTTGTTTGAGATATTATTGCAAAAGGCCTGTATGGCAAATATTTGTCAAATCAAAGAACATTTTTATTCAAGTCATCGCGCTAACGAGCTCAGAATTCGTAAAAATTGACTAATTAAGGGCCATAACTCTGTAACAAAAAAATCGGGCTGGGCCAGTTTTCGAACTTGTTCGAGATATTATTGCAGGAGACCTGTGTGGCAAATATTAGTCAAATCGAATAAAGTTTGTTCAAGTTATTGCGCTAACGAGCTCAAAATTCGTAAAAATTGACTAATTACGGACCCTAACTCTGTAACGAAAAAACTGGACAGGCCAGTTTTCCAACTTGTTCGAGATAGTTTTGAAAAAGACCTGTATGGCAAATATTAGTCAAAACGGTGAACGTTTGTTCAAGTTATTGCGCTAACAGTGCGAGGAAGCCCGGACGCACACCGACCGTCGCCAAACCATAGGTTAACACAAATCGACTAAACATATCTTGAAAATACTCGGAGGGTTAAGAGTTAAATTACAATTAGAATAATGGAACGGAATGGTTCCGAACCGGTAAAAATGATTAACCCTTTACCTAATATGAAAAGCAGACGACACTTACCGACAAAATTCTTGAATAACTATTTTTTTTAAACTTTTTGCCTCAGGTTATGACCCCTCTTTGGGGCGAACTATCCGTGAGGCGTCTATTGGGGATCCATCTGCTTGGGAAGCATCTGTTTGTGACCCCTCAATCTGTGAGGTGTCTATTTGGAACTCGTCCATCTATTTGAACATCTGGAATATAATTTCTCGCTCGTGCGTTGCATTTGAAAGTTATCAACTCCCAATGGAAAGGATCTGACATGACCACTTCACTATTTTGGGCTCTGCTTCCATGTGTTTCCTACTACGGACATTATTCACTTTAACCAATTTTAACACGAAAGGCAGTCGATACTTGCAAACAAAATTATTGAATAGCTTTTTTTTCATTTTTTGCCTAAAAAACATAGATTATGGCCCCCTCTTTGGAACGAGCTCGACGCGCTCATTCCAAAGGGATCATAACCTATGTTTTTGAGACAAAAAATGAAAAAAAATAATGAAAATGTCCTTGTCAGTTGTCATCGCGTAAATAACATTATCAGATTAACATTTGAGGTCAACTTTTTTGTTTGTTTGTTTGTTTGTTTATTGTACTTTAGCTACAATTTCATTAGCAAGGATCACACTGTATGGGACAGTTTTACGAGTGGAGGAAGCCGGAGTACCCGTAGTACCCGAAGAGAAGCACCTAGTGGCGGTGAGCTGCTGTCAGACTCTCAAATTACTAACTCTGGAAAAGCAGAGTTAAAAGCGGTTGAAGGTCAAGGCACCATTGACGTGCAGTACACCTCAGTACAGAGTGCCCCCCCCCCCCCCTACACACATGGGCAATCAGGACTCAAAATAGTATTTCAAAAAGTAATTTAAATATACAGCATTTGTTCGGCAAAATGTCGACCATTTTTTTTAAAAAGCGAGGCAGTGCAAACAAAATTACTGTCAGATGTAAAATGTAGATTCGCTTGAGTAATTTAACAGGTCATTAATAATAATTATTGTTTTGCATAGCGTTAAATCCACACATGCTTGGTGCGCTGTGGTTGTACCAACTTTTTGCAAAATGCCTCATGGAAAAGGTATGTTTTAAGGGGCCCATCCACGATCAGTAAAATTGACAACAATATTGTCAAAAAAGTACATTGATAGAGGATATGGAATGAGTGTTTTTCTCATAGAATATTTATGAAACGAGTTTAAGAATTTTCCGTTTGGGCGAGCCTCTGGCGAGCCCAAACGGAAAATTCGGACGAGTTTCATAAATATTATATGCGAAAAACACTCATTTCATATTCTATTTATCATATGACACACACACGCACAAATTAGCCACTTAGTATGACTTTTTAACCCATCACCTAACTTGAGTTGCACCGGCACTTGGAAAAAACATCCTCGAATAACTAAAAAATTTCATCTTTTGCTTCCAAAACATAGGTTATGACCCCTCATTGGAACGAGAGCGACATGCTAGTTCCAGTAAGGGGTCATAACGTATGTTTTGGAAGCAAAACGTGAAAATATGAAAAAAATGAATGGCGCGTTTCTTGTATTGCGCGAGACGGTTTTTGCCGTTACATTGGGTAAAAGATTAATACAATATAACCCACCCTAAATAGGACAGATAACGTAAATTCTCCCTACTGAAATTATGCAAATGTGACCCAGTTGTATTTTGTTTAGCCAATAAAATTGTCCAGTTTTGAAATTGACCATTGAGAGCTCCCAACTCTAATTATGCAAATTATGAAAATGTGGCCCACTTGTATTTTGTTCAGCCAATCAAATCGTCTAGTTTTGAAATTGACCAATGAAATTGACAGAAGGCTTTATTTTATCACTGATTAATATGAAAACAAAATATAAAATGTTTTAAAGTGAACAAAACGGACGAGTCATATGATAAACAATAATATTGAACGTGGGTGGGCAATATTGAAGAATTGATCTATATGTTGACGAAATCAGAGAGTGTGGATATTTATTGACAAATTGTCAATATTATTGACGGTGTTTTCGGCGCTTCAGTAATACTGCGCAATATTTCATTACTGTTCCATTCAGAGTAGCGTTAACATGGCGAAACATAACAAAGAAAATGAACGAAACTTCATTTTGGAATGTATTGAAGTGTACAGATCCCTGCCAGCTCTCCGAAAGTGAAAAGCACTGAGTTTGCTGATCGCCAAAGAGAAATTTGGCATGAAACACTTCTTTCGAAGTATTGAGAGCGAAAAGAAGATGTAACAAAAAAGTTCAATGCTCTTCGCATTAACCTCAGAAAACAAATGAAGAAGGTTATTGAGTCAGAAAAATCTAGGGCTAATACTGATGATCTTTGAGTCGAATCTAAGCTAGCACAGGATCCATCCTCATAGAATGGATGTGGAAGTACGAATGAATCAAAATATTGCGTTAAATTATTGCGCAGTTGGTGGCAAAAAAAAATATTATTAATTTTATTGAGTCAAAATTATTGTCAGTTTTATTGATCGTGGATGGGCCGCTTTACCACCCGTATTGATTCTAAAGAATACATTTCTTTAGTTATTTATTTATTGGTGTTCAAGGTCACATACTTATGCACAATGGCTAATCATGTCCGTGACAGTTTTGCGGGTGGAGGTAGCCGGAGTACCCGGAGAGATACATTTCGTTAACAGTGTGTAAATGGATTGAGTAAAGATTTGAGTTTGTTGTATCGATAATAAATCTGCTGTTGTGAGTCGGTTGGGGTAGGGTCAAGCCATGAGCATGTGTTCTGAGGGGTGAAGTGAACAGAGTGTATGCTGCGCGTCGCTATTATTTATCCTTATCCGCTCTGGCCCAGGCGCGTAACCAGGATATCAAAATTAAGGGGGCGAGAGCAATATCTAGGGCGGGGGGGGGGGGGCATACATAATATGATTCGCTGCATCGTCTGATCATCGCAGCGGCAAGGTGGAAGCGAGCACAAGAGTGAGTGCCCCCCCTTTCATTGGAGGGGGTCCGGGGCCCCGCACGGGAAAATATTTTGAAATCGAGACAATAAAACCCGCAAATTCCTTGACTCTGAGTCCGTTTGTGTCCATAATTTATAAGTTGTGAAAGGCATCAATAATTAGGCCATAATGTGGCCCAACAGGTTGTGAAAGGCATCAATAATTAGGCCACAATGTGGCCTAATTATTGATGCCTTTCACAAATTTTAAACTAAAAGGTCTTGCCTAATTAATGTTCTCTATATGGGTTAACATTGGGGGCATCACTGAAATTTGGGGGCATGTTCCCCCCTCAGCACCCCCCTCCCCGGCTACGCCACTGCAGTCTGGCCTGTCTGTGTGTGTTTGTTTGTAGCTGCGCAGGCCGAGTTGGCAGCGATTGAAGGCCAGTGCTGCGGTGCGCCATCGACGGGCAGTACGTCTTAGTACACAGTGACACCGTGCCCTCCACCCCACATACACACGTGGTCAATCGGGACTAAAAATATTATTTCAGAAAATAATTAATAAATATTAGTTCAGCAAATCGTCAGCCGTTCTTTTAAAAAGACGAGGCGGTGAAAACTAGATTACCGGCAGAGGTAAAATGTAGATTTACTTGAGCTCTTAACGGGTCATTAATATAATAATCGTATATTCTTAAATCCACACATGGTCTCTACAAACTTTTTGAAAACTGCCTTTTAGAAAGGATACGTTTTACTACCCGTCTTGACTTCTAGAGAATCCATTTCTTTTACAGTGTGTAAGTGGATTTGGTGTAAATTTCCCACTGTGTGGAACTCACTCCCAAAACATATAAAAACTATCAGCACCTTAAATTCATTCAAGAAAAGCATGAAAACATATTTCTTCCAACAGACATTCCATTAGTTTTTGTAAAGCCAAAGAGCACTTTTGTGGATTTTAGGCTTATAAATTATTTATTATTATTATTATTATTATTATTATTATTATTATTATTATTATTATTATTATTATTAAATTAGAGTTAGGCCCCCACAAAGTACATCTTCTGTTTCTCAAACCATTTTTTATAAAATTGTGCGGGCGGACGGTTTTTTATTTTATTTTTGTAATTATTTCTTTGCCATCAAAAGTTTGTGGTTTGTTGGATGTTTTAGGTCTCACAATCTGCAGAATAGCATGGGTGATGGTGTATAATTCGTCCCCTGAGTGCAAGAAGGCTTTGCAATGCTAAAGCATTGCAAAGCCTTATTGCATTCAAGGGACAAATTTATCAGTTTTATTAACTTTGGTAAAATATCAGACATAAACCATTTAATTATTATTTTTGTTTATGTTTGCATTGGTTTAAAAAAGAGTATGTGGCAGCCAAAAGAGTCTCGCGGGAGGCTCTGAGAAATAGATTTTTAAAATGTTTTTAGGCCTTATATGGATGTTATTTTATTACTATTTTGCAGCAAATTGTGTGTGGAAAGATGTGAATTTAATGGGCGATGCTTTGACAGTCGACTATATGAGACTGGAAGATCTCTTTTCACAGAAACAAACAGCAGCTGAAAGCTCTGGCCGAAATGAAACATTGGTGAAACGTACTAGCCAGGAAGTAAGTTTCGTAATCAGATTTACCTGAATCTCAGTTAATACTAATCTCCCCAAAATGTATGCATGACTAACTACTACAACAAGAGCACCCCCTAGCGGGACAATATACGCCCGTCAAAATTGGAACATGCACAAGTTTCTCTGGGGTAAAGTTTGAAATTTTTGTTGACTCGACTATGTCTGTCCCCCTCCCACCAAACATTACCCATTTCCCTGCCCTGCCTGGGGTAAAGGGTTTCAAATTGTATGCTTATGTGCACACATTTCATATTGTTTTTTGTGAAATTTTAGTATGCAGAGTGGAAATGCAAACATTTTTAGGTGTAGAAGATTCTCCTCGCCATTTACAATGGTAGCGTCCATTCATTTACAGGTTAACTTCATTGATAACGATTGGCGATACGTGGCTCCAAGGAAAAGTACATTTTGAGGATCATAACAGCTATAAACGGCGAGGATTCTCGTCGTTTGAAAATAAAATGGAGTTATCTGCTCCTGTCACATGCACAGCGACAATTGATGATCAACATGAGTGCAAAGTTTGAACAATAAAGCAAGTAAAATGTTGAAGGAGTAGGCGACACAGTAGTGTAATGTTTCAAGTACTAAAAGGGGGCATAACTCTGGAAATACAAAAAAGAGTTACCTGTTCTTGTCCCATGCACAACGGCAATTTATGTCAACATGTGTGCAAAGTTTGAACAATATTTCAAGTACTAAAAGAGGGACATAACTCTGGAAATACAAAACAGAGTCACCTGCTCTTGTCACATGCACAGCGGCAATTGGTGATCAACATGTGTGCAAAGTTTGAACAATCTAGCATGTAAAATGTTGGAGTAGGCGACACAATACTGTGATGTTTTAAGTACAAAAAGGGGCATAACTCGAAATACAAAATGGAGTTACCTGCTCTTGTCACATGCACAATGGCAATTGGTGATCACCATGTGTGCAAAGTTTGAATAATAATGCATGTAAAATGTTGAAGGAGTAGGCGACACAATACTGTGATGTTTTAAGTACAAAAAGGGGCATAACTCTGGAAATACAAAATGGAGTTACCTGCTCTTGTCACATGCACAATGGCAATTGGTGATCACCATGTGTGCAAAGTTTGAATAATAATGCAGGTAAAATGTTGAAGGAGTAGGCGACACAATACTGTGATGTTTCAAGTACTGGAAATACAAAAGAGAACTACCCACTCTTATCACATGCACAACGGCAATTACTGATCAGTATGTCAAAAAATGACGGGCGTATAAAAAAAGAAATCAAATGTTCATTTCAACAAAAAGGGTGGCGATAACTCTTCCACCCAAAATTTTATCGAAAACTATAATTCAGACGGATTATTATAATTATTAATTTTTCGAACACAATTATCTATTCATGATGGAAATAACTGCCACTTTTTTAATAATTAATATGCGCCCTGTAATATTATAGGGGTGGGGAGTTAGGAACGTCTATAGTATAATGGCTTCCAGGGGCGGTAGAAAGATTGTTAATTTATAAGAAATCGTCCAAAAAATGGCCAGCCCATACATAGGGAAATTTGTTGTATCGAGCCCAGGGATTAAAAGGTGAACTTTCTGGGTGTAAATTCGAAGTTGGACCCATCTTGGGGAATTTCAACACAAACTGACATGTGATAAGCGATTTTTTATCCTTGTGGACAGCACAGACAGGGTATCCGGAAGAATGGGGGAAAATGGGGCAGCTGCCTTCCCTGCCTTCGGATCACGGGTGTGAGAAGGGGTAGACAATTCCATTCCAATTCGTCACTCAATTTTTTCAATGATTTATTCTCGAAGTACAGCTAAAATACACCCCAAATCCGTACTGGGAGCTTTCAAAGCTTAATGGGGGTATTGGAAGAGTTGGCGAGGAGGTGCCCCATCTCGATGGGAAGGGCGATACCTCCTCCCAAACTTCCCAATCTCGGGCCTTCGGCCTCCGAGACATGGACGGTTCGCCATGTCATGGCGTGGCTGCAAGTGCGAGTGAATGCCCTTTTCCCGGGGTCTGACCCCCCCTCCTCATTCCCCTGCCACGAAGTGCTTCCGGCGAATCTCAGCACAGAAACTACGAATGGGGTTCTTCCCCTGTTCCTGAAACTGAAAGTATATAAGCGGGGAAAAGGGAACAGTCGTCTGATTTTTTTTCTTTGATCGGGTTGCCAATATTTTAGTTTTGTTGTATAGTGAAGTGCGTTCCGGTGTAATAGTTTATCTCCCCCCACCCCGGTTGGGCATCTTCCCCCGAGAGAGATAAACTAGTTTATTTTCCTCACCCTGATTATCCGCCACCCAACCACCCCACACTCACTCACCTAAAAAATATTTGCCTTTCCATGTAATGTGACATTGATTTTTCAAGAGTCTCTTTGAAAGCTCTCTGTGATAGCAGAAAATAAGTTTTCGTCACTCAAAGATGACAAAAGACTGAAATTCTTTCGAGTTAAACTATTTTCGTATTTGAGTGCATCTTTAACCCTTCATCTAACATGAAAAGCAGACGACACTTACAAAAAAAAATTTTTGAATAACTAATTTGTTTTCATTTTTTGTCTCAAAAACATAGGGTATGACACCTCATTGGCGAGCTCGTTCCAACGAGGGGTCATAGTCTATGTTTTTGAGACAAAAAATTAAAAAATAATCAAAATTGATTGGCGATTTTTGAGAATAGCGCAGGCCTGTTTGACCGTTAGGTAAAGGGTTAAAAAAAACAGTTTGAACTCATGAATCTTTTCTGCTGGAATCAGTATTTCTGAAATATTTTCTCTGAAAATATAATCTATTTAAAACATTTTTGAACACAACATTTTAGGAGGGAGGGTGGAGTGAAAGATAACATGACAAGTGTATCTTCCCCACCTGGGACTTCAAGGAGAAGAAATATTTTGATAAGCCATCACAGATAATCATTACAGGATTCATGTCACTTGTTGCAATCATTGTATAGAGAACAGGCCTTAAAATGGAATCATACTGAGGAAAACCCTGCAGAAAAATTGATTTTAGTTAAAAAAAACATTCTGAACCATCACGTGTCAGGTAGGGACAGGGGGATACATAGGCCACACACACACCTGGAAATTGTTTGAATTGAATTACTGAATCACAATGAATGATAAAAGTAATTTAGCTTTCAAGTAGGTAATGAGGTGAAAGAATTCTTGGTGGGGGGGGGGGGGGGGGGGGTCAGGGTGGAGGAGATAAACTAGGTAAAACCAGTTTATCTCACCTCCCGACCGGAGATAATCGGGAGGGGGGGGGGGGGGGGTATTGTAGTACACTGGGATTGCATGTATCATTGCAGTTGATTCAAGGGAAGGTGACAGTTCGAAGCTCTGATGGAACTTTATTGACCGTGCTGTTACAGGGATGTGTAAACCATTACACTCCTCTCCCCGTTGCCCGAGTCGCCAAGCAATCCTACAAGTGTTAATTAAAAACGCGATGTAATATTAAGCTGCGCACGATGACTTTAATGCCTCATGTCAGTCAGGTTTATCAGTTTCCAGAAATCTGCAGAAAATCAGTTTTGAAATTTCATTAAAATTTAATTTTCTTTGTTTTGTTGTCAGAGTTTGAGTTAGAACTCCTACACTGAGGTTTTCATTTTAAACGGCACCGCGTCAATTCGCCGACGCAAAGAAACGAAAGCGACATGATCCAGTATTGTAGCAGCACTCGACATTACACGCTTGATGAAAAATAGATGTTCTACCGAACCATCCAAATGTCTCCAAATACAGCCACCGGCGGCTTAATTTTCAAAAATTTCTGCTAGGGAGGCTCAGGTCTGAGATTTCTTCGGAAAAATTTTCGAAAAATATGCCACAGCTCCCCCACTAAAGCGACACACACACACCACATTCATACTTTTCCCCAAGTCAAGATTTCGATATTTGGGATATCCTGCGGCAAACAAAATTTTTTGCCACCCCCCACCCTCCCCAGACCAAAAGATATCTATTCCCACCCCTCCTCTCCAATATAGATATCTGGCTACGCGCCTGAATTCGTCGCCTCGCGAAAATTTCCATTTTTATCAAAGACCCAACACGCCAATGCACCATAGTACAATATGCGAAAAGTATTTTGCAAAAGTGTTAGGGGACTACTTTCCCCATTATAATGCGCTTGAACACAATATATAACCATACCGCCGTTGTTGTTGGCTGAGTTCCGCTTTCTTGATTATCCTTTCCTGTACGTGTATCCGATATATACAGATCGTTCTAAAACTGCAATTTGGATCATATAAAAGTTTCACTTTCGTCATATACGTATCGAACAGTAAACTGACAAAATACCCAAGTGAACCCTACACCACCGCTTTGAAAAATCGAATATACAGTTAAAACTATAGAAGTCCTGTCATGAAATGCGCACAAACAGCACGTCGGTATGCGCGTTAATCTACGCGTTATGACCGTAGTAAGGCTATCAAATTCTGTACATATGCCCTGTGCAACAAGCAATGTTTCAGCCAATGGACCTCTCCGGGTAACCCGGAGGTCCACTGGCAGAAACATTTCCCTGTGTTTGCTATGAGTAACCAAGAGAACCTGCCGTGCTTTGGATGCCATCCGATATGGCAATTGCGCGAAATTCCTACGCGCAATTAAGCCTAGATAAGCGCACAATGCATGACAGGACTTCTAGTTTTAACTGTACACCCCAGTCATCATCTTAAACAATAAAGGAAAGTGGGGGAGAAAAAATAACAGCGACTGAAACCAGATGACCTGGCAAAAGTGGACAGTATATTTATTTATTTATTTATTTATTTATTTATTTATTTATTATTTATTTATTTATTTATAGGCGTTTAAGGTCACATATTTATGCACAATGGCTAATCATGACCGTGACAGTTTTACGGGTGGAGGAAGCCGGAGTACCCGGAGAGGACCACCGAGCAACTGTCAGCTCCACAACATACTAACTTCACACAAGCAGGGTTAGCATTGGTTGAAGACAAGTGCACCATCGACGTTCAGTACGCCTTAGTGCACCACGCCATCGTGCCCCCCCACGCGGCAATGGAGAGGAAGTGTCTTGCTCAATGACACAAGTGGAGAGTCGTTCAAAGAAGCTACAAATGACTTAACCATCTACATTCTGATGTCAAAATGGCAAAGGCAATTAATATTTCCCGTAATGCAGTTCGATATTTAACCAAATATATCTTGTTTGACAGAGCTCAGTGAGCTCTGTCAAACAAGATTATAATTGGTAAAATTCATAGTTAAACAATAGAAACCAGATTGATTGGAGAAATTCCGTTGCACTACCAGTGTTTAGGGTTTAAGCTGATTTCAAACCTCGAATCCAAAAGTGTCAATTGATAAATCAGAAACGTATAATTATAGATAGGTGTGATGGGGAACTTGCTACCAGACCGGGGGGGGAGGGGGGGGGGGCACTAAAAATTTGCAAGACATGACGTCCCTATTTTTTATTCAGCTCCTTTTTACACCCACCCACCCCAACGTGCAAATTTTCTACTACCGTTCTCAGACACCCACCCCCCACTCTCCCATTAAAATCCAAAATAAACTTATAAACTTAGTAGGCACAGCTGTCTTTTGGGGGTTTCATAATGTTCTTAAACTGGTACCACCAATTTAAACCTCTGTGGACTGCTGTGTGACCCACTCTACAAATGACAAGCTGTCGCTGTCCATTATCAGGCTTGACCAGAGCAGGTGTACAAAACGGGAACAAATTTTCATTTGAATTGTTCTGTCAGTATTCTCATGTGTTTGCTACTTTCCTCTGCTATCCATACAAATTATATTAATAAATAAATAACTTGGGTTGAATTTAGTGCATCAGAGAGAATTTTCCCAAAATATTGTCTGCACATTTTCTACATTTCGAAAAAGACACCCACCCCCTACTAACGTGTGACATTTTCCCAGATTAAGCCCAATATTCTCACATATAAAGCCTCCTGATGTTGTATTTATGTTAAGAGTGTGATGTACAACATCATCTTTAAGGTTTGAAACACAAATGATGATATATATTAGCTGATATATTGATATATTTTTAAAAAATTCAAAAAATTGCACAAGTTGGAAAATGCACATTTTTGGTGCACTCACGAGATCAACCCACCCCCACGTCACGTCTTGCAAATTTTTGACCCCCCCCCCCCCCCCTCCCTGACCAGACAGCCAAAAAATGAGAAAATACATTGCTCACGCCACGGAAAAAGATAAACAGTAGACAAAGTTTTCAAACTGAAAAGGGAACAACAAAACTGCAAAATGACTATGCATGAAATTCTGTCTTTCTCGGCTAAACAACTAAACACTGAAACCAACCCGAAGGTCATAAAACCCCAGAACAATTCACCGGGTGAAGACAAAAACTGTAGACACAAGCATATAAAGTAACATGATGGAAAAACGGGAGAACCAGAATTTATTGTGATCAGTAAATTCGAGTCTGTGTGAAAATAGTGAATGCATAAGAACAAAACTATATGGAAAGAGAATTTATGGAGACTTATTTTCGGGCGTAAAATATCTGTAAAGAAATCAGAATTGGCTTTTCGAAAACGGCATTTAAATATTTTCATACAGGAATCGAATCAGATAAAAATTTTCAAGAACCAGAAATAATTTCTATGCACACCATTTAACCCTTTACCTAACATGAAAAGACGACGACACTTGCAAATAAAATTATTGAAAAAACTCATTTTTTTATTTTTTGGCGACAAAAAAGAGCTTATGACCCCTCAGTGGAATGCACGAGCTCGTTCCATTGAGGTGTCATAAGCTATGTTTTTGAGGCCAAAATAAAAAAAATAATGAAAATTCAATGGCAATTTTTGTGAAAAGCGCTGGCCGATTTGGTACAGGGTTAACGCGTTCTTTTAGGAATCAGAAATGGATAACGAAGAGATCATAAATGCATTGTTGTGTACTGTATTTGAAGAGATGCATGCACAAAACACGAATGATTTGCAGAAAACCCTGAAATTTTGCACTAAGTGTCCCCATCCCTCTTCATATGTCAAACTTCGTTTTGGTCCCATGCCAATATGCAGTTAAAACTAGAAACCCTGTCACGAACTGTGCGCTTATCTAGGCTTAATTGTGCGTAGGGATTGTGCGCAATTGCCATATCGAATGACATCCAAATCATGACAGGTTCTCCTGGTTACTCAAAGCAAACACAGGCAATGTTTCTGCCAATGGACCTCCGGGTTACCCGGAGGTCCATTGGCTGAAACATTGCTTGTGCACGGGCCATATGTACAGAATTTGATAGCCCTTGCTATGGTCATGACGCGTAGATTACCGCGCAAATCTACGTGCAATCTGTGCGCATTTCATGACAGGACTTCTCGTTTTAACTGTATCTGACGTGCAACTGTGTCCTGCTTTCAAAATTTTGTCTCGGCCCCTTTCAAAGATTTTGGTCCTGCCCGCTTTTTGAGCATTTAAATTTAGATATGAACTTTAGGATGCATTAGAGGGTTTAAATTGTGATTACCAATATCTCTAACCGAAGATATTGGTTCTTATTTTGAACCTCCAGTGAGTTTCTACTTGATTTTTAAAAGTTTCAAGTTGATTATGTCATGCTTAGCTTGAGATATCAGCATGACTATCTTTCAAAACTTATGGGTCTGTCTATTTTTAAGCCTGAGATTATACCATGGTCTAAAACGTACACGGAGTCCAACAATTTTAAAAATGTGTTACTTTAAAAAATTATTGGCTCCTCCCACTTTGAACGTGACTCACTTTCAAACTTTTAAGCTCAGCCCACTTTCTTGAGCGGAGAAATACACGTATGAACTTCGGGAATGCATTAGAAGAGCTCTAAAATGCGATTTCCAACAATTCTGAAAAATGCAATCAATGACCCGTGGGCGACCGCATTAACCTTTACCCATATTTTGAACCTCCATTGAGTTTCGACTCATTTGGTGTTGGTCCAAGGGTGAATGCAGAGGGGGGGGGGGGGGGAGGGGGGGGGGGGGGTTGTCACCAAATACGATTTCCAGCAACTCTGAAAAAATGCACTCAATTACCCCGGTGACCTCAGTGACCTTAACCTACATTTTGAACTTCCACCGAGTTTCTACTCATTCGTTATTGGTCCCAGGTCCAAAAGAAGAAGAAACCATACAAAACAATAGTCTGCGTTGTTCACACAACTAATGAGATGACTAAACCAGATAAACAAACGAAACGCTTCCCTCGCCAGTATTCATAACAGATCTAATTAAACACTTACATCAACTAAAGAAGACCACAGGAACAAACAACGTACCCCAACACAATAGGGAAAAAGCCATGGCCCACCGGCAATATACAGCTTTATTAAAACCATCATTGTCACCGTCCGAGCGTATAACGCCGAGCCTATACCATCAGTCAGGCTAAACTATTCTACGACCAGGGTCATCGCGAAGATGACAGTTTGGCGAGTGGAGGTTTAAACTCGATTTGTCCCGACTCTGATGGATGAAGTCCCGACTTACTAACATTCCAACTGCACCATCAAGGCACCCCTTCGTGGAAGGGATGCCTTGATGGTGCAGTTGGAATATCAGTCAGTCGGGTCTATAGTTTCAAAACTCAAGACTTCTTCGAAATTTATTTATTTATTTATTTATTAAGGATTAACGACACTTTAACAGCCAAGGACGGTGATAGTTTTTTTACGAGTGGGAGGAAGTCGGAGTACCCGGAGAGAACCACCGAGCGACGACGAGCAGCGGCTAGCTCCCCAACATCGTAACTCCGCACTGCAGCACAGCAGGGTTAGATTGGTTGAAGACATGCGCACAATCGACATGCAGTACGCATTAGTACACGGCGTCATCGTTCCCCCATGTGGACAATCGGGGTTAAGTGCAAAGGACTAACCGGGCTGGACGTTGCTTAACGTAGGTGATCTGACGAGAACCGGTTACTGGAAGCCACCGCCCCCCCCCCCCCCCTCGAAATTTATTAGTGAATAAATAAAATATACACGTAGTAGTCGTGACACAACTTCTTATTCACGAAAGGTGCAGGTGCTCCAAATATGTCATGCTGTCCCCACCCCCAAGGCCTTATATTGATATATTAGACACCGATACTTACGAAAATGTCCCTTCTAGAATCATGTTACTAATTATAATACAATCGAGGCATATTGAACTGAACCCAGGCCAAAACAGGCTAGCATCTTCCCATGGTATGTATGAAATACCACCCAAATGGTCAAATAAGGGAGTATGCTCTGATTGTTGGAGTGGTCGGGCACCATTAAATTAATTCATCTTCGAACTGTGAACTACAGCCCACCCCCACCCCACCCCCGTCGGAGAGATCCACCCCCACCCCCACCCACCCCCTCCCCGTCGGAGATTTTTATTCGAGAAATGTCCGACAATCGAATGTAGATATCTCGTCTTGTGTCGATCAAGAACGAGGTTTTGGGTTCTTCTTTGTAAGAATTATGACAGTTGTTATCCAACCGGCGCTCCATTACTTCCATACCTAATCATCGGTTATCGTCATGGTAAAAGTTTGGAATCTATCGAAATCTTATAGCCCCCTGTCGGAGAGGTCGGCCCCGTGTGGAGAAATCCCTGGCGCCACCCCTGCCTCTCCAACGGTCAAACGTGCAAGGTATGCGCTACAAATGCTAAGAGATATCACTCCATTTAGCTACACCTGTAAACTACTTACTATGAGATGGAGAATGTTAGCTATTATGAACTTCGCAAAACCACCGAACGTTTTCTGGACTCGTTCACATTTCAGTTCAGCAGATTGAAAGCAAGCAGCCCCAAAAACCACAAATGGGAGCAACAAAGCAACAAGTGGGAAAATCGACACACATTAAACCCAAGAACCAAGAACCAAGGAAAGAGTAAATGACTGGTTCGCCAGTGACAAGACTCTTCAAACTTCAAACTCCACGTAAAAGAAACTTAAGAATTCTAAACATGAACTGCTGAAGCATTCAGGGACCGACCTGGGTATGCGCCAGTGCGTATCTGGTTCTGAAACATCAGGACCTGGCTCTTAAATCTCAGAAATAGGCTTCTCAGTTGGCGCGTAACTTCTCAGATCATATTTTGATATTCTTTCGATGGATAATCGAGAGAGACACTCTTACATGTATTATATATATGATTATCATTTATCATTGTTGTAGAGTGCTTAAGTTAATACTTCAAGTCTTAATTACCAAGCATTAATCTTCACTGTGGTTTCTGATCAAGTCTTGGCTGCCTAAATAGGCAGCCAAGACTTGATCAGAAACCACAGTGAAGATTAATGTTTGCTATAGTGTACTAAATGAAAATGATGAGAGCTACTACATACGTGCAGTGTGTGTTACAAACAGCAGTGTGACGCCGTAAATTGAAATCTGGCGCACTGAATTGAAAAATTAGGCTCCGAGGCCAGCTACATACACTATTGATCCTGATCGGTCCCTGAGCACTCGATACAAAACATCAGAACTAACAATCGCTATAAAACAATACACCAGTGAGACAGTAAATCGGACGCGAATCGTGGCTCAAAAGAGTAAAGCCTGCAAAATGACCACAGAAGACACAGTTTGAATTATCAGAAGTCTTCCCTGAACACTACACCGCCTTCAGAAATGACGCAGGGCGCCTTTAGATTTGGTTCATATTATTTATTTATTTATTTATTTATTTATTTATTTAATTTATTTATTTATTTATTTATTGGTGTTTTAAGGTTACATATTTCTAGACAATGGCTTATCATGACCATGACAGTTTTACGGGTGGGAGGAAGCCGGAGTACCCGGATAGAACCACCGAGCAACGGCGAGCAACTGTCAGCTCGCCAACATACTAACGCCACACAAGCAGGGTTAGCATTGGTTGAAGACGAGTGCACCATCGACGTGCAGTATGCCTTAGTATACCAGCGCCATCGTGCCCCCACGTGGGCAATGGGCGGGGGTGAAGTGTCTTGCCCGAGGACACAGCTCTGTTGCCGCAGGTGGGATTCGAACCGAGGACCTCTCTGCTTGCAGCCTGCGCCTCTACTTACTGGGCCACCGCGTCCCCATATTTGGTTCAAAACAATACCAAAGCTATTAAACAACCACAATCAAGCTCGCAGGCCACCAGTCTAATTCTGTAATGACTCCGACGCTGTTACGGGCCACTTTCAAGCTCTCGGGCCACCAGTCTTAATTCTTTTCGATAGTTGGCGCTGTTGTGGGCTGTTTATTTACTCTTTTCGTAGAAATTTGCGTGCAGACTACCTTTGATGTAATGTAATGTCCCTTTACTCATAAGGATGTTCATGTATTCTTTCGTACTCATGTTATAGATATCCCAACCAATAAGTATTTAATTCGCCTTGAAAACACCAAGATATTAACTTAATTAGTGGAACCACACGACGAAATCCTCAAACTACAACTTTGTTAAGTCTTCATTTCTTTTTACTCACAAAGATGTACATATATTCTTTCGTACTCCAGTTATAGATATTCCAATCACTAAGTAATCAATATCTCTTGAAAACACCAAGACATTAACTTAATTAGTGGAACCATACCACGTAATCATAAAACTACAACTGTTGTGAGTCCTAGTTTTTTAACGGTAGTATCATCAAATATTCGGCCAGATGAAGTCTCAATTGAGCAACCTTGCCAACGTTGATTCAAAGAAATTGAATCCTTATTTGTATTTTTTTAGATTCAATCGTCTCGAATGTATCAGATGGTCGGAAAAGCGAACCATTGGTTCGCTTTTCCGATCAACTGAAATATTCCTGACGATTGAATCTAAGCATGGACGATGGGCTATTTCAGTGCGAGACCAGGTTCTAGACCATAACAGCATCGAATTCCTTACGGACGTAGACTGGTGGTTCGTGAGCTTCGGCTATTTGTTTACCCACTTTTCGTTGAGTTTGCGCGCAGACGATCATTGATGTAATACTCTCAAAGGTACACAGATATTTTTCCGTGCACCCATTATAGATATTCCAATCAATAAGTATTTAATTCATCTTCACAATATTAACACCAGTGGTGGAACTACGTGGCGAAATCTTGAGAAAACTGCAGCTGCGTTGAGTCTTCATTCATAATAATAATGTCAGCAAAGATTGGGTCAAATCAAGTCACGATGGAGAAATATTTCTTGCGTTGATTCAGTTGCAGTGAAACTAGGGGTGGGGTGGGGGGGGGGGTGGGGGGGCAGGAGACACTTTTTTCCACAGACATGTTGCGTGGTTACACTATGATTTAAAATGGACGCACGCAAACGTGCCAATATAAGGCATTCCTGTAATATATTATTTGCAAATCCAAGCAACATTTGGCAAATGAATCCCACCTTCGGTCCCTTCGGTCCGTTTCTTCTACTTCACCCATCTTCCAACCTGAAGGCTAGCCTTCGCGTTGGAAGATGATTGAAGTAGAAGAAATGGACAGAACGGTGACCACACCACAGCATGCTCATTTAAACGAGAGACTATAGTATGTCACTGTACATTTACTGATATACGATTGCAATTTTTCTCCCACAGGGGCAAACTATGGTCGCCTTGAAAAGTTATGCGCCCCCCCCCCCCCCCCCCCACACACCACACTTTTATCGAGCTTCCGCTGCCTCTGCGTTGATTCAAAGAAATGAATGTTTATGGTGGAATATTTCAGTTGGTTGGAAAAGCGAATTATAGATTCGCTTTTCCGACCATGTGCAATATTCCAGATGATTTAATCCAAACATGGGCGATGGACTATTTAAGGGCTAGACTGGTTCCAGGCCATAACTGTGACGCATTCCATACAGAATTAGACTGGTGTCTTGAGAGCTTGAATCACACTATGTAACAATATGTGAAGTAGACTGGTTAAAAAGTAAAACAATTGATGCAAAAGACGTATTAACTGGCTCCCTCTACTTGCCACACAGAAATAAAAATAAAAGATGTTGAAGGATTAGAAGGAAAAACACTCAAAATTATAACATCTGTAAACAGCTACAACAACAATGTTATCATAGCAGGAAATTCCAACTGCCCCGGTATAAAATGAAATCTGCTTGCACTAAAACACAATCCTGTAGCCAAAGCGATAGAAAGATCGGCAATAGACATTATTTCTCTGGACGGGTCTCACTCAAATCCACGAAAACCAACTGGGGAAGCAACTTATTAGATCTTGCTTTACATCTAACACAACACCAGTAAAGTCATCGACAAATATACCCGGTGTATCAAACAGGCCGCCATTGTCAAAGAGTTCGACACCAAACCATACTTTATAAGGAAACCGGTTCAAGAAAATCCATCATTATGGTAAAAGCTAATTGGGACCAAGTAAATAATGACTCAGACACACTGAGAGGAAAAATACAACAACTGTCGGCAAAGGGACAAATAATTGATGCGATATGATCCACCTTCAAAGAACGCCTATTTAAAAGGCTAAACAAAAAACATCAGATCTAAGATCATAAAATCCAATACTTAAGCACAAAGTCGAGAAAATGTGCTGAAGAAAAAATAAAACCTTAAAAAACAAACAAAAAGAACAAATAACAGCGCAAACTACAAGCATCATAAAAAAGTTAAAATGTAAAAGGCAAGTAAAAAGGCAGAATGTAATACATGGGTTTGCAAAGTCGGAACCACCATTTTTTGTGACGCCAGAGGTAATTGGTGATTTGTACATACTCTGTTGTTTGCGAAGACCGCAGGGCAGTAATCGTCCCCTGAGTTCCAGTGTGTTCTATGTGCCAGTACGTCCCCTGAGTTCCAATGTGTTCTATGTGCCAGTCGGCATATAGAACACATTGGAAATCAGGGGACGAGTAGGCACAATGAACACATTGGAACTCAGGGGACGAGTTGTGCGAAGTTGAGAAATACAGAATAATTTTTCTATCATTTTAAGACCACTGCCACCTACTCTCATCTCATTATGGTAATATATTGTCACTCATGACACATGAAAATATATTAAACTGCTAATTTGAATCTATTTACATCACAAAATGCCAAGACAAAACACGTAAAGGGGTGTGGAACTTTCTTGTGTACAATTTTTATAGGATCTGGAATGACTAAATCTGATTTTTTTTTTTTTTTTTTTTGGAAGGGGGGGGGGGGGCTCTCTGTTTGTGTGTGTGTGAGGGGGGGGGGGGGTCGTAACTAATAATTTGTCGATTTATTACAGATTAACGTAAACAACGCCTGGAAATGGGGTATGCCACTGACAGCAAAATGCCGCATAAATGACAGATGTGGGTGGAAGGAATGTAAATCGGACTCATTCTGTTCAGTGCTATGTTGTTCGGGTTAACGTTTTGGCAAAGTCCATCGCTTAAAATTGTCAATGGTTCACCTAACTCTTTGAAGAAAGTTGAAAACATAACTGATTGTATCTTATAACAATCCAACTTATCGAAAAATACGCGTATTGTAGCAAAAAATGAGTGACCAACATTCGTAAAGAACAGAATATGCACACATCACCTTTCACCTCTGACCTCTAAGGACATACTTGAAAAATTGGCGTATTTCGTCGAGTAAGCTTTAGTCGGGGGATGGAGAAAAACAACACTAAACCATTCATGGACGTGACAACAGCTACTTATTCCCGACCCCTTTTGTGACATTCGTTATCAACCGATTTTATAAGTTGATAACGAATGTCGAATAAGGAACTATGAATAAGTTATGGTTGGTTCATTCCCACAAGACCAATTCCCTGAAGACCAACTCCCACGAGGCCAATTCACAAAAAAACAATTCCCCTTAGACCAACTGGTGTGTTCTACTTTAAAAATAATTCTATATCAATAATTTGATATATTTATAAATATTTATAAATGTATTTAATGTTATTGATATTCAAGCCTGAAAATGAGCAGCCTGTCATTTGCAGAATGGTTCACAAAGGGTAAATTTAGTGATGCTATCCTGCTGTGCAGGGTAGCATCACCAAATTCACCCTCTGGGCACCTCATTTTTCAGATGATAGTCTGCTCATTTTCTGGCTTGTCGATATTTTATAGATGTTGGTCAGATTTTTATAAATAATTGTTTTCCTAATTATCCTTAATCAACCCTTAATCAGAAACACTATGTAGTTGGTCTGAGGGGAATTGGTCTAGTGGGAAGACTCCTTATGGTTGTCACATCTCCAACCCATTCTGGAAATACGTAAAACTGAGAAAATAAGACAATATCGACGTCGCACCATGCAAAGGAAACTGCCATCTAAGAAATAACACCAAAAAAGCACTAATTTTGATAAAGCAATTCATGTCAGTCTTCACCGAGGGAAAGTATTCAATATGCCTAACACTCGTCTTAACATCGAACAAAACATACTAAAAATACCGAAAAATAGTGAAAGCCCTTCAAATATTGAAATTTTAAGTTCACACCCTAGAGTCGGTTGGGTTGGGGTCTGGCCCGGATCGGCTGGGTTGGGTGAATGTGAACCAAATTGGGTTCATATTCGCCCGGCCCGGTTGATTTGGGTCAGTTTTCGGCCCAACGGATTTTGGAGTGTGGACACAGGTGGAAGTCTTCCCTTTTTGTGCGAGGTCTTGGGGTATATTCCTTATTTTGTCAGGGAGGTTATAAATTTTAAGGTTACGCTCTGGAGTCGGTTGGGTTGGGGATTGACCCGGATCGGCTGGGTTGAGTGAGTGTGAACCCAATTGGGTTCATGATCGCTCGGCCCGGTTGATTTGGGTTAGTTTTCGGCCCGACTGATTTTAGAGTATAGACACGCAATCAATTCATGCTCAGTTGACCGACAGAGAGACAGTTCCTGTTTTTTCGTATTTATCAAATATGTCGGAGCATAAATACAACAAACCCATGATAACTATTTCATCACTACTACTTCCACACCGTTTTCTAAAAAAGCTCCAGATCTTCCATTACTTATTAACTTTTACATTCCTGTTCTCATCTCCTTACTTTTCAGATTTCTCCATTAGCTGTAGTATTCGGGCTGAACCTGCGGGCAACACCAATGAAGGTATAACGATCCCACCCTTGAAAATTATACTTTTCTCTTTCAATCCATATGTAATTGATAATGGCTGATATCGTCACGTATAGAATAAGAGTGGGATCCTTTCTTCCTGTTGCTCAATCTGGTGCTGGCCACAGAAAGCGCTTGCAATTTTGTGACGTGCTGTTTGTGAACCTGCTTTGTAGCTTTGGCCTAAGGGGGGTTACAATTATGTGCATTCTCCTAAGTTTCCATGGCTATCTGGCGTGCCAGGAAAGTCATGCTGTCACCTTTTCTTCTAAAATAAATATAGGCGAACGTGAAGGACTTGCAAAATACCCCTGTAACTGGCTCAAGATTCTCTTACTCCTATGTGGCGACGTAGAAAAGAATCCAGGACCGCGTCTTCAATCGTCCATATCATCCGAATTGATTGGATCGGACGAGGACGAGATAATTTCATCACAACGTCCTGACTTGACGTTGTTTCATATGAAAATTCAAAGTTTTAAACCCAAACTTGACATTATACGTTGCGAAATTACAAACTATGATATTTGCGTCTTTACTGAATCGTGGCTAAGTGAGGCCGATAGTAACTCCGACTTAGAGATTCCTGGCTACCACGAACCAATAAGATATGACAGAAAAACTAGAGGCGGGGGGATAATAATTTACATTAGGAATACACTCTCATTCAAACGTTGTCCAGATCTTGAATTGGACAACTTGGAGTGCGTGTGGTTACAAGTCTTCAATCATAACAAAAACTTTCTTCTTGGGTCATTTTATCGACCACCCAACACAGATAATAACACATGGGATTTGATCTCAACAACAATCGAACGGGCTTTAGACAAACAAATGCAGCATGTTGTTATTACCGGTGACTTTAACGATGACCAACTAACCTTCCAACGCGGTCCTGTTCAAAATATTCTACAAGAGTACAGTCTGCATCAAGTTATTAAAGAACCGACATTTTTTACAGAAACTTCGAACTCCTTACTTGACTTGGTAATGACAAATGACCCCGAATTCATCATCGGCCAAGACGTCGGCGATCCTTTTTATGCAGAACTTGTCCGCTACCACTGCCCAGTTATAGCCAAACTTAAATTTCCAACCAAGCGTCGACAGACCGTTCAACGCCAAATATTCTTGTATGCCGATGGTAGTTTTGTAGACCTCAATCGTGAAATTAATGAAACTAATTGGGATGAAATCTTGGCAGTTCAAACCCCATCAGACATCGTTGAAAAGCTAGTAACCCGTCTTAAGAATCTTATCGTGAAACATATTCCAAATAAGCTTATTACAATCAGACCAAACGAACCACCCTGGATGAACGTAGGAATTAGACGTCTTCTCCGCCAAAGGAAACGTTTACACCACCTAGCCAAGCAGAAAAATACCATGTCGACCTGGGAAATGTATCGTAAAAAAAGAAATGAGACAACATCTGCGATACGCATTGCAAAAAATAAATTCCATGAGAAAATTGAAAATACTTTGAAATCGCCTACTACCCCTCCGTGTACATGGTGGAAAACCCTAAAGCAACTCTTTTCTAAACCATCTTCAGATATTCCAAATATTTTACATTTTGGCCGACTGTTATCTTCGGACGAAGAGAAGGCTGAAGCTTTTAACAAATATTTTTCTTCGATTTCAAGTGTTAACTCTTCTACTGCTTCACTTCCAAACCAAACGTTCGACCCCAGCCGCCCGACTATTGGCTTTATAACGCTTGAGGAAGAAGAAGTTGAACAAGCCCTACAGGCAACCAAAGCCTCGAAAGCGTGCGGACCTGATCAGATCAGCCCGAAAATACTTAAAGAATGCGCTACCAGCCTATCTAAACCCTTGACCAAACTTTTTAACCGTTTTCTTGAAGACGGTATAGTTCCACAAGAATGGAAAATGGCAAATGTCATTCCAATTTTTAAGAAAGATTCCCCTGAACTTGTTGCAAATTATCGTCCAGTTTCACTTTTGAGTTGCATCGGGAAAGTATTCGAGAGATGTGTCTCAAAACGGGTGACAGAATTTCTTGAATCTAACGCCCTCCTGACAAGATTTCAATCTGGTTTTGTATTAAATGATTCTACAGTAACCCAGCTAAGTGAAATCTATAATACAATCAGTTGTGCCTTGGATGAAGGAAAAGAAATTAGGTTTATCTTTTGTGACATAAGCAAGGCCTTCGATAGAGTTTGGCACGAAGGATTGCTTCACAAACTCGAAAAAATAGGTATCACAGGACAGCTCCATACTTGGTTCAGGTCTTACCTAAGTGGTAGACAACAACGCGTCGTTATTAACTCAGAAACTTCAAGGTGGGAAAATATAAGCGCCGGTGTCCCCCAAGGATCTATTCTCGGTCCTATTCTTTTCCTGATTTACATCAATGATATAGTTGATGATATATTTTGCAATATTCGTCTATTTGCAGATGATACATCATTGTACCTCATTGTGGAAGATCCTGTGCGTGCGGCGGAACTTCTAGCTAGGGACATAAATAAAATTGAGAAGTGGGCCAAACAATGGCTTGTAGACTTCAACCCCGCAAAAACAGAGTCACTTATAATATCTCGAAAGCAATCAGAAATTTCGCACCCATCTCTAACAATGTCACAAACAACTATCAAAGAAGTTGAAAGTCACAAGCATCTCGGTTTATCTATAAACAACCACGGCACATGGGGGAAGCACATTTCAGAAATAACATCAAAGGCTTGGAAGTGAATATATCTTCTCAGGAAGCACAAGTTCAAATTGGATCGTAAGACCCTCGAGAAGATATATTTCGCTTTTATACGCCCGGTTCTCGAATATGCTGACACAGTTTGGGACAACTGCCTTCTGACTGAGGCAGCTGAACTAGAAAAAATTCAGCTCGAGGCAGCGAGAATAGTCACAGGCGCAACGCGTAGCACTAGCAAAGCGTTGCTATATGCCGAAACTGGATGGGAAACGTTGCAGACCCGCCGAAATAAACATAAGCTGAAACAATATTTTAAAATGTACCACCATCTCGTGCCTGAATATCTTTCGAATCTAATGCCTCGACAGTCTTCAGAATCCCACAATTATAATTTGCGCAACAATTCTGATCTCACCATCCCTTTTTGTCGAACTAGCTCACATCAAAATTCCTTTATTCCAGCAACTACCAGACTCTGGAATTCTATTCCCTCAACCATCCGCGAAAACAACTCATTGAGTCAATTTGTTTCATTTATTAACAGCGACAGAATTCTAGTACCGAGTTTTTTTTATCACCACAAATCTCGTAAATCCCAGATATATCATTGCCGATTACGTTTGGGTTGCAGCAACCTAAACGAACACCTGTTTAACAATCATTTGACCAGTTCACCCCTATGTGGTTGTGGGGAACGTGAAACAGTCCAACATTTCCTTCTTGAGTGTCCCCTTTATCAGAACATAAGGAGCATTACCCTTGATACCTTGCCCTACACAGCAGACAGACAGTCTCTTATATGGGGGATTTCAGTACAGTATTGACACAAATCGGTCAATATTTGAATGCCTTCATAAATTTATCGAAGCAACCGGTAGATTTGGTCGATAGTGAACTGAACTCACTAACAGTTAGGTATGGGGACTTTCTAATACTTACCTTTCTATTATGGTGGAGGACGGGTGTTTGCTGGGGTGCCCTCGGGATGGGGATTCCAACCGCCGATTCTTCAGCTGATAGTTTTCCTGCCTTGTTATATTGTTTTGTATAATTAACTAAATAGCCGGATGGAGTCCACGTCCCGGGGCCGTCTGGGTTGTGGTCCGCTCGTCACATACTGTTAGTACCCTTTCTGTGACTTGTTTCCAGACGATTGTTCGATAGCTACACAGCATACGGCCTACCCCTTCAGCCCGAACTACAGTACTTTCTTTCCCTTCTATTTCTATTGTCTTATGTACCCTTCTTACTCACTTTTGTTTCTCTCATCTTTTTAATGCAGAAAGGAATATATCACACATAGCGATATGTGTCAGTGGATTGAGTGTTTCGCCATGAATTGCTATTCTGTAAATTAGTGTCATATATTGTTTGGAAACAGCTTACATAAGCATTGAGCTTGCTGCTGGATCCATTTTCATGTTATATCCTATTCTTCATTAATGTTTTGATTCTGTATTGTATTCCTTAACTGAAATAAAATACTGTTCATTCAAATATTGATTGAAAAATAATGATTTGTAGTTGGAATATGTGACTACCAAGAGCCTCAGTTAGATAATTTACAACTAGGAGAGTGGTGACCAAACGAAATTCTGCATTTTAAAACCTGTAGTTGGAAATTTTGACTCAACGAGAGGGTTCTAATGAAATTTCACTCTTGTTGGAAATTATGTAGTGGTAGTGGGAATTTTGCCTACCAGGGGAGGGGGTGCAATTGGAAATGTAGAAGTGAACACCTACCTCCCCCTTCCCATCCAAGACTACTCAGCAGCGTCCCTATTTGGAAGACACACATAAGAATTGTTACCTGGCATGAACAACAACACCAGAAATCAGAAATGATAAAAAATGATGGCCGAATGTACGCTGGTCCCTCAAGCCAGAAGTACCAGGATTAATTCCCGACAGAGGAAAGTTCACGAGCTATCCGGACATTCTCTGGCACCATCAACAGTTTGGCGGATGTTGTCACTGCGTACCGTCCTACCAAGTGGAAACGTAAAATTTCTGTCGCCTGTGTGAAGAGGCACACTCCGTGCTGGCCAAAGATCCCTTCGTAGTAGTCGCGACGAGTAAGGCCATGAAATTGCCACTGCGGTGGTCATCCCACAATAATCGACGTAATACCCGAAAGGTCGTACAGCAATTGGGTAAATCGCTTTGTGTCTACTTAACCCTTTACCTAACGAATCGGCTGCATCCGTCGGCGTAATCTACAAATTTAGCAGCTGAAAAAAAATGTATTTTTTAAATAATATCAACAAAACCATATCATGGGACTCCTCATTGGAACGAGCTCGTCGAGCTCGTTCCAATGAGGGGGTCACATGATATGGTTTTGTTGAAATTTTTTGGAAAAAAATTAAAAAACAACAACTGAAATAACAAGGTGCAACGTCACCGGTATCCCCCGCTGAGAAGTAGTTAACTAACCAGAAACCATAAAAATTGAAATTTTCTGAGTCAAAATGTCGAATAAACCCCATAGCTGTAGAAAAAATGATTGAACAAAACCCGTTACTTGTGAATATCCTTTCCCCATGATGCTCTATCAGCATACCAAAGATCATTCAAATCACATGTACTAAACGAGATGGGGGCGCGGTAACGTTGTGGTAACCGGTTCTCGTCAGATCACCGAAGTTAAGCAACGTCGAGCCCGGTTAGTCCTCGGATGGATGACTGACTGAGCGATCGATTCGGACTCCCGCGTTGTGTCCTTGGGCAAGGCGCTTAACCCCGATTGTCCACATGGGGGCACGATGACGCCGTGTACTAAGGCGCACTGCACGTCGATGGTACGCACGTCTTCAACCAGTCTAACCTTGCCTGTTCTACTGTGCGGAGTTACGATGTTGGGGAGCTGTCAGCTTCTCGTCGTTGCTCGGTGGTTTTCTCCGGATACTCCGGCTTCCTCCACCCGTAAAACTGTCACGATCATGATTAGCCATTGTGCATAAGTATGTGACCTTAAACACCAATAAATAAATAAATAATACTTAACAAGATACAGAGGTCTAAAGCTGTCACGAATGGACTGACTCCATTTCTAGATCCCCAGTAAACTTCGTTTTGGTGGGGGATATTAAATTTTTGATATCATGTGCGTTGGGTAAATGGTTAAAAAGCGAGAATAAAGCACCATGTAATAATAATAATAATAATAATAATAATGATAATGATAATAATAATAATAATAATTTTAGACGAAGGTCTTGAGAAGTGCAGGCAAATTCAAAAGAAGAGTTATTGAAAGTGCAGGAATGTATCTTTTCAGAGGCAATAAACTAGTACATATATTTTACATTTTAGGTTACACTACTGGATCCAAAGAAAAGTATGAATATCAACATTTTTCTGAAACAGTTCAGAAAAAACAATGAGGAAATTATTGAAATGTTGAAGAAAGGCAATGCCAGAGCGTTTGGAGCGGAAAAACTGAAGAATCTGGTTAAAATACTGCCAACTATAGAGGAGGTATATGTTATTACTTTTATTTTGCCGGTCGTTAGGAATCAATGAGGTCAAATTGTATTTATGTGATCGAAAAGATTCGTAAAATCACTTTGACGTCATAAAAAAGTGATCGGCCGATTCCGAGGAGTCAAAAAATTGAAATTCTTCCACGACTTTCAGAAAATTTGTGTTATGGAGCAGTGTTTATTTATAGTCATATTCGGGTGGATGTCGGTCAAAGATTGAATAGATATGGGAAAACTTTGCAATCTGAATTACTTTGTGAACCTCCCAAACAACAAATGGTTTAAAATGACGTTTAACCATGTATGGTTCGAGCAATTGTTCATGGAGCAATTACTCTCTTGGCTCTTTGGCTTATTTGA
Source organism: Pictodentalium vernedei (assembly GCA_031216915.1). Lineage (NCBI taxonomy): Eukaryota > Metazoa > Mollusca > Scaphopoda > Dentaliida > Dentaliidae > Pictodentalium > Pictodentalium vernedei. Next base: position 58,348,623 of record CM062297.1, read on the forward strand.
GAAAAAAGCCTTACTTACGGAATGCCTTTTAGGCCCTAGAATCCCTTTTTTCTGAAATGAGTCGAAGAGTCGTTCGAGGAGTCACTCGAACGAGCAATTGCTCTATGGCTCATTTGCTCGATGGAATTCGAGTCGTTCGAGCAGTATGTGGAGTCACTCGATCGAGCAATTGCTCTAAGACTCATTTGCTCGATGAGCTTCGAGTCGTTCGAGCAATTGCTCATGGAGCAACTACTCTCTCGGCTCTTTAGCTTATAAGGGGTATTTGGGATAGGTATGCCTTGTGATACAGGTAATAGTATCCTCAGATAAGTATCCTATAAATGGTATCCTCGATAGGTATCCTCAAATAATACAATACCGCGCCACAGATATCCTCAAATACTGAAAAGAGTCGAAGACTTCTCGAACGAGCAGTTCTCTATGGCTCATTTGCTCGATGGAATTCGAGTCGTTCGAGCAGTATGTGGAGTCACTCGACCAAGCAATTGCACTAAGGCTCATTTGCTTGATGAGCTTCGAGTCGTTCGAGCAATTGCTCATGGAGCAATTACTCTCTTGGCTTATTGGCTTTGGGAATGTTTTTTGATATACACAAGGGAGATAACTCTGCATACATATTATGGGAAATCAAGCAATCTGGTTGGTTAGTTATAATCCATATAAATGATCTACATAAATGAAACAACAAGAGTACTTGGAATAGGGTCAGAACTAACAAGAATAGACCAGAATAACTAAATATAGTAATAATAAGCAAAGCTGTTCCAACTAATAGGCTCTTCCACGCTACTGGAGTATACTCCGGAACAAAGGAACATGACCAGATAGACGAAAAACTATTGTATATATAGATAGAAGCAGAGAATTCTGAAAGAATTCGAAATAGTAAAACTTGTCGGGTTGTTTGGTTAATTAAACGAGGATTCTGGGAAATTGTAAATCATAAAATTACTCTTCTACAAAGGAACACACCCACCGGTACCCTCTTGGTACTATAGCACTACACCGATAAATTGGGGAAATAAAGTCAATTTCGGTGATTTGGAGGGATTGTCGGGTTGTTTGTGGTAATTCTGTGAATCGGGAAGTTACTCTTCTACAGGAACATACCCTCCGAATATACCCCCCGTCTTGTTGTAAGACTTTAGGACACATAGCAACCACGTGCTGCCATAGAAACCAAGATGGCGGCCTCCAGTATACAAAATGAACGACGGAAACACGTATCACCCTTACAACACGCGCTGCGCATGCGCACTAGGACCACGTATCACTATGGAGACGACGTCACAAGATGGCCGCTCACGCGGGTTACCATGACAACCAAACATGGCACCACCAGGTCACGTGACTATGACGTCACATATGAGAACCCCCATGAGATCTCCCCAATAGGGCACGATCTCCACATCTCCTACTACTGGCGAGGAAAGAGTGTGCGAAATGTGTAATTTATGAGTAAAGGAGTCCCTGGAACATTTCATTCTAGAATGCCCCCAAATATTTGCCAAGTAGAATAAGATTTCTTAGAATACTAATAGAAAAAAATGGGATGAAAACCTGAAGGATAAGTGGATGGGGAATGACACGAGGGAAAGGGTCAGTTTTATAGTTAGGGAACTTGAGAAAGCGCTGGTGGTAGGAATTATGACTGAATGCTGGGAGAATAGGAGGGAGAATGTGGAAGGAACAGGCCGGTGAGGAACGGGCTAATGTAGGCTTCCTCGTTAGAGGACCGCGGGAAAGCCGAAGAATTATTATTTCTCCCCCACTATTCGTGAAACATACGAGTGTCCCGGGTGTTTTTGGATGCGAGTGGAAAAAATTAATGACTTCCAAAACCGGTTGATGTCTATGACAAAAATGGTCATTTTTTTATGACAAAACCTGTCGAGTTTTATTACAAAACTCGTGACCTCGGCTTGTGAACGAATGACAGTTTCAGCGCACCGAGTGCGCACAGGGACGATGTGGGATTTGAAATTCCTTGCGACCCGGATAACTTTATTTGCCAATGAAGTCACTCAAACCAAATAATATTCTTGGCACTCATTTCCGGAAGACGGAAGTGAGTGCCAAGAATATTCTATGGTTTGAGTGTGCGCATTTGTGGTAGAGGAGTGGGGTCAGCCCTTGTGAGCGAATGAAAGTTTCAGCGCGCCAAGCGCGTACAGGGACGATGTGCGAATTGAAATTCCTTGCGACCCGAATAACTTTATTTGCTTATGAAGCCGCTCAAACCAAATAATATTCTTGGCACTCACTTCCGGAATATTATTTGGTTTGAGTGTGAGCACTGGCGGTCGGATAGTGGGTCAGCACCCCGCCCCCCCCCCCCCCCCCCCCCCCCCCCACACACACACACACACTCACACTCCTCGTCGACCTCGAACTGGAAGGTGACTGTAGGAATTGTGCATATCTACAACAATTCTGCTCTGGCTTTTTACTTAGAGACGTAAGAATATTTGTGGTAATACTGAAGCTGCAGTTCAATGGTTGTTTTGAGAGGAGAAAAAGAAACCCGAACAGGTAGCTGGTTTGGGAGCAGCCCCAGCATATTATCCATAACGGTTATAAAAAGGAAGAAATCCCCCAATATGTGTTTTTGAAAGGTGGGGTTCATCCATCAGCCTTTGAGGGAGAGTGAATACTGAATATTGGCCATCTGGTCTGCCTTCAGAGGGAGCAGATGACGTGGTAGCGAAAACAAACTGGCGATTTTATTACAAAAACGGTAAAGTATGATAAAACGTGGCAATTTTTGTTACAAAAGTGGAAGCTATGACAAAACTTGTCAGTTATATATTACACAAGTGGGCGTGACATGCCAATACTATAGTATCCACATTACAGCAGTATATGAACAATATTCCCTCCACATTGAATTTGAAAATGACGTGTTGAAGGTGCCAGCACTTCAATGATTTCCCTTGATAAAATAAACTTTTAAAGTGTTTCACAGAAAATCTCTTTTTCAACAAGAAAACATACATCCGTAATGAGTTGTTTTAATACGGGAGATTACTGAACAGATTCTTATTTTTACGGCTTCCTGTCTGACAACTACTACTTGGTTCGGTCAGATAAGCTTAACACGTAATACTCTGATATTAAAATGCCGAAATTTCAAACAGCATTTTCCCCACAGTGCAAACAGGAATTTACCCAATTAGATCTTGTTCTGGCCTATATTACAGAACAGTCGCCGTGACTGGTCGTAAACCATGCCGGTTTAAAAGGAATGTTCCGCGGAATTATAGTCCTAGGTCTAACATTTCTAGGAATAGTAGTCCGGCGGACCTATGCCAATTATAGTCCTAGGTCTAACATTTCTAGGAATAGTAGTCCGGCGGACTACTATTCCTAGAAATGTTAGACCTAGGACTATAATTCCTGTCACACCGGGTCAGTGATGTCCACACATGCGTTTACATGGTAATAAATTTCTCATCACCAACAAAATTTTAATTTTTGAAGCACCGGGTTGTACCCGGTGCTTCATTAATTAATTTTTTTTATCATTATTCCTATGATTGGTGTTTGGAATCTAATATTATTGCATCCGTGGAAATACCGGATACCCATAGGGTACATAGGACATTCTAGAACTCAGGCGACGTTATATGTCCTGTCTTTGGAGACACACCTGGTCTGAGAAACACATAAACTCGTGCTGTCAGATATCAGGGGGCGCGGTGGCTCAGTAGGTAGAGGTACAGGCTGCAAGCCGAGAGATCCTCCGTTCGAATCCGACCTGTGGCAACCGCGTTGTGTCCTTGGGCAAGACCCTTCACCCCCATTGCCCATGTGGGGGGCACGGTGACGCTGTGCACTAAGGCGTACTGCACGTCGATTGTGCACCTGTCTTCAACCGATGCTAGCCCTGCTTGTGTGGAGTTAGTATGTTGGGGAGCCGACAGTTGCTCGCCGTTGCTCGGTGGTTCTCTCCGGGTACTCCGGCTTCCCCTACCCGCAAAACTGTCATGGTCATGATTAGCCATTGTGCAGAAATATGACCTTAAAACACCAATGGATAAATGGATAAATGTCAGATATCCGTATGTTGTCTCAAAATGCGTGATCAGGTGAAATCAAAAGTGGTTAAAGAATTTTCATCCACTGTTGTCACTCACTCCGATCAAACATTGGAAGAGCGGAGTAGGTCAGGGCATATTGTCCGAACCTACCCCACTCCAATCACTTTCGAAAAACAAGGTCAACACTGACAATCATTTTTATGTCATAAATACACTACACAACAACCTTTCTGGTGAACAACATATCAGGCGGAACGATTTTCAAAGTGTGTGTGTGTTGGGGGGGGGGGGGGGGGGGGTGCTGGATGGGACAATGGATGGTGATCGGTATGACGGGACGACCATGGTTCGGCCCGTTGTACGAAAAGTTTAAATTCTAGGGTCTCAAAACCCCCATTTCCATGCATCTGAGCTGATATTTTGAGATTTTTCAGGGGATGTATTTGAAAGATTTCACACTTTGAGAGCCGTTAAAAAACGTCGGTAAAGCATACAGGTGAGGTCTATTTATCAGCTTTGGTCGTAACGACCAAAGCTGATAAATAGACCTCACTTGCATGCTTTACCAGACCTTAACAGCAATTATACTGTCTGTGGATTATCTTGACTGAGGGTGGATTTGGTACTTATATGTCTGTAAGATTCCAATCTACTTCAGGTAACCGATTTATTAACAGACTGTATACATTTTAGCGTTTGCTGCCACTTACTGCAAAAAATGATCTGAAACCCATCGAATCTGAACCAGTACGAGAGAAACATAGCTGGCGAAAAGATGGGGGAGGCTCTGGATCCGTCCCTTGTTTCACCAGTCATTGATTGAGTTAAAATATATGCATACAAAAAAACATGGCGCGGCAAAAAAAGTGGAGGGGTTAACCTCCCCCCTCCCCCGGTTTCACCACCCCTGCCAGAAAAAAACCTTTCAGAACTGTATAAAAAATTCCAGATTCCGATATTGTAGAATTTACATCAGAACCACTTACCAAAACAGTTTTTTCATTAGCTTCTGCTAACAAAATGGCTTTCACTGATGGACTGTCGGTATCTTTTCATCCAATCAAACTGTTCTTTACAGATACATTCCATGCTGTATGCTAAGTGTCCGGACCATTCCCCTGTCCGAACCATCCCCGCTCTCCCCTATAATAACTGGGGTCCATGCGGTTGATTTAGGTTTTGTATTTGTCAGCAGTCAGCCTCGTTTGAATTTTGGTATCATTTATTCTTGTAGGCTGATGTTTTACAGAACTATGAAGGAGACATTCAGAAACTTGGGAATGCAGAACAGTTCCTGCATACTTTGATACAGGTGCCAGCTTATAAAGTGCGAATCGAGGCTCTCATTCTCAAGGGCGATTTCAATTCATTGATTGGTGCTATTCGTCCAAACATCCAAATTTATACAACATGCTGTCGCCGACTATATGATAACAAAGGACTGAAAAGTTTCCTTCGATATGTGCTACACGCCGGGAATTTCATCAATAAGGTATTTCATCATTTGTAATCCTGAGTGTTGCGAAATGTGAATTGTTTGAAACACGGTATAATCAAAAGATTGAGATACAAGTACAGGCGCGTAGCCAGGGTACCAAGGTTAGGGGGCACGAGTAATATCTAGGGGGGGGGGGGGGTGCTAGTTCAGCGATCTAAACGTAGTGGCTGCCCCACTATGAAGGGTGGGGGGTGTCCGCTACTTTTTGATCGCTAACCACTGGGGGGAGGAAGAAGACAGAATAGGATCACGTATCGGCTAGATGAGGGCGAGCACCAGAGGGGGGACACCCCTATCGTTAAATGGGGGGGGGGGGGGGGGGTCCCCAGGAAAGATTTTGAAATTCGAGACGAAAAACAACATTTCCTTGACTCTGAATCCGTTTGTGTCTATAATTTATAAGTTGTGAAAGGCAACAATAATCAGGCCACATCACCTGAGGGGTGAGGGCATGCCTTAAATGGGGGGGGGGGGGGGGGTTGTGACCCTCAGCCACCCCCCACACTCAGGCTACGCCACTGTACACGTATGTTTTTACGTATTCCCCCATTTTTACAACTTATTTACATGAGCCTGTTAATGTTGCCGGTATATTAAATCACGCACACTTTAAACTCTTTAGGTGTTATATAAGGAAGAGAAATCGGCTGACTTTGAAATTTCCAATCTGATATACCATAAATATATATTAAATATACACAAAGTATGCATCAAAATGAAGGTTATAATGTATACAAAACGAAAATATATGCAATCAACCCACAGAGCTGACAGAAGGCACCAGTGGTTCCTGGACGTTTGCTATAGTGCTCAAACGACTAGTGAATTCCAAAGTCAGCTAGTCAATACCCAAAAGTCAAGTCGACTTCGACTAGTCATTAGTGATAACCTGTCTCCTTATAACAGTGCTGGTGTTCCGGTAGAGTGCTGAATGTCCAAATTTGGCTTCACTTGGGCATTCATATACAGCAACTTACTGGAACATTATTCTGTTAATGTGCTTCTAATTATGCTAAGAGTGAAATTATATAGTCTCATTTAATTTGCCTTGTTGCGATTATGGGAGAGTGCCAAAAGGCACTCTCCCATAAATTGCAACAAGGCAAATTAATAACATATCCTGATAGCCCAAAATAATTCAGCACTCTACTAGTACCAGTTAAAACAAACTACTATCACTACTATTAGATGGCAATAGATGTATACATTGATTGCCCAATATTGCTGTTCAAACTGTCTGACAGTGGCACAGAAGGGATACTGTTTACTCCCCCGACTTGTCGACTGCACAATTGAGAGTCGACTACTGGTTTGCCCAGAGTCGACTAATCGTTTGAGTACTAGTTTGCTACAGTATTCGTACCTGAACAGATAATCAAGTTATATTTCACGAGAACAACTCGTGTCTAAATATGCTTCAAATATACAAGAACAAAGCCAGGAAATCAAAATTCTTCAAAATGCAGTGATGGAGCTGCGTGTGTGGTAAACTCCAGAAGACTCGGCTCTGTTTTGTTTTTATTTGTTTACATTTCGGCCAAGGTAAACAGGACCGAAAAAAACACCGATATACAATGCCGTCTAAAATCTAATAATGAGACAGGTCGACTCCACACAACGCATTTTGATTATTATGAAATGGAGATTGCACAGTTACCATATTACTCACATGGTACCTTGACACCTGTTAGAATTTCTTAGAATCATGCGATTGTTTTTCGATTAAAATTTGTGGTATTACGTGACATTCACATGTCCGTCGGCCATGGTACCTTTCCTCAATAAAAAATGAAGACAGTGTTGGCCTTTCCTCAAGTATAGTTCTATCGCTGCACTGTAAAGTTTAAAATGCCTATATCCCTCCCTTATTTAGGGGAAAGCAGGAAGACGGCCAATCTGGCTGTGCCTTTCCCGCTGGTTTCAAACTTAATGGTTTGACATCTATATTTAATTGTACATTTCGTGTAAATTGTGTTTTATTTGTTGTTTTCTGGTGAATAAAAAAATATATTTTTCACTATCAATTACAGAGGCTTATAATAAGAAAATTTGAAAAAATATTAAAAATTGGAATTTTGTTAACCACTTTTCTGGCACGATTAGATGATATTTTGAATAATGTTTATTGATAGAAAAATAAATAATAATACAAAATCTTCACCTGGAAAGGGGACGTGACAACCGTTACTTATTACCAGTTCCTTATTCGACATTCGTTATCAACCGATAAAATCGGTTGATAACGAATATCGAATAAGGAACTGGGAATAAGTAACGGCCGTCACGTCCATAACTGCAAATAGGTATTCCAAAATGTATACTTTATTATGAATTCATGAAAGAAAAGCGAATTTCCATCAAAATCTGCTCAACATTAACATCCTTTTGTATCCGTTTCTTCATTTCGCAGGGTAGTGGTTCCGGTAATGCTGCTGGGTTCCGAATTGCATCCTTGAATAAACTCATCATGACAAAATCCAACATTCCACAAATGACATTGCTGCATCATGTGGTTACAGAGGCAGAGAGACAGAACGTAATGGCAGACACTTTATCTTTTGTTGATGAATTGTTGGAATCACTCCAAAAAGTTTCCAGGTGATAAACCAATTTAGAACGTAGTTATTCATCGCAGTTTGTTTTCTAAGGTGCAGTGGTGACTGACACGAATGTTGTCATTTGGAAGGGTATGGATACGAAGGCATAGTGCCGATTCAGAGACCAGCCATTAAGTTATCAACGATGGGGTGGGGGTAAGATTTGAATGGACTGAGCTCCTCCTGTTTTAAAAATACTCTGTTCGAACACAACTCAGGGACGAACCCATGATTCTGGGTTAGGGGTGGGGGCAGGTCAGAGAGGCCCTGCTTGAGCTTCTTTACAGTGTTCACGGTGCCAGGTGTCAGTTCAGCTAGTTGCGCTAAAACCTTTTGCCTTGGCGCCAAAAAATACAAAAACAAATATTTCATTACGCCCAGTACAAGGCGATTGTCAGCTGGCAATAAGGTGTAAACAATAACGGATTTCCACGAAACACTCCCAAATTCAGCAATTTTGTCATTACCCCCGGTTTCAGACGGGCGCATTTTGAACGAAACTAATCTAATTGAAGGGAGCACGGTGGCTCAGTGGTAGACTGTTGGACTTCTATGCTAGACGTCCCGAGTTCGATCCCCGTCCGGCACGACACGCGTTGTGTCCTTGGGCAAGGCACTTTATCCCGGTTGCCTACATGGGGGCACGATGACGCCGTGTACTAAGGCGTACTGCGCGTCGATGGTGCACATGTCTTCAACCGGTGTAACCCTGCTTGGACAGAGTTAGAATGTTGAGGAGCTGACAGTTGCTCATCGATGCTCGGTGGTTCTCTCCGGGTACTTCGGCTTCCTCCACTCGTAAAACTGTCACGGTCACGATTAGCCATTGTGCTTAAGTATGTGACCTTAAACACCCAACAAATAAATAAATAAATCTATTTGTATTAAATGCATCTCCACAGGGGTGTGATTTTTCAGTTGTTTATCTGATTTCAGTTTTTTTCTTACCCAATTACATATTTTTATTTTTTTAAATTTACATGAAAATGGTCCTTCAGACCATTTTCATGTAAATTCAAAGAAATAAATTCCTTCCAAAAGCATTATTTCTAAAGGACTTCAGCTATACGGGGATATAAAGCTTGATTTTGAAACCATTCCACCATGCAAATGTGATTTCATTTTTTCTTTCATCTGGTCCCAATCACACCCCTGATCTCCAGTCGCGCACAATACCCATTGACTAAGACACAGGCATTGTCGTCGAATCATCCACTTCCTTACGACAGTCTCCTTGGGTTGTTAACTCTTTCCATGGCGGACCCTGTTTGGGCATTTCTAACACACAACCAATTTGAATCAATTGTAAATTTGGTTCCCTGCTCTTCAACAGGAATTTCCTAATTGGAGTAAACCGGCATGCAAATGATAATATCCGAACACAACCGATCATCGGCGGAACATTATAAGTTATTGTGATGAATTGACGGTATCATGGTCTGAGGTTTGCGGCTCGGAGCTTATGTTCAACCGAGACGCGAAGACCTCAGACCATGTTACCGTCAATTCATCACAATAACGTGTATGTTCCAATAGACACTTCCGATAGCCCAACACCTACATCGTGAAACACGAGAGGCTTATTTACTAAACTTGTGATCGTTAAAAGTTGCCTTGTTCAAGGCAACTTTTAACGATCACAGGTTTAGTAAATAAACCTCCCGTGTATCCACGACAGCACTGGATAAATAATCAATAAACCAGATAACTCATTCCATCTTAGTTCAAATCGTAAATCAGTTGTAATTTAAACAACACTTCATCCGGAACCGCTTATGCTGCACACGTGAAACATCCAGAAAAATGAAGCGGCTTGCTAGTCACTCCGTTGATGAAGCAGTTACGAAACGGGCGACGTCATTGCAAATATTTCGCGTTGTGACGTCAGACGGTAACATTTGCCACTTGAACCGTAAACATGGAATATACTAAGCGAGCTCTCGTCCAATCAGAGGAGGAGGATTTTAGTGTTATTGGAACATTAGATTACATTCGTTGCAAATTCGATTGTCTGAATTCAACGACACCTCAAATCTTATAAAAGCATTAAACGCGTCGCCCTCAGACGAAAATTCGTCTGGAATGTAACTTAAAGATTTTATTTGATTGAGACAGGCGAATAATCGTCGCATATAATTCAAATAGAACCTAATATTAGATTAGATTCGTCCAAAATGCGTCCGTCTGGGGTAAGGTGTTAGTAGAAATAGTGTTTGGACAAAAACTTAACGTTAATTGAAAGTGAGTGGTAATTGGGTATTGCTTTTTTCTTCAATAAAACGTTGCATTGTAAGTTTTCGACTTTACAAAAGGTGGGATTTATTAGATAAATATTTCATACCATCGCGACTCACTCGCGACGGTATGAAGTTTTTATCTTATTAAATTATGCCTTTTTGTAAAGACTCGCGACCCATTAAGCCCAGTTGATTAGCAGTAATTAGTCGATTAATCAGTTATTATATAACTTAGGTGATCATCCTTTTCGCCTAACGACGTTTTCGTCAGAACTGTCGGATTTTTTCCGTGACCGATTGTCCGTTCATTTTTAGCTCAACTCTGGCGAAGCCAAATTTGAGGTATTGGCATGGCCCGTCGTCCGTCTGTTCGTCCGTCGTGCCGTCAACACGGCTCGGGCTAGAGGCCGTATTTATAAACCGATCTTTACGAAACTTCTTGGGTACCTTTGTTATCACCGTGGGACGAGAACGAGTGTTTTGGGGTGCGGTCCGAAATTCAAGATGGCCACCGGCAGCCATTTTGTACTTTAGTTAGTGCAATCAGTTTTTTTTTACAGAACTTCTATATGAAACTTCTGATTTGAATAAATTTTTCTATGAATGTTTAGTAACATGGAATACATTACATATAATACGGGTTTTTTCTCGTGCAGAAATTATGCAAATTAGATGAACTTTGATTTATTCAGTGCTACTTATACACTGTAAGTGCACATGTCAATACGTCTGGAGCTGGAGGCTGTATTTATGAACCGATCTTCATGAAACTTCTTGGGTACCTTTGTTATCACCTTGGGACGAGAACGAGTGTTTTTGGGTGCGGTCCGAAATTCAAGATGGCTGCCGGCGGCCATTTTGTACCAAAATTAGGTACAATCAGTTTTTGGTACAGAACTTCTATATGAAGGTTCTGATTTGAATAAATGTTTGAATGAATGTTTAGTAACATGGAATACATCACATATAATACGGGTTTTTTTTCTCGTACAGAAATTATGCAAATTAGATGAACTTTGATTTATTCAGTGCTACTTATACACAGTAAGTGCACATGTCAATACGGCTCGGGTTAGAGGCTGTATTTATGAACCGATCTTCACGAAACTTCTTGGGTACGAGAACGAGTGTTTCTGGGTGCGGTCCAAAATTCAAGATGGCTGCCAGTGGCCATTTCGTACCGAAATTAGGTCCAATCAGTTTTTTGTACACAACTTCTATACGGCTTAGGCTAGAGGCCGTATTTATGAACCGATCTTCACGAAACGTCTTGGGTACCTTTGTTATCACCTTGGGACAGGAATGAGTGTGTTTTGGAGTGCCTTTGTTATCACTGTGCTATGGGAACAAATATTTTGGGATTCAGTCAGACCCACTCTGGGACTCAAAGATTTCTTTTCTAGTTTAGCATCTGACTGTCGCCCACCTTTACAATACTTTACCTATACATTTGTTACAGGCTACGGTCAGTATTTATGTACAGACCGTTACAATACTTTATATGTAGCTTTGTTATCAGGTTATTACCTAGATGTTTGTCATTGCTGTGTCACATACTATACACGCACATGTCCTAACAAGTTGAGCTACAGTGTCATTGACACTTTCATTTTTAAATAATTGCAAAACTAGACCAATTTATGCGGAACGACGATTGAAAAACACCCCCTCCGTTCCATTAATGTTTTGGCACCAAACACTTTGTTTAGCACAAAATATCTTTTGGCGCCAGACAGCTTCGGGCCAGCGCGAACACTGCTTTTTTGCACATGACCAAAATATTTTCGAGCCAAAATAGTCACGCAGTTTTGTATAGACTCATTCAAGAAAACAAGCCAATTTATGACGACTAATAGGGGCCAATACAATAGAACTTCTACAACTGTATTTTCTAGAGTTGTATTTTCTACCTATTAATATAATTGACTAAAATGAATCATGAGCATTTTAAAAGATAAGGCAAATTGCCATATCTCTGAAAATGCTAATGGTTCATTTCAAACCATTTAGAGTACAAAAAATACAATTCTAGGAAATACAATTATAAAAGTTTTAGAGTATTGGCCCTTGATATTTCTTGTGTCATTTTTTTAATGTTATGTGGTCATTTTCTGGATACTTAAACCCTAAAAATACAATTGTAAAAGTTTTATAGTATTGGCTCCTGGTTGAACCCGGTGCTTCATTAATTAAATTTTAAATGATTATTCCAATATAATTAGTGTTAGCAATTTAATATTATTGGCTGCCGTACTGTAATGTAAACTAAACAGAGATGTGTAGAAGAAGTATGGCTTGTAATAAAAGTCTATGATTTGTCGAACTTAATCAGAATAGTTTTGGTCCCCCTAGTTGGGAAATTGCCATACCTTTTAAAATGCCAGTTATTGATTTTAGTCAGTTATATTAATAGACAGAAATTACAATTCTAGAAAATACAATTGTAAAAGTTCAATAGTATTGGTCCCTGGTCTCGATGCTGTGAAAGAAAAACTTAGTTACAAAAATATTTGTCTTTCCCCGTTTTTTGTTGGTTAATCCTTTTTAAAAAAAAATGTATCTTTCTGTCTCAACCCAGAGGTGGTGCCAGGGGGTACAACCCTCCGCCGAGTGCCCCCAGTCGGGGAATTCGGCCAAATTTGGGGAGATAAAATTATGCAAACACCATGGAGATAGAGATAATACACCCGACGACCCGATACACGTGCACAATAGGAATAACCCCGTGGACAAAAAAAAAAAAAATCAGTGGCATGAAACTTTCTACACAGTCACTGGTCAACACACATCTTGTCTGTATGGTGAGTTATATCGTACTTATTAAATTTGTGGCTTGTGGAACTAGGGTATCAAAACGGGTGTCATGGCGAATCGCCATGTCACCTGTTTTGGCCCCCTCGTTCCACAAGCCAAAACTTTCTTTGCGTTTTGTTTTTATACTCTCTGAGCCTTTAGAATCACGGATATTGCGAGTTTTTCCCAATTAAAACAAAGAGTTCTCCCACCGGGACGAACCTTGACCGGCTCGGTATGTTCGGGGACTCTCAAGCGCCCATGTCGGAGATCATAGCTCCCGCGTCGGAGGGGGGCGGGGGATCCTGGCGCCACCCCTGATGTTCCAATGCCCTTGATCTTTTACTAATACGCAACAAGGTGATTGAGCCCCCATAAAAGGTAATGAGCGAGTAAAAGGTTGAAGAGTTCTCTACACGTCGTTGAACAAACCTTCCTTCCTTCCTAAGTAAATAGTCGAGGAACTGAAAGGTTTCACTTTTTATCCCCCTAAAATTTAAATTTCGGGAGGATATTGTCGTGGCGCGGTGACCTTGAACTTTAATTTTCATCAGTGTTGGTTTCCGCTCTGTAATTAAAGTTCTGCTTGGCCGAATGAAGCCAAATCTGACATGTGGGTGAGGCATGGTGAGAGAATGAACCCTATCTATTTTGGGATCATTGTGCCAAAGGTCAAGGCCACTGTGACCTTGAACTTCAATTTTTATTAGTGTTGGTTTCTGCTCTGTAATTAAAGTTCTGCTCGGCCAACTGAAACCCAACTTGGCATGTGGATTAGGCATAATGAGAGGAAGAAGCCTATTTATTTTGAGGTCATTGTCCCAAAGGTCAAGGTCAAAGTGACCTTGACTATAAACATTTACCAGAGTTGGTTTTCTCTAATTGAAAGTTTGCTTGCCCGATCGATACTAAACTTGGCCTATGGGTTCAGCACAATGAAAGGAAGAACTCTATTTATTGTTTAGGTTACTATGCCAATGATCAAGGACACAGTGATCTTGAAATTGAAATTGTATCGATCGGAGCTGGTTTTGGCTCTCTTAATTAAAATTATGGCATCTGGGTTGAGCATAAGAGGAAGAACTCTACATATTCTTAGGTCATTGTGCCAAAGGTCAAAGTCACAGTGACCTTGAACTTGAAATTTTATCGGTCCCGTTTGAAACCAAATCAATATGTCATCAAATACAGGTAATCTTATCTTATTTCAGTAAATATTACCAACAGTGGATGTGTCAATTTAATGTAATATATTACCAAGGTTACTGTATCAGAGTGATTTTTCGGGGGGATTTACCACCCTTGGCGGCTCCCTCTAGTTTGTATTAAATATGGACAACATGTGAAATATTTCCCTTGACGAGCAAAACATTTGAATTTTCAGATATACCATTGACGGAATCACTGCTGAATTTAATCAGTTGCGTAACAGTATTAAAAAAATCCAAAGGCAGTTCGAAAATGTTGAGGATGATGTGAAACAGCAGTTCAAAGACTTTTTAGATGTAAGTTACAACATTTTTTTCAACTTTTATTCTCTTCGTAAGTTCAATAGAGAACAAACAAATTATGTTCAGGACAAAAAATATTTTTACGGGTGCCCGTAAAGCTGTAGAACAGGGGGCTCTGTAATTTATTTTAAAAATACCTGGTCTCCTCCATTTTTATGCCCCGACCCTCTCGGGGGAGGGGGAGGGGGCGTTAAGTTTTCACCATCCATCCGTCCAGCGTTTGTCGTCCATCCGTTAACTTATGGTTTCCGTCCAATAACTACAGAACCGCTTAATTGATCAAATCCTACTTTTAGGGATTACTTCTGGATGACTAGACAATGCTTCCTTTCGATTTTGGTCCAGCTCGCCAATTCAGTATGTCCGCTATGACGGCCATATTGAATTTGGTTTCCGTCGAGTAACTAATGAATGCTGACACGAATCATTTTTATTTTTATATTGTATGTATTGTTTGTGTGTAGAATCAGCTTCTTTTCAATGTTGGACAAGTCAAGTGAACCAAGATGACCGCCAGTGGCTAATTCATTATGGCTTCCATGGCAGCCATCTTTAATTTGGTTTTCATCCAATAACTAAAGAACCACTTATTTGATCAAATCATAATTTTTAGGGGTTACTTGTGGTTGACTAGACAATGCTTCCTTTCGATTTTGGTCCAGCTAGTCAATTCAATATGGCCGCCATATCGAATTTGGTTTCCGTCCAATAACTAAGGAATGCTGACTCGAATCATTTTTAGCTTATCTTGACAAAGTCAAGCTGTGCTAATCTCATCGCTCTCCGTCCGTCGTCTGTCGTCCGTCGTCTGTCGTCCGTCGTCCGTCAACACCATGTTTTGGTCTTCTCCTCCAAAGCCACTGGGCCAATTCAAGTGAAAGTTTGTGTGAGTGAAGGTCCCAAAGGGGCATTTCATTTTTGTTCAACTCAACATGCCCAGCCCCATAGGGAGGGAGTGGGGAAAAATGCTCCAAAATATTTTTAAAATCTTCTTCTCAAGAACCAGTGTGTACAATGACTTGACATTTGCTATGGAGCTTCCATATGAGGTGTAGAATCAAGTTTGTTCAAACGAAGTTCGTGAAGTAATATTTGGCTTTGTAATAGGAGGGGTAAGATTTTTGGCCCCGCCCAAAATGTCTATTTTCGGAACCGATGGTCCAGTATGAACCAAATTTGGTTTTTGGTAGTATTGGGTCATAAGTACTTGACCCATGCAAAAAAAAAAAAAAAATTCCCGCATCCCCATGGGAACCCCGGGAGCTAAAAATAGAAATATTTTCAAACGCCCATATTTCCCAAACCCCACGGAACAGAGAGCTTTTATTTGGTATGAAGTATCCTTATGACCAGTAGAATTGAATGGTGAAAAAAAATTGCCATCGGTTATGTTAGGGTGTTCTGTAATGCGCATCGAGAAAATGCTGAGTCAGCATATTTGCAAAAATTTAAAAAAATCTTTTCTCCAGAACCAATCATCAGAATCTTTTGACATTTGGTATACAGCATTCATAGGGGGTGGGGGGGGGGGGGGGGGGGGGGGTCAGATAAAAGTTTGTTGAAATAAAGCTCATTGGTACATATTTGGGCTCTCTACAGGAGCCCAAAGTTTTACAACGGGTAATTCAAATCAAGAGCCTGGGTTAATATTTGGGCTCTCTATGGGAGCTGGAATTGGGGAATATTCTTTAAAAATCTTCTTCTTCAGAACCACCAGTCAGAATCTTTTAATATTTGGTATACATCATTGTTATGAGTGTCAAATTCTAGATTGTTAAAACCAAGTCCCTATGGAAGCCCAAATTTTATCTTTGTTCAATATGGAGGGTAATTTAAAAAAATCTTCTTCAGATCCACCAGTCAGAATGCATTGATATTTGGTATGCAACATCTCTATGTGGCTCAGATTCAAGTTTGTTCAAATCAGATCCCTAGGTATATATTTGGGCTCACTATGGTAGCCCAAATTTTTACTTAGTGCAATATGAGGAAATTTATTTAAAAATCTTCTTCTTCAGATTCACCAGTCAGAATGCTTTTATATTTGGTATACAACATCTCTAGGGAGGGGGGTCAGATTCCAGGTTGTTCAATTCGAGTGCCTAGGTTAATATTTGGGCTCCATATGGGAACATGAAATTTAACTTAGTACAATATGAGGGAATTTCTTCAAAAATCTTCTTCTTCAGATTCACTTGTCAGAATGCTTTCACATTTAGAATACAACATCTCTAGGGGGGGTCAGATTCAAGTTTGTTCAAATCGGATCCATAGGTTAATATTTGGGCTCGCTATGGTAGCCCAAATTTGAACTTAGTGCAATTCAAAGAAATTTCTTTACAATTTCTCTTCTTCAGATCCAACAATCAGAATGTTTTCATATTCGGTACACAACATCTCTAGGGAAGTCAGATTTACTGTGTTCAAATCAAGAGCCTGGGTTAATATTTGGGCTCTCTATGGGAGCTGGAATTGGCCATTTTGCTGAAGAATTAAAAATTTTGTATTCAGTACCCTCTAGGGGTACTAAGATTAATCCACATAGGTTGTATCAAGGGGCTTCATAGGGGAGCTCTACATTTTACTTTATGATCAACTGAAGAAAAGGCATGATGCCCAGATTATTTTTGTCACTCCTGAGGGACTCAAAGATTGACAGTGTAGCCTATGGAGATGGCTTGCTTAATGTAGACTCATTCTTGGACTCTGTTTAAATTGTGTTCTGTACAAGATGAGCGCTTCAGGCCCCGTGGGGCCTCTTGTTGTTTTTTAATTATGCATTGTTGGTATCTAGAGGAAGCTTCCTTTCAATGTTGGATCAGTCAGCTGAACCAAGATGGCCACCAGTGACCAATTCATTATGGTTTCCATGGTGGCTATCTTGAAATTGGTTTCCGTCCAATAACTAGTGAATACTGACTCGAATCAGTTTCATTTTTAGCATAGATTGACAAAGTCAAGATAAGCTATTGCCATCACACATGCTGAAGTAAGTCTGTGAGTCTGTTCACATTTTTATGGCACAGGCTACACCCCATAGTTCTTGTCCAATCATCACGAAATTTCATATGCTGGTTCGAGATCATGTCTAGATGAGAAAATCCCCTTTGGTCACGATAGGTCAACCGTGACTGCTGCGAGAGCCCGATACCAGAGAACCTTTTGCACAGTGCACAGGTCGTATTTATGAAGGGATTTCATTGTAACTTGGTAGGATGACATCATATAATGTCTAGATGAGAATATCCCCTTTTGGTCGTGATCAGTCAACCGTGACGGCTCAAAACCCGAAAACCTTAAGCACAGTCTACAGATCATATTTATGAAGGGATTCCATTGTCACTTGGTAGGATGGCTCCGAATAATGTCAAGATGGGATTGGTCAACCGTGACGGCCATCGGGCCTGATGCCCGAAAACCTTTAACACAGTGAACAGGGATTTTATTGTAAATTGATAGGATGACTCTGTATAATGTTTAGATGAGAACGTCCTATAATGGCCGTGATTAGTCAACCGTGACAGCCGCACAGGCCTAGATTTGTTTGGCACAGTCTACAGTTCATATTCATGAAGCAATTTCATTGTAACTTGGAAGGGTAACTTGGTATGCTGTCTAGATGAGACTACCGTATTTTGGTCACGATCGGCCAGCCGTTACCACTGCCTGGTTACTTGATAGGATAACTTGGTATGATATCTAGATGAGACTCTCCTATTTTGGTCATGATCGGTCTACCGTGACCGCCGATTCCTCTAACAAAGTCTACGAGTTATATTTATGAAGGGATTTCATTGTAACTTGGTAGGATGACTCGTTTTGGAATGATTTTACTGTAATTTGGTAACTTTGGTTGACATACGTTAACTGTTAGGGCCACATCAACCCAGGTCTTAATTCTTTAGTACAGTCTACACTAAAACATTTCTTATTGAAAACATAGCATACAGGAAACAGAAAGTAATATATTCTCAATTATTACAATTCTTTTCTTATTTCACAATCCTTTCATAAACATTGAACATTATCCTTTTCATCAAACATTAGAGACATTCAAGTTAAGCTACAGTGGGATTGACACTTTCATTTGGTCATGAATTATTGGTGTTCAGAGGAAACGTCCTTTCTATTTTGGATCAGATAACCAATTCAATATGGCCCTCATGGCAGACACCGTCGGGGCATATGCCACGCTTCGCGTTGCTCTTGTTCTGTGTTTATTTTCATTCCATATCATGATCTCAACAAATAACAACTGATTAGGCCCAACAATGTCATATTTATTAGTTATTTTACCCCTTTTCGTGCTGTAAACTTAACATGCTGAGAAATAAAATCTCCATCTTGAAGTGTACTAAACTGGGAGACACCCATAATTGTTTAGGATCAGTATAGTAAGGCTAAGGGTTAGCAGTGGCCTCATAATCCTTACTATACTTCCCCTAATGATTTCTCACAAGTTTTAAATATTATTTTCTAGCAGCAGGGGGCGCTTTTCAATACAAGCAGAAAGTAGTGTGTACCATTGTCATACTGCCCCTCAAACTGTGCTTATACAAATGACACAAGAGGATTAAATCCATTTTTTCACTAAATGTATTAAAAGTATGACAGAGAGTAGTGAAAATGTAAAAAAGTTCAGGAGACCAGATATTTTTAACATAAACCGCAGAGCCCCCATTCTTCAACTCTATCTTTTGACGCTTTGTGCGAAGTTTCTCCAGAACTCTATTGCGTAGGTATGGAATGAACTGAAGTTGAAACTCCAAGTACATTTTCATTTTTCATTCTTTTGTATAATTATGTTTTAACCCTTTATCAAACCCAACTCGCACACGACACTTGCAAAAAGAAATTTCTTAAATAACTACTATTTTAATTTTTTTGCCTCGAAAACAAAGCTTATGAGCCCTGAATGGAACCAGCTAGACGAGATCGTTTCAATGAGGGGTCATAAACTATACATTGTGGGCTTAATTTTGGAACTTATAATTAGGTTAGGATCAATTATCTGGTTTCACAGGCTGAAGGATCGATTATCCGACCTCATAGTAGGGATTGATGATTGGGCCCCGCACACCCAAATTAAAAAGCAGTAACATTTGGTACCGTAAAATTCATGTGGCTGACTGCAAAGTATTTTAAGTATTTTTAACAATGATGTTCTGCAGTGTATGTTTTTATTTTCCTTTTGTTCTTCTTAATGGTAACCTTTTATATAACAAATCAACCAAATCCCTTCCACGGAACAAATATGGGTAATTCGTCCCTTCAGTGAATCAAGGTGCCACCTGCAACGCCAAAGAAATACAGTAGCGCTCTGATGCACTCAGGGTACGAATTATAAACTGTATTTTACTTGAACATTGATAATATAAAAATTACATTGTTAATGTAGTTATACGTTTTGAGTCCAAATACTCAATTCCCATTGGTCAGCCGGATGAAAACGTCATGACCAAATGTAATTCATTTTACAATGAATACATTTGGTCGAACTTTGACCCGCATTTTCGGTAGAGCGCAGTTGAGAGATTTAAATAGGGCGGTGTTTGGGCGGGTTTTTAACTTTTAGCGCCTCTCGCAGTGATCAACTCCGCTGATGTTTCTTTGGTGACATATCCCAACTGTGGCATAAAGCCCGTTACTAAAATACTTGTATCCATTTCTAAAGTTGTGAAAATAAAAAATCAGAGTTGTGCGCTTTGTCTTTTGTGGGGTGGTTTTTCGCCTCGTTCGTTCGTACATGTTTTATTTCGTCTTTCTTTTGTTTGGTAAAAAGTAGTTTGAACAGTTACGGAATGCAATTATAAGAATTGAATGCATTTTTTATAATCTTTATTGGAGTATGAACGTGTGGGAATGGGTACAAATTGTATTCAATTCTTAAACAATTACATGAGTTTGGAGAGCGTTGCGGCTTATTAACAGCCCGAGTGGAAATAATAACAGCCAATCGTCCCGTGCCGGTAACGAAGGGTCATTGCCTCCTGATACCAGTTGAGCGATGACGTGAATGGCGGAGTTTTAGGCCTACTACCCATCTGAACCCTAGAGAATGTCTGCTGTAAAGTGGTAATAATCTCTCTCTCTCTCTCTCTCTCTCTCTCTCTCTCTCTCTCTCTCTCTCTCACTCTCTCTCTCTCCATCATACTTTAACAGATAGGAAAGACTAAAGACCGAAGGCGTTTATCGACCTGATACATTTTTCATTTCAGAGTGCAAGTGCAGACTTAGGGGAGGTTGAAGATAGCCTTGACAGACTGAAGAAGCTGTCGCAGCGTCTTGCACAACACTATGGAGAAAATGAAAACAATTTCAATTTGGATGAATTCCTTGATGCGTTTCGAGAATTCTGCGAAAAAGTGAAAGTTTGTCAACAAGCAAGTATTCCACAGTTATCTGTAAAAGCATTTTTTCTGTTTAGTGCCAAATTGATCTTATGTGGTAGTTTGAAGAACTGGAAGTGTCCGGCGAACGTTCAATAGTCGATTTTATCATATGACTCGTCCGTTTTGTTCACTTTAAAACATTTTATATTTTGTTTTCATATTAATCAGTGATAAATAAAGCCTTCCGTCAATTTCATTGGTCACTTTCAAAACTAGACAATTTGATTGGATGAAAAAAATAAAACTGGGCCACATTTTCATAATTTGCATAATTAGAGTTGGGAGCTTTCATTGGTCAATTCCAAAACTGGACAATTTGATTGGCTAAACAAAATACAACTGGGTTACATTTGCAGAATTTCATTTGGGAGAATTTACGTTATCTGTCCTATTTCAGGTGGGGTTTTTTTTTTGTATTAATCAGACTTTTACCTACAAGAAAAACGCCATTAATTTTTTTTATATTTTCACTTTTTGCTTCCAAAACATAGGTTATGAACCATCATTGGAACGAGCTCGACGAGCTCGTTCCAATGAGGGGTCATAACCTATGTTTTGGAAGCAAAAAATAAAAAATTTCAGTTATACGAGGATGTTTTTTTCCAAGTGCCGTCTGCAACTCAAGCCGGGTGATGGGTTAAAAAGTCCTACTAAGTGGCTAATTTGAAACTCGTCCGAATTTTCCGTTTGGGCTCGCCACAGGCTCGCCAAAACGGAAAATTCTTAGACTCGTTTCATAAACATAATATGAGAAAAACACTCATTCCATATCCTCTATCTATTTTGAATCTTGTCACTGATTCGATTGCACTGCATTTGGATTTTATACAATTCTTTATTATACACTAAACGATAGATTATCGAAGAAATTGCGGAAAGATAGAAGTCGTATCCCCCACTGTGAAGATATAGAAATTTTCACTTTCACGGTATCAATCAATGGCGGCTTTCAAAGCATCACTTCAAGGTTAGTGCGAGTCAAATTATCACTGGAAATAATCAATTTTTTCTAAAAAAAAGTATAATGAAAAGAAAATCTAGTGTTTTTGAGCGGATATCGATCATTTCCAGCAATAATTCAACACGTATTTACCTTGAATTGATGCATGAAACCCTCTAGTCGAAACATGGGCTGAAAGTTTTTGATTCTTCAAAGGACGTACCAAACCGGAAACTTATATTACGGACTTCCAGGCCATGTTTGGATAAGAAACCCGCCAGCTGAATGAGATTGCAAGAAGCTATCTGTTCCAAGTATCAATCAAATCACTTCCGCGCATCAATGATTCAACGCGCTGTTTACTTTCATGCATCAGTTCAAGGTTGAAATAAGTGGAATTATCGGATTCTTATTAAAATCATATAATAAAAAGAAAATCTAGTGTTTTTGAGTGGATACCAAAAATTATCTCACTTGTGACCGAAACAAATGGTTATTTTCACTCGCGCTAGCGCTCGCGAAAAATAAACATTTCTCTCGGTCGCTCATGAGATAATTTTTGGTATCCACTCAAATACACCAGATATCCTCTACTTATTATCAACTGTCTGAAGATAACAACTCACCGTGCAGTTCTCTGATGAATAAGACTGAACGTATCTAGGCTAAGAAGGTAGTACAAATTCAGTCGGAAAATTCATAAAAATGACATTTGAAACGATAGTGGAGTTTGCTTTACGGCTCATTTCCACAATATATCGTCCGTTAAGTGCACCAAGGTGCCATCTGCAATGCTGTGGCATTGCAGATGGAGCCTTATTGCACTCAAAGGGCGATAAATGGCTTTCTCTTCGACTACCTTTGTGATACCTGTTAATTTTCTAATAGTCTAGTATCCCTATTGATATTTGGTTCAGGGCGGAGATAGACAGCACCTGTAGGTCGTGCTATCGTAATAATGGAAAGGTGGATTTGGATTCGAGATTTGATTCGGCTTCGAACCTTTTGCTTGATTCGATTCAAGAATCTATTCGAGAGAAACATCGTGATCCGCCGTGCCCTAAAAACTGGTGTCTTTTAGCTCACCTGGCCCAAAGTGCCATATGAGCTTTTGCCATCACTTGGAGTCTGTCGTCCATAAACTTTTTACATTTTCATCTTTTTCTCTGGAACCGCTGAGCCGATGTGAACCACACTTGGCATGAATGGTCTATGGGAGGTCCTCTACTCATTTTGTTCCCGTCGGTTGGAAAAACATGGCCGCTAGAGGTATTCTTTGATTCAGGTTGGTGGATTTTCCAAACTCTTCTCCTCTGAAACCGCAATGCCAAATGTTTTGACACTTCACATGATTGATGCTCGGGACACCCTCTACCAACGATCCTCATTTAATGTTGATCGGGTATAAACATGGCTGCAATTGCGGCTTATAGTTACTATAGAAACCCTATGGGAAATCACATTTTCATCTTTTTTTCTGGAACTACTAAACCGATGTGAACCAAACTTGGCAGGAATGGTCTATGTGAGGTCCTCTACCAACGATCCTCATTTTGTTTCCGTTGGTTGGAAAACATGTCCGCCAGAGGTATTCTATGATTCTGATTGGTGGATTTTGAAAAATCTCCTCTGAAACCACAAGGCCAAATGTTTTGAAACTTCACATGCTTGATGACCGGGACACCCTCTACCTACGATCCTCATTTAATGTTGATCGGGTTGCAAACCTGGCCACAATTGCGGCTAGTTACCATAGAAACCCTAAGAGAAATCATATTTTCGTCTCCTTCTCTGGAACTACCGAGCCGACGTGAGCCAAACTTGGCAGGAATGGTTTATGAGAGAATGGGAAAACGTGGCCATTGGAGGCATTCTTTGATTCTGATTGGTGAATTTTAAAAAATCTTCTCTTTAACTACAAGGCCAAATGTTTTGAAACTTTACATGCTTTATGACTGGGACGCCCAATGTAAGAGGAACAATTTTGCTGTTATATGTTATTATGAATATATAAACCCAAGGATGGCGGGGTAGCTTGGATAGTAGCACTATCAAAAAGTGGTTATTTGTTACAAAATTTGACTAGTTTGGCTTGCGTTTCCCGTCAGTTCTGAAAACAATTTGCATATCTGTTTGTATCAAAGTTTGTTGAGAATATTTGCTTTTTAGGCTATTTTCTAATCCTTAACCCAATGCCTGTCCTGGCTGCATGGAGGTCGATTTTGTCAGCAAAATACTTGTTTTTTGAGAATCCGGCAAGGGTTGGTTCCAGTTTTATCCACAGAGAACTGTGAAAATGACAAAATATTGTGTATAGCTTTATGTTGGGATGTAAGTGAAACAACTTTGCTACAATATCATGTTAAAATTACTCCAAGTCTGTTATCAGAAACTGTCAAGCTGTAATTGATGACAGATGTTTGGAAAACTTAAAAGTGTTATTTATTTGTATACTATCATTTGGAGCTGAACAGTATTCTCCAGTCAATTATTGCTTTGATTTTATCAGTTAAGATGGATACAATGACAAATGATTTGAATAAAATGTTGTGCTTCGTGTAACACTTTACCTATCCAAAGCTATTTGAAAGTGAGTACTGTCTGAAAAACTGTAATTTTCAAAATATTCTTTAAGGCTGCACAAAATAGATCTTCTGTTTCTCAGGCCATTATTTGTAAAATTGCATACGGGCGAGTGGTTTTTAGCTTAACTTGACATAGTCAAGATAAGCTATTGCCATCACGTGTGCGGAAGTCTGTTAGTCTGTGAGTCTGTGAGTCTGGTAGTATGTGAGTCTGTGACGTCTGTTCACATTTCCCTTTAGCACGGGCTACACCCCGCAGTTCTTGTCTGATCGTCACGAAATTTCATATGCAGGTTTGGGGTCATGTCTAGATGAGAAAGTCCCCTTTTGGTCGGGATCGGGCAACCGGTATGGCTGCCCGAGCCCAAAATCCGAAAGCCATTAGCACAGTCTACAGGTCGTATTTATGAAGGGATTTCATTGTAACTTGGTAGGATGCCTCTGTATAATGCCTAGATGAGAACGTCCCCTTTTGGTCGGGATCAGTCAACCGTGATGGCTGCCCAAGCCCGAAACCCAAAAACTTTTAGCACAGTCTGCAGGTCATGTTTAATGTGGAGGGATTTCATTGTAACTTGGTAGGATGACTCCTTATGGTGTCTAGATGAGAATTTCCCCATTTGGGCATGATCTGCCAACCGTGACGACTGCCCGAGCCCAATACCCGAAAACCTTTACCACAGTCTACAAGTCATATTTATTGAGGAATTTCATTGTAACTTGGTGGGTTGACATCATACAATGTCTAGATGAGAAAGTCACCTTTTGGGCATGATTGGGCAACTGTGACGGCTACAGGGGCCCAAAGCCCGAAAATCTTTAGCACAGTCTAGAGGTCACATTTATGAAGGGATTTCATTGTAACTTGGTAGGATGACTCCAAATAATGTCTAGATGAGAACGTCCCATTTTGATCGCGATCATGCAGTCTTGATGGGTGCCCGAGCCCAAAAACCTTTAGCATAGGCAAAAGGTCATATTTATGGAAGGATTTCATTGTAACCTGTTAGGTTGACTCCATGTAATGCCTAGATGATGACATCCCCTTTTGGTCGTGATTGGTCAGTTGTGAAGGCTACTAGTGCCCGAAGCCCGAAAACCTTGAGCACAGTCTACAGGTCATATTTATGAAGGGATTTCATTGTAACTTCTTAGGATCACTCCAGATGATGCCCAGATGAGATTGTCCCCTATGGTTGCGATCATTCAGCCATGATGGCTGCCCGAGCCCGAAGCCCGAAAAGCTTTAGCACAGTCTACAGGTCATATTTATGAAGGGATTTCATTGTAACTTGGTAGGTTAACTTCATATAATGTCTAGATGAGAACGTCCCATTTTGGCCATGATCATTCAGCCTTGATGGGTGCCCGAGCCCAAAACCCTTTAGCATAGGCTAAAGGTTATATTTATAGAAGGATTTCATTGTAACCTGTAAGGTTGACTACATATAATGCCTAGATGATGACATCCCCTTTTGGTCGTGATTGGTCAACTGTGATGGCTACAGGTGCCCGAAGCCCGAAAACCTTTAGCACAGTCTACAGGTCATATTTATGAGGGGATTTCATTGTAACTTGGTAGGATGACTCCAAATAATGTCTAGATGAGAACGTCCCATTTTGGCCATGATCATTCAGCCTTGATGGGTGCCCGAGCCCAAAACCCTTTAGCATAGGCTAAAGGTTATATTTATAGAAGGATTTCATTGTAACCTGTAAGGTTGACTCCATATAATGCCTAGATGATGACATCCCCTTTTGGTCGTGATTGGTCAACTGTGATGGCTACAGGTGCCCAAAGCCCAAAAACTTGAGCACAGTCTACAGGTCATATTTATGAAGGGATTTCATTGAAACTTCGCAGGATCACTCCAGATGATGCCCAGATGAGATTGTCCCCTTTGGTTGCGATCATTCAACCATGATGGCTGCCCGAGCCCGAAGCCAGAAAACCTTTAGCACAGTCTACAGGTCATATTTATGAAGGAATTTCATTGTAACTTGGTAGGTTGACTTCATATAATGTCTAGATGAGAACGTCCCCTTTTGGACACGATTGGGCAACTTTGACGGCTAAAGGTGCCCGAAGCCCTAAAACCTTTAGAACAGACTACAGGTCATATTTATGAGGGGATTTCATTGTAACTTGGTAGGATGACTCCAAATAATGTCTGGATGAGAACATCCCATTTTGATTGCGATCATTCAGCCTTGATGGGTGCCCGAGCCCAAAAACCTTTAGTATAGGTAAAAGGTCATATTTATGGAAGGATTTCATTGTAACCTATTAGGTTGACTCCATATAATGCCTAGATGATGACATCCCCTTTTGGTCGTGATTGGTCAACTGTGATGGCTACAAGTGCCCGAAGCCCAAAAACCTTGAGCACAGTCTACAGGTCATATTTACGAAGGGATTTCATTGTAACTTCGTAGGATCACTCCAGATGATGCCCAGATGAGATTGTCCCCTTCCATGATGGCTGCAGAGCCCAAAGCCCAAAAACCTTTAGCATAGTCTATCGGTCATATTTATTAAGGGATTTCATTGTAACTTGGTAGATTGACTTCATATAATGTCTAGATGAGAACGTCCCCTTTGGACGCAATTGGGAAACTGACGGCTACAGGGGCCCGAAGCCCGAAAACCTTTAGCACAGTCTACAGGCCATATTTATGAGGGGATTTTAATGTAACTTGATAGGATGACTCGTTTTGGAATAATTTCACTGTAACTTGGTAACTTTTGTTGATATACGTTAACTGTGAGGGCCACATACATTAACTGTGAGGTCATATTAACCCACCCCTCAGCTCTTTAGTACAGTGTACACGTCATATTATTTTTATCATAAACATAGCACACAGGGAACAGAAATGAACATATTCCCAATTATCACAATTCTTGTCTTATTTCATAATCCTTTCATAAACATTGAACATTATCTTTTTCATCAAACACAACACACAAGTTAAGCTACAGTGTCATTGACACTTTCATTTATTTTATTTTTTATTTCTGTAATACTTCTTTGTCATCAAAAGTTCCACCAGATCCACCAGTCAGAATCCTTTCATATTTGGTATACAGCATCACTAGGGGGTTGAGATTCAAGTTTGTTCAAATCGGGTCCCTGGGTTGATATTTGGGCTCCCTATGGTAGCTCTAATTTTAACTTAGTGCAATATGAGGAAATTTCTTTAAAAATCTTCTTCTTCAGGTCCACCAATCTGAATGGTTTCATATTTGGTATACAACATCTCCAGTTCACTACTCAGAACACTTTTAACAAAAATTTGATATCCAACATAAGTGGGAAACAGATATCTGATTTATATGAAAAAAATTAACACTAGCTATCGTAGGACTCACTGTGTGCTAAAAATAGAAACATAATTCCAAGTTAATTTTATAAAGCGCCATGAGGCTGGAGAATTAGAAATATTAGTGACTCCTGATGGGCTCAAGGATTGACAATGCATCCTATGGAGACTGATTGCTTGATGTAGATTCATTGCTCCTTGCTTTATATCGGGTTCTGTTCAAGGTGAGCGCTTCAGACACCGTGGGGCCTCTTGTTATATGTAGTTCTGCCAGGTGAGCGATTACAGGCTCTTTAAAGCCTCCAGTTTAAAGTTCCTTGCCGTGGCACGAGGAGAATTTTGATTGCCGACGGCCATTTCAAAACCAGCATCATGCTGTGTCAACAGTTTTACAGGCAAGGAGAACCACGGTACGTGTACCTATGACAACCACCAAGTGTAGCAGGAAATACTGGATTTTAATAAACCGATCCGAAGCTGAGGTTGAGTGTTGAACATTTGAGGTTCAGCTATTGTAGATCGCCCTCAAACTCTGCTTGAGATCGGTTTATGAAAGACCAATATTTCTTGCCACACTCTAGTCTAGAATTTCTTGCCACATCTCATTGACTGGACTTTGGTCAAACACATATTCAGACTGGCTCTTTTATCCCAAACTCACAATTTAACACCGATGGGAGGGGGTAATGTTATGCGAGCCGTCATAACCCAAGCTGTCAATCAAACCTGACAACTTAACATACAAAAATGTCCGATAGTCGTCACTATCAGAATACAGTTTGGATTCCTCTGAGCATGAATGATTTTAGAGGTCTTTCCTAACCTTCGTCAACGCGTAGCTAATACATTGACAGTTTTGTATCTATTGGAATGTAAACCTGCAAGCGCATCTGGTGTTTGCTTAAAACAATGGGCACTTTGATTGATGGGCTGTAATAACATCAGATTTTCCATGTTTTATAGGACAACTTAATTTAATACTTCCCTATTCTAGACAATTATATTCTGTCTACTGAGTACTTTCAAATACTCTTATATTATTTTATTAGAATTTACTATAGGCTCTAATGACCCCTTTAACACTTTACCTATCATACAATCTTTTACTGTAGGCTGAATTTCGCAACACTAACATAAATCTCACGCAAATTAATTATTTGTATGTGGAAGGCGTTTTAAGCTTTTGAAGTTTCCCATTAGCTTTTCCAGTAATAAAAAACAGACTGCTTTGGGTGTCATCGAGCTCCTACCCCTATTGAGTGTAACAGGAGTAGAGATAAATGTGGGAGCCGCGGTTCGAACCGTCGACCTCTAGCACACAAAGCGGCTGATTTACTTCGAGACTAAGAGATCCGTACCAATCTGGCTGGTTGGTTGGTAAATGGTCCTTATACCTCGACCGCTACACTACTCTCCCCTTCTTTTGAGATTCACCACATGTGCATCTGGCCCAGGTTCCTCCTTCAGAGCGGTCGAAACACCCGCAGTGCCACCTACTGCTGAGGATCGGACGAGCCCCCAAATGTAACAGGAAGAGAGATAAGTGCGGGAGCCGAGTTTCGAACCGTCGACCTCTAACACACAACGCGACCGATTTACCACAAGACTAAGAGATCCAGACCAACCAGGCTGGTTGGTAAATAGCCCTTATACCTCGACCGCTACGTGAGAAAGCAGGCCTGGAAATAACCCAAGGACGGTCGTTTAGGTTACGCGGGGGTTATGTCGGTCGTAAAATACACACACTCATAGCGGGTTACGACAAAATAATACAACTTAAATTAAATTCCTAATCCTGCATGTTTTGCAAGTCAGATTTGACAATCTTTCGGAACTAACTCGACACTAGGGTTGCTCATTGTATCCACATTTGCATAGAGTGGCATACCAGTTACACCTTAACAGAAATTCCACCAAAATAAATAGCAAAAACTAACGCGCGATCTCGCCAAAGCAAGATCGCGCGTTAGTTGTTGCTATTCATTTTGGCGGAAAAAATGTCAAAACGTAAAGAGCGTGGCTGGCGTTGTAAAAAAAACCAGAGAAGACGGGAAAGCTTCACAACTCCTTTTCGTATTGGTTTCCAGCATAGGTCTCCATCAACTTCTTTTTTAACACACTGGAAATTACCAGTGACTGTAACATAACTAAGTTTCGTATCAGCAATCAAAAGTTAGCTATTGAGAAAGGGCGACATTATCAACCGCCGAAGCCTGTTGTCGATAGGATATGTACTCAATGTGAGACTGACTCTGAGAGAATAGAAAACGAATGCCACTAACTTTCTTATGGGGTGTACACATTATTCTGAGCTTCAATCAGAACTATTTGTTTTGATCAAAAGTGCAATGGACGGTTTTAGTGATCAGAGTAAATTTGAGCACTTCAAATTTATATTTGAAAATAGGATCCCTTGTTTATGCTCACGTTTCTGCAACGTGATCCGGGATTTTTTCGCCAAACGATTATGATATGTTTAGTGAAGTGTATGGGAAATTCTGGTTCACATCTCCATGTTCTTTCGCTTATCAAATTAATAAAATATAGTACTTCGATCAGCTTCGATCAGGGAAAATTGGTGGATGAAATTGAAATGTTTTGAGTAATATAATTATTCCTGTTAACTTGTATATTCTCGCACATTGTCCGATAGAGGATGTTTTATGCTAATAAATGTTTTGTTATGTTATGTTATGTTATGTTATGTTATGTTAACTTTCCTTACAGGCAAATAAAATTACTAACGCATATCTCATCTTGAAATTTTCTTGCACAGGGTTAGTTCGAAAGTCATTGTATTTCTGACTGTACACCTAACTAAGTGTATATATATTCGTTGCAGGAAATTGACACAAGGAGACGTCTGGCAGAAAAGGCAGAGCAACGTAGAAGAGCACAAGAAGAAATGAAAGAAAGAAGAAAAAGTATGCATATTCTGTATATACCTTGTACAGGGCCATTGAGGGATGGAGCAACTCGAGTAGTAACCCCGGTCCCGACGGAATTTGGGGTCTGATCTTGTGGCATCATTCAATTTGAAACACATGGTCAAGAGGATGTTAATCTTTCCGGTGTTTGCTCAGCCGAAGTGAAAATCGTATTGCAGGCCCCATGCCTGCAATACACTTTTCGCTTCAACCGAGAGTGGATAAACGGTTTTGTTGGGTGCTCAGGAATACCAGTGAATGTGTTTCTGTATACGCATTTATTGGGTCGAGAAAATGAGGAAGCTCAATCGTTTTGGGCTATCTTCACCGACACCAAAGCTCATGCGTGCTTCCTCCCACCTCCACACCTTATGGTTTGGATTATGTGTTTCATATCATATTCGTGAATGAACTCGGAACAAGACTACCAAAAATTCTCTCGACGGCGCCGGTCTTGCGTATATATATATAATATTACACGCATTTTGAATGCTAAAGGCCAGAGTAAAGCAACTTTGCACGTTTAGAAATTCATTTTTGAAAGATTGCCAGGAGGTATACACCCTTTTAATATCTCTCCATGCAGGGACATGAGAATCCCATGTCCAGATGGAATCACTATCCATGCATTGGTCTGTGGGGCCGTGTGTTAATGGACGGTGTTTCCGTATTAGAGCTTGACCACATAGGTTTATTAACAAGCATTGCCCATTTGATCTTAGACTTTCTGAATGAGATCGTTGGATGCAGAACTAGTTGCAGCACTATTCGGGAGAAAATAGGAATTGGGGTTCAAACTTTAAAAAAATCCAAAAATAATAACAAACCAAATGACTACAAAGTATCAACGTGCTGTTTGATTTCGTACGTCATAAGACGTACAAAAGTATCAAAGGGTTAAAATAGAGAAGCTGGCTTTTTACTTTTCACCCCAATCAGTTTGAACATTTGGCTACTAGCCTTCTTAAACCCATTTAAAAATAAGAAACCGACGCTATCGCCATCTTTTGATGTTCTGTGGCTTTTTTTCTGTTCATTTTGTCAACAGTGTGTGCATCGTGACGTAAAATACAGACAAATAACAAAGATAGCACGGCACCACAAAAACCTATCTTCATTGGAACAGCATCCCGGTTCTCTCTGTCTTCTCATTTCTCATTCTGTGTCTTCTCCTGATGAAGCTGGCATTTTGCTGACGAAACGTTGAGATTTTTAGATGGTTTTGGACATTGGAATTTTTACTTAACTAAAATACAGACACTATCCTTTCCATTAATTTAAAAATCTAGGAAGTAAGATTTGCTATTTTTTTCGGGGAAGGATAAAAACTTGCAAATATCTGTAAAACACATTCGCTGAAGCCAAAATGGACAGTTACTTAGTTGCTTCCAATTGGCTTGCCATAAAAAGCCAGGTTTCCTATTTGCAACTTTAAATAAACGAAAACAATAGACAGCTCTGCGAGCTGTCTGTTGTTTTCGTTTATTAAAAGTAACAAAAGGAAGCCTAGTTTTGTTTTTTAATTATGTCATAGATGTTTTCTCGATAATTACATGCTTCTGAAGTGGACCTTCCTCACCCGTCTTATAATTTCAGGGGAGATAATTTTATCGAAAATCGATTTGCATGAAGAGATAAATCAGGGATGGAATTCATCACTCTTAGTAGCAGGTTTCCTTTTTTCCCACGATTTTAATTGGTGTAGTTTATATCAGAAAATTATGATCGCCTCCATCCACCTCACACCACCCCGCCCCATCAAACAAGCTATATACTCCACTGTTCGCAACATTTTTGAAGTAAATTGCTCTCCGTCTCTTGTATGGTCTTAGCTGTGTCTATGGAAATATATCATTCAAATTATTTTCTTCTATTTTCAGGTGCGCAGTTCCAAGACAAGCCGGAAGATAGGAAGATAGTTGATAATATTGTCAACGAAATTCGACGTGGAAAAGTTTTGAGGCGGTTGTCCTTACGAAAGAAACAAGAACCAGTCGGTAGTACAACAAGACTGTCTAGAAATACAGAAATACCCGAGGAGAGTAAACAGACGAGATTGTGATTTAGAAGATCATTGGTCATCAATGAAAACAGCATCTATGAACAGCTCTAGATAATAAATGACTACATCACTTTACCTAATCAGTATCAGATGTTTCTTCCTTATCAAGTGTTATTTACATTGCCAACACTGGTGTTCGACTTACATTGCCAACACTGGTGTTCAACATATGACAAAGATCATGAAAAAACGACTTTTGATGAAGTTATTTCCCTTGGAAATTATTAGACGCGCGATTAAGATCCAGTTTAACAAATATTTGCTGAGAAAATACCTATGATGTCAGTAGAAAATAAAGCCAAGTTTCCTTTTGTTATTTGTAATGAACGAAAATACCAGGCAACTCTCTTTTGATGTCCTGTAACTTTTTTCTGCTCATT
Organism: Pictodentalium vernedei; assembly: GCA_031216915.1. Taxonomy (NCBI): domain Eukaryota; kingdom Metazoa; phylum Mollusca; class Scaphopoda; order Dentaliida; family Dentaliidae; genus Pictodentalium; species Pictodentalium vernedei. The sequence goes on from CM062297.1 coordinate 58,381,912, forward strand.
ATATCAATAGTGTGCATGTCGTGACGTATAATACAGACACTGTTCTTTCTGTTAATATAAAAGTTAAGGAGGTAAGTTTGCTATAAAAGCCAAGGTTCCCTTTGTTACTTTTAATAAACGAAAACAACAGACAGCTCCGAGAGCTGTCTGTTGTTTTCGTTTATTAAAAGCAACAACAGAAAACAATTACTTGCTAAATTGGATCTTCCACGTGCATCCAATGATTTCAAGGGAGATAACTTTATCGAAAGTCGATTTTCAGGACAATATAAGTCACGAATGGGGGAGGGAGGCACCCCAAATAATTTCCTGAGGTGCGATATTTTCATCAGGATTGGAGTCTAAGAAGAAATGTCTCTTAAGTCTTCGAAGTGTGTGTGTTGTCTAGGATTAATTCTACAAAAAAAAGAGATTTTTATTTGCCATCATCCTGGAAGTGTATATCATTATTTATAGCTGCATCGACACCAGTTGTGTTCCATTTTCATTGTTTGTGTTTGTTGCGTTTTTTACATTTTTTTTAGCAACTGCCGTTCTATTAGGTGCAGCAGATGTGGACTGGCCGTATGGGCCACCGGGAAAGTTCATGGTGGGCTGTCTATTGGCTTCCCCGCTGGGTCTCCCAAAGCTGATGGAGCCCATCACCTGTTGGTGCGTGAAATTTCGTGAAAATGACCAAAAGGCGAAATCGATCTGATTACAGAGACTGTCGGTATATCGAAATGTTCTCTATGTGGACTGCCATTGGCAGTCCACATAGAGGACATTTCCACATACCAGCTGTCTGGTCTGCCGCTGATCGCTCAGCTGAAAGGAAACGGTATTCCTTCAATTTTAAAAATCAAAATTTTCTCCTATTGGGCCAAACTATGGTCTTTCTGGTGGGTCCCTCCCGGTACAACCATTTTTGTGCGAATGATCGATGAAGCTGATACAAAAATCCCATCGAAATGTCCTCTATGTGGACTGCCAGTGATCGCTCAGATGCAAGGAAGCCGTGTTCGTTTAGTTCGAAAAATCAAAATTATCTTCGAGTCTGGGGTCCCCTTGGTGCATTTCCTTCTAACTTGGCCCAGTCCGTCCCTGAGGTGCAGTTTTGTGGGGATGGATATCTAGAGATTTGTAGAAGAGCCAGTAGGCCATCAGCGAACCACAGACATAAAAAGATAGACTGCATGGCGAAGTACCATTTAAAATTTAGAAAGATCAGTAATTATTTATTTTTCCAACATCTTGAAGTGTTGTAGGGTTAAATTATCACATACCCTCTCGAACAAGTACACAAGATTTGTCCATTTTCAGAAAATAGCTTTTTATAGAACTTCAGGGTTCGAAGATTTAAAGTTTAATGAGCAGAGCACGATTTGGAGCTGAACAGACGGGGCGGACGCTCTATAAAAGTGGAGGGTCACAAATAAAAAAAAACTACCATGGTTCGGCCTGAGGGGGTGGACAGACACAAGTTATAATAGTATATCGGCAAAATCCGATTACCCACAAGTCTCTCGTTTAACCCTTTACCTAACATGAAAAGCAGACGACACTTGCAAAAAAAATTCTTGAATAACTATTTTTTTCATTTTTTTTGTCTCAAAAACATAGGTTATGACCCCTCGTTGGAACGAAAAAAAATAATGAAAAATAATTGGCGATTTTTAGAATAGCGCTGGCCCGTTTTGGACGTTACGTTGGGTAAAAGGTTAAATGAAGTTGCCACGGTGTAGCAACTGTCCGGTCTGTTTCTTTCACTTCAATTATCTTCCAGTCCGAAGTTAGCCTTCGGGTTGTATGAAGGGGTTGAAGGAGTAGAGACAGACAGGAGCGGCCGAGGAGGTGGAGATTCTTTGGATTTGCAGATAATATATTACAGGAATGTATTGGGACGCTTTTTAACTCATTGTGTGAATGCGTAACATGTCTGCAGAAAAAGCGGAGGGGCACGTGTCCCCTATGCACCCTTGAATCCGTCGCGTCTGGAGCTGGTATGGTGTCCAGTGGGAGTGATTTAGTTTCAATCGCGAAGCAGAGGGGACTATACCAGTCCCGCCAGTCAGCGACAAATTAATATGACATATCGAACATCCCACGAAGGCGAGTAGTTATTTTGCACACATCGATTGTTGTGTGTGTGTTAGAAGGACAATAAGTCGCGAATTTGAAAAAAGAGTTGACCATTTAACAAAACCATGATTCTCATTTTTCAAAACTACCCTTATCGTTCGTATATCATTCGTATGAAAGCGTCCGAGTCGATTCAATAAAGTAACTTGAATTCGAGAATTTATCGGCTTTTTCGAAAAAGGCTGCCAGCAATTTTTCATCCCGCTCTACTTAGCCAATCACTCACCAATTCCGGCATAGTGCAAACTTCAATATCATTTTCCACATTCGACGTTATTTCCTTTTGTATACACGTGTTCTGTTTATAACATATATGCGTCCATGCAGTTTGATCCGGTTTGTTGCCAATAAATATGTTTTGATTTTTATTGGGGGCAGTCAGATTCAAACAAGTTATTGAACTAATAATGCCTTTTATTGCTAAAATAATGCACAGTTGTAGTTCGTGACAGCAATTCGTCGGGACAGCATTGAAGGTAAAATTAGAAACCACGTGATTCGGAAATTATGTCACATTGTTGTTTGTTTCCGATGAGTTTTTGGTAACTTCGTTCTTACTTCCGCAATGTCCCATCTTGTGGAAATTATTTTGCATTTAAGTTCTTTTAATTACAGATTTAAGTATTTTCACATTGCTTATTTAAGTATTTTCACATTGCTTCTAATGTCTTATACTTTGCGTGCCGTTGTTTTTTTTTAACATACTCTTTCACATATAAGTCAAATCTGGAAGTCGGAAAGATATGTTTTCAGATTGCGGCTTATTACCCCTTTAAGTGAAGATTGTTGTCGGCATTTTTTAACGTGTGTTGAAGATAATCTCGTCCCTTGAGTGCACCAAGGCACCATCCAGGCACATCGGAAGTATGGGTCAGAGGGGAAAGCTGCCCTCCCTGCTTTCGGACCACGGGAGCGGGGGGGTGGGGGGGGGGGGACAGACAATGCCCCTCTCAGGTTTATTACTCAATTATTTTCAACGATTTTTCTCGAAGTAAAGCTAAAATCCGAATCCATTCTGATAGCTTTCAAAATTCAATGGGTGAGTTTGGGAGGAGGTGCCCCGGGTCTGACCCCCAGCCCTGAAGTGCTTCCGGCGCCCCTGGTACCATCTGCAATTAGCGTTACCAAAGTGCGCCTTGATGAACTCAAGGGCGATATTTTTGTCTGAATATATCTATTTTTGTAAAAAGTCAAAACAAAAGATTGGATTTTAACCTCTCCCATTCGAGAAATCCAATTCTGTAACCTCATGACCAGATGATGCGTAACTACTCGCCAAATCTAATTTTATGGACGATCGAACGAGAGGTGCTCCTGAGCCTCGTTTCACACGTGAAAACGGGAGATGAGGCATACTGTAGGCAGAGGCGGCGCCGGTGGAAGCTCTATGAAGGATGGGGGCGGGGGTGCGGGGGCTAAAGACGAACCGAATGTACTGTGTTTCGGCCCGGTGCCATCTCATTGATTTTATGCCTTGACTTGTGCGATGCGATGAAGGGTGTTAAGAGTGTATGATGTACGGGAGGGGGTGGGGGTGGGTAAGTATACTTCACTTTTGAAATTACTGGCAACGGCCTCTTGTGCCACGTCATGTCCTATTACCAGATATCGGCAATAATACAAATATCTTCAACTTCAACCATCGTGCACCACCCCCGCCCCTCCTCCTCCCTTCCGAAAATCAGCATTCAAGTTGACAACGGTTGGATAAGAGAGAAACTGAACCGGCTAAAGGTGAAATTCTTTGACGCAATGTTCCTGCCAACAACAGGCCCATCTCGAATCTTAATTTCGTATCAAAGATAGTAGAGCGATGTGCCTTGTCACAGTTTAATAGCCATCTATCAAATAGTGACCTCCTTCCAGCATACCAAAGTGCCTATCGTAGCAACTACACGCTAAAAACTAAAGTGTTAAAAACTACACTTGAAGTGCTGTATTTAACACTTCCTAAGTGCTGAACCAGCACTTTGTTCAAGTGTAGATATCCCAGAACTTGACAGGTGTTATAATAATATCACTTGACAAGTGTAATGTTGCGACACTTAAAAGGAAACAACGCAAATGACGCGGATCAGGCTCGAACTCTCGAGCCTGATCCGCGTCATCTGCGTTGTGTCTTTTTAATTATGTACCCACCAAGCGCAAATCGAATTATGGACGATTCTGGAAGGACCACCAATGCTAGACACATGGGAAGTGCCATCCATTCAAGTTTCAGATGTCTGACGATTGTAATGTCTAAGTGCTTAAAGCATTGCATTTTGAGTGTTAAAATAAAACCCTAAGAGTTAGAATGGGTTTAACACCTTGAAAGTGTCAGTTTTAACACTTTAGTTTTTAGTGTGTACTGTTATATATTACGGAATAATGACACATTTTTAACCCATTTCGTAATCAAAAAGCACGCTTGTTGAAAAAGAAAATGCAGGGACAGGAGCCTATTTTGCTCATTTGGTCTGCTAGAAAGAAAAAATGTACAATACAGTACACGGAGAGTGAATTATCAATGAAACACTCAGGGAGTTGAATTTCCACCAACTAATAAGTTTTATCTTACAATCAACATGTATTTTGTCTGTATTAACTCCGCAACTGTCGAGTAACCAACCCCCTGATACAGATGTCTGTATCAGGGAGTCGGATACAAGCACTTTCCTTTCCCGTGAGTTCCATTTTTTTTTTCTTTTTGTTCATCCGTACGAATAAATAGTTCGTTAAATATTCGTCTACATTCTTTACTTATCCCCAATATATTGTAAGATAAAATGATTATTACCATTATGTGGATGTTCAAAATATGTATCCGAGTCTCGCTCTGGGTTCTAAGGATAGATCACGACTCGTCTTCGACTCGTCGTGATCTGCCCTTACAACCCGGAACTCGACTCGGATACATATTTTGTACATCCACATAATGGTAATAATCTCTATGTAACATAAGTAAATATTCACCAATGGATCGGAATTTTGAACAATGTGGGTTAATCAGCCGATAATATACGTGTGTTAAGCCTGAACTTAACATAATTAGATATCTATGACACTTTCAAAAATATTTCCTAAATGACTAAACATTTTCATTTTATGTCTGAAAAACATAGCTTATAGCCCTTTAATGGAATGAGCTCGACTGCAGTGGCGGACCCAAGATTCTGGGTTTTGACTGGGCACAACATTTCAATATTGGGTCATGATGCAAAGCATGACTCGACGATCGTAACGGCGAGCCTCTGGTGGGGTATACCACTCTTGTACCCGGGTTCATGGGGGTGGAGGGGGTGGGGGGTCTCGTGGGAAAATGTTTCAATATGGAAGGTCAGTGTGGCTATCCACGGGATTTTTGACACGGAACTGCAATGTTTTCCAACCAAATTAATCCAGCATTCGAATTTTAAATAAAAGAAGCCAATTTATATCAGCTCATATGAGACCCGTGTAGGAGGAAGGACTATAGCTGTATGCATGGGGTACGGTATTATCGGCGATAAAACATGGAATCTACTACCAAAGGTAGATACCATCGTGCCCCTTTGGTATCGGTGCTTGTAAAAAAACTGAAATGAAAAGATGGGAAAGGCACGCCCTCTCTGAATCCGCCCGTGGTCACGGTGACCATGTTTATAGAAAATCCACCCTTAATGTGGTGTAAGGAAACCAGTCGGTGATGGTGATAAAGTTTGGGGTGATTCAAAGAAGAGTTTCCAGTTGGAGTTTTCTTCCTTCAAACACAAATGTCCATTGTTATCTCGCTATGATGAAATATAGTTACTTGTAAATGTGTTAAACATAAATATTTATTGAATTAAAATCTGTTCAGTTAAAATTATGTTCAGTTTATCTATCTCCCTACAGCTGTTTGTATCCTCTGTAGTCTGTTTATTCTCTTAACCCTTATCCATTCACGCCCACCTTCACCATTTGTAGGAAACCAAAATGTATGCTTCGATATACGTGATGCAGTTTTATCAAACTTATGTCAAATTTGTAACTCTACCATCTGATTTAGTGTTGGAATGAGCCTCCCACGATCTTTCCATCAGTTATTCAGTTAGTCTTAATGTACGCATGTCAGAGAGTGCAGTCTATTATAATAAAATACTCGACAAGGGTCGAGATCGTCTAGATAAGAGCTAACAGCTGTTTGCTTTTTAGCAGTAACTAAGATCATAATTATGTAAGACACTTTTACAAGGAGCGTGGTGGCGGACTTCAAATGGAAAAGGTCCACGGTCCGTTCCTGGTCAGGGGTTATGTGCGTTCGTTCCTAGTCAGGGGTTAAGTGCCTTGTGTCCTTTGGCAAGGCACTTAATCCCGATTGCCCAAGTGGGGCGCGATGGCGCTGTGTACTAAGGTGTACTGCACGTCGATGGTGCACTTGTCTTCAACCAATGCTAACTCTGCTTGTGTGGAGTTAGTAGATTAGAGAGTTTGGCAGTTGCTTGTCGTTGCTCGGTGGTTCTCCCTGGTAACTCCGGCTCCCTCCACCGCAAAGCGGTCCGTCATGAGGTTACTCTGGATGTCGAAAATGTCAGTAGTATGTCTCGCACCTTTCACCCCATCAGCAGATTCTCGTGCGTGATGTCATAGTCACGTGACCCAGTAGCACCGTGTTTGGTTGTCAAGGTAGTTCGCGTGAGCGGCCATATTGTGACGTCATTGCCATAGTGATACGTGATGTCAGTGCGCATGCACAGGCGTGTTAAGGTGACACGTGTTTCCGTTGTCCATTTTGCTTACTGGAGACAACCATCTTGGTTTCTATGGTAGCACGTGGTTGTTGTGTGACCCAAAACCCTCTAATAGGACAGGGGTGTGTTCGGATGATGTGTTCCTTTATATAAAAGTGTATCTAATTACCCAAATAGACACGAAAAGTTCCCCAAATCACCAAAAATCACCCAAAACTACCGAAACGGACTTGATTTTGAACGGATTACACCAGATTCCCTATTGCGTCCAATAATAGATGCATTCTTTGTATAAGAATCAATATATTTACCCAGAATCCTCGGATATTTCGTAGAATTACCCAAATAGACCCGACAAGTTTTATTAGTTCGGATTCTTTCAGAATCCCCTGCTTCTGTCTATCCTAGTCTATTCCATAGCTTATTCTCTCCATTCCTTGATCTGTCCTGTCTATGTGGAGTTTTATCTGCTTTAGCCTAAGTATTCTGACCTCCCTAGTTGTGTCTGTGTACCATTGTACAATGTGTACACATCACATGCAGCAAATAGGCACATACGGGTATTTGAGGATACTTATGACATAGGGATGTGCTATTTCAGGATACTTGTTGTGGATACCTTTTGGAGAATATCTTTTGCAGGATATCTATTCGAAGATAGTTATGGCACCTAATTCTATTGAGCTCCTGGCTTCTAGACCACCCACACCCTTCATAGCTTCTTGGCCTTGGCCACCGCTGCTGACTTGTCCATAGTCACCACCATCTGCCCTATGATCAGCATGCATTGTATTAACTTTTAGTATGGTGTTCTACCAGCCTTGCTGTCTCGTACCATTACTGCCTTGTGTCATTACCATTGGCTGCCACTATTCTGTCCGTCACTAGAGTGTCTCAGCCATTAATAAGTTAAGGTACTACTGCGGTTCTTACTACATTAATGCCACTACGGCCCCCAATACAACTACTGCTTGCTCGAACAACTCGAATTTTATCCAGGCATGAAAATAAGCAGTCTGACATTTGCAGAATGAGGTCTCCAGAGGGTGAATTTGATAATGCTATCCCATACAGTGAGCCAATTTATCCTCTGGGTACCTCTTTCTGTTTAGTTTTGATACCCTGATTCAGATTGAGGTTCACAGAGGGTAATTTTAATGATGCTACCCTGCTGTGCAGGGTAGCATCACTAAATTCACCTTCTGGGGACCTCATTTTGCAGATGACAGTCTGTTTATTTTCTGGCTTGATCTTTTCGAGCAGATGAGCTGATGGTGGTGAAAGGTGCGAGACACACTACTACTACTAGTGTCGTACTCGTTAAACCCCAATAAATAAATAAATAAATAAATAAATAAATAAATAAATAAATAAATAAATAAATAAATAAAACTCCTTTACGTGTGTATGGTGCAGGATGTGAGGAGGGTCTGTCGATACCCTCAATAATACTTAATTACGACCCAATTATAATCAGTTATTATTTACTGGAAAGGGATACAATAATTATAATCCAGGAAGCGTATCACAGCAAATACCCGAATATCCTAACTGGAGAATGGACATAGGAGAGCTGACGTCACTATGCCGCGAATGTGTGTCATTTGACGTCATCGACGTTATAGTGATGTCTGTCGTTCCCAACGAACTTTTTTAGTGAGAAAAACTACTAATGTCCAGATGTTGTGTTTAGTGTGTGGTAGTTCTCTCGTTCCATCGAAATGCGTCCAGATCACATGATGTGTCCAGTATTACGAAGACCAATGTCACTATTTCCATGACCTAATTCCTGTACCAACAAGAAAGAATGCATATCGTAGGGAAGAACATTCCCAGGGACGTGGCAACGTGTCACTCCCCCCCCCCCCCCTGTCGCCACGTTCCTCCCGGTCCCTCCCCCTAGTTGGACATTGACTACCCTACACCCCCCCCCCCCCCCCCCCCCCCCAATCGGAAACTTCTAGCCACGTCCCTGCATATTCCTCACCCTTAATGAACTACAACATGGGCAAAAGTATAATGAACTAAAAATTAATTAAATCTGATAGTGTTCAATATATCAAATAATCAATAAAATTTCCCATAAAACCAAATAAGCTATCGATTTTAAAGAAATGGTCATGGTTTTTAAACTTGCCCAGGACAATTTTAATATGAAGCAACAAGCCAAAAGTTATTGGTATTCGATGAATATTGTTCAAACACAAAAAAGTGAAACGGAACACCCGAAGGGCAATAACTCTTCCACCATGACAAATCTAAGGCAATGAAAAGATAAAGCCGCATATCACAATTTATTGAAATTTATGTTTACGGGTCATGGGATCACATAAACAGTAAAATCAGTGGCGGCGACAGGATTTCAATTTATGGAAGGGGGGGGGGGGGGGCTTAAGTAAGATATGGGGGGGGCGGGTCCAAGGTCGTCTCACAAACGTCGCCGAAGGCATCTCACAAACGTCGCAGGCCTGAGCTAGAGGAGGATAGGGGAGGAGGTAGTTCAGCGATTTGAACGTAGTGGCTACCCCCTGTAAGATCGCTGAACTAGGGAGGAGGGCGCCCCCTCCCCGTTGGGGGGGGGGGTGGGCTGGGGGATCTCAGGAAATATTTTCTTATTTGGACGCCCTGGGAGTGATATCTTGAACTTGAAATCAAGGGAACTTTTAGTATACATGGTACCGAATAACTAATTGAAAAATTTTGAAAAACCGATTTCAAATACCGGGAAAATGACGTCAATACCCATAGGCTTTATCCCCATCCATTTGCTGACAACCCCCTTCCACACCTCTCTCGAACAAACCCTACATAATAAAGCCTTATAATAATATATCAGTCGACAATAGGAATAGTTTAGGGCAAGCATTGTGCAGTTTCATTCAAATTGCCGGAAAACTGTTAACACTTTAACGTTATTGGCGACCAAGGGTCGAAAACGTCTATATTAAATTTAACTACAAATAGTTCAGCTTAACCCTTTACCCAACGCAGGCGATTTCAAAATTTATTATTTTAGATATCATTTTTTGAATTTTTAAAAAAAAATTCAACAAAACCATATCATGTGACCCCTCTTTGGAACGAGCTCGATGAGCTCGTTCCAAAGAGGGGTCACACATGATATGGTTTTGTTGAAAGTTTTCGAAAAGTAATATTTTTTTAGCTGCTGAATTTGCATATTACGCGGGCGGATGCGGGCGATTCGTTTGTTAAAGGGTTACGATGCATTACTGTACTCACGGTACAGACACCTTAACCTCGCTATGGGCCCTAAAATAGTCTATATACACGTTGTACATCCGTGAATCATCAATAAAAATGTTTGGAAATTTCATAAACCAAATTTAAAATGTGCAGGATGAGTTGATTTTATCACAAGAATATCCTGCTTCACAAACATGCCCAGTTTCCAAAGTCCGCCAAGGGCAATAACTCACAAAAATCGTAGACTCTTATTGTCTGTTTTCATGTTGCACGTCAGCAATCTGTTGGGAATAATTCGGAAAGGATTCGCAACTCAAAACTGAAGGTGTGGCCGTGTGGAAGGGGTTGATTTCACCGCATGTGTACTTTATTTCAGAAAAGCACAGCATTTTTAATGTTCCCTAAGGGCATTAACTGGTAGAGTGCTAAATTAGTTTTGGTAGTCAGAATTTGCTCTCGTGTCTCTGAATTGAACTCTGTCGAACAAAATATAACAGAATAAATACTTATATGTATTGAGAGTACTGAGGCCAAATGGGTCTGAAAAGATAGAAAATTGGATGGTCTTATTAGTACAATGTTCATGCTGTCGGGTGTCAAATTAATAAATTTCATTTCTCACTAAAACATCTCCGATTGGCTTCAAGATCAACGCCGGTTGAACAATTCGAGTCGTAGCAATTTTTTTTCAGAGAGCAACGAAAACTCTAACTTTGAAAGGGTTAATCGGATGAGCCTCCAATGCGCCGGTGCACAGGTTCCTATTGTGGTTATTATTCGTGCCAAGTTTGGAGACGATCGGTTAAAACACGACTGAGAAAACCACCGGACAAAAAAGAAGTTTACGAACTTCAGAGAGCAGTGAAAATTTTAAAGTCCATAGGGCCATAACTTTGGAAGGGTTAATCTGATCACTCTCAAAATCGCAAGAGCACAGGTTCCTGTTGTGGTTATTATTCGTGCCAAGTTTGGAAACGAATGGTTGAAACACGACTGTGAAAACGTCCGGACAAAAAGGTGGACGGACGGTGGGACGAACGGACGGACGGATGGACGGACGGACGGACGGACGGGCGGACGGACGGGCGGACGGACGGATGGACGGACGGTCGGGCGGGCGGGCGGGCGGGCGGGCGGGCGGGCGGGCGGGCGGGCGGGCGGGCGGGCGGTCGGTCGGACAATCTCATAATACGTCCCGTTCTCTTTGCAACAGGCGTATAAAAAATGGTAACTGGGAGAGAAAAAAACAGAAATCAGATACAAAACAACCCTGAAAAATCACTCCTATCTTTTGATCGATGAGTGGGTCATACATGCAATCGACTGGTCTGCCAATATGCCGGAATCACCAGTAAATACCGGAATCACCATGAAAAGGTTAACATATGAATGTATTTATTTATTGTGTTTAAGGTCACATATTTCTGCACAGTGACAAATCATGGCCACGACAGTTTTACGGGTGGAGGAAGCCGGAGTACCCCCAGAGAACCACCGAACAACGGCGAGCAACTGTCAGCTCCCCAACCTACTAACTCTACACAAGCAGAGTTAACATTGGTTGAAGACAAGTGCACCATAGACGTGCAGTACGCCTTAATACACAACGCCACCGTCCCTCCACATGGACAATGGGGGCGAAGGGTCTTGCCCAAGGACACAACGCGGTTGCTGCAGGTAGGATTCGAACCGAGAACCTCTCGGCTTGCAGCCTGCGCCTCTAGCTACTGATCCAGAGAAAGGGATAACAACACAATACACCCAGCAGAAACAGCAAAGCCACACAGCCCAGTCATCTCCAAGGTCAAGGAAAAGAAGACCAAAAAAAAAAAAATCAACGCCTCCGCTAAACACCGTCTCTCCCCGACACAACCTCCTCCTTTTCCTCGCACAGTCACAAAAAAACGTATACAGTAAGAGAGGGTTGAAAGGGGCTTGCCCTAAACCGTCCCTGCGTGCCTTCGGCGCGCGAACCCATTTGATGACAACGAGAATTCTGTTCAATAGCGTTTTATTTAGAAACGTGGGGATATTTATGGTAATACTGAAACCGCAGTTTGATAGTTTGTTTTCGAAAGAAGAAAAGGAAACCCAAACAGGTCGCTGGATTGAGAGCAGCCCAGCATGGTATCCATAACGGTTATAAGAAAGGGGGGGGGGGGGGGGGGGAATCCACCAATATGTGTTTTTGAATGCTGGGAGTTAGCCTTTGGTGGTGAGTGGATGCTGAACCTTGGTAATCTGGTCTGCCTTCAGGGGAAACGGATGATGGGGTAGTGGAAAAACAAACACACATCCCCATGAGCAAACACCCCCAAACACACACACCCACCTGCACACATTCACCCAAAAGACTTAAACGGGCTGTTATATCTTTATTCGTCAGTTTATTTAAAATGCCCACTGGTCTCAACCAGGCAAGCTTCTTTCGACCCTTGCTTGGTGTTTGGTGTTTTTCTGTGTATGTTGGCCGGAAACTTGTTCCAGTTCCGCCTACGCTTCGTCTACCTTTTCCATGCGTCTTGTCTTCTTGGTTTGAGTGTTTAAAGAAAATTGAGAGTGTTCAATTAGAAAAGTTATAGGTAGAGAGAGATAAGAATCCGCTATTGTGTATTGTGACTGTTGCGTGATTGTTGCTATTGGTGGAGCGAGGTATGGGTTTCTGCCTAGCCCACTCCCCACTCGCAAGGTTGTGAGGCGATCTTCACAGACTCGATCCTATAGAGATCTCAATGAGTTTCCAGGCAATCCTCACTGTCTCCGCGCACTTTCATTCTGTTGTATCATGTCCTGCAACTGGTTGGGGTAGAATACGTCGTTGGCTTCTAAGTGCACTGTTCCGTCGAGAAATCAAGTGCAATGCGGAGGGGCTAGCCAGTCTTTCCTCCCGAAATTAATACTTCAGGGATGGAAAACCCGACTGCAAGTGGGGATTATTCCGCTGGTTGCAGCTCCCACTGGTAGCAGAAGCAAGCTTTCGTGAGTATCGTCATCTGCCGCCGGTCCGGGATATTTAAACCAAGTACCCGGCCCTTCCCAGCGCGTTATGGTAGGGTATAACGCGCTGAACAGTGAAGCAGCCCTCACTAACTCTGCAATTCAAGTTTGTTTGACTGGCGTTTGACTGACTTTTTTCTCAAGTGTAGTAGTTTTGATAGATCCCTGCATTTTGTTGTCACGCGACTAAAATTATGATAAGAAGCTATATCTTAGTCTTATGCTCTTTAGCTTATTTACACTGCTGAGCGCATGAGTTATTAACCAGGCACTGTGAGTACACACAACCTTCGGATTCCGCCTGGGATTCTACACACCTGGAAGTTAATTAAGCACCCCGTTTTTTCGCAGTGGTGTAAATAGAAACTGTCATAACTTTCATGCTATCTTTAAGATGGCCAAAAGTGATTGTTTGCGGAAATAATGGTCTATTGACAAATGAAAGACAACACAATGATGAAAATATGCTGTATTTTAATGGCGCTGATTACACATATCTGTCACTAATGTTGTTGATGGAAAAGTTCTCTCGACAAGTATGGCGCTGGAACGGTCCATGATGAAACAATGGCGGTAATTACTGAAAAAAATGTAACTTGTGATCTCCTGAGCACAATAGCAGTGTCTGACGTCATTAGCCAGTGTATCCACCACTTGCCCTGATGACACCCCGAACCCTCCTCTTAATGTTACCGGTGAGCCTTCTGATACGGTCCAGGGGCAACTGCTGCCACTCCTCATGCAATGTAGCTTCCAAATCGGCCAAATTCTATACAGGCGGATCCCTTGCTTGCACACGATGTCCAAGAAAGTCCCAGATGTGTTCGAAGGAATTCAAACTGGGGCTCATTGCAGACCAAGGTAGTGTTGTAATAGCGTTGTTCTGAAGGAATTCTCTCATAGCATGGGAACGATGTGGCCTTGCATTGTCGTCCATGAATACAGGACGAGTAGCCAACAGGTGGTTGTCAAATGAGTCACGACAAACGGATTGAGTCTGTCCCGGATGTACTGATGACCATTGAGATTCCCACATACAGTCACGATATCAAGTTTACAATCATGAGAGAGGCATCCCCAGATCATTACTGATCCTCCACCATAAGGAACAGTAGGTCTGATGTTCCTGGGCACGTAAGCAGTATATCTTTGCCTCCACACTCTCTGTAGCGAAATGTCCCCTACTGACTTCTATTGACTTGTGTTGCTCACTTTTGAGCTAAGGCATGGAAAACCAGGCTTGAAATTAGTAACTCACTTTTGAGCTAAGGAAATTAGTAAAGTTGAACACTGAATAGTGAAACAACAAGCGGCTAGATGGAAGGACAGACTTGGATACCTACTTTTACTTAATAGAGAAAATAGAGAAAATAATTTAGTGAATTATTGAATTTGAATTGAAGAGAAATCAGAGAGAACATTTTAATGTATAAAATTAAGCAATAAATTGTGCATAGTTTAGAAGTGCACTACAGTGACACTGGTGTTTATAAATTATATCTATAAACATCAGTGTTAATTCCTCCATTGTTTTGTTTTATTGTAACTGAGTGTTAGTTCAAGCGGTCAGAACACTGAGTATGGTGTTTTGGAGGTAAATTAATTGGAATTTTTCTATTGGTTGAAATACTCTCTGAAATTGTATATAAGCAGGAGTTTTGGACCAGATCAGGCAGTGTGCAGCGGACGCGGCACCTCATTCGCAGCCAAGCAGCGATAACTAACGCAACTAAGTAGCGTACTTACTCCAGTCCAATACTCTTAGACTATTAGACTATATAGAAGGTAAGACTTATTTCTTAATGGAAACTTAGGTATGGGTCCTTCTCGCCGCGTCCATGGGTAACAAGGGGCTGTGCCAGTTAGACAAGTAAAGGTCAGTGTTAATCTTATCTTACATATAAACTTAAGATTTATCTCTTATTCTCGGTATTGTTATTGACGAGAAAGTCTTTGTAATTAAGAAAGTCTTGTAATTGAGAAATTCTTTGTAATTAATTTTCATTTGCATATCTTAAAGTATATAAAAGAAATTTAAACATATCTTATTGTCTTATTTTTCTGTTCCTGTAGAGAAGAACCTGGTAAGAAAAGTCGCGGCTCTAAGACTCTTGTCTTGGGGTACACAGCAGTCCTCCTTCGGGTAACTAGACCATAGCTTACAAAAACGTTGTGGCCCAGGTATTAACCCCTATGCTACATCTCATGCGACCATCTGTGATGTGAAACAGGAACCTACTCTCGTGTGACCAATGGACTCTCCCCTTTGTCCGGAGATTCCAATGTTGTCGTGCCATACATCACTCCAAACGTCGTCTTTAATGCTGATCAGACAGAGCTGGACGCTTAAAGACCCTTCTGGACCTCATACCCAGTGCTTTGAGACGGTTTCGGCCAGTTCTATTGCACAAACGCCTGTTTGGTAGCCACAGGCGTTTCAAAACACCACTTGAAGCAAAGTGTTCGCGCCCAACGTGGCGTGCCAGACTCAGATCTTCCCGAGAAAAGGTCTTTCGGGGTTGCCCAGGCCTTGATCGGTCCTTCACATCGTTGGTTTGTTGATGTTTTCGGACAAGTTTGCTGATGACAGAATGACTTTAGCCAAGTTGCCTTTGAATGACATGCCTGTAGCATGCATGCCAACGATTTGCCATCCCAGTGACAGTCTCCTCCTTGCCATGTAAACATTTACTGATAAAAGAAGTGACAAATTTTCTTGTTTTACACCCAGATATTTCACGTGGATGATACGAGTTTTTTGTGACATCCGTGGGTGGCAAGCTTCACGTGGACGAGGGAATGCGTTTGGTGTACGCTATCAACCAGCAACATCATGTTTCACAAGATGAAATGTACTGCAAGACATAACAATCATTAAAACATAATAATCAGTAACAGCAACTCCACTGTCGTGAAACATATCAGGAGGCGCTTAATTGAGTTCCAGGTGTATAATTAAAATTTGATCACCGTCAAATACCGGAATCACCCGATAATTCGTATCTGAACTGAGAATCTGAGGGAGCTGATCCAGAACTATTCAATGGATCTCCGACTCAGAAGTGTGGACAACCCTGAGGAGCTCACCAGACCATAATTGTTTAAAGAGGGATTTAATTAGCATCTATGGCTAGTTATTTATTTATTGGTGTTTAAGGTCACATATTTATGCACAATGGCTAATCGTGACCGTGACAATTTTACGGGTGGAGGAAGCCGGAGTACCTGGAGAGAACCACCGAGCAACTGTCAGCTCCCCAACATACTAACACCACACGAGCAGGGTTAGCATTGGTTGAAGACAAGTGCACCATCGACGTGCAGTACGCCTTAGTACACAACGCCACCGTGCCCTCACGCGGGCAATGGAGATGAAGTGTCTTGCCCAAGGACACGACGCGGTTGCCGCAGGTGGAATTCGAACCGAGGGCCTTTCGGTTTGCAGCCTGCACCTCTACCTGAGCCACCGAGCTCCTCTATGGCTAGTTAACACGAAACAGGAATGAAGTTATTTAATTATTTATAACTCTGTTGTCCATGCCAGATGATTTTTTTTTGTAGTACTGGGATGCTACCACAGAAATAATGCAAAGAGTTTCAGTAATGCAAAACTAGGGATTCCAAATATCAAAACCTTGGGAAAACTTGAACAAACTTGAAGGATGTATACCAAATATCAAAAGATTCTGACTGGTGGTTCTGAAAAAGGTTTTGAGAATATTACCAATTTTGCACTGTGTTAACACCCCCCCCCCCCCCCCTCCCCCATAGGGACCAAAAATATCAACCCGAGGACTTTATTTGAACAAATTGAATCTGAACCCTCCAAGGATGCTGTATACTAAATATCAAAAGATTCTGATTGTGTCTGAAGAAGCATCTTTTTAAAGATTATTCCTCATATTCGATGGCCTAAGTTAAAATTCGGGCTCCAATAGAGAGCCCAAATATTAACCCAAAGACTTGATTTCAACAAACTTAGATCTGTCTTCCTTAAGGATGTTGTATACCAGATATCAAAAGATCCTGACTGGTGGATCTGAAGATTTTCAAAGATTATTCCTCATATTGCACTAAGTTAAAATTCGGTCTCCCTTAGAGAGCCCACTTATCAACCGATGAACTTGAGTTGAACGAACTGAATTCATCCCCTGTAAAGATTCTGTATGCTATATATTAAATGATTTTGACTGGTGTTTCTGGAGAAGAAGAGTTTTAAAGATTATTCCTCATATTGGACCATGTTAAAATTCGGGCTCTAACAGGTAGCCTAAATATTAACCCAAGGACTTGGTTTGAACAAAATAAAATCTAACCCCCCCCCCCCCCCCCCCAAAGGATGCTGTATACCAAATATCGAAATATTCTGACTGGTGGATCTGGAGAAGATCCGATGGACTTGATCTGAACAATCTTGAATCTGACCCTGACAACGAAATGTTCCAACATCAAAAGATTCTGTGTATTGATTTTTAAAGATTATTCCCCATATTGCCCAAAGTTAAAATTCGGGTTCTTGTATTGAGGCCAATATGAACCAAAGGGCTTAATTTTAACAAACTTGTATCTGACCTCCCTATGGATGTTGTATACCAAATATCATAAAGATTCAGTTTATGTTCTGGAGAAGAATTTTTTTTTAATTTTTGCAAATAGGCAGACTCAGCATTTTTTCGATGCCCCCTACGGAAAACACCCTGACACAACCGATGGCATTTTGTTTGACCATTCCATTCTATTGGTAGTAAAGATGCTTCATACCAAATAACAGTTGTCTGTTCCGTGTCTGGGAAATATGGGCGTTTGAAAATTTATATTTTTAGCTCCTGGGGTTCCCGCGGGAAATTTGGTTTGCAATAATCAAGTTCTTGTGAATCAATAATATCACATACCAAATTTGGTTCAAATCGAACTATCGGTTCAGAAAATAGAAATTTCGGGCGGGGCCAAAACACTTGCCCCTCCATTTTACAAAGGCAAATATAGCTCCACGAACGTTTGAACAAACTTTACTCTAGACCTCAAAAGGAAGCTCCATACCAAATATCAAGTCATTGTTCCCACTTGTTCAGAAGACGAATTAAAAACAAGAGGCCCCAGGGGGCCTGAGGGCGCTCACCTGACATGGTAGTCTAAATATCAAACCAGGGACTTGACTTAAGAAGCTGCATACGCCCCTCCTAAGAAAAGCATATACCAACTGGATGAATCGATTGTGCCCCCACAATACACAGGATTTTCCTTCTATTTTCAGTTCCTGCACTTTTACGTCCCAAAATTGAGATAAATGCATAAAAAAACAGATTTATTAAAATTTTTGTTCGGAAGTTTTCGAAGTCCCAAACAAAATATTTTCAGACTAAATTTTTTTTTCTTCTTAAAATTGACCAAAACGCATAAAAACAAAAAAAATAATTTCCAGATTTTGGTCCAAAATTTCCCAAGTCCTACCCGGCCCCCAAATTTTCAGTGTAAAAAAAAATAAAAATTTTTGTCTTAAAATTGACCAAAACGTATAAAAAACCAAAAAAAAAAAATAATTTCCGGATTTTGGTCCAAAATTTCTAAGTCCCACCCGGACCCCAAATTTTTTTTTTTGTCTTAAAATTGATCGAAACGCATAGAAAAACAAAAAAACTTATTTCTGGATTTTGGTCCAAAATTTCTAAGTCCGGGCCGAGACCCCAAATTTTCAGCCTAAATATGAACCCAGGGACTTGGCTTGAACAAACTTGAATCTCACCCCCCTTAAGCATGCTGCATACCAAATATCAAAAGATTCTTATTGGTGGATCTGAAGAAGATTTTTAAAGAATATTCCTCATACTGCACTAATTTGAACATTTGGGCTCCCATAGGGAACCCAAATATGGACCGAGGGATTTGATTTCAACAAATATGTGAATCAATGTTCCAAAGATGTTATATGTAAAATATGAAAGCTTTTGGAGCAGTGGTTTGGAAGCAAATGATTCTTTAATTTTTTCCCATTGCCCACAGTGTTAAAAAATGCTGACTCAGCATTTTTTCAAAAGTTCCGAAAAAGTACCTTATGACAAAACCGATGACAAAGGCGATGGCAATTTTTTTTTTTACCATTCCTTTCTGTTGGTCCCAAGGAAGCCTCATACCAAATAAAAATTCTCAGTGCCGTGCAGTTTTTGGAGATATGGACGTTTTGGTTTTTTTTTCTTTCTATTTTTGGCTCCTGAGGTTCCCACGGGGCTGCAGGAAATTTTTTTTGCATAAATCAAGTACTTATAACCCAATAATACCTCATATTAAATTAGGTTCAAATTGGCCTCTCGGTTCAGAAAATAGAAATTCTGGGTGGGGCATAAATTCTTGCCTCTCTCAGAACAAAGGCAAATATTGCCCTTCAAACTTCTCTTGAACAAACTTCAGTCTACATCTCAAATGGAAGCTGCATACCAAATATCAAGTCTCTGCTACGGCTGGTTCATGAGAAGATTTTTTTAAAAAATTGTGCATTTTGGCCCCACCCCTCTTCACAATATGAGCAGAAACCCAATTTGAAGAAAACCCCAAATGCCCCTATATAACCGCAACTCATGTGAATTTTCATTGAACTGTAGCCAGTGGCTTGGGAGAAAATGACCCAAACACCACCTTCACGACGTACGATAGATGACGGACAAAAAGTGATCAGAATAGCTCACCTTGACTTTCAGTCAGGTAAGCTAAAAGTTGGATCATTTTCCCCCACCCTATGGGGCTGGGCAAGTTATTTATACAGTGGAACCCTATACAGTGGAACAAGCAGTTCATTCCCACTAGACCAATTCCCTTTAGACCAATTCCCACGAGGCCAATTCCCAAAAGATCAATTCCCCTTAGACCAACTGAAGTGTCCTGCTTTTAAAATAATTCTATTTCAATAATTTGATATATTTAAAAATATTAATAAATGTATTTAATGTTATTGATATTCAAGCCTGAAAATATAAATTTTATAGTAAATTTCCTTTCTTATAAATCCTACCGCAATTGTTTACTACAGGCTTGCACTACATTGGAAGAACCTAACTCGGATAAAATACTCTCTATTTTAATCTTTCCCAAGAGATTTGGGAAAGAAAAGTGGTGTAATAACACCACGAAAAATTAAGCCAAAACTGGGTCGAGCGCCATCGGCGCACACCCAGTATGGGACGCTCTTCCAAAGTACAAATCCACGACTACCGTAAAACAGTGCGCAGTGCGTCAATTCGCCATTCTTTTGATTCCGACAACACAGGAGTTATGTGATCAGCGGGGAGGAAGGATTCTTACCCGAATAAGACGGGAGGGCCTCCATGTAAACAATTTCAGTAGGTATAATAAGACAGAAATTTACTATAAAACTTATATTTCTTATCAACCTACCTCAATTGTTTACTACAGGCTGAATAGACAAAAGGATGGAGGGAATCACATAACCAACCCACACATAACTCAATAGCACTGGAACCGTGGACAGAGGAAGAGATCCCTAGGCCTATCAAACCATAGCATCACAAACATTAGAAAAGACAATGAAAGATGAGGCGTATGGTGAAGTGCGACGCACAGACAGGAAGGGCAGTATCAGCACAGAGCTGGAACTGACCCTGAAAAAAGCTGAAAGGCTGGGATAGACAACAGCCTGAGCCGAAGAAAGAGGGCCCCAAGGACCTCGATCGACTCCTGCAACTGTCGCAGGTAAAAGGAGAATGTAGCATTTCTCCAGTAGGTTGCCAGTATAACATCTGTCATCCGACAACATGACAGAGTTATTGAAAGAGGAAGACAATGCACGCACCTCGTGGCAGAAAAAACAATTGGTAATACAATCACCAGTAGCTAGACGAGCGGAAGCTGCACGAATAGCAAGACAAATCCATCAAGAAATGGATGCAGGAGATATCTAGCATGTGAGAAAACGCATATTCATCCACGATAAAGGCGCGAACGCCCGCCCCCCCCCCCCCCCCCACCCCACCCCAAGCAGAGCAGCGCCCAAGAAAGTGACCATCTTGGAGTAAACTGCAAAGTCCTAGGCCTTTTCAAGGAAAAGAGCTGAACAAGCTTGGAGAGGCAAGGATGAGTGTCGAAACAATGTGGTACCACATATGAAACAAGCTAAGACCAATACCGGGTCTGGATCTGCGTTGCTGCATGCAATTGAATCAGCAAACAGGAAGTGGCTGCACAGCAGATCTGAAAATTGCATACACGATACAACTGATCATTATCAGGCTCCAGATGAAATATAAAATCAATCCCTTGCACAGAAGCCAAGAAAAGTTTGACGAAAAATTTCAATGTTCAGTGGGTACAGTAAAATTTCAAAGTATCGGCAAACAGGAAGTGGCTGAACGGCAGATCTGAAAATTGCATACACGATACAGCTCATCATTATGAAGCAGCCGACCAAATATAAAATCAATCCCTTGCATAGAAGCCGAGAAAACCTTGACGGAAAATTTCAATGTTGAGTGGGTACAGTAAAATTTCAAAGTGTCGGCAAACAGGAAGTGGCTGCACGGCAGATCTGAAAATTGCTTACACGATACAACTCACCATTATGAAGCAGCAGATGAAATATAAAATCAATCCCTTGCATAGAAGCTGAGAAAATCTTGACGGAAAATTTCAATGTTGAGTGGGTACAGTAAAATTTCAAAGTATCGGCAAACAGGAAGTGGCTGCACGGCAGATCTGAAAATTGCTTACACGATACAACTCATCATTATGAAGCAGCAGACCAAATATAAAATCATTCCCTTTCATAGAAGCCAAGAAAACTTTGACGGAAAAAGTGTTTCGAATGGACTGACGGACTGATGGACGGAGTCGAGCGGTTACCAGACCTGCTCTGCCGCTGGCGACGCAGGTAAAAAGGTCTCCGAAGCATGGACTTGTACCCATTGCTGGAGACCCCAGAAACAAACATAAACCAGAAACTCCGCAAGCGGTGTGATCGAAGGAGTGCCCGAAGCATCAGAGTGATCGCACACCATCAACAGAACCTTCCACTTAGCCACAGAGGCTAAACCAGTGGAGTGAGTGCCTCCTTGAAGAAGAAAAGCAACTCCACTGCGTGTCTCGAAAAACCACTACAGAGGAGACAGGACCCGATAAAAGACATGTGCGAAGGCACAATGAAGTCGGGTCAACTTGAAATCTCCTCTGGCGACTTTGGCAAAGAAAGTCGCGATGTTGAGGGAGACATGCCAGAACCGCCGCTAACAGAGAGCGGAGCAGAATGATCCACACCCACCGAGGCGACGGGTGTGATCGAAAGGATTCGACGACTGCAGGTTCATATCTGGGAGAACATGAGGCGGAATCGGAACTGGCAGGAAGGCGTAGCCGACAAGACCGTCCCAAAGGAGGGCCAGAGCATCCACGGCAGAAGCCAGAGCATCTGGACACCGGGACACGAAAGTGTCCACCTGATGGTTCCAACGAGTCGTAAAGAGATCGATGGAACCCGCCATGTGGAGCATCCACTCGGTGGGAAAGAACCTGCCCCGTTGGGACAGGGAGTCGGCTAGGACGTTCAGACGACCGGAAATGTGACGAACAACCACCCCGGCGTTGACATCCTGAGCGAGCAGTAGAAGATCCCGAGCCAATTCGTACATTGGAACCGAGTGCGTGCCGCCCTGGACCCGAATGTAAGCAACCACTGTCGAACAAAAGGACCTGACGATTCGACAGGTGAGGGATCCACTGCCTGAAACTCATAAGAAGAGCAAGAAGCTCTGCTGGCTGATGTGTAGAGATGCCCGATCCTGATCCCACATCCCGTCGAGGGAAAGACCGAGAGGATCCAACGTCGCACCCCATCCGAGATCGCTGACATCTGCCGTCAGAACGCGATCGGACGTGGGTAAGTCCAACAGGACACCCTGCGTGATCCACTGAACATTCGTCCAGTGGAGAAGGTGAGGATAAGAGAATCTGGTAACTGAAGCACCAGATCCAGAGAATCGACATTCGGCCTCCAACGACTGGGCAGAAAGTGTTGGAGAGGTCTGACACGCAGGTGACCTAGAGGAATGAGATCCGTCACCGAACCGCAGAGACCGATCAGCCGGAGAATACTCCGTGCCGTCGCGGATGTGGACTGGGACAGAGCCAGACCAAAAGCTGAGAGAATCACAGCCTTGGCGTGGGGAACTGCCACCAAATTGAACTGGGTGCGGAAAGCCATCCCCAGATGACAAAACGACTGAGAATGGACCAGGTCCGACCTCTCCTCGTTGACTCTGAATCCGAGCGACATGAGCAAGCTCAACAGAGTGGCGACATCAGACTCCAGTAAGGCAGCATTGGAATGCCTCTGGAGGACATCGTCCAGATATGCCGAAGTAGTTACCCTGAACTGTGTGGGATGGAAAGCTATCACATGTCACATCAGTCTGGTGAAGGCCCAAGGAGCCAGGTTGAGGGCGAAAGGCATGGCCTTGAAGTGGTAAACTCGCCCCAGAAAAGCAAACCTGAGATACTTCCGTGACGCCCGATGAATCAGAACGTGAAAGTAAGCGTCTCGCAGGTCGAGCTGGAAGCGAAATCTCCCTGGTGAATTGAACGGCAGACCGACCTGAAAGTCTCCATGCTGAACTTGGGAGCAATGATAGACTGGTTCAGGATACTCAGATCGATAACCGGTCGGAGTCGGCCGTCCTTCTTCGGCACCAAGAACAGGCGGGAATAGAACCCCACTGACTGAATGTTCTCGACGACCTCGATCGCCCCCTTTATCAGGAGATTGTCTATCTCCGTGGACAGAAGTTCCCGACGTAAAACGTCTGAAGGAACTGTGGTTGGAAGAGGCACCCTGGACAGAGTGGGGTGCGTTCAATATATTCGCAGCCCGGATCGAACAACATCTAACACCCAAGGATCGGATGTGATGGTGGCCCAACGGTCTGCGAACTCTGCTATCCTTCCTCCAACCTGGGACGAGTCGAGGTGAGGACCTTCATTTCGAGCCCCGACGAGGCCTGTGAGAGGAGAAACCACCTGAACTGAATGAAGAATCCTGATACTTCCCTCTAGTCTACCAACGCTTACCCTTACCCCTTGAGTAAGAAGTAGATGCGGTGGCAGAAGGATCAGCCTTTTGCTTCGCAGAGGAGGCAGAAGGGTACTTGCTAGGCTTGGAATGGCCCCTGCCTCCCCTAGAAGGCTGATCAAGCTGAAGAAACAGCAGCTGATCTTTAGAATGACGTTGGACGTCATCCGGACCGTCGACATGGAACCATGGAAAAGTTGCGGACCTGCCAAAGAAGCAGATCGAAGAGTTGCGCGCTGCTCCTCAGGAAGGTATCGGCCTGTGTCCAGCACCGAGTCCCTTCGAACTAATTCCAGATTAGCCGTGTCACAGGCATGCGTGTGAGTAAGATGCATGAGTGCCTTGGACAGCACACACAAAGAAGCCTGTACCTCGTCAAACTTATCTGGAGGCAGATAAGCAGCTAAAGCTGAGACGACGTGATCTGAGAGAGAAAGCATACCAAGCATCTCTCTCGATAAGCCCAATGTGGACTCCAAAGTCGTCATCGGAATGACGGCAGACTTGGGCTTGGAAAGCCCGAGGAAATTGGAGTCCTGATCCAAAACCGTCAAAGTCTGGCAGACTGACGGATTGGTGGAATTGTAGTAACGATAACGCGCCAGAGACAAAAAGGTGTCAACTCTGGTGAAGAACGGAGCCTTCATAGCCTTGGAACTCAGCTTAGACTCCTAAGGCCGAAATGCTTCAACCAACTGTACCGACTGGCACGGTTGAAGATGCCCAGAAGCAGGTTGTTCCATAGGCTGTTGGCGCGCGACCAATGATCGCGGCCTGGCTGACACTGTCGGCTGGTTTGATGGTTTGAGATCCTGAATGAACCCAAACACAAAATCAGGAGCTGCCCTCAAGTCCGAAGACTGCTGGCTCTCGACATCAAGCATGTCTGACTCTTCCCCTACATCGGAAGACACAGAGCCCATCGTGGGCAAACCAGCCGACACCTCCCATGGTGTCGGAAAAGCAGGGGGATCAGAAAGCGGCCTGTTTCCAATCCCGGGAGGTGGCGCCTGGAAACCACTCGCTGCCTCGCTGGAAGCAACGGGAAGGCTCTTTGACAGAACTGGAGTGAGTAAGGAGAGGGCCTCCCTAAGCTCACTGCGCGTACTGGCCGGTTCGACAGGGGAACGAACCGGCGAAGTGGATTCACCTCTGACCCTCTTAACCAGTGAAGGGTCACGATCCTCCAAAACACCCGACGTGGGACGACGGGCGGCAGCCGAAACGTCTGAAGGCAGACGTGTACAGGGGTACGACACACCCCGAGGATCAACAAAGCGGAAACTCATGAGAGTCACCGCAGACCTCTGCGGTGCAGAAGGTCCAGGCTGCACAAAAGACGTTGGTCCCCCAAAACTGATCGTGTAGCCAGAATGAGTGGACGGAAACGTCACAGAGTTCATAGTGTCCCCACTAAGAACATCCGAATCCAATAACACAACTGTGGTGATCGATGGCACAGAGACCACAGTAGAGGGTCCGGCTGGCAGCCACTTCCAACTTCGGCGAGTTGAAGTCAGGGAAGGCTGAGGCCGATACCCCACGTCCACACTCCCAGACACTGCAGCAGACCACTGCAGGTTTAAAACTACTGTGCTCAACGGCTGAGAGGACACAGTAGGGGGTTGAGTCGACAGCCACTTCCGACTTCACAGAGTTGAAGTCGCGGAAGGCTGAGGCCGATACCCCACAACCACACTACAGACATCCCTGCAGACCCTTGCTGGGATAAGCAGAGGCCGGCTAAAAATGGTGCCCAATGACGTTGTAGACGGAACAGCAGTAGCAGCAGATACGACGGGACCTGTTGGAACTGGCAGAAAAGCGGAGAGAGCCACCTAGCTCGGCCTCCAAAGGAGGAGTCACAACCCTAGTGACAGCCTCAGATGTCGACTGTAGAGGGTGCATAGTCTCGGAACCAGGTATCTCTTCACCAGAAAACCAACAGCTCCCACAGTATCCACCACGGTAAAAAAACTGCACATTCCCCATGGAAGGGGAATAACTCTCACCAGACAAGGTCGAGTCGGAAAGCCCCGAAACGACAGCGTTCTCCACCCCCCGCTGGTCCGGGAGGAGCTGCACATCCCCCACGGAGGGGAGCAATTCTCACCAGACGTGGTCGAGTCGGGCGGCCCCGAAACGACAGTGCCCCCCCCCCCCCCCGCGGGGGCGGGAGGAGCTGCACATCCCCCACGGATGGGGTAAACTCACACCAGACGTCGTCGAGTCGGGAGGCTCGCGAAAAGACAGCGTTCCACACCACCCGCGGGTGCGGAAGAAACGGCCACGAGAATGCACCAAGGCGAGAGCAAAAGGAATTGCCCTAAAGGAACCGAACTGGAAATAACAAGAGGTGAGAGCAGTAGAAGAAAAAGGTGAACTCAACAGAAACAGAAAGTAGAACACCCTCAACTACGAGAGAATTATTTATTTATTTATTGGTGTTTAAGGTCACATACTTATGCACAATGGCTAATCGTGACCATGACAGTTTTACGGGTGGAGGAACCCGGAGAGAACCACCGAGCAACGACGAGCAGCTGTCAGCTCCCCAACATCGTAACTCTGAACTCTGCACCTCAGCACAGGCAGGATTAGATTGGTTGAAGACATGCGCACCATCGACGTGCAGTACGCCTCAGTACACAGCGTCATCGTGCCCCCATATAGGCAATCGGGGTGAAGTGTCTTGCCCAAGGACACAACGCAGTTGCCGCAGGTGGGATTCGATCAGAGGACCTCTCGGCTTGCAGCCTGCACCTCTACCAACTGAGCCACCGCGCCCCCAACTACGAGAGAAGGTGGCAGAAAAAAAAAACAAAAAAAAACGGTGGGTACACGACAGAACCCAGACGGTCGACAAGGACCGAAAAAACAAATTCAGCCCTCAACAGAGTGAAGAAATCCTTACAGACAGTCCCTGATTGACACCTAACTCCAATAACAATTAAATTTATCAACCGAAAAATTCATTGCTGAATCGCGTAGACACTTTGTCTAAAACAAAACATTCGCAAAAACGGAATAGTAAATAATATACAATGAGAATATGGTTGAAAATATAAACGAGAATATATAAAACACAGTCCTGTTATGATACGATCTTCAGATCCATAATTCCAGTCACAGGAAAACCATTATCGATGAGTTAAATATCACTGTTACGGAGCAAAATGGCACATCCACCACGTGTGCGGATAATCAAAAGAATGACGAATTGACGCACTGCGCACTGTTTTACGGTAGTCGTGGATTTGTACTATGGAAGAGCGTCCCATACTGGGTGTGCGCCGATGGCGCTCGACCCAGTTTTGGCTTATTTTTTCGTGGTGTTTTACACCACTTTTCTTTCCCAAATCTCTTGGGAAAGATTAAAATAGAGAGTATTTTATCCAAGTTAGGTTCTTCCACTGTAGTGCAAGCCTGTAGTAAACCATTGAGGTAGGTTGATAAGAATTAAGCCGTCTGTCATTTGCAGAATGAGGTCCCCAGAGGGTGAATTTGCTGATGCTATCCCATACAGTGGGCCAGTTTACCTCTTTCTGTTTATGTTTGAGACCTTGATTCAGATTGAGGTTCACAGAGGGTCAATTTAGTGATGCTACCCTGCTGTGCATGGTATCATCAGCAAATTCACCCTCTGGACCTCATTTTTCAGATGATAGTCTGCTCATTTTCTGGCTTGTTGACATTTTATAGACGTTGGGCAGATTTTTTTTCATAACAATTGTTATAGTAATCACCCACTTTCAAAGGCTGTAATTCTTTTTATTGCATATAAATATTTTTTTATCAAATAAAGGGCTTATCAGTAAATAAATGTTTCTTAATTATCCTTAATCAACCCTTTATCAATAACAGACTGTAGTTGGTCTAAGAGGAATTGGACTTTTGGGAATTGGCCTAAATGGAATTGGTCTAGTGGGAAGACACCGAACAAGCACTGCTCCAATTCCCTATGTCCCCACACAAACATGTTCACAGCTACACATACACACAAACGTTCACACATGGACAATGAGGAAGTAATGAATAACAAATACAGTATTTATGCAAATAAGACAGGGACTGGCCATCATTTTTTATTTACAAGTTCATAAAAGTTTCCGACAACCAAACCCCTGCTAAGACATATACAGCTAAAATAAGGTACATAATAATGAATGTGCAAACAGAGGGTCAATGCAAGGAGTTACTGTTAGGAAGTAATCATCATTTTACAGTCTCATAAAAGTAAAACGCCCAAGAGCAGAAGGGCAAAAAATGTATCAATAAGGCCCCCACGAAGCAGATCTTCTGTTTCTCGGGCCATTTTTGAGTAAAATGGGTGTTTTTTCTTTTTCTTTTTTATTTTTGAAATTATTTCTTTGCCATCAAAAGTTCATGTTATTGGTTTGTTTTATGTTTTAGTCTTCAACATCTACATAAAAGCATAAGTGGTCCCTTGAGTGCAAGAAGGCTTTGCAATGCTGAAGCATTGCAAAGACTTGTTGCAGTCAAAGGACAAATTTATCAATTTTATTAACATGGGTGAAATACCAGACATAAACCATTCAATTTTTATTTTTTTTTTAAGTTTAAATTGGTTATAAAAAGAGAGCATGTGGCAGCCAAAATGACCTTGCGGGAGGGCCTGAGAAACAGCTTCTTAATTTTCTTAGCCCTAACCAATGAATTATTTTACAAATATTGCTCAACTTGAAGATGACTTTGCAAAAATACTGGTGCTTGAGAGAGAAGTCCATGTGCTGGAGGCAGGTGGACTATTCCTCCTTGAGCACCATTATTTTGGCAAAGTCATTGACAAGCCAAACAATAATTATATCAGTATATCACAACAAACAAGAGGCCCCACGTGGCCTTAATCGCTCACCTGACAAAGTGACTCTAAGAAGTATTTTAGGTCACCTTCACCATGTCATGTCTCATCAACATTAACTGGTTGAGTGATAGATTTTGTTTGAAGTTCAACATTTGTTACCTAAAATTAGTTTTATTTAAAATCATTGGTGTGTGGCCAATCTCCAATGATTTTTAATAAAGCAAATTTATCTCTGCAGACAAACTGGTTTAGCATGAAGCACAAACAAGGAATGTGAAGAGATAGCCTTGGACATCTCTCCCCAACTGTGGATATCTTCCATGTGCTAAATGTATATATTTGCATGCAAGAAAACAAAAATTTTCACAAATTTTATTTTTTTTTATCATCATTGGAACAAGCTCAAACAGCTTATTCCAATAGGGGTATGGGAAGATCAGGTATATTTTTGAGACAGAAATGTGAATATATAAATGATGGTGTTTTTTTGTGAATGATGCTGGAGAATTTTGCGTAAAGATATGGTAAATGGTTTGTTCTAGATACAGAATGATGCAAAAGTATTTAAATTTGATTAGGCAAGTTGTTCCTATAATGCATTTAAAAACTGAAGTAACTGTTTTTTTGCTGACGAACTTTTAGATGTGTGTGTCTGTGTTTGTGTGTGTGTGTGTGTGTTTGTGTGTGGGGGGGGGGGGGGGGGGGGTAAGAGTGTTCCTGAATAAATGGAAAATTTTATTTTTTGTGTGAAAGACATAGTGCGTGAATGTTGATTGGAACAAGCTTAGAGAGCTCATTTTAATGTGAAGTCATAAAGCTGTGTTTTACGTACGAAATTCTGGAATAACTAAAAAAATTGCTTTTTTGACTCAAAAAGCATGGTGTGCGACCTCTCATTGGAATGAGCTCAAAAAGCTCATTCCAATGGGGTATTTACAAGCGATAAGTACATGTATGTTTAAGAGACAAAAATTAAAATTTGAATAGCGATTTTTGCGAAGAATGCTGACAAGTTTTGGCAGTTATGCTGGTAAAAAAGTAAGATATGCAAAGTGGTTGTTTTTTAGAGGCGACATTTAATTAAGGGGAATTAACCCTTGATTACTGAGGTAACTTCTAAAAGTACTGAAATTTCATGAAGCAATGTGAATAACAGACAACAGTTGCCTAAAAATTTCATGAATAACTAAAATTTTTATTCCTTTGTCTCGAAAACATGGCATATGACCTTTGTTGGAATGAGCTGAATGCGTGTGTTCCAATGAGGAGTCATAAAATTTGAACGAAGATTTGTGTGAATAATGCATTAGTACTGCTAGATTTGGGTAAACGGTTCACCCTGGATACCACCCCTTCTATAGTAGATCTTTTCTGCAAATTTTGTCTAAGATTCTATCAACTTTACAAATAAATACGTTCATGAATCACAATCAGATCCACCCTACAATGTTGCATACCAAATATCAAAAGATTCTGCCTGCTGGATCCGGAGAAGAAGATTTTTTAAGAAATATGCCTGAAATGCACTAAGTTAAAATTTGGGCTCCTATACGGAGCCCAAATATAAACCCAGGGGGCCGATTTGAACAAACTTGAATCAGATCCACCCCACAATGTTGCTTACCAAATATGAAAAGATTCTGAAGCTGGATCTGGAGAAGAAGATTTTTTAAGAAATTTGCCTGAAATGCACTAAGTTCGAATTCGAGCTTCTATACTGAGCCCAAATATGAAACTAGGAAGCCGATTTGAACAAACTTGAATCAGATCCACCCCACAATGTTGCATACCAAATATCAAAAGATTCTGCCTGCTGGATCTGGAGAAGAAGATTTTTGAAGAAATTTGCCCGAAATGCACTAAGTTTGAATTCGAGCTTCTATAGTGAGCCCAAATATGAATCCAGGGGGCCGATTTGAACAAACTTGAATCAGATCCACCCTGCAATGTTGCATACCAAATATCAAAAGATTCTGCCTGCTGGATCTGGAGAAGAAGATTTTCAAAGAAATTTGCCTGAAATGCAGTAAGTTCAAATTTGGGCTCCTATACTGAGCCCAAATATAAACCCAGGGGGCCGATTTGAACAAACTTGAATCAGATCCACCCCACAATGTTGCATACCAAATATCAAAAGATTCTGCCTGCTGGATCTGGAGAAGAAGATTTTTTAAGAAATTTGCCTGAAATGCACTAAGTTCGAAATCGGGCTCCTATACTGAGCCCAAATATGAACCCAGGGGGCCGATTTGAACAAACTTGAATCAGATCCACCCTACAATGTTGCATACCAAATATCAAAAGATTCTGCCTGCTGGATCTGGAGAAGAAGATTTTTTAATGTTTTTCCCATTGCCTACAGTGTTAAAAAGTGCTGACTCAGCACTTTTTCAAAGTCCCGAAACTGTACCCTATGATAAAACCGATGGCAATTTTTTTTTACCAATCCTTTCTGTTGGTCCTAAGGAAGCTGCACACCAAATAAAAATTCTCAGTGCCGTGCAGTTTTGGAGATATGGGCGTTTTAAATTTTTTCTATTTTTAGCTCCTGCGATTCCCACGGGGCTGCAGGAAAATTTTTTTTTGCATAAATCAAGTACTCATGACCCAATAAGCCCTCACATAAAATTTGGTTCAAATCAGCCTCTCGGTTTGGAAAATAGAAATTTTGGGCGGGGCAAAAAATTTTGCCCCTCTCATAACAACGCCAAGTATAGCCCCACAAACTTCTCTTGAACAAATCTGAGTCTACACCTCAAAAGGAAGCTGCACACCAAATATCAAGTCTCTGCTACTGCTGGTTCATGAGAAGAAGATTTACAAAGATTTCGGTGCCCCTTGGGGGCGTG
This sequence comes from Pictodentalium vernedei, assembly GCA_031216915.1. Lineage (NCBI taxonomy): Eukaryota > Metazoa > Mollusca > Scaphopoda > Dentaliida > Dentaliidae > Pictodentalium > Pictodentalium vernedei. The sequence goes on from CM062297.1 coordinate 58,413,664, forward strand.
GCACCACCCAGGAGGAAGGGCAACTTCATTTGAACAAATCTGAATTGGCATTAGGTAATAAACATTTAGCCAACATTTGAATAAAATTGGTCTAGTGGTTTAGGAGGAGAAGTCGATAATGTAAAGTTAACGCCGGACGGACGACGACGGACGCCGGACGCCGGACAGAAAGTGATTAGTAAAGCTCCCCTTGAGCTTCGCTCAGGTGAGCTAACAAACCGAGGAAGAATCTTGCTACCCATAAGGGTTCCAATCCAAAGCAAGCGACCTATGTCAAGGACCTTGTCCAAGAAAAACATTTTCATTCTTCAAACCTTTGAACCCAAAATCCAACTTTTCCAGCCCCAAATCGTTATTATAGTCTGTAGTCATAATGTGGGTGGTTGTTTAGTGATTGTATACAGAACACCAATCAATATTTTCAATGTGCAGCCCAAAGGCTGCACATTGAAAATATTCATTGGTTTACCCCCCCCCCCCCCCCCCCCCCCAAAAAAAAAAAAAGAAAGTGTCAATGACACTGTAGCTCAACTTGACAAACTTGAACTTGGTAAGTTATAAATGAAATGGCAAAATTGAAGATCATTGACTAGACTGAATTCTAAGAACGTTGGCCATGGCAACATTTTTTGACGGAAATGGAAGAAAATTGATAGCTCCCATCTAGAGGTCACCGTAAATAAGCATACCAGGTTTCAAAGCAATCTAATCATAAATGTGCCCTGTAGGGTGTGCCAAAGGGAAATATTGTGGTCTGACTAAACTGAGTTCTAAAAACGTTGGCCGCGGCAACATTTTTTGCCGGAAATTGAAGAAAATCGATAGCTCCCATCTAGAGGTCACCCCAAACAAGCATGCCAGGTTTCAAAGCAATCCAATCATAAATGTACCCTGTAGGGTGTGCCAAAGGGAAATATTGAGTCTTTTGACTTGACTAAACTAAGTTCTAAGAACGTTGGCCGCGGCAACATTTTTTGACAGAAATTAAGGAAAATCGATAGCACCCATCTAGAGGTCTCCCCAAACAAGCATACCAGGTTTCAAAGCAATCTGATCACAAATGTGCCCTGTAGGGTGTGCCAAAGGGAAATATTGAGGTCTGACTAAACTAAGTTCTACGAACGTTGGCCGTGGCAACATTTTTTGCCGGAAATTGAAGAAAATCGATAGCTCCCATCTAGAGGTCACCCTAAATAAGCATACCAGGTTTCAAAGCAATCAAATCATAAATGTGCCCTGTAGGGTGTGCCAAAGGGAAATATTGTGGTTTGACTAAACTAAGTTCTAAGAACGTTGGCCGCGGCAACATTTTTTGACGGAAATTGAAGAAAATCGATAGCTCCCATCTAGAGGTCACCCCAAACAAGCATGCCAAGTTTCAAAGTAATCTGATCATAAATGCGACCTGTGAGGTGTGCCAAAGGAAATTGTGGACGTACGTACTAACATACTAACGTATGTACGTACGTACGCCGACGGACGAGAAGTGATGGCAATAGCTCAGCTTGACTTTGTCAAGTTGAGCTAAAAATGAATATGGACTCTTCCAACTGCTGCGATTGAACTGATACTGGGTTCAAAGGGTTAAGTTAGAAATGACAACAGTATTCTGGAAAAAAGGATGTCCCTTCAGTCGAACATCCTAAAATATTCCATGGCCATTTATTTATTTATTTATTTATTGGTGTTTAAGGTCTCATACTTATGCACATGGCTAATGAAGACTGCAACACAGAGATAAAGTCAAGTCCAGTCCAATTGTTTTATACCAATGTTGCCTATTTTTGATGACTTTTTTCATCGCAGTGTGCCTGGTGCATGCATTTATCACATCACGCTTAGATTATTGCAACTCATTGTTGTATGGGCTTCCAGGCAAGCAGATACAAAGGTTGCAACAAATACAGAACACAGCTGCCCGTATTGTCTCACTGACGAAGCGGCGCCAACACATAACTCCAGTCCTGAAAGATCTTCATTGGCTTCCTATTTCATCACGGATTCAGTTCAAGGTCTTACTTTTTGCACACAGGGCTCGCTGCTGTGATCTGACCCCGGCTTATATAAGCGACCTAGTGGTTCCGTATGAGCCTAAACGCACGTTAAGGTCTTCTATGCATGACTTGCTTGAAGAGACTACCTGCAACTTGGTATCATATGGTGGCCGCTCCTTCTCTCATAGTGCACCTAGGCTTTTCAATGAGCTACCCATTTCAGTGCGACAGACTGCGCCAAGTGCTTTCAAATCGGTACTGAAAACCTATCTTTTTGGTAAATCATACTCGGAGTGATTTCCGCGTAGCACTATGCAAATCTACAGTACAGAAGTACTGTCACATGTAACCATGATTTTTCTTGTAAAGCGCCATGGAACTTTTTATTATTGTGAAATGAGCGCTATATAAATATGTATTATTATTATTATTATTATCTTAGGCACTGGTGACCGGGTCCCATTGTACCAGTAAATCAGTTTGTGTACCATAGTAAACAAGCAATGCTCCACTTCCTGGGGTTACTACAGGTGTCCATGGCTATTTTTGGATCGTGTATAGTACATGGAAATAGTGCAAGATTAAATTTACAACCCTCTGTAGTTAAAATTATTGGAAATAGTAGAGTTCCTCTCCGTTGCTCATCAGAAGAGAAGTCAAGTGAGATATAAAATATATTAGCGGAAATATATGATAGAATCCAGTGCAATTTCGTAAATATACTATCAAATATTCCAATGCAGGCCTGTGAATTTCAAAATTTACCATCATGGTTCATCGTTCTCATGTGTAAATCGCAAATGTTGACTATATAAGGAGCATGACATAGGTATGAAGTGGAATTTAGCAAATCGCTTATACCTATGCTGCCCACTTTAGAGGTCTCCCACAACAGGGGTTAATTCAAGGTCCTATTTTACCAGTAAAGCAGAACTTGTTTACTTCAGAAAACAAGCACCGTCCCACTTCCCACAGGAGTTATATTTATTTATTGGTGTTTAAGGTCACATATTTATGCACTATGGCTAATCATGACCGCGACAGTTTTATGGGTGGAGGAAACCGGAGTACCCGGAGAGAACCACCGAGCAACTGTTAGCTCCCCAACGTACGAACTCCACACAAGCAGGGTTAGCATTGGTTGAAGACAAGTGCACCATCGATGTGCAGTACGCCTCAGTACACATCGCCACCGTGCACCCACGCAGGCAATGGAGATGTAGTGTCTTGCTCAAGGTCACAATGCGGTTGCCGCAGGTGGGATTCGAACCGAGGACCTCTCGATTTGCAGCCTGCACCTCTACCTACTGAGCCACTGCGCTCCTCCCACAGGAGTACTGTGGAGTGAAGTTTATTAAAATGTACACAATCGATTGTTCCAAAAATGAAAACATATTCTGCTTTCAATTTAATAGCTTGTTCAAGGTATTTAAGGTGCCATGGGAACATTGTTATTTAACCCTCAGAACTCTGATGTAAAAATACCAAAGTTTTCAGCTGCAAATTTTCCCCACCATAAAACTGAGAATTTAAAAAATTATATCTCGTTTGACAGAGCTCATTGTTAAATTTTTCATGCTGCATGGGCAACATGGAGTCAATGACGAAAAATATGAAATACTACTAGACTACCAGGGTGCTAGTAGTTAAAAGAAACGGGAGTATTTATTTATTTATTTATTGGTGTTTAAGGTCACATATTTCTGCACAATGGCTAATCATGACCACGACAGTTTTACGGGTGGAGGAAGCCCGAGTACCCAGAGAGAACCACCGAGCAACGGCGAGCAACTGTCAGCTCCCCAACATCCTAACTCCACACAAGCAGGGTTAGCATTGATTGAAGACAGGTGAACCATCGACGTGCAGTACGCCTGAGTGCACAGCGTCACCGTGCCCCCACATGGGCAATGGGTGTGAAGTGTCTTGCCCAAGGACACAACGCGGTTGCCGCAGGTGGGATTCGAACCGAGGACCTCTCAGCTTGCAGCCTGCACCTCTACCTACTGAGCCACCGTGCCCCCCAACAGGGGAGTGGAGTTCCAACAAATACAATTTTAGATTACATGGCCACTCTGTGAATGACTGAAACTATCCAGCAGGAGCAATGCAGGTGTGTGTGTGTTGGTGAGGGGAGGAAGGGGGGGGGGGGGGGGGCAGTGGTTTTCTTATGCTAATGTCAACAGAAAAATATTTTCCCCACCATTTTTAATGGCAAGAATGACCCAAGAAATATCAGGGTGAGAGAAAAATGAACCAGTTTCAGGCATAATGCTGTATGAGGCTGAGATTTTTCAGGAAGTTTGACTTTATGTGTTTGCGATGTTGAGTTCAGATCAAGTTTTCATGACTGCATACTACAGCCGTGAAAAAATAGCATTCAATACAATGAGCAAAATGCAGATTCAGTCTCCAAACTGCACAAACACGAAAAATAAAATAAATCTAAAAAATCAGCGAAAACAAAATCACAGATACCCAACAAGGCTTCCTTATTAAGAGTTTGGTGAAGAGCTGATAAAATTTGAATTTCCAACATCATCTGTATCACAAAAATAGTATTTTTCGTTTAAAAAGATGCATTTTATTACACAAGACTGCAGAATGAAAGATGATAAACCTTCCAGCATCTCAAAAAATATCATCATAACTTCTTGTGGTTAGTCACAGCACTATGTAAACCAAAATTTATTATTTATTGGTGTTTGTTTGCTTATTGGGGTTTAACTGGTTGAGTGCTGGAAGCCCATATTTGGGCTTTATTCTGAAGTGCAGGTACTGCAACTTAAAGGCTTCAAATTCAGTGGCTGTGCTTCATATTGTCTTTGAAGTGATATTATTTAGTCTGTTAAGATTTGCCTTGTTACAATTTATAGGAGAGTGCCCACAGGCACTCTCCTATAAATTGTAACAAGGCAAAGACATGTGAACAAATTTCGTTGGCCAAATAAAATTTAGCACTCTACCAGTTAATGACCCTTGTAACAGTCAAGGTCACATCATGTTGTAAAGAGGAAGCTGCAGTACCCATAGAGAACCACTGATCAATGGCAAGCAACTACCAGACTCCCCAATGCAGCATGCGAGGAGTTAAGGTCATATATTGCTACACAACGGCAAATTGTGGCTGCAAAATGGAGATTAAGACAAGTTTAGTCAACCATTTATACCCCCAAGCATTAGTCACCGAGTCTAATTTTACCAGTAAAACAGAACTTGCTTACCACAGTAAACAAGCACTCCTTTGTTTTCTGGGGTTCAATGGGGTCAGTATAACCCCCAAGCAGGCCTGAAAATAAGCAGAGGGTGATGCTATCCAAAAAAGTGGGCCAATTTATCCTCTGGGTACCTCTTTCTGTTTAGTTTTGAGATCCTTATTCAGATTGATGTTCACAGAGGGTAAATTTAGTGATGCTATCCTGCTGTGCAGGGCAGCATCACTAAATTCACCCTCTGGGGACCTCATTCTACAGATGACAGTCTGCTTATTTTCTGGCCTGCCCCCAAGCATTAGTGACCGGGTCTAATTTTACCAGTAAAACAGATCTTGCTCACCACTGTAAACAAACACTGCTCTATTTCCTGGGGGTTCGAATGTGGGCATTTTAACAGTAAAGCAGAACTTGTTTACCACAAGTGACAAGCACTGCTTCACTTCCCAAGGCCCCATGGGAAATTTCACCAGCAAAACAGAAGTTGCTTACCACAGTTAACAAGCACTGCTCCACTTCCCGGGGTTCCCACTGGGGCATTTCAACAGCAAAGCAGAAATTATATACCACAGTTGACAAGCACTGATTCACTTCCAAGGGCTCCATGGGAAATTTCACCAGTAAAACAGAACTTGCTGCCTACCACAGTAAACAAGCACTGCTCAACTTCTAGGAGTACCCATAGGGGCATTTTAACAGTAAAGCAGAACTTGTTTACCACAGTGGATAAGCACTGCTTCACTTTTCAGGGCTCCATTTGTAATTTCACCAGTAAAACAGAAGAACTTCCTGCTCACCACAGTAAATAAACAAGCACTGCTCAACTTTCTGGGCTTCACATGTGGCCATTTCAACAGTAAAGCAGAACTTGTTTACCAGTGGACAAACATTGCTGCAGTTCAGGGCTGCATGTGTAATTTCACAGTAAAACAGAACTTGCTTACTACAGTAAACAAGCACAACTTTCTGGAGCTCCCATGGGGGCTTTTTAACAATAAAGCAGAACTTGTTTACCACAATAGACAAGCACTGCTTCACTTTCCAGGGTCCCATGGGAAATTTCACCAGTAAAACAGAACTTGCTTACAACAATAAACAAGAATTGTTCTACCTCCAGAGTTCCCATGGGGAGGATCCCATTTTACCACAAACACAAATAAAAAATCTTGCGGAAGGCCAGCACTGCTAGTTTCTGAAATTCAATAACAAAAGCATCAATACCTGCCATTTTTTCCAATTCTTCATTTATTCTGTGATGGGACCCTTACTGAATTACTACCAAAAAATAAAAACTAACAAATCAAAGAAGAATTGTGCTGCCCTACCCATCAAGAAGTTCAATGAAAACTTTGGGCAAGATCAGGAAAACCTTGCAAGCATCTGAATAACAAAGACATGAAGTTGAGAAAGATGCTACCAAACTATGAAATATTTCTAAAAGCAGTAATTCAACTGCGTATCTCAATTTCTAAAATCACCTTGGTATGGTCAGTATTTCTGCCGACATTAAATAATAAAAGCCCTTCAGTGTCAGTACAGTTATCTCCTAATGCTGTGATGATCTTTTGGACACCTAAGTCAAGCTGTTTTATAAAACAATCAGCTACGAATTATCAAGAAAAAGTGGTAAAACTTGAAATATCAATGAAAGGAGATATCGAGAATGGATTACAGTGTGATGTTTAACATCACATGTTAAATTAGACATTCAGATTGTGGCCTATGACAATTTAAAAAGCATGAGGAAAAACTCCTGGACTTTAATTGAAAATACTGTTCTATTTTGATTCTCTTTTCATTAACTGGTAGAGTTCAGAATTATGACTACATCTCATTCTGATCAAGAAAGAGATTAATTTTGGAAACATAGTAGTGTGTAAAGAATATACCCATAGTAGCTTGGTGTATCAAATGTTCACCACGAGTGTAGGGCTCGTGACAAGTGGTGAAATGGTGTTAACCAAGAGCCTTTGGCGAGCAGTTAACACAACTTCACGAGTGAACATTTGGTACACCAAGCAACTTTGGGTATATTTTATTTATACCGTGATCGGCAGATTTTTAAGAGTTGCTATTATTTTTTCTCGACCAATGATGATGTGATTTATTTAGATGGGTTCCATCTTTGTTCACGTTGGAAACAAAATCGAGTATGTTTTGTATCACCACATGTGCAATACAATTTCAATTTTATTGTACAGGCAGAACAGTGGAAATCCTGTGTTTTACATTAATGGGTGTATGATAAAAATTGAGGACAGTATTTTAGCATAGTTCCCCTTTTGGGCACAGCTTTTACTGCCTTGAATTTGGGTTAATTTGGAGGTCTGCAACTGACCAAAGTTCAACCCCTAGCACTCTGATAGTGCAAGATAATTTTCTGCAATCGTTCCGTTTTTCTCTTGTTTAACTATGAATTTTACCAATTATATCTTGTTTGACAGAGCTCCCCGAGCTCTGTCAAACAGGGTATATTTGGTTAAATATCAAACTGCATTATGGGAAATACTTGCCACTAAAAACTTTGCCATTTTGACATCAGAGTGCAGAGGGTTAAAGAAAATCAAAGGAAGAGAGGAATAAAATAATAGTAAATTGTTTCCAGCCCTACACTAAAGATCACACTACTGAAACCAACCAAGCACTGTCTTTGATGAAAAGCACAAAATATGGCACAGCACTAGCACTGAAGTCCTAGTATTTACACAAACTGTACATTTTCTGATAGAAAATATATAATGAACTTTATAACCATTGCTGCATCAACTAAATGAGATATTTCAAATGTTTCAATACTTCTAATATTCATTAAAAACCAGATGAAAATAATACCACAAACACTTTTGTATTGCACATTAATTCTTATAATCCAACATCATTCTTACTTAAAAAGATACACATTCTCCATTATCATTTCATGTTGCTTTATTTCCATTGGGTTTAGTTTAGTTCACAGTGGCGTGAAGTTGCTTCCAGAATTTATGACAGAATTCCTGCAGTGCAGGCAAGGACAGATAAAATTCAAGGCCATTTCTTGTCATATTTCAGGCATTGGTCACAATGTCCCAATTTACCATGAAAACAGGAGCTTGTTTACCACAGTAAACAAGCTTTCTGGGCTTCCCATTGGGACTGCCCCAACGTAAACCTAATGGAATTGTCATCAGATATTTTGGGAAGAAGATCAAAGTTCAATATAAACTACATTTCCCAAGTATTCCGATTCAAAACATGAAATGTTAATTCTGACCCATGTCAGGTAGATAATTAGATGCAATATCTCACAAATTACAGATAAAAACAATTTTTCATAAGTTCAGATAACACACCAGTATAAAAACCAGCTGAACACTTCTCGATTTGGCACAATAAGTATAATGTAAAAACCGAAGTGTCTGCCAGGCATAACTAGGTCACACAAATATGATGTGGAATAAGTTATAAAATGGTAAATAATTGTGTAGTGGTAGAAAATGGAATTTGGTGAAAACTGAAATTCTACAGGTGAAAACTGGAATTTTTTGCTGGTGGAAACTGGAATCTCAATTTCTATTACATGCACTACCAATGGAAACCAAAGTGTGTGTTTTTACAAGTAAAAACTGGAATATCATTTTCTTCCACTGCTGGCACGTAGCCAGGACTCGGTAATAGGTGGTGCCTTAGCCAGTTTCTTTTTTTCTTGGGAGGGGGGGGGGGGGGGGGGGCCAGGACAAAGATGAAAGATATTTGAAAGGCTTTTGTGGTAGGTTCTGGTGGCCAACCCTAGTCCTAAGACCCTCCAGGTCTTGCCCCCTCCTCTCACTTCCCAAAAGAGAAGTGAGAGGAGGACACAGTGACTGGAGGTCCTGACTAGGACTCTCCAGTAATGGGGCAATGACTGCAGGGTCCTAGTTAGGACTAGCCCCTCCTCCCACACTCCCAAAAATGTTTTGCTCCAAGAGCGATTCTGAGGTATTTGTAGCATGTGTACTCCCTATATTGGAGTACACATTTTGGGGCCCTATATTGTGTGAAACTTACATTAGGCGAATGTTTTTTGTTTTTTTTTGGGGGGGGGGGGTGGAGGCAGTGGAAATTTTAGGAGGTTCCATGCTACTAGGCACAGCATGTCTCCCACAGCTATGCGGCTATTCCACTGGAATATCAGACTCTACCAAATTCCAGAGTCTGCCACCACATATAAACATATCGCACACATAAAACTCATTTTATAGCAGTTTACAACTTATTCAATCATCCTGCATAAAGTTTAAATTCTCAGTTACAGTCCATACAAAATTCAACAGAGAAAGTTTAATTCAATGAAACTGAAAACATTTTAAACAAAATTTAAAATTTCAACCCTTTACCAACGAAAATATTCTTAAAAATGATCAATACTTTAAAAAACCAGACAAAATTAATATTTTTTAAGAAAAAAAAATACATCATACAATCTTCATGATGGAAAAGGTTTATTTCAAGAATGGGTAAGAATATTTATATTCAGTGTCATTTTAACCGTTTCAAAGCTACAGTTTTCTTGATGGAATGCTATAAACTGATTCTCTGATGGTAAGCTTACTCATGTGGTATAAGGGAATACATAAATCAAATCTTTCTGTCTGCCTGCCTCTGTTGGACATGCGTGCTCACAATTTGCAATTCACTGTGCTCAAATTTGGCACTGGGGAGTAATCTTACCACGAGAGCAGAATTTGTTTACCATAGTAAATAACACTATTCTGCTTCCAAAGTTCCTACAGGGGAGGCTACACAGTGAAACCCTGTTAATTGAATAGCCGCTTTGCCCATGAAAATTATTCAATTAGCAGGGATTGAGTCACTTTCCTGCATTCTAGAGATAAACTTAGCATTTAATCTATTACATCTTGTTTGACAGAGTTCCATATGATTAAAAGCCTGTATTGGATGTACTGAGGCCAAATAGGCCTATAAACAAAGGAAAACTGCAGAGAGTCAGGGTAATTTCTCAACAGATTTTTTATTCAATCAACAGGAGTTTACTCAACCTATATTCAATTAACAGGTCAAATTTGCACTAGAGGTATGGTAAATGGTTTTGTGTGGGAAAATATAATTCAGTTAAAAGGATTATTCAGTTGAGAGATATCCCATTAAGTGAGCTCCACTGTACCAATTGGTAAAGGGTTGCTTGGTAAGGTTAAAACTTTTAGAACCAGTTGCTTCGCAACCATATCATATTGCATAAAAGGTTAAAAATCAATAACTGAGAATATAAACAGTGTATATGTGGACATTGTTTCCCACTCCCAATGAAGTATCAAGACATTTTATGTATTAATGAGGGGTCATCTGTATTGGGAAGGATCGATTGTTTGTGTCTAGGGGTTGAGTAACTTTCAGCATCAAGCTTGAAAACCTATTTTAACCCTTTACCCAACGTAACGGCCAAAACCGGCCAGCTCTATTCTCAAAAATCACCAATTAATTTTCAGTATTTTTTCATTTGTTGTCTCAAAAACATAGGTTATGACCCCTCATTGGGACGAGCTCGTCGAGCTCGTTCCAACGAGGGGTCATAACCTATGTTTTTGAGACAAAAAAATGAAAAAAATTAGTTACTCAAGAAATTTTTTTGCAAGTGTCGTCTGCTTTTCATGTTAGGTAAAGGGTTAAGACAACACTGCAAGTATATTTATTTATTTATTGGTGTTTAAGGTCACATACTTATGCACAATGGCTAATCATGACCGTGACAGTTTTTGGGTGGAGGAAGCCGGAGCACCTGGAGAGAACCACCGAGTAACGACGAGCAGCTGCCAGCTCCCCAACATCGTAACTCCGCACTGTAGCACAGACAGGGTTAGATTGGTTGAAGATATGCGCAACATCGACGTGCAGTACGCCTTAGTACACGGCGTCATCATGCCCACATGTGGACAATCAGGGTTAAGTGCCTTGCCCAAGGACACAACGCAGGCGCGGGAGTCTGAATCGATCGCTCAGACGGTCACCCATCCGAGGACTAACCGGGCTCGACGTTGCTTAACTTCGGTGATCTGACGAGAACCAGTTACTGCAATGCCACCGCCCCCCCAGACTTTCAGACTCACCACATGGAGATAAAGTCAAGTCCAGCCCATCGTTTATACCATGTTGTCCATTTTAGAGGACTTCTACAATCGGTATTGGTGAACAGGTCCATTCTACCATAAAACAGAGCTTGTTTACGACAGTAAATAAGTACTGCTTTACTTCCTGTGGTCGCCATGGGGATTGTTTATAATTATAATTGTTTTCTTTGGATAACTCATACCCAAAACATTGATTATTCGATTCTTTTTTACCATAAAACCTGTCTGCAGGAACCAGGAACATGATACGTCATAACATTGTTAACCCTTTACCTAACGTAACGCCCAAAACCAGCCAGCGCTCTTCTCAAAAATCGCCAATTAATTTTCATTATTTTTTAAATCTTTTGTCTCAAAAACATAGGTTATGACCCCTCGTTGGAACCAGCTCGTCGAGCTCGTTCCAACAAGGGGTCATAACCTATGTTTTTGAGACAAAAAATGAAAAAATTAGTTATTCAAGAATTATTTTTGCAAGTGTCGTCTGCTTTTCAGGTTAGGTAAAGGGTTAAATAGGATGGCTGTTCAGTAAATGTGTGGGATAGACCAATCAGTATTTTCAATGTGCTGCCCTGAGGCTGCACTTTGAAAATATTGATTGGTCTACCCCAAATAATGAATATGGACTCTTCTAATTGGTGCCATTGAACTGGCATGGAAGATACCACTCGAGTTCAAAGGGTTAAATGTAAAAGGAATTGCTGAATTGACGGTAACTTGCCACTGGCCACAGTGTGCTGCTTTCTCAAAACACCGCACATTTATTTGCCCTCACAGTATATTAGTGCTCCACAAAATTTTTCAATGAGTGCATTTTTTAGCTCCCGTAAAATAGAAACCACAAGTGCTGATGAGAGCAATTGCACTCGTCTCATTTCCAGGATGGCTAGTGCCAACACTACTCAGTCTGATTCACAAAATTACTTTACTTGTTCTGAGAAGTTTAATTGGATTGACCCACAGTATACTTTCAATGGGAGTAGCTATACCTATCTATTGTATCTTTTCATCAAAGTTCTCTCTCCACTCAAAATAGACCATCTATTGAAAGGCCTCATAAACATATCACATTTTCTTTCAGAACAAACATGTAGTGCTTCCAGCCAGAATGAAATCATCACAAGTAAATAAAACATTCTGACTAGAAAAATTGTCTGTCCATCAAAATAAATCTTTGTTTCCCTTCAACCATACAAGAAAAATTGAAAATATTTTATGTAAATTCATGGTAAAACAATGGTAAGTATACAAGACTTCGGTAAAATGAATTCATTGCTTAACTGTATCACTGCTGGAATCCGCTATCTGGTAACTACTGACCCCCTGAAGCCGTGACCATTTGCTTAAGGTACAAATAATGTATAAAAATCTCTAGGCCTTCAAGGATGTTCCACCAGGCATCCCATCTTCCTGTAAAGACCCAAACAAATACCAATATTTCAGCTTGTTGATCCCTAGTTGCAACCAGTGTCCATAATGAAAAAGACCAAAAGCTCTTTTTAAACTTTGCTCTCAGTCATTATCAATATTGACAATGTATAACAAGTCGTAAGACACTCTTCCTGCACTGTTTCTACGCTTACTTGGGTTTTAGATCAAGGTGAGCAACTATAGCTGTATCATGATCAGGACACAAGTATACACTCATGTTTAGCCAATCATTTATCATAATCATGCTTTCCTCTTTTAACCCTTAAGGGCCTAATTCGGACTATAATTTTTTGTTGCAGCAGAACAGATGCCCAGCATACATTCTTTGGGTGAAGTCAAAACTTTATACAGATTATCAGCACAGTGTGTGTCTCCGGGAATTCAGATCAAGTCGAGTTGTAGGAACAGAACAGTATTTCGACGAGCCTGTTAGGGCGAGTCGAAATGCGATTCTGTGCCTACAACGAGACTTGATCTGAATTCCCGGAGACACACACTGTGGTGATGATAAATTTATCTCACAATATTCACCACAAAATGTGTTATAAAACTATTTTATGAGGAACTTTTTCATTTGCCTTATCGACGGAAAGATGCAAATTGAAAAATAGAATAGCGTTCATGGAACTCCATATTGAGGTCAGTGATGACGTTACGCTTCAGAGAAAATAACATCACTGGGATTCACTTTACTGAATACTGCTTGCGAAGTGGAGCAACTATGTGTTTTGTCAACGTGAATTTGGTTGTAACTTTTGCAACAGTTACTGGTGTATTAAATATCCCTCTTGGTGTAAAGGTTTATTATATTTTAAAATATGCTGTTCATCGTTTATTGAGGTGGAGATTTTCACATTTCATAGTGAAAGCTAATCCTTTAACTTCAAGAGAGAAGCCTCGACTCGAGTGTTCAGGAAAATCCCAATAATACTATTAATAGGCTATAAACCAGCCCAAGATGCCGAAAAGTGCGCATAATTTAACTATTCGTTGAGTTAACTTCCCCAGTGAAATTTTAGCATGCCGTGCATAATAAATACATTACCGAGCGTTTAGTTGGCAGATACACTGTCACATACGGCTCAGAGAAAACAATATTAGGTTCAGCTTCGCCTCACCTAATATTGTTTTCTCTGAAGGGAAAAACGCAAAGCGATCGAACAACGATATTAATGCCGTTGTTTTGGCAACAGCAGAATCACGAGCTTGTATCAGGGGCCCTTGATACGGATTCAGAACAAGGACCCAGCTACATTAAACTTTAATTGCGTAACAGTGCAAAAACACCCTGATTGTAAGATAAATTTATTTATCAGTGTTTGACGTTGCTTTCAGAATCCACAGCTATATTATGACCACATCAAAAGTATAAAGCGAAGTTTAGTCAATTGAAATGTTGCTGGTCATTTTACAGGGTTCCTGCCCCAAATTGAGAAGTGAATTCCAGGAGGTTCAGATCAATTTTTCAAGGGGTTTCCATGAGTCAGCTGGATGAAATTCAAGGGTTTTCAAGGAGTATAAAGCGACCATGTGATGGGAAGAAGGAAAAATGTTAGGAGTTGAATTAATCCAGTTAGCAACCGACTTGATTTTTCCAAAATTCAAGGAGTTTCCAGGAGGTGTTTCAAAATTCAAGGAGTTTCCAGGTCCTTGGGAGAGGGTTTTGAAATTCAAGGACTTTCAAGGAATTCAAGGAGGCACGGGAACACTGTTTTAGAGGACTCTGACCCCATGCACTGGTTACCAAGTCCTATTATATCAGCAAAGCAGAAATATTTCTTTACCCCAGGAGGCAAGTACTGCTCTAAATCTGTGCATTCCCATAGGGATGCACTGTACAAAAGTCAATGTCTCTAACGGTCAGATCATGTGAATTAATTCGTTGAATACTGTAGGTGGATTTTAAAGACCAGTACAGAAATACTGTCACTCCGTAGAAGTAAAATTCTGGTGATGCTTTTTGTTGTTAAATTGTACCCTACAATTAAACGACTTATTAAAGATTTATTGATGACTTCTGGATTCTAATGAATTTTTTATCAAATTAAGTCATGGCTGCTTTACAGCAGCCATGACTTTATTTTATGAAAAATTCCAGAAAATACTCAGCTGGTTTAGAGCCAACTTTCTCAGTGCTGAAAGAAACCATCAGGGCTCTAATTTGTTAAGTATTTATTTATTTATCTATTGGTGTTTAAGGTCACATATTTCTGTGCTATGGCTAATCGACAACATGGAGACAAAGCCATGTTTAGTCAATCGTTCATACCCATGTTGACATTTTAGAGGACTTCCATCCCAAGCATTGGCGACAGGGTCCTATTTTACCAGTAAAAGAAAGCTTGTTCACCACAGAAATCAAGAACGGCTTCATATCCTGGGGTAATTTGTTAATGCTGATACCACAACAATGCTTCAAATCCTTAGGCTGTCCCTTGTACTTAGAAACAATCTATATATTATGTTCAAATAGATCTGGTTTGTTATCATTCACTGCAGAGTGTCTGAAGGAACTCTCCAATAAATTATAGCAATATTATGATGACCTAAATTAAATTCTGATCACCCAATTAAAAGCTTACCAATTAAGAACAATGGGTCTAAAAAAAATATTTTTGAGCTTTTACTCAATTTCAACAACCATCACATGGATCCCAAGTGAAGATATTCTGTTTTACAGATGCTTTTAAAAATACACATAAAATGGTAACATTTCTTACAATAAGGTCAGTTCAACATGAGCTTGTATCAACAGAGTTTAGACTCAATGCTTGCACTTACATTGTTAAAAACATACAATAAATTCATGTGCTATTTGTGGAGAGCACTAGTTTCATCGAACATAATCTCTCAACGAAAAGAAACAAAATTGCACATGAGAAAAGAAAATAAACAAACTAAAATGATCACCTCAACAAAATTCCAGGGATGAGAAGTGGCAAGCAATTAAATTTGCTGAAATTAGTAAAATTCTCAAATTTGTAGATGAAAGTTGTGAAATGTATGTTTCTTCAACAAATAGAACACAGAATGAATCCATTGGTCGACAGATTTATTTCTATGAATTTACATGAAAATGTAAATTTATAGAAATAAAATTTCAGCATTTTGGGCAAGAATTTGCTGAAATCAGTAAATTTGCTGAAATTTCTCATCCCTGACATTCAGAGCCTGTGTTTAATTAATTTCCCTGAAATTGTAACTACCAGAATGAGACGTTTGGCACCACATATGCATAAAGCACAATGAAAACTTTAAAATTTGTTTCTTAGCAATCTCTTCCATTTGATGAATAGATGAATACCATGTTGAAAAATGGTTTCTCTCATACGTTATTTTTAGAGCATACAAAACGAAATGCAATATTACAATTTATTCATTCAACTGAAACCGAGAAGGACACAGATCACTTAGATGGCTTTACCTACCCATGACTCGGGAATAATCACAAAAATCGTAACAGAAGCATTCTGATGTCAAAAGTACTCAAAATAACGCAAATTTCAAATTCTTACCAAAATTGCAACAAGGAATTTAAACAATTCAATATTGTTTGACAGAGCTCAGTGAGCTCTATCAAACAAGATTGAATTGGTTTAATTTTACAGTTGCATTGTGGGGAAAATGCAGTTTGAAAATTTGATATTTCAACGTCAGCATGAACAGGGTCTTATTACAATCTTATCTGTATTATTTATTTATTTATTGGTGTTTAAGGTCACATACTTATGCACAATGGCTAATCGTGACCGTGACAGTTTTACAGGTGGAGGAAGCCAGAGTACCCGGAGAGAACCACCGAGCAACGACGAGCAGCTGTCAGCTCCCCAACATCGTAACTCTGAACTCCGCACCGCAGCACAGGCAGGGTTAGATTGGTTGAAGACATGCGCACCATCGACGTGCAGTACGCCTCAGTACACAGCGTCGTGCCCCCATGTAGGCAATTGGGGTGAAGTGTCTTGCCCAAGGACACAACGCGATTGCCGCAGGTGGGATTCAAACCGAGGACCTCTCGGCTTGCAGCCTGCACCTCTACCTACTGAGCCACCACACCCCAATCTTATCTGTAATCTGACACAATTGTCAAAACTCACGTAAAATTAAATTTACTAAACTCATTTTAAAACAAATGGTATTTATATTTATTTATTTATTGATGTTTAAGGTCACATATTTTTGCACAATGGCTAATCATGACCGTGACAGTTTTACGGGTGGAGGAAGCCGGAGTACCCGGAGAGAACCACCAAGCAACGATAAGCAGCTGCTAGCTCCCCAATGTCGTAACACCGCACTGCAGCACAGGCAGGGTTAGATTGGTTGAAGACATGCATACCATCGACGTGCAGTACGCCTTAGTACACGGCATCAACGTGCCCCCACATGGGCAATGGGGGTGAAGTGTCTTCCCCAAGGATACAACGCGGTTGCCGCAGGTGGGATTCGAACCGAGGACCTCTCAGCTTGCAGCCTGCACCTCTACCTACTGAGCCACCGCACCCCCCCAACACAACAAATGGTATCAATGAGAACTCTATATTAACCACATATTTGTGTCAATTTAATATTAATGAAGAACCCAATAACCAAATTGCTATTACACCAGCATGTTTATTCTCCGAGTCTAAAGCCTTTGCTGCCAAGGTTTATTCCTAAACTAAACATGTCAGAAAATTTGCTCTGCACTACAAAGAAAAACTTCTATTAAATTTGTAGATAAGCCCTCAGTAAGAAAAATAATTCCTGGCAAAACCTCCATTAGTTCACTAAAAAGTACAATTTTCAAGGTTATTAATTAACTCAACTGGCTTTGAAGCACCCTTAGAACACCAATAATATCAACAAAGACAGAAGACATTACTTAGAATTTATGTCACTTTCTTCCTCGACTCCCAAAGTTTTGACATTCAGAAAGTAGTATCTTTTACCTATTTCAGTGCCAGGACCTCTCTCAACAGTGATGACTGAAGATTTGTATGTTGATAGCTTTGACTATGAGGGATATTTGTTAAGCCACTTCCAATAGTCAGTCCAGTAATAATGTTTAATTGGTAGAGTGCTAAATTACTTTTCAATGGTCATTTGTGACGTGGGTATTTTTTTTAGGCTTCATAATCTTCAGAATAGCATGGGTGGTGGTGGTATTTTGTCCCTTGCGAGCAAGAAGCTTTGCAATGCTAAAGCATTGCAAAGCCTTCTTGCACGCAAGGGACAAATTTATCAATTTCTTTAACTTGGGTAAAATATCAGACATAAACCATTTAATTTTTATTTTTTTTAGGTTTACATTGGTTATAAAAAGATAGCATGCAGCAGCGGGGAGGGCGTGTGAAACAGATTTTTAATTTTTTTAGGCCTCATGGAGTAGTTAACTTTCTGGAAAACTCTGCAGCCCTTTCAACCTTTAAGGCTGGATATTTTCAAACATTTTTGTTAGACTTTGACAGTCCACATCCTGTGGCTTTGCAGTTACACAGGCAGCAAGACTAGCCTAGAAACAACTGCCAAGGTACCTTAAATGTAACGTTGAAGTTCACCCAAAGACTACATGTTGGGCACCTGTTTTGTTGCAATAAATCAGTCAGAAATTTAAGCCATTAAGAGCAAAGCGTTAAACTTGCAACTTTTCTCATATAGTGAGTTCTTTGGGGTAGTCCTTTGAACTAGTTTCTATATAAAGCCGAAACAATGAAAATATATACCTCACCCAAGCAGAATTGCGGCATCAGAGCATCTGCTTGACAGTAAAAAAAAAAAAGAAAAAAAAAAGGACTCTGTCTTACACTATTCAGATAGGCTATGGCACCGAAAAGTCAATATTTTTCTTGCGCAATAAGAGACTAAAGCTTATAATTGTATCATTAATTGGTAGAGTGCTAGAAGCCTATATTTAGGCTTTATTCTGAAGAAAGGGTACTGCAAATTAAAGGTCAGGTCAGGAATTCTGTGGGTGTGCTTCATATTGTCTTTGAAGTGAAATTATTCGATGTTTATGTATTTGCGATATTACAATTTATGGGACAGTGCCTTCAGGTGAAGACATGTGAACAAATTCTAACAACCAAAAATAATTTAGCCCTCTACCAGTCAATAATACATAGTAACAGAGTGGGAGATTAGGAGGCTCGGTGTGAAAGCTAACAAATCTGTACAGATACTATTTTCAGTTCAAATTTCACAGCACTAATGCACACAGTGGCAACCTAACACACAATTCCCTTCAATAGTAACAAACTTTTATGGCAAGATTTACTGTCAAAGAATAAAATATGACATAAATTTCTGGTTAACCCTCAAGTCCGCAGATTAATTTTACGTTAATAACTACCGTATATACATTGACACAGCAGCAGATGACTGATCAGGGTTTCTACATTATTGTTGGCTGCCTGCACAGGCAGCCAACAATGATGTAAAAACACTGCCATGATAAATGCATCCCAACGGTAAAGTTCTTAAGAATACAATTGGAACAACTTTTTCATAGCCAGATTTATCAATTGGCATTTAAGGTCACATATTTCTGCACAATGGCTAATCATGACACAACATGGAATTAAAGCCAAGTTCAGTCAATCGTTTATACCCATGTTGACCATTTTAGAGGACTTTCACCCTAAGCATTGGCTACTGGATCCTTTTTTACGAGTAAAATGGAGCTTGTTTATCACAAACAAGCACTGCCTCACTTCCTGGAGTTCCCACGGGGACACTTTCATAGCCAGATAAAAGAGGCAGTTTGTGGCTGTATGAGGACTTAAGGGTTAACAATGCAGCAGGTGCTGGTTGTGTATCAATCAAAATAAGGTGTAGGTAAACAACAAGACACTTCCTGGTCAATATTTTCTACACGAATAAGACAGGTTAATAATTTTTTTAAAAACATTTTTTTGATCTTTCCAGGAAATTATTTTACTTTATGAATGAAAAAAGAAAAGACAAAAAAATGAAGAGGTTCAGACTATTTTCTAAACATTTTGTTTCCCATGCTTTAGTTCTAACACTCATAATTCTGATTTTCTTGACTAGATGTGCCTTGAGTATATTATGGCCCCTTTGTGTGATTAACGATTTTGGTTGATGTCAAAACAATGAGCCATCAAAAATTTTGTATACAAGGCCAGGCCTGGCATTCTTAAAAAAGCAGGCCTAGGGGAGCGATTAGATCTCAAACTTACAGAGGAAAAATGAAGTTTTACTATTTGTAGTACTGCAAAGTTGGATTTGTACATTTTATTTGGTGCTGCTAACAAGGTAGTCTCGGTGAGACGGCTACACTGCCCCTCACACACCTCCGGGCCTCGGCAAGGCCCGGAGGTGTGGGAGGGACAGTGTAGCCATCTTACAGAGATATCACTAACACAGCAGAGATCTGAAAAGATGTGGGTTTTAGGAATAGGCTGTTATGGTAATCATTACTTCCTAAGGCCAGGAGGGCTAGTTTTTGCCCTCCTTAATTTTTTTAAGGCAAGCAGTAGGCGAGCGAATAAATCGCTCTCCTGAAAATGCCAGGCCTGCAAGGCAACAATATTTTTTAACACATGCATCTCTTCAAACAAACTTAAATGGTAGTGATTTTGATTGCTAGGAATATTTTATGTTTGCGACTGAAATTCTACTTGTCTGCTTATCATAACCAGTAGAAATTTGTGCTGGACTAGTGGAAAGACTACATTATCAATGCCTGTACTGTTTCCTTTTTCCTCGTAGAATATACTGTCCAAACAACACAACAACTGTTGATTTTCTGTATTTTTCGCATGACAGTTGTCCTGTATAAAGAGGATGATTATAGCAACTCTCCTACAAGGCAAGTAATGCACGGTATATCGATAAACCGATATATACGGTATCAAAACCAACATCGATTGAAAACTGTTGTAATTACAAAAATATCAGTTTATTGTCATTATTTATTTACCCTCAATTTAATTTTCCAAGATGTCTTGAGTTTTTTAACTGTAGCTCCGAATGAATAATGTTAACCTTTTATCCAAGGAATCGTCTGCTTGAGCCCTCGTAATATACAAATTCAGCAGTTCAAAAAATAATTTTCAAAAGTTTCAACAAAACTATATCATGTGATCCCTCATTGGAACGTGCTCGTTGAGCTCGTTCCAATGAGGGGTCACATGATATAGTTTTGTTGAAATCTTCGGTTAAAATCTGATAAATTAATTTTGAAAATAATAAATTTTGATATCGTCTGCATTGGGTAAAGGTTTTTCGAACTGCATCATCAAGGTGTGCTAATTCGTTCCGACTTTGATGCCTTGACTCTCGATTGTGGTATTTGTGTTCATATATCTGCACAGTTTTCGATATACCGGTATACCGCAGTATTTTCTTGAATACCGATACCAGTATTCAGTTTTGAATATCGTGCAGCTCTGCAAGTAGATTTTGAAAAAAAATTTCCAGCCCTGATAAAACATTAGGGCTGGAAATTTTTTGAAAATCTACTTGCCTTGTAGAAGAGTTGCTATAATAATCATCCTCATAAGAGCAGCAGATGACAAATGGCTGCTACCAAAAATCCATGGAGTGGATTTCCCAACTGGAAGAGAATTACAATTTCAGAAAAAAGCACAAGAAACAATGACAAACTTTCAACATTTTGCTGAAACATTGCTTGTTCAATTTGTCTGAATTCCGAATTGAAGAGATTGTTTGGATGGAAATTCCACAATGCAGGTGTATTAATGATAATTTACTCTTTATGTGCTGTAGGTTTAGTGATCCCAAGATTTGTGTACCCAAAAATCAAAACTGGGTACATATCTTATTCTGAAGATTTGATGCAATTAATGTTTTGTCTGTATAAATTCAGCACCTTCCCATATAAAATCCTGGTTATATGCCCCCAAAATTAGATGTAATGTCCGACAAAATTAATATTGTTATAAACTGGTTGCATATCGCACAGCGAAAGAAAAACTATTCCCCCAAACTCAAAACTGTTGATAAACAGCTACTTCTCCCTACTGGGGCAGAGTATTTCATAACCCGATTTGTTTTATCCAAAATTAGTCGTAATTACTAATGAATTACTCCCATTTGTTTTGACATCAACCAAAATAAATGAAGATGATCTGAATCTGACTTTAGAATGAAATGATGCTGTTCAAAAGACATGATTGACAAAACCAGCCAAATTTAGCTGTGTGTTATCTGAAAGAAAATTTCAATCCAGTTTTCAATTGGTTGGTATAAGATTTTGGCATCACTTCTCTGAAAGAACTCACTGAAAATAAAGTAATGTCTTGAGATTGCCAATGAGATAGCGAGGAATGACAGGTTGACAATCACTGCTAGTCAAGCTTGATTGTGAACACAAAACTGATGTAAGGTCAAGGTTCTCCAACTGATCACATGGCTGTAATACATATAGATAGGTTATTACAACCATGTGGGTTTCTGAGATGGTGTATTGAAGTAGAGAGCTCATCTTTGGGCATATATCGACGAGTCCGGTAGGACAAGTCGGTGTTTGACCCAGAGGCGAGGTCGAGATTGACAATCATTCAGCATCTTTGAATTGATTCTTTATGAATGAAGATCACTGTATTACGTTCTTGAGCTGTGCATGCTGTAATCCTCATTCATTGTTCCACTTGTACTATAACTGCCAAAGTTTGTAGCAGTGTTTCAGCTGTGTGTTTCTTTGCTTTATATTTCAGGTTTAACCCTTTACCCAACGCAGACGATATCAAAATTTATTATTTTAAATATAATTTTTTAAAATTTTAAAAAAAATTTCAACAAAACCATATCATGTGACCCCTCATTGGAATGAGCTCAATGAGCTCGTTCCATTGAGGGGTCACATGATATGGTTTTGTTGAAATATTTTTAAAAAAATTAATTTTTTCAACTGCTCAATTTGCATATTACGCAGGCGGATGCGGGCGATTCGTTAGGTAAAAGGTTAATGCCCGATAGGCCAAAATAAAAATATCATCATGGCAAAATGATCTGTGATTTATCCGGGGTTTCCGCTAGACCGGTTGCGGGTCCGTCGACCGGACCCATTCCCCCCACCGATCATACTATGATCAGTCAGAAAAGCTGGTGGTTAAAATGTCAAGTACAATGCTGTATTCGTGTTTGAGATGCACCAATTCATAATGACAGGTACAATAAATGAAATTGGATGCAAGTCAGATACATAATTCAGTTGGACCTTTTTAAATATCTGATCAAATCATTCTCACTTGTTTGAGAGTTCTCTTGTAAGAAAGATATGCGATTGATCAGATCTTCATATTCAATTAACCCGTTATACAGCATAACAGCCAAAACAGGCCAGCCATATTCACAGAAATCACCCTTCGAATTTTATTGTTTTGTCTCAAAAATGATGGCATATGACCCTCCTGTGGTACAAGCTCACAGAACTTGTTCCAATGAGGGCTCTTAACCCATGTTTTTGAGGCAAAAAATGAAAATTTAATTATGCAAGCAACGCTTTTGCAGAAGTTATCCAATAAATATTCGGGTTAATTAAAAGGTTATCTATCTTGTGTTCAGAGGTAAAATGTCTCCTTGCTGGATGTCAAGTACCCAAGCATTAGCAACCAGGTTCTTCTAAGTGTAAACATCAAACATCAATGAAAATGAATAAGAATTGACATATTCTCACTAACCTACAGCTAGTTTCATACGGAAGACAGGAATATGAGGCATGAAAATCGATAATTTTCTACTACATGTACCAGTCAAAATAAAAATTTTTGTTTTTTTTCCTTCCTTTTGAGAAGTCCATGGATCATTGTCCAGAACCACAGTTAAGAAAAAAGGATAAAGTAATATTTGTCTCCATCATGCTGCTTATAAAAATTCTAATCAATACTTGAATGAACGACTTTCAAGTTGTACCAAGCCAAAGAAACTTAGGGATTTGTTGTGCACTTTCAACAATGAAAAGAAATGAAAAGTCAACCCTTTACCTAATGAAACATCCGCATCCGCCGGCGTAATTTGTAAACTGAGCAGTTGAAAAAAATAAATTTTTCGAAATATTTCAACAAAACTATATCATGTGACCCCCTCATTGGAACGGGCTCGATGAGCTCATTCCAATGAGTGACATGATATGGTTATGGTGAACTTTTTTGGAAAAATTTAAAAAAAAATTGTAATTTAAATAATAAATTTTGATATTCTGTGTTGGGTAAAGGGTTAAAGAAAATTTACCCCCCCCCCCCCCCCCCCTCCGCATAATAATATCAGACTATCTCCATTTCAGACAGCAAATTTACCATCATAGTTCAATAAGGAATTTAACCAGGGTTTCCGTTAGGCCTGTTTTTAGGTCTAGTAATTACGCTTATTTTTTGTCCACGGGTAAAAGTATTATGACATTTATTTATATGTATCCTGTCCCCCATGATTTTGTCTCTTTGAAACCTTCATATGTTTGAACTCCCGATACATTGGTTCAGGAGATCTAGCAAATCGAGGAATAAACAGTGGGCAACAAATCATCATACACTGAGGGTGGCAAAGATCAAGGTAATCTGAAATCTCTGCACAGGGCAGGGCAGGCCCGTCGGAATGAAATTTATATTGGGGGGGCTGGTATTGCTAATTTGGATGAACTGGCTGATACTAAATGGGTATGGGGTATCCAGATGCAGAAGGCATTTGGCGCGAGTGCTGAAGGCACAAGCTGTTTGAGGGGTGAGGGGGGGGGAGAGGAGGGGGGTTACTCCCCCAGAAAATTTTTTGAAAACGGCAATCAAAGGAAGCATTCTGGTAGCTTTTGAAGCAAAAACCTCTTCATTTTTTTAAACGGCAAAAGTTGTTTTTTTTAACAAAATGTTTCAAAAATCCCAATAGAACCCCATAACATTTGGGGATGGTTCTCACACCGGGCTCACCTGTAGCCCGGGGCCGTATTCCGTCATGCTGAAAAACAGTCAGGACTTATGGTGGATTCATTAGTTTTATCATTACGCCAACGGTTGTCGTGGTCTTCTAAGCTGCCAATGGAATTGCTCAAAACGTTTGCACATCAACATATGCAGGTGCATGTTATACATTTAGTGATACGTTCATAATTCTAATCCAGGGGCGTAGAAAGCTAATTTTATTTTTTTGGGGGGGGGTAGGAGCTATATTCCCATGACGCGATGCGTCATCCGAGCGGTGAGTGGGGGTGAACATGAGAGGGGGTGCGGGGGCCTCCCCGGGAAAATTTTCGAATTTAAGACGTAAAAACATGCATTCTGGTTGATTCTGAGCAAATAAATCGTATATTCCTATGACTCTTCGCGTCATCCGATCCGCGAAGAGGCGGGTGGGGGTGAGCACGAGAGGGGGTATCTCCACGTCTCGTTGTGTGGGTCCGGGGGGCCTCCCCCGGGAAATTTTTTTTAATTTAAGATGTACAAATATGCATTCTGAGTGATTCTGAGCAAATACATCGTCAGTAAGGAAATACGTCAGCTCTCTGATCAATTCAGCGTGATTTCCGAGCAGAATGACAGGAATGGTGAACATGCAATGAATTACCCTGTAGTTGGTTGGGGTTTAACATCGCTTTCCACAATTAGGCGAAAACACGACTGTCAGTTTTATTGGTGGAAGAAAGCCCACATGGAACCCACTCAATCCAGTAATCATTAACAGCAATGTCGGAATATGGTAACCAGTGGGCATCCCGGGTGGAGAAACCACCAACCCAGCCCAGTAAAGCCTACTTTTGACAAATTTGTGGGGGTGGGGTGGGTGGAAAATATCTCCCTTACCACCACCACCACCACCCCCCCCCCCCCCCCCCCCCCCCCCTCCTGGTTCCAATGCCACTGTTCTAATCTGAGTTAAATAATGTAATGTCCAGTTTTATTCAGATTACATCGGTTGCTCCCATCATGGATAAACTAACGACGAAATATGAGCAAATTATTGGGGGGGCTGCAGCCCCCCCAGCCTCCCCGGTTCCGACGGGCCTGCAGGGTAATCTAAACTTAATTTATTTAATCGTGTTTAAGGTCACATATTTCTGCACAATGGCTAATCATGACAACAACATAGAGATAAAGCCAAGTTCAGTTAATCAATTTTCCCATGTTGCCCATTTTAGAGGACTTCCACCCCAAGCATTGGTGACTGGGTCCTTTTTTTTCCAGTAAAACTGATCTTGTTTACCACAGTACAGAAGCACTGCTTCACTTCCCAGGGTAGGGTAATTTAAAAGTGTTGCATCGCAGAACTCTCAAATTCCGACATCAATCATTGGTGGTATGATCAGAGTAATCAATACATCAAAGCAATTCAAAAATAAGGTTGCCTTTCTGAAACACTTGCCCACAATACGTCCCCAATGCATTGCTATCCAGTTCAGAAATATTGGCAGCGACTACAACCTGGTGCTCTATCCCAGACATACTATTTTTTCCCTGGTGGAAACCCCTGATTTAACAAATTCAGACTTGCATGACAGAGCTCAATGAGTTCTGTCAAGCAAGATTGAATTGGTTCAATTCCTATTTGCATTATAGGAAAAATTTGCAGCCTATAATTTTGATATTTTGAAATCAGTGTGCAGGGGTTTGTTGGACTGGTAGTTTTTCAATATCAGATGTATTAACCTTTTATCTAATGTAATGCCCATATCCATGCTGCACCATTCACAATAAAACTTTGGATTCCAAAACATAACTTATGTCCCTCATTGTCACTGGCTCATCAAGCCTTTTTTCAATGAGGAACATGTTAGGTTTGGGAGGAAAACCAAGAGAATTTTATTTTTTTTAAATTATTTATGACAAGATAATTGTGAATGTTGCTAGGGTCATGTAAGGTAGAGGGTTAATATGGATGGAATTCCAAGAGATAAATTTATTCCCTGAATGTCAATCTCTGAATACATGAGTTCAAATCAGATAACACATAATGCAATCTGAATCTTCTTAACTTCTGGTCATTAGAACTTTACCTAACATGAAAAGTAGATGACACTTGTAAAAAAAATCTCAACCCTTTACCTAACGAATCGTCCGCATCCGCCCGCGTAATATGCAAATTGAGAAGTTGAAAAAATTAAATTTTTCAAAATATTTCAACAAAACCATATCATGTGACCCCTCATTGGAACGAGCTCAGTGAGTTCGTTCCAATGAGGGGTCACATGATATGGTTTTGTTGAAAAATTTAAAAAAATTATATTTAAAATAACAAATTTTGAAATCGTCTGCGTTGGGTAAAGGGTTAAATAACTAATTTTTTTCATTTTTTGTTGCAAAAACATAGGTTATGACCCCTCATTGGAACAAGCTCGACAAGCACATAACCTATGTTTTTGAGACAAAAGAGGAAAAAAATAATGAACATTAACTGACGTTTTTTAAAATATCACTGGCCGGTTTTGGCCATTATGTTGGGTAAAGAGTTAACCAGGTCTTTGAATTTTGGAAAATGTGATTAGCAGAACATTTTATAACCCACTTAGTTTTTGAAACAGCTACAGTCTTTTAATTTTATGGGTAGATAAGGCCTGGTTTTGGAACATCCTGGACCAAAATCCGACAAACTGTAAATGGTGTTACCGTGTGACGTCCCTACAAACTGTAGTGAGAACAACTGACAGAAAGCACATTTAATGTTTATGAAGTTTTTGTTTTTTAAAACAAGTTCAATGTGTAGGTTTACAATAGTAAGCTAATCTAACCTAGGGCTGCACGGTATATCGATAAACCGATATATATCCCAGTATTCAAACCAATATCGATTGAATACCGGTGTAATTACAAAAATATTGGTTTATCGCCATTATTTATTTACCCACAATTTCATTTTCAATATGTCTTGATTTTTTTTGCTGTAGCCCTGAATGAATAATATTATACCTTTACCCAAGGAATCGTCTGCATGTGCCCACGTAATATACAAATTCAGCAGATGAAAAAATAATTTTCCAAAATTTCAACAAAACTGTATCAAGTGACACCGGTTTGGAAGGAGCTCGTCCATTTATCCAACGAATCGTCCACATCCATCCGGGTAATATGTAAACTGAGCAGTTGGAAAAATATTATTTTTCAAAAAATTCAACAAAACTATATCATGTGACCCCTCCAATGGAGGGGTCACATGATATGGTTTTGTTGAATTTTTTGGAAAAATCTGACAAACTAATTTTTAAAATAATAAATTCTTATATCGTCTGCGTTGGGTAAAAGCTTTTCGAATCGCATCAAGGCATGCTTATTCGTGCTGACTGTAATGCCTCAAGTCTCGATTGTGGTACTTGTGTTCATATATCCGAACAGTTTTCGATATACTGGTATACTGCAGTGTTTTTTTTAATACCGATACCGGTATTTAATTTTGAATATCGTGCAGCCCTAATCTAATCTGAAGGTTGTGTCATCACAAGCAGGTCCAACTGCTGTTCCCCATAAAATCAAAGACCTGGGAAATGACATCTTAACTAATAAGTCATATTGTTTCAACTATATCATCTGATATTTGTTAAGATTCAGAAAGCAAAATATAGAAGACTGAAAAAAGCAGTACACTCACAAACAATTATCAATGAAATCCAATGAGAACAGGATCAGATATTAGTCTGGATCCAGTCATTTTATTCTCTTTTTATTGTATCAGCCATGAGCTGGCTTCATTAATTGTCTAGACTTCATAAAAAGATTGAAACCTCACAAAATTCTCAGGATGAGGTTTTCAATTTTGTTATCAGTGTTTAAAATCATTGTCAGCATCTATAGCTATATCATGATCACAACAAAAGTATGAAGTTAAGTTTAACCAATAGAGAGTAATCGCTTGACTGGACTGGTTATGTGAAATAATTCATGAGAGGTGAGGGATGTTGTACAAACACGAGTGCACAAATGCGCACAAGTGTTTACAATATAGTCAGTCCCTAGCCTCGAATGAATTATTTCACGTAACCAGTCCAGTCAAGCGATTACTCTGTTTATTACTTTTCATTATTAACGATGATTATATTATTTAACCCTTCACCTAATGTAACGGCCAAAACCGGCCAGACTATTCTAAAAAAATCGCCAATTTTTTTGTCTCTAAAACATGGGTTATGACCCCTCATTGGAACGAGCTCATTGAGCTCGTTCCAATGAGGGGTCATAACCTATGTTTTTGAGACAAAAAATGAAAAATTAGTTATTCAAGAATTTTTTTGCAAGTGTCGTTGGCTTTTCATGTTAGGAAATATTTAAAAAAAAAACAAAAACAATGAAGTCCCCATGACACCCACAACAAAGCGTCTTCGTTTGCACATACGGATACATGACCCAATTGTTGACTGCATAATTCACTTGTGAAGTTATCGTTTATAATCAAACCCGGAAATCCCAGTAAATCACACTTTGGAAAGTAATAAATTATTATATTGCTCACAAGGACTTTCACCCCAGACATTGGTTACACAGTCATATTTTACCATAAAGCAGAACTTTTCTACTACGGTAAACAAGCATGGTTCCACTTCCCAGGGTTCCCATGGCAGAGGTTTCCAAACCCACCCATGTGATATTATTACATAATTTGTCATCCCTTTTCAAATTAACTGACCATGAATAACAAACTACAGGACAGTTGCCGTGGACTGGTCGTAATCCATGCATGGACTTGTTCCACTGCATTTACCAGGAAATAAAAATCATCAGCAGCAAAATTTTAATTAATGAAGCACCAGGTTGTTGAATATTGGGGTTTAGGATCACGTTCAGCAGCTATGGCTGTGTTGCAACGGCAACACAAATATAAAGTATTTGGACAACTGTTTGTTATTATGCTGCCAACCTAAGAATACCCCAACCCTAGATATTGGTTACCAGGTCCTACCATGCCAGTAAATTAATTTCTTTATTTATTGGTGTTTAAGGTAAATTCAGCATCTTTGGCTATCTCATGACTACAACATAGGTATGAAGTCAAGCTTAAGACAATTGTCTATACCTATGTCCTACCTCACATAGGTATGAAGTCAAGCTTAAGACAATTGCCTATACCTATGTCCTACCTCACTTTAGTGGACTCCAGTCATTGGTTCTGGGTCCTAATTTTCTTGTAAAGCAGGACTTGTTTACCGCAGTAAACAAGCTCAGCTCGACTTTCCGGGGTTCACACGGAGACCTAGTAAATAAACACGGCTCCATTTCCTGGGGTTACCATGGAGAAAGTTTGAGTACAAACTAATAATCAACACAGCCCATGACTGATACTAGACAAGGATCTTTCACACTGTATTAATCACCATTACAAAGTGGTATGTTCATATTCTAAACTTTGATGTAAATTCTGCATACTGATTTAATGCAGCAAACTTCCTCTCTGCACAGGCAATCCGATTCAAAGAATTAAAAACTTCCGCTGGTTTAAAAGTCACTTCGATGACAGATGTATGTATTAGCTGCAATCGAATGTTAGCACCCCGAATTGGTGATGATGCATCACTGCGTCTCATGATAAAAATGAAAGCACTTTCATGATGATGTTGTTTGAGTCTCTTCAGATGAGACTGGAGTATGAGAGTTCTGAGGTGCTGCATATAAATGGTTGTCATAACCTGTCCCATTCTGAACATATGATGTTCCAAGTCCATACAAATGACCACAATATTTAGCATCATCAATGTTGTCTTCAAAGAACATCTGAAAGAAAAACGTTTAACAATGTAAGGCCACACAAAGTAGATCTTCTGTTTCTCAGGTCATTATATGTAAAATTGCATGCGGGCAAGTGTTTTTTTATTTTATTTTTTATTCCTGCAATTATATCTTTGCCATCAAAAGTTCATGTTTTTGGTTTATGTTTTAGGCCTCATAATCTACAGAATAGCATGAGTGGTAGTGTATTTCGTCCCTTGAGAGCAAGAAGGCTTTGCAATGCTCAGCCCTCGCAATTCAAATTTTTTGTCTTCGGCAGTCCTTTGCCGTAGACAATTTTATGTGCTTCGGCAGTCACTACGGCATTTCTGTGAAGGTAATACATGCAGATGCCAAATGCATCTGCAGCGAGTGACAAATGCAAAATTTTTTTAGCGGGGTCTGGGGGTGTTCTCGCCCTAGGAAAATCTGCTATCAAAAGGAGTGTTCTCGTGGCTTTTGGGGTGGAAATCCACTTGATATTTTGGATGACAAAATTAGGTTTTTTTCACTTGAATCCACCCCTGCAATGTCATATGCACGGTCGATTTGTCAGTTTGCGATCGAAATTTGCGGGACTGCAAAACGAATGAATTTCATCTGAGCTGAATATCGAGTAAAATACATTTCAAACTTATTTCTCAGAAAAAACATGCCGTTTGTTTACCTGTATTTATGTATATTCCCTGGAATCAAAAAATGAATGTTGACCCATTTTCTGTAAATGTAGAACTCAGTCCAAGAAACCCCACATATTTATATATGGAGAAGATGCGCATGTGTATGGCACAAATTCAATTGTTTTCGAGAGGGGTATCACAATAAACAAACCAATGACAGAAAGTTTAAGTAAGTGTAATGTTGACTCCGAGTTTCTGTTTTCAGCTACCGGTGTGTGTCTCTCGTTGTGCACAGTGAACTACTGCATGTCACACATTCGTCCAAACCTGGACCGAAAGTCTGTAATATAATTTTTTGGTTTGATACATCCTGTGGAACAGGATGTACCAAACCAAAAAAATATATTACGAACTTTGGGTCCAAGTTTGGACAAGTCAAACACCACTGCGGATTATTTCTACTACACCAACTGTGTGCCGTAGTCGGCGCAGTTTGCTTCAGCAAATCGCTTCGGCAATGCCGGTTGCTGAAGCCAATTGCGAGGGCTGAATGCTAAAGCACTGCAAAGCCTTCTTGCACTCAAGGGACAAATTTATCATTTTTTTTAGCTTGGGTAAAATATCAGTTTGCATTGGTTATAAAAAGAGAGCAGGCGGCAGCCAAAAGGACCCTGCAGGAGGACCTGAGAAACAGATTTTAAATTTTTTTAAGCCTAAACCAGATAGAACCCTCTACACTAAAGGTGTCGGGGATTGGTCCTTTTCCATGACCACGACAGTTTTACAGGTGGAGGAAGCTGGAGTATGCAGAGAGAACCACCAAGCAACTGTTAGCTCCCCAACATACTAACTCCACACAAGCAGGGTTAGCATTGGTTGGAGACAGGTGCACCATTGACGTGCAGTACACCTTAGTACACAATGCCGCGGTTCCCCCGTGTGGGCAATACAGGTGAAGTATCTTGCCGAAGGGAATAACGCATTTGCCTCAAGTGGGATTCGAACAGAGAATCTCTCAGCTTGCAGCCTGCACCTCTACCTAGAGCCACTGCACCCCCATACCAAGATTTAAGTCATGACAGGCAAATTTTATGGAAAAGCACTAAGGAATGGATTTGAACAAACCTGAACCTAACATGCCCCCGATGCCACCCCCCACCCACCCCCACCCCACCATGGACTCAAACTGAACAAACTTGAATCTGATCCCCCTTGAGATGTCATATACCAAATGTGAAAGAATTCTGACTGGTGGATCCGAAGAATATAATTTTTAAAGAAGTTAAAATTTGGGCTCCAATAGAGGGCTCAAATACTAACCCAGGGACCAGATTTGAAAAAACTTGAATCTGAGCTGCCCCAATCTCTCCCCCCCCCCCCCCCCCCCCCCTGCTCTCCTCCCAAGATGTCAAGATGTTGTATACAAATTTGAAAGCATTCTGACTGGTGGATCTGAAGAAGATTTTTAAAGAAATTTCTCCTACAAGGAGCCCAATTATTAACCCAGGGACTCGATTTGAATAAACTTGAATCTGACACCACTACAGATGTTGTATACCAAACAGGAAAGGATTCTGACTGAAGGATCTGAAGAAGAATATTTTTAAAGAAATTTCCTCAAATTGCACCAAGTTAAACTTTGGGCTCCAATAGAGAGCCCAAAATTCTAACTCACGGACCCGATTTAAACAACCCTGAATCTCTGACCCCCCTATAGATGTTGTGTACCAAATATCAAAAGATTTCAACTGGTGGATCTGAAGAAGATTTGTAAAGAATATTTCACATATTTCACTTGCACCAAGTTAAAATTCGGGATCCAATAGAGAGCCCAAATCTTAACCCAGGAACTTGCTTTGTACAAACTTGAATCTGCCCCCCTCCCCCCCCCCCCCCCCCCCCCCCCCCCCCCCCCGAGATGTATAACAAATATGAAAAGATTCTGACTGGTAGATCTGAAGAAGAGTTTTTGAATTATTAAAAAAATTTAGGGGTGCTATCAGAGTTATGCCCCTTGTGGTGCCCCCTCAGGGTGCGGCAAGTTTATTTGAACAAACTTGAATTGACACATGATAAGGAACATGCACACCAAATTTGGTTCAATTTGGTCAGGTATTTTGTGAGAAGCTCGAAAATGTAAAGTTCACGACGGATGGCGATGACAGACGACGACAGATGGCAAGTGATAAGTTAAGCTCCCTTTGGTGAGCTAATTATATGAGACAGAGTAAAGCATGCAAGATACGTGATGACATACTTGTTCACTTGCTTGATGATTATACTGTATCAGTAGATGGAAAGGTCATTCTTAACCATTTACCCAATGCGGGTAGCAGATGATACTTGCAAAATAAATTCTTGAATAACTAACAATTTCAAATTTTGTCTCAAAAAACATAGCTTATGACCCTCCCCACACCCCCCACATTGGAACGAGCGCAACAAAACACATAGCTTATTACCCCCTCATTGGAATGAGGTTAACAGGATCATTCCAATGAGGTATCATAAGCTATGTTTTTGAGACAAAAATTGAAAATCTTATAAAATTTGAATGGAGATTTTTGTTTATAGCACTGGCCAGTTTTGTCTGTTATGTTCTGTACGATTGATGCTGTAAATTCTCAAAGGTATGCAATTATTCGGCAAGTGATTAATCAGTTAACCAAGGTTAATGCATGTGATTAATCAATCAAGAAAATCTTTTAACAATTGCAGCTGTGAAGAAAGAGTGACAGAGTGCCTCAAAATCGAAAAAATAATTTACATGAATCAAGTACAATAATACTTGGAATACCAAATTTTCATCAAATCAGGCAACCAGTCTAAAAATTTAACAAATGGGCAAGGGTGTGAATTTTGCTCTGCCTTTTTTCAGGATTCTTTTTATAACTGATCTACCTACAATAAAGCTTACCTCTCTCATTTTGAAGAATGCATTTCCCGTTAAAAGACTGTCACTCCCTGCTTGATGCTGTGGACCTATCCGCAGAATCTGTAAGGCAAAATAAAAGTAAATCCCTGGGTTTTGACTAAATGTTAATCATATGCAATTATATAATCCATTATTATAAATGTTCATGATGCCAGAAGACCTGTAAATTTTTATCTCTTTCAGTGGGTTGTTCAAATTTGAATTATTAAATACATTTCAGAAATTTTTCAAGTCAAAAAGAGCAATAAGGCCCTACAAAATAAATCTTGTTTCTCAGGCCATTTTTTGTAAAATTGCATTTTTCATTTGATTTTTTATTTTTGTAATTATTTCTTTGCCATCGAAAGTTGTTGGTTTGTTTTATGTTTTAGGCCTAATAATCTGGAGAACTGCATGGATGATGCTGTATTTCGTCCCTTGAGTGCAAGAAGGCTTTGCAATGCTAAAACACTGCAAAGACTTCTTGCACTCAAGGGACAAATTCATCAATTTTATAAGTTTGGGTAAAATATCAGACATCAACCAATTAATTTTTATTTTTTTAAGTTTGCTTTGGTAATATAAAGAGAGCATGCGGCAGCCAAAATGACCATGCAGGAGGGCCTAAGAAACGGAATTTTTACTTTTTTAGGCCTAAATATGAAAAATTATTGCTTCCCTCATCTGTATACATATTGCACATATTCAATGTGTGTTAGAGCTGTAGGTTTTTAAATTTCTTGTTCGGTTTCGGCTTTGGTTTTTCAGGTGGAGTAAAACCTCGGTTCGGTTCGGTTTTCGGTTTATTCATGAGGCCAAGTAAAATTCAATGGTAGCGAAATTGAGTGAAACTCCATTAATGCCCGAAATAAGCTATAATACATGAAGAATCAGGAAGGCCAATATAACAATTACCTAAGTATACAGAACTTTTATTGTGCTTGGCCATTTTTCGAGGTCTGACATCTACACGCAACTTGAGGAAAGCTGCAAACACAACTAAACTGAAATGTCGGAAATTCACAGAATGTAGCCTTCCCAGAGTAGTGAGAGTACCCAGACACTGCCATTGGCAGTGTCTGGGTACTCTCACTACTCTGGGATGGCTGCATTCTGTGAATTTCTGCTGCAAGAGAGTATTTAATAAAAAACGAAAAACCTTAGATTACGGGATGTCGACGGTTTCGGTTTTTTAAAAAAACTAAAAACCTCGGTTCGGTTTCGGTTAACCTACAGCTCTAATGTGTGTGTAATCAAGCCTTTTTAATTCTCTAAAATTACTGTGGCAGGAAGTGATGATATCATGAAGGCACCCAATACGCAGCCAATCTAACTCTATCAAGTTGATAAAGGGCAAAAACTCTGTCAAAAATGATTTTTTTTTTCAATCATCTATATGCTTGTGTCACATCTTCAATATGTGGGTAACATTGTCCAAAATTTCAAATCTAAGCATTCAGATTTGTTGAAGATGCTGATTATACCATAAAGCTACATAGAATTTTGAAATCCTGTAACGTTTTCAAGTCGATAAAGAGCAATAAATCAAGAAAAAAGTATTTTCGAATATTTTCTTCATTTGTATTCACGTTGCACATCTTCAATGTCCGTGTAACCATGCAGTAGTGTCAATTCTTTCCATTTAAAACTGTAGCAGGAGTTGATTACATGATAAAGACACTCAACATGCCTATCCATTCCAAGTTTTTCTAAGACAATAGAGAGCAATTACTTTTTCTGTCATCTATATACTTGTAGCAGATTTTCAATTTAGTTATTTATTTATTGGTGTTGAAGGTCACATACCTATGCACAATGGCTAATCATGACCGTGACAGTTTTACAGGTGGAGGAAGCCGGAGTGTCCGGAGAGAACCACCGAGCAACAATGTAACAGCTGCCAGCTCCCCAACATCGTAACTCTGCACTGCAGCACAGGCAGGGTTAGAATGGTTGAAGACATGCGCACCATCAGACGCCTTAGTACATGGCGTCATCGTGCCCCCATGTGGACAATCGGGTTTAAGTGCCTTGCCCAAGGACACAACGTGGGAGTCCAAATCGATGTCTCAGATGGTCACCCATCCGAGCACTAACCGGGCTCGACGTTGCTTAACTTCAGCGGTCTGACAAGAATCGGTTACCGCAACGCCACCTTGCCCCCAGCAGATTTTCAATATGTGGGTAACACTGTCCACAATTTTCAATTCTCTCTACATTTAAAACTGTAGGCGTTTATGACAATATAAAGGTTACAAAAATGCTGACAGACAAGAGGCAGCCGCCAAGGGCGGCAATACCCCTGAAAAATCACCTTGATACAGTAACCTTGGTAATATATTACATTAAATTAACACAGCCACTGTTGGTATTATTTACTCAAATAATACAGATAAGATTACCTGTATTTGACAACATGTCAAGTTTGGGTGTCGATCGAGACAGATAAGCTCAAAGTCATGTGACCTTGACCTTTGGCACAATGAGCTAAAAATATGTAGTGTTCTTCCTCTCATCATGCTCAACTGATATGGCAAGTTGGGCTTCGATTGGGAATGCGTAATTTTAATAATTAAAGCCAAAACCAGCTCGGATTGATAAAATTTCAATTTCAAAGTCACTGTAACCTTGACCCTTGGCATAATAACCTAAATAATAATCGGGGTTCTTCCTTTCATCGTGCTCAACTCATAGGCCAAGTTTAGTATCAATCGGGCAAGCAAAATCTCAATTAGAGAAGCCAACACAATGACCCCAAAATACATAGGGTCCTCCTTCTCATCATGCCAACCCCACTTCAAGTTGGGTTTCAGTTGGCCAAGCAGAACTTTAATTATAGAGCGGAAATCAACACTGATAAAAATTGAAGTTAAAGGTCACTGGTGCAATGATCCCAAAATGAATCTTCCTCTCATCTTGCCTAACCTACGTCCAACTTTGGTTTCAGTCAGCAAACAGGATTTTAGTTAGAGAGTGGAAACCAACTCTGTCTATTTCAGGGGGATAAAATGGATGAAGGGAGATTATTTCCAAAGTCCTCTGCCACAATGTCAGAAGACAAAAACACCAATCTGTTCAAACACAAATAATTCTCGAACACGAAAGTTAAAAAATTTATAGTAATTTATATATTTTTTATACTTACCAATGACCCAGACTTAGCTGGTGCTAACTCTAACAAAACCAGGGCCAAACACAAATTTTGCCCCCCAATCCCCAAAATTTGCATCCAAAACAAAAAGAAATCATGTCCTAAAGGACCTCCATACTACGCCTCTACTGCGCATGCGCAGTGACGCAGACGTCCCGAAATTGGCGCTAATTATCATTCTTACTGGCAGTGCCTGGTCAGCGCTATGTACTCAGCGGGGAGGCAAGAGTTCCCAACTCCAGGGAGGGCCATCCCCGTCTGGGTCATTGGTAAGTATAAAAAATATATAAATTACTATAAATTTTTTAACATTTTTATACTGTACCAATGACCCAGACTTAGCTGAATAGTAAACAGGCTGGAGGGCCTAGGACATAGAGGAAAATCCAATAAGCTCAACTACATAGTAAAGAGGTAACCCCTTAAGGAGTATTAGGCTTTACATTATCTTTCTTATTTAATATTAAATTAGAAAGATACACTACCCTTAATAATTGAGCACAATAACATTCATGTTCTCTATTAACATCCAGTATAACCCTTATACTAATTATTTTTAAAGCAAGCCAATAAATAAAGTAGTCCAGAGAATTGAGACTCTTTATAGTCATTTAAAAGTGTCCGAGTATTGTATATTAAAGCCCGTTTGACACTTGACATATACAAATGCTTCACACCGAGCTACACTTTAAAAATAAGACATGAATGAATTTTAACATTAATATTACACTTTAAAACCATCCCGGAAGCGACTCAGAAATACTGACTTGGAGGAGGCATTCCCTTGCTTTTCACTATAAAGCAGGTGACCTAAGGGAACACCCGCCCCCCCCCCCCCCCCCTTCCCCTTGCCCTGGGTCAAATAGCCCAGAGCGAAGAGGGCAGCCGGACGGAGTCACTGCCGGAACAGAAAGCCTGCATAACTATAGTTGCAACTGTTTAGTGGACGACATTCTGAGCAACAGATAACGGACCTAAACAATGCAGGTCTCCAGAAATGGACTCAATATTTCTGAGATAAAAATTTGTAAATGTGGATGGCTGAGACCAATAAGCAGCCTTCATTAAATCTGTAATAGCAACACTATTAGCATAAGCCCAGGAAGTAGAAAGAGCTCTTACTTCATGAGCAGAAATCCTAAGCACAGACTGCTGAGAAGAAGATAAATCTTCATAAGCAGTACGGATAGTTAATTGAATCCATCTAGCAATAGAATGGACTGAAATGTCCTTTCTATTAGGCATCAAAGACAGAAAGAAACGTTTCCGTCCCTTTCTGATAAACTGAGATCTCTGTTTATAGATACGTAATGCTCTAACAGGACAGAGTAAAGGCCTACGCCCGTCTGAAGACGGAAGAGCCTCAATAACAATAGGTTCCGGATATTTATTAGGAGCCTGATTCTTAGCTAAAAAACCCACATTAGTAGTGAAGGTGATAGTGTTCCCAACACTACGATAATGAGAATCATCCACCGATAGTGCATGAAGCTCACTGACTCTTCTAGCAGAAGAGAAAGCTAAGAGAAAAGCTGTCTTATAAGATAAGAATTTGAAATCTACTGTCCCAAGAGGTTCAAATGGCTTTTCCTTCAATTTAAGAAGAACCCAAGCTAAATTCCACTTAGGAATTAATCTAAGAGTTCTGGGTCTATTTATCGAAAAGTTTCTAACCAACTTAGATAAAGAGACATTAGATCCAATTTGTAAACTATCATGATGTGCATAGGTATCAGATAACATAGATCTATAACCCTTTATAGTAACAGGCTGCAGTTTGATTTCGTCAAACAAGTATATTAGAAAGTTTGCAATGTCTGGTATAGAGGGATCGAATATATCTACAGAATGATCCCTACACCAACGACGAAAAACCTTCCACTTAGCCGCATAGTTTAGCGAAGAGGAGGTCCTCCTACAGTTAGAAATCGCGTCCACTGCTCGTCCTGTAAAGTGCTTGCCATGCAAGAAGGACCGCACAACGGAAAAACGTGAAGGTTGAGACCTTGCGGGTTGTGATGGAGTTGGCGCGATTTCCCCTGCGAAAGAAGATCCTCCCGTGGAGGAAGCTTCCGCGGTAGGTCCCACAACAGACACCTGAGTAGATTTATCCACGGTCTCTGTGGCGACAGAGATGCTACCAACAGAATCTTGCATTGAGATTGTTTTATCTTTAGCAATACTTGTTGAATTAACGGCGCTGGAGGATATGCATATCCTATCATTCCGTCCCAAGGGATCGACAGAGCGTCTACTGCAAATGCTCTTGGATCCGGACACGGTTTAAGCCATCACCTCCTGGACCTGCGAGGCCTGCGGTAGGAGAAACCACGTCTTCCACGGCCCGCACCTCGCCCCGTCGACCTCGGGGCGTCCGACCGATTGTCCCGGCCTGAAGGACGTCCCGAACGAGAGTCGCTATCCTGACGGTCTCTCGAATAAGACCAAGAGGACGCACCGGAACCTCTATAGGAACCTCTCTTGGGCGCATTAGACCCAGAAGTGCCTGTCTTATTCGTGTCTGCTGTATCCGACTTCTTAGGAGCAGATTTGAACAACAGAGAATCCTTAGCTTTCTTTGTAATTTTATCATAAATAGCGGAAAGCTTGCCGTCAAAGAGAAGTTCTCCTGAGACCGAAGCGACTCTAAGAGAGTTCTTCACCTTAGAATCCACTAGTGTGGATGTAGCTAGGGCTGCGTCACGTCTAACCAACTCCAGATTTGCCACTGAAAGGGCGGAGTTACACGTGGAATAAGCTACTGCCCTTGAAAGAAGTCTTAAAGAGGATTGTATATCCTGAAACTCTTTCCCCTGAAGGCGCAGTGATAACGCCTTAGTAAGGTGATCTGCGTAAGATAAGGCATCTAAATTGGCTCTGTTAGACGCAATAGCTGTTTCCAACACCGCGGTTGGAATAGAAGCTGACGACGGTAATGATAGCTCTAAGTCTTCCGCCTCGTCGTCCATGCGCAGAGGAACTCTCGGTATACCCTGTCCTGCCGTATCGAATTTATTCCTTGCATTAATGAAAGGCAGGATGAGAGTATTAGCGGACAAGAAACCTGCTTTCCCTGTCTTGGAAGCAAGTTTAAATATAGCGTCGTTCAATAATTCAAATGTTCTTGCAACATTATTGGACTGCGACGGAAACTCGGGAGCGATGTCCCTGAACCGCTCAAAAAATTCAGAGTCCAATGACGCTATAATTCTCTTGTCCGGAAGCGCAGCAGTCTGGCCCGACGGAACAACTTGAGGGAGAAAGTGCCGAATGAAGTCCACGGCAGCTTTATGTTGTTCCGAAAGGGATAGCTCCAAGTCATCCGTATCCCTTTCACCATCCGGTCGCACCTCATGATGTTCCCGGTCGTCCGCCCCCGATGCTTCGGCGGAGCGTACCGACCCAGCGCCGTCGGATAATTCTCGATCCGACACCGTTTCTGTCGGCTGCTGGGATGCTGCGATAAGCTGTGCTATCTGCACAAGAATGTCCGGCGTCGAGACCTGCGGAGGCGCAGTCTTTCGCTGCTTCGCCGAGGGCAGCTCCGCATCAGATGGCTCCCGCATACTTTTCCTATGCGAACGTCCGGAGTCCATTGGTCTCGAATCCCTGGCTGCCAGATGGTGTGACCTGGTCGCCGAAGAATCCTTGATCGGCGAAGCTGGTAATATATCGGCGGTCACGCAGCCAAGGTGCGGTCGTGTGCACTGACGAGAAGAGGAAGCCTTAACAGTCTTTGCAGACTGCTTATACAACGGAGCGTCCCGAGCGACGGACGTATGCTCCGCTAAAGACACATTTTGTACCACAACATCTGGTCCCAGATGTTGTTGTACGAGAGAGGGGCCTCTCTCGCTCGCGGCCCGGCTGGACCTGGACGAGCTAGGAACCGGACTCAAAGGCTTCCTCCGTTCTCGCTTACTATCCGCCGTCACTGGGTGTGCATCTATTATGTTTATAGTGCTCGCATCACCCAAAACTTCCTCTTGGACCGCATCGGACGAACCCGGCTGCCGAACCATTCGGTGAATGGCGGACGACATTTGTCTAATCTCCATGAGCACTTTTGCCGCTAGCTCTGAATTCATTTGTGACGACGGACGCACACTTGTAGAAGATAACATGGAAACATCACCCTGTTCTGGTTCCTCTGAAACAGAAACTGAGAGAGTAGAGTGACCTTGCGGAGAAAGAGCCGGCATCGCCCTTTCTCCAGAAACAACATATTGTGACACACGTTTCCAATGTTTCTCATCCCAATATTCACATATAGGACAGGGATTAATGCGAGAACACTGACTACAATTAATACAATGATCATGAAAGTCAGAGGAAGATTTCTTCCTATTACAATTTGAACAACGTCCCTTCATTGTGAAAGAACAACAATAAGTCCTAGTTACTCGCAAAAACCCCTGACACAAAGATACATAATAACATGATCCATTAATAAATGAAAAAACAATTGCAAATCAAAATAATTTTGAAAAAATATTTTTTCAGCGAAGTCCAAGTTGCTGAAAAGTAACGTTGAGCCCCGATGGATCCGATGGCAAAGTGTGGTCAAAAATTTTAAATTTATATTAAATAATTAATGAGACACTTACGGATAATATAAATGTATCTTATAGTGAGATAAATT
This sequence comes from Pictodentalium vernedei, assembly GCA_031216915.1. Classification (NCBI taxonomy): domain Eukaryota; kingdom Metazoa; phylum Mollusca; class Scaphopoda; order Dentaliida; family Dentaliidae; genus Pictodentalium; species Pictodentalium vernedei. Next base: position 58,455,368 of record CM062297.1, read on the forward strand.
ACAGCAAAGGCAAACAGCCCCCCTCAAAAAAGGCTGTTGCCAATGTAAACAAACAGTGTAAAAACACCAGAAAACATGACTCCAGGCACTGAAAAAACTGGCCCGGAATCAGTCATCAAATTACACTCTATCTGATGCAAAACAGAGACTCCCAGGGGAGAATCTGCAGAACATCAGATGGAAGATGCAGAACACAAACGTTATACATCCATGGGTGAAAACGTAACTATGGGGAAAATAACAGAAAACATTCTCTAACCAAGCAACTCTCCCAGGAAATTTTAGAAATGAAATTTCTCAAAAATATGCCAAAAGCATGGGAGAATTGCAAGGGGGGACTTTAGAAGGCTAGGGGAGAGGAAACACTGAATAAGCAGTGCAACATTTAGCAAGAATGACAACAAGAGGCCCATGCCTCGAAAATAGGCAACTTAACATAATTTCATCAAAAATTTTTAAGTACAGCCCTGATTATTTTTTGTCACTTCTTTTTCCTCTCCTCCTATCCTCCTTAGAATCACATTTTCTCCAAAAATTACGTGTCTGGCATCCTTTAAACTGAGATTTACAAGCACAAAGATCAGTGAGATGTTGACTGATGAAGGGCCAAACAGAGAATGATAATTGGCGCCAATTTCGGGACGTCTGCGTCACTGCGCATGCGCAGTAGAGGCGTAGTATGGAGGTCCTTTAGGACATGATTTCTTTTTGTTTTGGATGCAAATTTTGGGGATTGGGGGGCAAAATTTGTGTTTGGCCCTGGTTTTGTTAGAGTTAGCACCAGCTAAGTCTGGGTCATTGGTACAGTATAAAAATAGTAGGATTTTCAACCACCTTTCCAATCTTGTCATGAACTTTGACCATAGGAATTCCAGTGGGGGGAAAACTGAGGATTCCAACACTCCTAGCAACAATCAGATTGTTTTCCAAGATTAATGTTTCAAAGTTTGAGTTTCCACAAAAAAGAATTAACAAAGAACTTACTTCTAGTTGATCGGCAACCTCTTGAAGACCACCTTTTAAATTTTTACAGCTTTTCATTAAATATTTTACATCATATATATTTGGAAAAAATATCCGTAACATTTCAAAAAATTCTGATTCTTCGGATGGTAGATCAGTATCTGTCAACATTTTCAGCATATATCCAAAGTCATAACCACTAAAATAGACAAAAAAAAATATCTATTACAAACCAAGGTTTACACTTTCAACTCGATATGCATAAAATCTTGGGGGGGAGGGGGGGGGGGAAGGGGTAGGAAAAAATTTGCAAACACCGATGCAGATTTTTTGTTTTTGATCGGTCGGAGGACCCACCCCATGTAATCTTTTTTCCAGTTTTACAATTTTTTCCGGGATTATCTGAACCACCCACCCACACTAAATACATGCTTCTGCATCATCCTTCCCACCGTACTGCACCATAACCAATTTTATCATACAGTATTGAGTGATTGACCTTGTACAGTAGGACAGGTCTTGAAAGAACATCCGTTTTATCAGACCAAAGTGGTCTCTTAAGGCAGATGGTCTCCCATAGCAAATCAAATATAGAGTATATATGGTATCCAAATATATCCCACAATAAAGCCACACAAATATGGATAACATTAGAACTGACTGTTCAAGCCAGTTCTAAGGTTAGCCATACATGTGTTTTTTTGAAGTAACCTCTAGACACCATCAATGCATAATTAAACAGGGGGGCACCCCAGGGCATAACCCCACGGTGCATATCACCAAACAATGATGAGAAGAAATGAACCATGATACTGTGAAAGCTACTCCCATAAACAATCTTCATTCCAAATTTCATTGAGAGTCTCTAACCCCAAACCAGAGATACAAGGCAAACAGACAAAAAATTGGCTATTTTACGAGGCAAACAGTATAATTATTGTCCTAGTTTTACAGCAAGGTAATTGTGAAGGTCAAAAACACCTGTTACTGAAGTCTAGTAACGATCAGACCATCCATGTAAGATATGTAGAACAAAGACATAATACCACATGGGGAGGTGATTTGCATGTATGTTCTTTGTTTTCAAAATATATTCCAACAGCAAAAGGGCTGAAACTACTTAAAGACCTCATGATAGTGAACATATGTATTAAATTTCATCGAAATCTGAGCAGTAATGTTAAAGTTATAACGCAAAGACATCTGAGAGCGGACCGACGTATGGACAGATGCCCAGACACACGGATGGACGCACGGACAGACGCAATCCAGAAAACCCAACATTTTAAAAAAAAAAGTCGGGGTATAAAAATAAAAAAGATTCGAGTCAGCATTCATTAGTTATTGAATGGAAACCAAATTCAATATGGCCGCCATGCCGGCCATATTGAATTGTCAAGTTGGACCAAAATCAAAAGGAAACATTATCTAGTCATCCACAAGTTACCCCTAAAATTATGATTTGATCAAATAAGACGTTCTCGGGGGCATAAAAACTATAACCATATAAGAATGTTAGAGCTTTCACTTCAATTTAATGCAGAAAATACGCACCTGTGGAATGATATCCATTTAACCTTTTCTGATAAAACAACACCAGATGTCATGAGCAGTTCAGCAAAGTCTGTCACATCAACACCTTCATCTTCATGTTTCTTAAACTGTATTCCTGAATTCTGCAGCAAGTCTATCGATTCCTGAGCATACATATCTTCCCTATTAAAAAGCAAATATGAATGCCATGTTCATGAATACAATCTTACAAATTAGTTATACTATAGAGGTGGGCGGTATTGAAATTCTGAGTTCGGTATCAGTATTTTTAGGGGGTATATCTTGTATCGATTCGGTATTTGATATCTGACTTCACTAAGATTTGCTGATAGCACCAAAGAGGAATTCACAACAGGAAAAACAGCATGAGTTGTTGGGAGTATCATTCTACCACAACACTATAAATGACATTGCCAGTGATCTCAACAGTGGCATTCTTTTACGACCACAAATCATATCTACAGTAATATCAGTATTTCAGGCTTTTGCGATCTTAGAGCATGTGCCCCGACCATTCCATCTTAGGAGGCTCTACTGACAATAGACAAAACACCTCGGCAGTGATTTCTAGTCAAGTCTTGGCTTCCTGTTGACAGAAAGCCGCGACTTGACCAGAAATCACTGCTTAGCAATTGGACATGTACAGGTTGTAGTCTAGTGGGACACCATGACAAGTTGTCCAGTCCACTGAGGGTTAACAAAACTGAAAAGAAAAGCAGTCAGTTCTTTCATGAAAATGAACCTTTCAGCTGTTATCAAACCTCAACGGGAAGTTATAAATAGCAAATGTAGGGAACTTTGAAAATTTGATTGGTTTGGGTATTCAATGCTTGGCTCGATTTGAATTTCAGTATCCGCATGATATCGGTATCGGCTTGTTTTTTCGGTATATTACCCATCTCTATTATACTGTACCATACTTTTATGACAAAAACAAAGAATTTAACCCTTTACAGACACCTGCAAACAAAATTCTTGAATACCTATATTTTTACATTTTTTTTGCATCAAAAACATAGCTTATGACCCCTCATTGGAACGAACTCATTCCAATGAGGGCTCATAAGCTACGTTTTTGAGATAAAAAATGAAATAAGGAAAATTGAATGGTGATTTTTGTAAAAGGTGCTGGCCGGTTTTGGCCATTACATTGGGTAAAGGGTTAACCGAATTATGACCAAGTTACGAGCTCATCAAAATTCTTTATTACCTTTCCTTCCTACAAGATTGTAGAATCTCACCTGTTAACAGAGAAATGTGAGAACACTGAATTTCAGTTGCTATTTAGGCTTTTCCCTCTGGAAAAGACTATTGTTTTTCTACGGATTATTATTTTTTTTTTTGGGGGGGGGGGGGGGGGGGGGGGGGTTCTTTTTTTTTTTTTTTTTTTTCCACACATTTTGTCCGTACGATTCAGAAGCCATTTTCGAACCGATTTTCACGAAATTTTGCACACTCATAGAGAGGCACAAAATCTAAAAATGTACCCAAGCGGAATTTTCGATTTAACCCTTATTTCGTCAGAATTGGCAAAAAACTGCCAAAATTGGGGTTTATCGGCACTTTCTCGAAACTCGTCTTGTAGATTTTTTTTATACATTCGTAATTGCTAGACCTGTCTGTGACACGACCTTTGATACACACGACATATCAGGCGATGCATATGGTAACCCTCCACAGGCTGCCAAACATCGAAATTTTGATGAAATAGGTCGGATTCAGGCCTCCACCGCACCCAAACAATACATGAGAGATAAACATAACTTCCTTTATTGGGAGTGGAATTCACCGAGGATCATTTTTGTCAGTAATAAGGGTGTTCAAAAAACCAAGCGTTAACCCGCTTTGGGCTGGTTAAACAGCAACACCCCCATAAAGCTAAAAAAATTGTGTTTACCGTGGATTTCTCTAAACGAGTCTTGTAGATTTTCAAGAAAAATTTGTCACTCCCAGGCCTTGGTGTGACAATAGAAGTTGCATGGACAAAATACAGTGGTGAGCATTTGTTAACCCTCCACGGGCTGCTAAAAGTCAAAATTTTGATAAAATGGACTGTTTTTGGACGCCAACAGCACCCAATGGGTACGCCACAAAGAAACGTGCCTTCTTTTATCGAGCGCACAATCTGTACGCAAACATTTTTGTAAGTAGTAAGGGTATTCAAAAGTCGAAGTCTTAACCCATTTTGGACAGGCTAAAGAGAGAGACCCCTTAAAATTTTAAAATTCCCATTTTCTGTGGATTTCTCTAAAAACATCCTGCAGGTTTTCAAGAATGAAAGAGTCAATGACTCTGTAGCTCAACTTGGATATGACAGGAATTAGTACTTGCTGTGACCAAGACAACTGAATAATGAATATGACAGGAATTAGTATTTGTTTTGGCCCAGTCAACAATAATAAAAGAATTACAAGGTGACTGTAATGGACTACAGATTAAGACCAATCATTGTAGATTATTATTTTTGTGTGGAAATTTTCAGTCCCAAATAAAATATTTTCAGACTAAAATTTTTTCTTCTTCTTCTTAAAATTGACCAAAATGCATCAAAACACAAAAAACTAATTTCCGGATTTTGGTCCAAAATTTTCTAAGTCCCACCCGGACCCCTAATTTGCATAATTTATTCACGAGAAAAACTCTGTATTATATGTAATATATCCCATGGTACTAAACATTCATACAAAAATCAGATCTTTCATTTGGAAGTTCTGCGCAAAAATCTGATTGCACTTAATTTTGAACAAAATGGCTGCTAGCGGCCATCTTGAATTTCAGACTGGACCCAAAACACTCCTTCTCGTCCCACAGTGATAACAAAGGTACCCAAGAAGTTTCGTGAAGATCGGTTCATAAATACGGCCTCTAGCCCGAGCCGTATTGGGATTTGCACTCACAGTGCTGAAAGTAACACTAAATAAATCAAAGTTAGCCTAATTTGCATAATTTACGCACAAGAAAAAAACCTGTAATATATGTAATGTATCCCATGGTACTAAACATTCATACAAAAAAATTATTCAAATCAGAGCTTTCATATGGAAGTTCTGTACAAAAAACAGATTTCGGCATCGTCGGTACAAAATGGCTGCTGGCAGCCATCTGGAATTTGGGACTGCACCCAAAAACACTTGTTCTCGTCCCACGGTCATAACAAAGGTACCCAAGAAGTTTCGTAAAGATTGGTTCATAAATACGGCCTCTAGCCATAGCCATAGCAGCTTGGCACTTACAGCTCTGAAAGTAACACTAAATAAATTAAAGTTAGTCTAATTTGCATAATTTACGCACGAGAAAAAAACCCGTATTATATGTGATGTATCCCATTGTACTATACATTTATACAAAACTTTATTCAAATCAGAACTTTCATACAGAAGTTCTGTACAAAAAACTGATTTTTGCATCATCGGTACAAAATGGCCACTGGCAGCCATCTTGAATTTCGGACCACACCCAAAAACACTCGTTCCTGTCCCAGGGTCATAACAAAGGTACCCAAGAAGTTTCGTAAAGATTGGTTCATAAATACGGCCTCTAGCCCGAGCCATAGCAGCTTGGCACTTACAGCTCTGAAAGTACACTAAATAAATTAAAGTCAGTCTAAATTGCATAATTTACGCACGAGAAAAAAACCCATATTATATGTGATGTATCCCATGGTACTAAACATTTATACAAAACTTTATTCAAATCAGAACTTTCATACGGAAGTTCTGTACAAAAAACTGATTTTTGCACCATCGGTACAAAATGGCCGCTGGCAGCCATCTTGAATTTTGGACCACACCTAAAAACACTCGTTCCCGTCCCAGGGTCATAACAAAGGTACACAAGAAGTTTCGTAAAGATCGGTTCATAAATACGACCTCTAGCCCGAGCCATACCCAATTGTTGACGTATGGACAGACGGACAGATGGACGGACGACGGGCCATGACAATAGCTCAAATTTGACTTCGTCAAAGTTGAGCTAAAAATTGACTACTCGCAGGTCTTTGTATGATATTACAAGTTGCATGGACAAAATATTCCGGTGAGAGTTTATTAACCCTCTAGAGGCAGCCAAGCATCGTAATTTTGTTGAAATGGGCTGTTTTCAGGCACGTACATCACCCAAAGTGTACCTGAGAAATAAACATACTCTCCTTTGTTGGAAGTGGAATTCACCGAAGACCATTTTTGTAAGTAATAAGGGTATTCAGAAAACCAAGCGTTAACCCATTTTGTGGTTGTTAATAGTGATACCCATCAAAGGCTTAAAAATTTATGTTTTCCCTGGATTTCTTTACAAACATCTGGTAGGGTTTTCAAGAGAAAATGGCCATTGATAGGTCATGGTGTCACATTACCAGTTGATTGGATAAATTATTCCGGTAAGCATTTGTTAACCCTCCATGGGCTGCTAAATGTCAAAATTTTGAAAAAAATAGTCTGTTTTTGAACAACATCAAATGGGAATACAACAGAGAAATGTAACTTCTTTTACCGGACGCAAAACGGACAGGGAAACATTTTTGTAAGTAGTAAATGTATTCAAAAATCGAGGTCTTAACCCATTTTTGACTGGTTAAGGAGATATACCCCTTAAAAGCTTAAAATTCCAGTTTTCTGTGGATTTCTCAAAAAAGAAAATTTCAAGAGCAATTGACCATTCGCAGGTCTTCGAGTGACATTACAAGTTGCATGAACAAAATGTTTCGGTAAGCATTTGTTAACCCCCCAGAGGCTGCCAAGCATTGACGTTTGGAGAAAATGGGCTGTCCTTGGGCATGTGTACCTAGGAGATAAACATAACCTCCTTCATTGGAAGTGGAATTCACCGTCGATCATTTTTGTAAGTAATGAAGATATTCACAAAACCAAACATTAACCCTTTAGAGCTGATTAAAGAGAGATACCCCTCAAAAGGTTAAAAATTCATGTTATCTGAGGATTTCTTTAAAAAACATCCTGTAGATTTTCAGGATAAAATGGCCATTCTCATATCTTAGTGTGATATTACAAGTTGCATGTACAAAATATTCCTGTAAGCATTTATTAACCCTATGCAGGTTCTCAAACATCAAAATGTTGATAAAATAGGCTGTGTTTGCATACCCACAACATCCGAAGTTGGGAGGAAAGATCAAAATAAGTAAAAGTAGAATTCATTGAGAATTATTTTTGGAAGTAAGAAGAGTATTCCAAAAACAACACTTTACCCGTTTTGGGCTGGAAAAACAATGATACCCATCAAAAGCTTAAAATTCCTATTCTCCCTGGATTTCTCTGAAAACATCTTGTAGATTTGAAAGAAAAAATGGCCATTCACAGTTCTTGGTGTGACATTACAAGTTGCATGAATAAATATTCCTGTTGGCACTTGTTAACCCTCTACAAGCTGCCAGACATCAATATTTTGGATACATTTGAGATAAAATGGACCATTTTAAATTGACACAGCACTCAGTGATTATCTGTCAAACAAACATAACTCCTTTTGTCGTTCATTGACTTGTGGGACGACAATATTGACATTAACCCACTCCACCGTTAATGATGGTTTTTACCTAAACAATTTTTTTTATCAAACTGTGTCATTTGAGACTACTATCTTCACCTTTCTCATAACATCAATGAAGGAACTTCAGTGAGACAGTTAAAACAATTCATCAGACACTGTGGGGTCATGAAAAATCATGGAATCTCATCAGGAAAAGCCATGATTCTCCAGAATCATAAAGTCTAGTTTCATTTGTGTTTCTTGACTGATTATGATTTCCAAATATTTCATTTAAAAAATCCCAAACCACTTGTGCTAAGTGTGTCACAATCTCACAGATAAAGATACCACTTTTGAAAAACACAGCAATGAACTATTATGTGATCACAAAAGCAGTCAGAGAATTTCAACTGGATCACGACTGGGTCATGATCCGATGTTTGCTTTCCTCCCCGAACACTGTAGAATCTCGAGAACCTATCAAAAATGAAATGCAAGATACTATTTTTGTTTTTCTTGATGTGGTCTTGATTTTCCAGTATTTTGTTTTTGAAATCTAGACCCACTGGTGTGTGTCACAATCAGGCCACGATCTGATCGTGAAAGACTGCTTTGGTGATCACAGCACTATATGTGGGGCGTTACCACTGATACAGTCTTAACCCTTTGATACTTATGAAGTATGAAAACAAACAGCACATTTATAATTTGTGGCAATTTGTTTTGATATTATTTTTCGATTGTTTAAAGTTTTAATCTCAATTTCTATTTTCTCCCAAATTGTGCTCAATGACAACCGTTGAGCCAAATGTTATCGCAGCTTAAAATACTAATATAATCCTGCTGTCAAGACTTCTTAACTGGTTGAGTGCTAGAAGCCACTATCAGGGCTTTTAAAAAATGATGATACCTGAGCAAAAGCCGACACTTTCATTGCTTATATTTCATATTCACTCAAACACAAATAATATTTTGTTTATGTTTTATTACAAATTATTGGAGAGCACCTGTAGGCACTCTCCAATAATTTGTAATAAAACAAGTTTTGAATGACAAATTCAGACTACGAAAAATAATCTAGCCCTCAAACAGATAATCACTAATGTGAAAAATATCTTGTTATTTGTACTTTTCGATGTTTGGCATCGTATTTTGAAAAACATTGAAGAAACTGAATTCCCAGTGATGTTTGAATGTCGGGATAATTCAAGTCTCAAAGGGTTAAAATCCAGATAATAAATTATTTTATTACATGCCTTATTACTTTTCCTCCAGTTCCATATTCATAAATCTGAAGAGAACATGTGTTCCATACGGATTTTCACTATTTCTCCATCTGAAGTCATGGTTCGATCAAAACAACTAAAGGCCGCCTATTTTTGTAATTGGCCAATTGAAACGTCGAACTCTGACCTAGGCCAATTCGAAAGCTGTGGTGATAGCTGCTACACCAAACGTCGAATAAAATTGAACTTATTCATTATATGGACAGATTTTATAGCACTCAAGTTCTGATTTTGAAGCAGATATCTCTTGGATAATGGCAGCTAATTTCTTAAAAGTTAAAAAATTTATAGTAATTTATATATTTTTTATACTTACCAATGACCCAGACTTAGCTGGTGCTAACTCTAACAAAACCAGGGCCAAACACAAATTTTGCCCCCCAATCCCCAAAATTTGCATCCAAAACAAAAAGAAATCATGTCCTAAAGGACCTCCATACTACGCCTCTACTGCGCATGTTCAGTGACGCAGACGTCCCGAAATTGGCACCAATTATCATTCTTACTGGCAGTGCCTGGTCAGCGCTATGTACTCAGCGGGGAGGCAAGAGTTCCCAACTCCAGGGAGGGCCATCCCCGTCTGGGTCATTGGTAAGTATAAAAAATATATAAATTACTATAAATTTTTTAACATTTTTATACTGTACCAATGACCCAGACTTAGCTGAATAGTAAACAGGCTGGAGGGCCTAGGACATAGAGGAAAATCCAATAAGCTCAACTATATAGTAAAGAGGTAACCCCTTAAGGAGAAAAGGAGTATTAGGCTTTACATGTATCTTTCTTATTTAATATTAAATTAGAAAGATACACTACCCTTAATAATTGAGCACAATAACATTCATGTTCTCTATTAACATCCAGTATAACCCTTATACTAATTATTTTTAAAGCAAGCCAATAAATAAAGTAGTCCAGAGAATTGAGACTCTTTATAGTCATTTAAAAGTGTCCGAGTATTGTATATTAAAGCCCGTTTGACACTTGACATATACAAATGCTTCACATCAAGCTACACTTTAAAAATAAGACATGAATGAATTTAAACATTAATATTACACTTTAAAACCATCCCGGAAGCGACTCAGAAATACTGACTTGGAGGAGGCATTCCCTTGCTTTTCACTATAAAGCAGGTGACCTAAGGGAACACCCGCCCCCCCCCCCCCCCCCCCCCTTCCCCTTGCCCTGGGTCAAATAGCCCAGAGCGAAGAGGGCAGCCGGACGGAGTCACTGCCGGAACAGAAAGCCTGCATAACTATAGTTGCAACTGTTTAGTGGACGACATTCTGAGCAACAGATAACGGACCTAAACAATGCAGGTCTCCAGAAATGGACTCAATATTTCTGAGATAAAAATTCGTAAATGTGGATGGCTGAGACCAATAAGCAGCCTTCATTAAATCTGTAATAGCAACACTATTAGCATAAGCCCAGGAAGTAGAAAGAGCTCTTACTTCATGAGCAGAAATCTTAAGCACAGACTGCTGAGAAGTAGATAAATCTTCATAAGCAGTACGGATAGTTAACTGAATCCATCTAGCAATAGAATGGACTGAAATATCCTTTCTATTAGGCATCAAAGACAGAAAGAAACGTTTCCGTCCCTTTCTGATAAACTGAGATCTCTGTTTATAGATACGTAATGCTCTAACAGGACAGAGTAAAGGCCTACGCCCGTCTGAAGACGGAAGAGCCTTAATAACAATAGGTTCCGGATATTTATTAGGAGCCTGATTCTTAGCTAAAAAACCCACGTTAGTAGTGAAGGTGATAGTATTCCCAACACTACGATAATGAGAATCATCCACCGATAGTGCATGAAGCTCACTGACTCTTCTAGCAGAAGAGAAAGCTAAGAGAAAAGCTGTCTTATAAGATAAGAATTTGAAATCTACTGTCCCAAGAGGTTCAAATGGCTTTTCCTTCAATTTAAGAAGAACCCAAGCTAAATTCCACTTAGGAATTAATCTAAGAGTTCTGGGTCTATTTATCGAAAAGTTTCTAACCAACTTCGATAAAGAGACATTAGATCCAATTTGTAAACTATCATGATGTGCATAGGTATCAGATAACATAGATCTATAACCCTTTATAGTAACAGGCTGCAGTTTGATTTCGTCAAACAAGTATACTAGAAAGTTTGCAATGTCTGGTATAGAGGGATCGAATATATCTACAGAATGATCCCTACACCAACGACGAAAAACCTTCCACTTAGCCGCATAGTTTAGCGAAGAGGAGGTCCTCCTACAGTTAGAAATCGCGTCCACTGCTCGTCCTGTAAAGTGCTTGCCATGCAAGAAGGACCGCACAACGGAAAAACGTGAAGGTTGAAACCTTGTGGGTTGTGATGGAGTTGGCACGATTTCCCCTGCGAAAGAAGATCCTCCTGTGGAGGAAGCTTCCGCAGTAGGTCCCACAACAGACACCTGAGTAGATTTATCCACGGTCTCTGTGGCGACAGAGATGCTACCAACAGAATCTTGCATTGAGATTGTTTTATCTTTAGCAATACTTGTTGAATTAACGGCGCTGGAGGATACGCATATCCTATCATTCCGTCCCAAGGGATCGACAGAGCGTCTACTGCAAATGCTCTTGGATCCGGACACGGAGACACATACGTCTGCAACTGATTGTTGGGATGTGTCGCAAATAAGTCTATCATTGGCCGTTCCCATTGGTAGCAAATCTGATTGAATACTTGTTTGTTGAGAGTCCACTCCGACGGCAACAAGCGACCCTTTCGTGAAAGGGAGTCTGCTAGCACATTCAGACGACCCGGTATGTGACGGACCGAAAGAAGAACGTGATGTTCTAACGCAAACAGAAGGATTCTTTCCGTTAGATTGAACAACGGAACTGAATGAGTGCCTCCCTGATTCCGTATATACGCCACTACTGTCGTATTGTCGGATAGGATTTGGACATGAGCATCGTGAATAATGTCCATCCAGTGACGTAACGCAAGCCAAATTGACATCATTTCCTTGATGTTTATGTGCTTGCACAGGAATTGCGGATCCCAAAGACCCTGGCATCTCGAATCCGTTGGGATTAATGATGCACCCCAACCTGTTTGACTGGCATCCGTCATAACGGTAAAACTCGGATCCGGCAACTGCAGCAGAACTCCCTGAGTTAACCACTGAATGTTTGCCCAAGTCTGAATCTCTTGTTTCACTTGATCTGACAAGAGAACGTCTACATCGAGCAAATGAATTTTCACACTCCAATTCTGAGTCAGGAAAATTTGAAGAGGACGTGTGCGTAACCGCCCCATCGGAATGAGATCCGCGGCGGCTCCGCACAGACCTATCAGTCTCATAAATTCTCTCGCCGTGACTTTGTCTGCGTGCAGACAATAGCGAGCGTAACAACTGACTAATTTCGCTCTGGTTAACGGCAGACGAATGAGATTGTTGTGCGTCTCGAAGCTCATTCCCAGATGAGTGAATGACTTGGACGGCACCAGATCCGACTTCTCCTCGTTTACTATAAAACCGAGACGTCGGAGCAATAGAAGAAGATTCTGAACATCGTTCTGAAGCGTTAACTCGTTGCCGTACCTCTGAAGAATGTCGTCCAGGTAGGCCGATGTTACCGCAGACGAATGAGCTCGGAAGTAGATCATTACCGAGTTCATTACCCGAGTGAAAGCCCAGGGTGCTAGATTCAATCCGAAGCACATCGCCCGGAATTGATACACCACTCCTAGGACTGCGAAGCGTAGATACTTTCGGAATGTCGGATGTACCATGACGTGAAAGTACGCATCTTTGAGATCTATGCTCGTTGCATAATCGTTCACCCGAATACTCGCTCTGACCGATCGAATCGTCTCCATATAAAACTTCGGAGCGACGATCAGCTTGTTTATCCAGCTCAAATCTATGACTGGACGGAACGAGCCGTCTGGTTTCGGAACCAGAAACAGATGGCTGTAGAATCCCGGAGATTCCTGGTTTTCTACGACCTCTACTGCGTTCTTCATTAAAAGAGACTGCACCTCTGATAACAGAGCGTCTCTTTTCTGCGGATTTGATGGAAGATGAGTCCACTTAGGACTTCGAGTTAATGGAGGCTTTCGTTTGAAGGATATCTTTAGACCTTCCGAAGTCACTCCTCTCACCCAAGGGTCGTCTGTAATCGACGCCCATTCTTGTGAAAAGCTCGACAACCTTCCGCCAACCGGAACGCGATAGAGGTTTAAGCCATCACCTCCTGGACCTGCGAGGCCTGCGGTAGGAGAAACCACGTCTTCCACGACCCGCACCTCGCCCCGTCGACCTCGGGGCGTCCGACCGATTGTCCCGGCCTGAAGGACGTCCCAAACGAGAGTCGCTATCCTGACGGTCTCTCGAATAAGACCAAGAGGACGCACCGGAACCTCTATAGGAACCTCTCTTGGGCGCATTAGACCCAGAAGTGCCTGTCTTATTCGTGTCTGCTGTATCCGACTTCTTAGGAGCAGATTTGAACAACAGAGAATCCTTAGCTTTCTTTGTAATTTTATCATAAATAGCGGAAAGCTTGCCGTCAAAGAGAAGTTCTCCTGAGACCGAAGCGACTCTAAGAGAGTTCTTCACCTTAGAATCCACTAATGTGGATGTAGCTAGGGCTGCGTCACGTCTAACCAACTCCAGATTTGCCACTGAAAGGGCGGAGTTACACGTGGAATAAGCTACTGCCCTTGAAAGAAGTCTTAAAGAGGATTGTATATCCTGAAACTCTTTCCCCTGAAGGCGCAGTGATAACGCCTTAGTAAGGTGATCTGCGTAAGATAAGGCATCTAAATTGGCTCTGTTAGACGCAATAGCTGTTTCCAACACCGCGGTTGGAATAGAAGCTGACGACGGTAATGATAGCTCTAAGTCTTCCGCCTCGTCGTCCATACGCAGAGGAACTCTCGGTATACCCTGTCCTGCCGTATCGAATTTATTCCTTGCATTAATGAAAGGCAGGTTGAGAGTATTAGCGGACAAGAAACCTGCTTTCCCCGTCCTGGAAGCAAGTTTAAATATAGCGTCGTTCAATAATTCAAATGTTCTTGCAACATTATTGGACTGCGACGGAAACTCGGGAGAGATGTCCCTGAACCGCTCAAAAAATTCAGAGTCCAATGACGCTATAATTCTCTTGTCCGGAAGCGCAGCAGTCTGGCCCGACGGAACAACTTGAGGGAGAAAGTGCCGGATGAAGTCCACGGCAGCTTTATGTTGTTCCGAAAGGGATAACTCCAAGTCATCCGTATCCCTTTCACCATCCGGTCGCACCTCATGATGTTCCCGGTCGTCCGCCCCCGATGCTTCGGCGGAGCGTACCGACCCAGCGCCGTCGGATAATTCTCGATCCGACACCGTTTCTGTCGGTTGCTGCGATAAGCTGTGCTATCTGCACAAGAATGTCCGGCGTCGAGACCTGCGGAGCCGCAGTCTTTCGCTGCTTCGCCGAGGGCAGCTCCGCATCAGATGGCTCCCGCATACTTTTCCTATGCGAACGTCCAGAGTCCATCGGTCTCGAATCCCTGGCTGCCGGATGGTGTGACCTGGTCGCCGAAGAATCCTTGATCGGCGAAGCTGGTAATATACCGGCGGTCACGCAGCCAAGGTGCGGTCGTGTGCGCTGACGAGAAGAGGAAGCCTTAACAGTCTCTGCGGACTGCTTATACAACGGAGCGTCCCGAGCGACAGACGTATGCTCCGCTAAAGACACATTTTGTACCACAACATCTGGTCCCAGATGTTGTTGTACGAGAGAGGGGCCTCTCTCGCTCGCGGCCCGGCTGGACCTGGACGAGCTAGGAACCGGACTCAAAGGCTTCCTCCGTTCTCGCTTAATATCCGCCGTCACTGGGTGTGCATCTATTATGTTTATAGTGCTCGCATCACCCAACATTTCCTTTTGGACCGCATCGGACGAACCCGGCTGCCGAACCATTCGGTGAATGGACGCTACACCGGGCGAGCTAGCGGACGACATTTGTCTAATCTCCATGAGCACTTTTGCCGCTAGCTCTGAATTCATTTGTGACGACGGACGCACACTTGAAGAAGATAACATGGAAACATCACCCTGTTCTGGTTCCTCTGAAATAGAAACTGAGAGAGTAGAGTGACCTTGCGGAGAAAGAGCCAGAATCGCTCTTTCTCCAGAAACAACATATCGTGACACACGTTTCCAATGTTTCTCATCCCAATGTTCACATATAGGACAGGGATTAATGCGAGAACACTGACTACAATTAATACAATGATCATGAAAGTCAGAGGAAGATTTCTTCCTATTACAATTTGAACAACGTCCCTTCATTGTGAAAGAACAACAATAAGTCCTAGTTACTCGCAAAAACCCCTGACACAAAGATACATAATAACATGATCCATTAATAAATGAAAAAACAATTGCAAAACAAAATAATTTTGAAAAAATATTTTTTCAGCGAAGCCCAAGTTGCTGAAAAGTAACGTTGAGCCCCAATGGATCCGATGGCAAAGTGTGGTCAAAAATTTTAAATTTATATTAAATAATTAATGAGACACTTTCGGATAATACAAATGTATCTTATAGTGAGATAAACTACAGCAAAGGCAAACAGCCCCCCTCAAAAAAGGCTGTTGCCAATGAAAACAAACAGTGTAAAAACACCAGAAAACATGACTCCAGGCACTGAAAAAACTGGCCCAGAATCAGTCATCAATTACACTCTATCTGATGCAAAACAGAGACTCCCAGGGGAGAATCTGTAGAACATCAGATGGAAGATGCAGAACACAAACGTTATACACCCATGGGTGAAAACGTAACTATGGGGAAAATAACAGAAAACATTCTGTAACCAAGCAACTCTCCCAGGAAATTTTAGAAATGAAATTTCTCAAAAATATGCCAAAAGCATGGAAGAATTGCAAGGGGGGACTTTAGAAGGCTAGGGGAGAGGAAACACTGAATAAGCAGTGCAACAATTAGCAAGAATGACAACAAGAGGCCCATGCCTCGAAAATAGGCAACTTAACATAATTTCATCAAAAAATTTTAAGTACAGCCCTGATTATTTTTTGTCACTTCTTTTTCCTCTCCTCCTTCTATCCTCCTTAGAATCACATTTTCTCCAAGAATTACGTGTCTGGCATCCTTTAAACTGAGATTTACAAGCACAAAGATCAGTGAGATGTTGACTGATGAAGGGCCAAACAGAGAATGATAATTGGCGCCAATTTCGGGACGTCTGCGTCACTGCGCATGCGCAGTAGAGGCGTAGTATGGAGGTCCTTTAGGACATGATTTCTTTTTGTTTTGGATGCAAATTTTGGGGATTGGGGGGCAAAATTTGTGTTTGGCCCTGGTTTTGTTAGAGTTAGCACCAGCTAAGTCTGGGTCATTGGTACAGTATAAAAATATCGCGACATCGACGCCGTAGCTGCGACGGGTGGTGCAATTTCACAAAATTCTAAGTTCATCAAGGGTCATAACTCCAAGAAAAATATTTGGAACAACACATGCATTGAACAGTGGCTAGACATCAATAAGATACACTTACATGCCAAATATAAAGTCATTCCATCAAGTATTTCAAAAGTTATTGAGTTTTGAAACTCGTTGGTCACAGACAGACGGACCGACATTCTAAGTTCATCAAGGGCCATAACTCCAAGAAAAATATTTGGAACAACATATGTGCATTGAACAGTGGCTAGAGATCAATAAGATACACTTACATGCCAAATATAAAGTCATTCCATCAAGAATTTCAAAAGTTATTGAGTTTTGAAACTCGTTGGTCACAGACAAACTCGTTGGTCACAGACCGACCGACCGACAGACAGACCGACAGACAGACCGACAGACAGACCGACAGACAGACTGACATTGCCACTTATAGAGCTGCTAGTCGCAGCTAAAAATACGAATATATTATATTTTTCTGTTTACGGTATCGATCTGTCACTGGTGTTTGACAATCACACTGGAGTTTTGTTTTCATTTAAAGCAGACGATCAATAAATAAAGTTTTAAAGTTTGGAAGGTTAGAATTTTTAAATTAGTGGATGTTACATGTATGTCATGGGGGCATCTAATAAACACAAAACAGAATGCCATGATGTGTGAATACATTCATCAATACAGCACTCATGCCATCACAAAAGGACAGAAGTCAAGGCTGCACCTCTTGTTCTATTCTTCTGCACTGGCAGGCATCAGACATGTTAAGTTTCATAATTTTGGGGGGTGGCTCCCAATTTATTGTGCCACTTTCTGACCTCACCACTGGGGGACAAATTCTAATGATTTTCAGACCCCATGTTTTGTTTTACAAACTTGAGTCACAAGTTACTCGACTCACCTTAATAAAGCACTTAATTAAATCAGAAGAATTATTTTCATCAACTTCCTCTCACCTAGCTGCTTGTCCCTCGCTGAATTGTTTCAGCAATCTGGTCAAATTTATTTTTAATTTTTCACCCTACGCACAAGAACCTCACATTGTGGAAAAGAAATGAGAACATAGATACTATTTTCATTTATTTTTTGTGATTCGTTTTTTCAATATTTTATTTATTTATCTGCAGTTAAAACTAGAAGTCCTGCCACGAACTATGCGCTAATCTAGGCTTAATTGCGTGTAGGAATTGCGTGCAATTGCCATATCGAATGGAATCCAAAGCACGGCAGGTTCTTCTGGCTACCACCTCCGGGTTATCCGGAGGTCAATTGGCTGAAACCCTGCTTGTGCACAGGCCATATGTACAGGATTTGATAGCTTTACTATGGTCATAACGCATAGATTAACGCACAGATCGGCATGCTATTTGTGTGCATTTCATGACAGGACTTCTAGTTTTAACTGTATTTATTGGTGTCTAAGGTCACATATTTCTGCACAATGGCTAATCATGACCACAGCATGGATATATAAGAAAAGCCAATCACTTATATCCATGTTGCCCGTTTTAGAGGACTTCCACCCCAGGGACTGGTGACTGGGTCCTATTTTACCAGTAAAACAGAGCTTGTTTACCACAGTAAACAAACAATGCTTCAATTCCTGGGATTCCCTCCAGGAAGGCAATATTTTACTTTATCCCTTCAATGGCCGTTTATTTAAACAATAAAGGCCTTGGATAAATTTTTGCTTTATTCACCTAGTAGAGTTATAAATTTTCCCCATAGGTTTATCACTGAAAGAATTTATTCCCCCAGTAGCGACGGACTTGTTGACCTCTGGCCACTACCATATATGTCTAGCATAATTAATAGTTCCATTGTTGGTTTCTTAAATTGTTTGTTTGTTTGTTGGTGGTTAACGTCACATATTTATGCACAATGGCTAATCGTGACACAACATGGCGATGAAGTCAAGGATAGTCAATCGTTGATCAACATGTTGCCCATTTTAGAGGACTTTCACCCCAAGCATTGGTGACTGGGTCCTATTTTACTAGTAAAGCGGAACTGGTTTACCGCAGTAAACAAGTGCTGCTTACTTCCCGGGGTTCCCACGGGGAGGTTTCTTAAATCTTTCTGAAAGTATTACACAATGCCAGTAGAAAACACCACCCGCTGCTCATATAATAAAGTATTTTTGCAAGTTTAGCTTAAGTTTGTAGGGGAATTATTTTTAGACAGAAATGTATTACTGCGCCTTGTTTATTTTTGCCAATTTTGCTGGTCGATCGAATTGGACCAATGTGCTCCTCACTTCTCGCTGTGTTTTGTAGCGAATTATTGCTCGATTTTGCCGCTAATGCCCTGCAGAAGATTTATGGGATAAACAAAATAAACGTATAGTGTTTTCAAGTAAAAAATTTATTCTACTCGTAGAATTAAGAATGAAACTGACTCGCCAGAGGCTCGTCGGTTTCATTCTTAATCCTACTCGTGGAATAACTTGTTACTTGAAAACACTATACGTTTATTTTATATATATCCCACCCAGTGGCACATAAGGGTGTCGTGATCCGATTGTGATGATCAGGAAAAAGATTTTACGATAACAGTGCTGCTGTACCCCTTCCCCACAATGTCTGATAAAAGGCTAAAGGACCTGCAAAGTTAAGTTTATTTATCTATTTTTATACCATGAATACCTATTCTACTATATATAAAAAACCTGACACGTAAATTTTAGCTTTACACACCAACTGTGGTGAACACATCAGCAATTGGATTTCAAAAGTTAAAATTTACACCTGCAGTCGAACTACATCCAGGTTGACCTTTGGTGACCTCTACCTGAATGCAAACTTGCCTAAATTTAACGCTCGTCGTCTCGTGAAGAGTGAAATGAAAGCAGCAATTATTTATTATGTTTTAAATGAGTTTACCTCAGAAGATACCAAAAATTAACAAAGATGCGTTGTCTCATGTTAATAAAGCATCCATAACTCGAAATAGTATGTTATTATGTTATACAAAATGAAAAAGGCCCCTTGATTTTGCACGTTTCTTTTTCCATTTCGTTTCGGCGATAAAATTGACAGAGTTGAGCTAAAAAACTCTTTGCAGGGGTATCAAGTGAAACCATCACTGATCACCAATTGAAAGCAAACGTGTCACAACAAAGTATCTTTATTGGTTGACAAATCTATTCATTTACTAGAGATGGGCAATATACTGAAAAACTGTACCGATATCGATATCAAGAGGATACCAAAAAACTGAATTGAACCAATCGTTGAATATCGAAACAGCATGAATTTTCAAATTTTCCTACCTTCGCTATTTATAAGTCCCTGCTGAGGCTTGATAACAGATTAAAGGTTCATTTTCATGAAAGAAGTGACTAGTTTTCTTTTCAGTTTTGTTAACCCTCAATGGACTGGGCATTTCTACTGAATTCCCACTGGACTACAACCTGTACATGTCCAACTGTTTAGCAGAGATTTCCAGTCCAGTCTTGGCTGGCTATTTAGGCAGCCAAGACCTGTCTAGAAATCACTGCAGAGGTGTTTTGTACGTTGTCAGCAGGACCTCCTAAAGATGGCATGGTCACGGCACATGCCCTGAAATCGCAAAAGCCTGAAATAGGTCTTTAAACATTAAGGTAGGTTTACAACAAGTCACAAAAGTAAGGTAGATATGATTTGAGATCATAAAAGAAGGCCACTGATCAGCTCATTGGCAGTGTCATTTATAGCATTGTGGTAGAATGATACAATTTATTCTGTTTTTTCCCTGATCTGAATTCCTCTTTGGTTCTACGAGCAAATCTCAGTTAAGTCAGATACTGAATACCGAACCATACCCTCCAAAAATACCAAAACCCATACCAAACTCAAAGCTCAAATACTGCCCAGATCGTATCATTTACTGAGGTAAGGTAACTTTCCGCATCTATGGTTGTATCAAGACTGAAACATCAAGACCTTCCACTCCTGCTGTTGGTGACAGGACGAAAGTTTACAATCCAATTTCGGTGAGTGTCTAATTGCCACCAGTTTAATTACAAAACAAACTACTCTAATTAACCACCTGTGAAAACACGAAAGGGGATGGTTACTGCTATTCTGGGAGTACCTTTTCCATTGAGTTTATTCTTTTTATCTGAACTACCCACTATTTGAATGGCAAAAGGAGATTTGCTGCATTTAAATGATTGACATTTTTTAAAAAGTTGGCGTTAAAATCTAAATGCACACACAGACATTGAAACATTTTGTAATGTACAGATCGTACCCCCAACACTTTTATTAGAGCTGCACAATTTTTGCTTATATGACGACTGGCAAAACCAAACTAACTTAGGGCGTATTATTTCTTCATAAATGTTGCATTAGAATTTTTTTCATTAAGAAATAAAGTCGAACAATGTGTTGTTGAATTTGTAATTTGTTGTGATCAGTCCTGGAAATGAGGCAGGTGCGAGTGCAATTGCTCCCGTCAGCATCCGTGATTTCTATTTTACGGGAGCTAAAAAATGCACTCGTTGAAAAATATTGTGGAGCAAAATATACTGTGAGGGAATATGAATGTGTGTTGTTTTGAGAAAGCAGCGCACTGCGGCCAGTGGCAAGTTACTGTCATAATTCAGCAATTTCTTGTACATTTAACCCTTTGAATACCAGTGGTATCAGCCATACCAGCTCAATGGCAGCAATTAAAAGTGTACATATTTATTATTTGGGGTAGACCAATCAAAATTTTCAATGTGCACTTTTTCTGAACAGCCATCCTATTTAATGGCGTTATGATGTATCATGTTCTTGGTTGGAAAAAAGGCCGCTCGGGGCTCAAAGGGTTAAAGTTTCTGTTGTTTGGTGACAGTATTCCCTCGAAAATTCATATACTAACATTTTACGGATGCAATTTACTCTCGTCTCTGACTTTGCGGGAACTTAAAACTGCACCCGTCAATTTTGTTCATTTCCAGCACTGATCAGATGCGGCGGTATTGAGATTTTGAAGGCTTTCTTTGCCTTTGGTGGGCCTACATGTACTTAAAAATTTGCGACCGACAATACAGTACAGGCGTCAAGTTTTTTGCCTTTTTCGCGACGTGGGCGTGTTTCGTGATTTTTATGGTCGTAGGAACACGCTGCGACACCGTGTCATTTGATCTTGACGATAATCGTATCTACTTCTGAAGGACTGCAGCAAAATAATTAATTATGTAACACAATCCTGATATTTGCGCAACATGTGCACGACGTGTGCGCAGGCAGTGAACACGGCGGTCGTGTGCAGCTATACATGTGAAAAAATTAGTACATGCATTCACACTGCTACAGGAATTCAACAACGAAATTTCACAGAAAATCTCATTTGATCGGGACGAATGTAGGCTAGCTATAACTGACTTTATGGACACCGCAAAAATCTAATATTTTGTGGTTTGCGGTGGTATTAATCGTAAAATTTGGACGTCACTGTTACGATTGGGGCAGAAAAAGAAGAAATTGCATTGGTGACGATTCAAAGAATTGAGCTGCAACAGAAATGGACACATATTCGCAACGACTTGTCGCTATGCTTTCGTTTCAGTGTCAAAGTATTTCCATCTGCAAAGATGGAGACAAAACTGTTCCAAGTTGTGGCATGCGAGATCATAGAATGTTTCTCTCATGCTGATTTATAAAAATGTTCTAAGTGCCCACCTAAAAGTAGGTCTAGGTCCTAATTCTTTATAATATTCATCCAAAATGAAAATTAAGTTAGAGGCCTGCATGTACAATAGTCAAAAGCACTGCAGACTTCCCAACCAAGGAGCTTGATAGAGTTGTGTCTTCAAAAACAACGAAAATAATATTGATGCAGTAGTAGGACCCTTACAGTGAACTGAGAGCACCCCCCCTCCCCCCAGGTCTTCCACTCTTCTTGAAATAACCTTTATCAATGTGGGTCCTACGGATTTGAATGCACACAATAGACCCTCCCTCCCCCCCACTCTGTTATTGTCATGATTTTGCTGGACCTGACGTCCTTTGATAGTGTAGACCTACATGCAAGGCAATTAACCACATTGTCCTGCATTGTCGTTATATTTTACCGACAATGTGGTTAATTGCCTTGCATGTAGAACAATCTGGCCCATTGCTGTGTAGCTCGATGTTGCCACTGGCAGACCAGGCTGTTAATTTTCTGAAATACGTTGTGCTCCATTGGTAATATATAGGTAGGCCTCTATACCTTCGAGTCATTATAAAACAAACCAAAGAGAGAAGTCTGAGTTTAAGTGGGGGGGGCGGGGGGGGGGATTCACCTGTACTATAGGATGTAGCCTGTTTGAGTTACGAACACTTGCATTTGGTGGAATTGAGTTTGGGAGGAGGGGGCGGGGGGGGGGGGGGGGGGGGGGGGGGGAGGGGGGGGATAAACGTACATACAAATGTGCCAATCACATTAGTTTTGAATTTGCCTAACAAAATATTTCAACACCTGCAGTTTACCAGTTAATGTCAGACAGTGGTGTGGTCACGGAGGGGATTGGGGGGTGCCCCCCTCCCCCTCTCTTTTCCTCAAAGCACACTTGCTCTGTACTGGCTACGCCTCTGACGTTAGAGATAATACTGCAACCTCCTGACAACACTCTCCTAACAACCCCCCCCCCCCCCCCCCCCCTCCATATTTTTAATTCTACTGAAACGCCTTCATTCTTTGTTGAGGCAGTGTATTTGTGGGTGACCTGTCCATCAGAGTATAGATGTACCGACTGTTGGGAAAAAATATGCTGAAGCTGCGTGATTTTCGGAATCATATAACATTTTTAGACAAAAATTCATCCAGGAAAAGTAATGGGTGGATTGTTTATTCCTTGAACTGATTTTTTGATCAGGTTTTTTTTCATGAATTTTCAGTTTTTAATTTAGATTTGAGTGCTGTTATATTCTTGTCAAGCTTGTGAGATAAACCAATTTAAAATCCATTGAAAAACCAACCTCATATATTATGTACTAGTGTTTAACCCTTTACCCAATGCAGACGATTTTAAAATTTATTATTTTAAATATCATTTTTTAAATTTCTTCGAAAAATTTCAACTAAACCATATCATGTGACCCCCCTTCCAATGAGGGGTCAAATGATATGGTTTGGTTGAAATTTTTCAAAAAGTTAAAAAATTTATAGTAATTTATATATTTTTTATACTTACCAATGACCCAGACTTAGCTGGTGCTAACTCCACAAAAACCAGGGCCAAACACAAATTTTGCCCCCCAATCCCCAAAATTTGCATCCAAAACAAAAAGAAATCATGTCCTAAAGGACCTCCATAGTACGACTCTACTGCGCATGCGCAGTGACGCAGTCGTCCCGAAATTGGCGCCAAATATCATTCTTACTGGCAGTGCCTGGTCAGCGCTATGTACTCAGCGGGGAGGCAAGAGTTCCCAACTCAGGGAGGGCCATCCCCGTCTGGGTCATTGGTAAGTATAAAAAATATATAAATTACTATAAATTTTTTAACATTTTTATACTGTACCAATGACCCAGACTTAGCTGAATAGTAAACAGGCTGGAGGGCCTAGGACATAGAGGAAAATCCAATAAGCTCAATTATAAAATAAAGAGGTAACCCCTTAAGGAGAAAAGGAGTATTAGGCTTTACATGTATCTTTCTTATTTAATATATAAATTAGAAAGATACACTACCCTTAATAATTGAGCACAATAACATTCATGTTCTCTATTAACATCCAGTATAACCTTTATACTAATTATTTTTAAAACAAGCCAATAAATAAAGTAGTCCAGAGAATTGAGACTCTTTATAATCATTTAAAAGTGTCCGAGTATTGTATATTAAAGCCCGTTTGACACTTGACATATACAAATGCTTCACACCGAGCTACACTTTAAAAATAAGACATGAATGAAATTAAACATTAATATTACACTTTAAAACCATCCCGGAAGCGACTCAGAAATACTGTCTTGGAGGAGGCATTCCCTTGCTTTTCACTATAAAGCAGGTGACCTAAGGGAACACCCGCCCCCCCCCCCTTCCCCTTGCCCTGGGTCAAATAGCCCAGAGCGAAGAGGGCAGCCGGACGGAGTCACTGCCGGAACAGAAAGCCTGCATAACTATAGTTGCAACTGTTTAGTGGACGACATTCTGAGCAACAGATAACGGACCTAAACAATGCAGGTCTCCAGAAATGGACTCAATATTTCTGAGATAAAAATTAGTAAATGTGGATGGCTGAGACCAATAAGCAGCCTTCATTAAATCTGTAATAGCAACACTATTAGCATAAGCCCAGGAAGTAGAAAGAGCTCTTACTTCATGAGCAGAAATCTTAAGCACAGACTGCTGAGAAGAAGATAAATCTTCATACGCAGTACGGATAGTTAACTGAATCCATCTAGCAATAGAATGGACTGAAATGTCCTTTCTATTAGGCATCAAAGACAGAAAGAAACGTTTCCGTCCCTTTCTGATGAACTGAGATCTCTGTTTATAGATACGTAGTGCTCTAACAGGACAGAGTAAAGGCCTACGCCCGTCTGAAGACGGAAGAGCCTTAATAACAATAGGTTCCGGATATTTATTAGGAGCCTGATTCTTAGCTAAAAAACCGACGTTAGTAGTGAAGGTGATAGTGTTCCCAACACTACGATAATGAGAATCATCCACCGATAGTGCATGAAGCTCACTGACTCTTCTGGCAGAAGAGAAAGCTAAGAGAAAAGCTGTCTTATAAGATAAGAATTTGAAATCTACTGTCCCAAGAGGTTCAAATGGCTTTTCCTTCAATTTAAGGAGAACCCAAGCTAAATTCCACTTAGGAATTAATCTAAGAGTTCTGGGTCTATTTATCGAAAAGTTTCTAACCAATTTCGATAAAGAGACATTAGATCCAATTTGTAAACTATCATGATGTGCATAGGTATCAGATAACATAGATCTATAACCCTTTATAGTAACCGGTTGCAGTTTGATTTCGTCAAACAAGTATACTAGAAAGTTAGCAATGTCTGGTATAGAGGGATCAAATATATCAACAGAATGATCCCTACACCAACGACGGAAAACCTTCCACTTAGCCGCATAGTTTAGCGAAGAGGAGGTCCTCCTACAGTTAGAAATCGCGTCCACTGCTCGTCCTGTAAAGTGCTTGCCATGCAAGAAGGACCGCACAACGGAAAAACGTGAAGGTTGAGACCTTGCGGGTTGTGATGCAGTTGGCGCGATTTCCCCTGCCAAAGAAGATCCTCTCGTGGAGGGAGCTTCCGCGGTAGGTCCCACAACAGACACCTGAGTAGATTTATCCACGGTCTCTGTGGCGACAGAGATGCTACCAACAGAATCTTGCATTGAGATTGTTTTATCTTTAGCAATACTTGTTGAATTAACGGCGCTGGAGGATACGCATATCCTATCATTCCGTCCCAAGGGATCGATAGAGCGTCTACAGCAAATGCTCTTGGATCCGGACACGGGGACACATACGTCTGCAACTGATTGTTGAGATGTGTCGCAAATAAGTCTATCATTGGCCGTTCCCATTGGTAGCAAATCTGATTGAATAGTTGTTTGTTGAGAGTCCACTCCGACGGCAACAAGCGACCCTTTCGAGAAAGGGAGTCTGCTAGCACATTCAGACGACCCGGTATGTGACGGACCGAAAGAAGAACGTGATGTTCCAACGCAAACAGAAGGATTCTTTCCGTTAGATTGAACAACGGAACTGAATGAGTGCCTCCCTGATTCCGTATATACGCCACTACTGTCGTATTGTCGGATAGGATTTGGACATGAGCATCGTGAATAATGTCCATCCAGTGACGTAACGCAAGCCAAATTGACATCATTTCCTTGATGTTTATGTGCTTGCACAGGAATTGCGGATCCCAAAGACCCTGGCATCTCGAATCCGTTGGGATTAATGATGCACCCCAACCTGTTTGACTGGCATCCGTCATAATGGTAAAACTCGGATCCGGCAACTGCAGCGGAACTCCTTGAGTTAACCACTGAATGTTTGCCCAAGTCTGAATCTCTTGTTTCACTTGATCTGACAAGAGAACGTCTACATCGAGCGAATGAATTTTCACACTCCAATTCTGAGTCAAGAAAATTTGAAGAGGCCGTGTGCGTAGCCGTCCCATCGGAATGAGATCCGCAGCGGCTCCGCACAGACCTATCAGTCTCATAAATTCTCTCGCTGTGACTTTGTCTGTATTTAGACAATAGCGAGCGTAACAACTGACTAATTTCGCTCTGGTTAACGGCAGACGAACGAGATTGTTGTGCGTCTCGAAGCTCATTCCCAGATGAGTGAATGACTTGGACGGCACCAGATCCGACTTCTCCTCGTTTACTATGAAACCGAGACGTCGGAGCAATAGAAGAAGATTCTGAACATCGTTCTGAAGCGTTAACTCGTTGCCGTACCTCTGAAGAATGTCGTCCAGGTAGGCCGACGTTACCGCAGACGAATGAGCTCGGAAGTAGATCATTACCGAGTTCATTACCCGAGTGAAAGCCCAGGGTGCTAGATTCAATCCGAAGCACATGGCCCGGAACTGATACACCACTCCTAGGACTGCGAAGCGTAGATACTTTCGGAATGTCGGATGTACCATGACGTGAAAGTACGCATCTTTGAGATCTATGCTCGTTGCATAATCGTTCACCCGAATACTCGCTCTGACCGATCGAATCGTCTCCATATAAAACTTCGGAGCGATGATCAGCTTGTTTATCCAGCTCAAATCTATGACTGGACGGAACGAGCCGTCTGGTTTCGGAACCAGAAACAGATGGCTGTAGAATCCCAGCGATTCCTGGTTTTCTACGACCTCTACCGCGTTCTTCATTAAAAGAGACTGCACCTCTGATAGCAGAGAGTCTCTTTTCTGAGGGTTTGACGGAAGATGAGTCCACTTTGGACTTCGAGTTAATGGAGGCTTTCGTTTGAAGGATATCTTTAGACCTTCCGAAGTCACTCCTCTCACCCACGGGTCGTCCGTAATCGACGCCCACTCTTGAGAAAAACTCGACAACCTTCCGCCAACCGGAACGCGATAGAGGTTTGAGCCATCACCTCCTGGATCTGCGAGGCCTGCGGTATGAGAAACCACGTCTTCCACGACCCGCACCTCGCCTCGTCGACCTCGGGGCGTCCGACCGATTGTCCCGGCCTGAAGGACGTCCCGAACGAGAGTCGCTATCCTGACGGTCTCTCGAATAAGAGCTAGAGGACGCACCGGAACCTCTATAGGAACCTCTCTTGGGCGGATAAGACCCAGAAGTGCCCGCCTTATTCGTGTCTGCTGAATCCGACCTTTTAGGAGCGGATCTAAACAACAGAGAATCACTAGCTTTCTTTTTAATATTATCATAAATAGCGGAAAGCTTGCCGTCAAAGAGAAGATCTCCTGAGACCGAAGCGACTCTAAGAGAGTTCTTCACCTTAGAATCCACTAGTGTGGATGTAGACAGGGCTGCGTCACGTCTAACCAACTCCAGATTTGCCACTGAAAGGGCGGAGTTACACGTGGAATAAGCTACTGCCCTTGAAAGAAGTCTTAAGGAGGATTGTATATCCTGAAACTCTTCCCCTTGAAGACGCAGTGATAACGCCTTCGTAAGGTGATCTGCGTAAGATAAGGCATCTAAATTGGCTCTGTTAGACGCAATAGCTGTTTCCAACACTGCGGTTGGAATAGAAGCTGACGACGGTAATGATAGCTCTAAGTCTTCCGCCTCGTCGTCCATACGCAGAGGAACTCTCGGTATACCCTGACCTGCCGTGTCGAATTTATTCCTTGCATTAATGAAAGGCAGGTTGAGAGTATTTGCGGACAAGAAGCCTGCTTTCCCTGTCCTGGAAGCAAGTTTAAAAATAGCGTCGTTCAATAATTCAAATGTTCTTGCAACATTATTGGACTGCGACGGAAACTCGGGAGCGATGTCCCTGAACCGCTCGAAAAAATCAGAGTCCAATGACGCTATAATTCTCCTGTCCGGAAGCGCAGCAGTCTGGCCCGACGGAACAACTTGAGGAAGAAAGTGCCGGATGAAGTCTACGGCAGCTTTGTGTTGTTCCGAAAGGGATAGCTCCAATTCATCCGTATCCCTTTCACCATCCGGTCGGACCTCCCGATGTTCCCGGTCGTCCGCCCCCGATGCTTCGGCGGAGCGTACCGACCCAGCGCCGTCGGATAATTCTCGATCCGACACCGTCTCTGTCGGCTGCTGGGATGCTGCGATAAGCTGTGCTATCTGCACTAGAATGTCCGACGTCGAGACCTGCGGAGGAGCGGTCTTTCGCTGCTTTGCCGAGGGCAGCTCCGCATCAGATGGCTCCCGCATACTTTTCCTATGCGAACGTCCGGAGTCCATCGGTCTCGAATCCCTGGCTGCCGGATGGTGTGACCTGGTCGCCGAATAATCCTTCATCGGCGAAGCTGGCAAGATATCGGAGGTCACGCAGCCAAGGTGCGGTCGTGTGCGCCGGCGAGAAGAGGAAGCCTTAACAGTCTCTGCGGACTGCTTATACAACGGAGCGTCCCGAGCGACGGACGTATGCTCCGCTAAAGACACATTTTGTACCACAACATCTGGTCCCAGATGTTGTTGTACGAGAGAGGGGCCTCTCTCGCTCGCGGCCCGGCTGGACCTGGACGAGCTAGGAACCGGACTAAAAGGCTTCCTCCGTTCTCGTTCACTATCCGCCGTCACTGGGTGTGCATCTATTATTTTTATAGTGCTCGCATCACCCAAAATTTCCTCTTGGACCGCATCGGACGAACCCGGCTGCCGAACCATTCGGTGAATGGACGCTACACCGGGCGAGCTAGCGGACGACAATTGTCTAATCTCCATGAGCACTTTTGCCGCTAGCTCTGTATTTAATTGTGACGACGGACGCACACTTGAAGAAGATAACATGGAAACATCACCCTGTTCTGGTTCCTCTGAAATAGAAACTGAGAGAGTAGAGTGACCTTGTGGAGAAAGAGCCGGCATCGCTCTTTCTCCAGAAACAACATATCGTGACACACGTTTCCAATGTTTCTCATCCCAATGTTCACATACAGGACAGGGATTAATGCGAGAACACTGACTACAATTTATGCAATAATCATGAAAGTCAGAGGAAGATTTCTTCCTATTACAATTTGAACAAGTTCCTTTCATTGTGAAAGAACAACAATAAGTCCTAGTTACTCGCAAAAACCCCTGACACAAAGATACATAATAACATGATCCATTAATAAATGAAAAAACAATTGCAAAACAAAATAATTTTGAAAAAATATTTTTTCAGAGAAGCCCAAGTTGCTGAAAAGTAACGTTGAGCCCCGATGGATCCGATGGCAAAGTGTGGTCAAAAATTTTAAAATTATATAAAATAATTAATGAGACACTTTCGGATAATATAAATGTATCTTATAATGAGATAAACTACCTCAAAGGCAAACAGCCCCCCTCAAAAAAGGCTGTTGCCAATGAAAACAAACAGTGTAAACACAGAAGAAAACATGACTCCAGGCACTGAAAAAACTGGCCCGGAATCAGTCCTCAATTACACTCTATCTGATGCAAAACAGAGACTCCCAGGGGAGAATCTGCAGAACATCAGATGGAAGATGCAGAACACAAACGTTATACACCCATGGGTGAAAACGTAACTATGGGGAAAATAACAGAAAACATTCTGTAACCAAGCAACTCTCCCAGGGAATTTTTAGAAATGAAACTTCTCAAAAATATGCCAAAAGCATGGGAGAATTGCAAGGGGGGACTTTAGAAGGTTAGGGGAGAGGAAACACTGAATAAGCAGTGCAACAATTAGCAAGAATGACAACAAGAGGCGTTTGCCTCGAAAATAGGCAACTTAACATAATTTTAACAAAAAATTTTAAGTACAGCCCTGATTATTTTTTGCCACTTCTTTTTTCCTCTCCTCCTTCTATCCTCCTTAGAATCACATTTTCTCCAAGAAGTACGTGTCTGGCATCCTTTAAACTGAGATTTACAAGCACAAAGATCAGTGAGATGATGACTGATGAAGGGCCAAACAGAGAATGATATTTGGCGCCAATTTCGGGACGACTGCGTCACTGCGCATGCGCAGTAGAGTCGTACTATGGAGGTCCTTTAGGACATGCTTTCTTTTTGTTTTGGATGCAAATTTTGGGGATTGGGGGGCAAAATTTGTGTTTGGCCCTGGTTTTTGTGGAGTTAGCACCAGCTAAGTCTGGGTCATTGGTACAGTATAAAAATATATTTTTTCAGCTGCTGAATTTGCATATTATGCGGGCGGATGCGGGTGATTTCTTGGGTCAAGGGTTAACCCTTAGGGCCTAGTTCCAATTTTGGTGAGCCTCTCGTCTTCAATGTACATGCACAGCACACATGTTCCATAGTGTTGAAACAATTTTTCGAGTAGTCAATGCCGTCACGATTTGTACTAAACAAATCTATTAACTGATTAGTGAATCACTCGTCAATTTGTCGTCTGAGTGTATTCTCTAAAGACTTGAAGTTTCCACTTTGTGTTCCTTTAAGAAATCAATACCCCTCTGTTCTTAATAAAGTTTGATACTTTGTCTAAATGCCGTTATGTGCCTCACAAGATCAAACTTATCGAACTGCAATATGCAGAATGCATTGAGTGAGAGACGAGATAAGTAGGAAAGCATACATAACACATTCCCAGTTATTACAGAAGCAAAATGAGTTCCATTTTAACTCTTGATGATATATGAATGGAACAGATACACTATAGGATTGACAGATATATACGGTCGCCATCTGCACTTAGTTCAACCGCAGATAGAATCTAGTTGAACATGATAAGTTGTGTCACAACTTGTGCGTGTAACTAATTGGGGGATGGGGATACAAAACAACATGAGTTTTATATGAAATGTTACGAACTAATGAGCTATTAAAGTTATTGTGTTTAGATACTTTAGTTACACATAATACGCTGGGATTGGGATTTTGTTTTAGTTTCAGGATTTTATTCAATGGATGAGTTTTTCCAAGTTTTTCCTGTTCATTTGAACTTGAAAGTTAAATAATAAACCCAAGACTCGACTGTTAACAAAACTGACACCAAAATTTCACAAATGAAGAGCTCCAGTTGCTGCTAATGACCACGAACACAAGCACCAACACAACTACTATAGCTGTTGATGCCTCCCACTTTTTTCACAAATTGTTACCCGTGAAAAAAATATTTGATGAAACAGAATAATCTGGGCCCTCTCCTCAATTCCCCTTAGGAAATAGGAACAGGAAAGATTTATTATTAGACCAATTTAATTTTTGCGGCACCGGTTGTTTGGTTGTAAGGACATGGAGACATTGTCGTCCGTAATGTCTCGCAGTTAAGACCCATTAATTTTATCAAAATCTGGATGCCACTCCAGCCAATGAATTTAGTTAAAACAATAGTTTTGTAGACTTCATTGCTTAGTTTAGCACCTGCATCGCATAACCGACTAGTCGATTAATCATCGACTACTACCTGGTGATTAGTCGATTTGCAAAAAATCCAAATGGAAATACTGTTTCAATACTACTGTTCCAAGACTTCACCAGACACCATTACTAATTCAATCAAAGTGTTTCCTTATTATGAGAAAGAAAACAATTAATAGAATTCTACAGGCCTTTAAAGACACTTTTAGAATTTATGAAGAGAATCAGATGAACATTTTGTGAGAAGAAATGTCGATTCTCATGTTTCCCTTGCGAGAATCGATTCTTGAATCGAATCTTTTCCTTGCATGGATTTTAAGCCCTGGATTCCCATCCCTGGTATGGTCTT
Organism: Pictodentalium vernedei; assembly: GCA_031216915.1. Taxonomy (NCBI): domain Eukaryota; kingdom Metazoa; phylum Mollusca; class Scaphopoda; order Dentaliida; family Dentaliidae; genus Pictodentalium; species Pictodentalium vernedei. The sequence continues at coordinate 58,487,889 of CM062297.1, forward strand.
CCGGGTCTTATTATACCAAGAAAATAATATCTCTCCACCACAGAACAAATGGTGCAACTGACTTTCCTTCAGACCTGGCATTTTCAGGAGAGCGATTTATTCGCAACTGACTATCCTTCAGGCTTGGCATTTTCAGGAGAGCGATTTATTCGCTTGCCTACTGTTCGCCTTAAAAAAATTAAGGAGGGCGAAAACTGGCCTTAGAAAATAATGATTACCATAACAGCCTATTCCTAAAACCAACATCATTTCAGATCTCTGCTGTGTTAGTGGTCTATGTGAGATGGCCACACTGCCTCTCCCACACCTCCAGGGCTTGCCGAGGCCCAGAGGTGTGGGAGAGGAAGTGCAGCATTCTCACAGAGACTACCTTATTAGCTGCACCAAATAAAATGTTCAAAGCCCACCAGGCAGAATTCATAAAAAGTAAATCTTCATTTTGCCACTGTTAGCTTTTGTAAGCTTGGGGAGAGCCAATTGCTTCCCTAAACAATACAAGGGGGGTGGGGGGGGGGGGGGAGGGGGGGTGACTTTTAGCCCTCCCGCATTTTTAAGAATGCCAGGCCTGATCCTTAGAAACTAAGTCCTTTATAAAATAACAAATGAAAGTGTCAATGACACTGTAGCTTAAATTGTGTGTTGTATTTGATGAAAAGGATAATGTTCAATGTTTATGAAAGGATTATGAAATAAGACAAGAATTGTGATAATTGGGAATATGTTCATTTCTGTTCCCTGTATGCTATGTTTTTTATAAAAATAATATGAGGTGTACACTGTTCTAAACAGCTGAAGGGTGGGTTAATATGACCTCACAGTTAATGTATGTGGCCCTCACAGTTAACGTATATCAATGAAAGTTACCAAGTTACAGTGAAATTATTACAAAACGACTAAAGGTCTTTGGGCTCGGCAACCATAAAGGCTGAATGATCATGACCAAAAGGGGATATTCTCATCTAGACATTATTTGGAGTCATCCTACCAAGCTACAATGAAATCCCTTCATAATTATGACCTGAAGACTATTTTAAAGGTTTTTGGGCTTTGGGCCCCTGTAGCCATCACAGTTGCCCAATCGTGTCCAAAAGGGGCCGTTCTCATCTAGACATTATATGAAGTCAACCTACCAAGTTACAATGAAATCCCTTCATAAATATGACCTGTAGACTGTGCTAAAGGTTTTCGGGCTTCGGGCTCGGGCAGTCATCATGGTTGAATGATCGCAACCAAAAGGGGACAATCTCATCTGGGCATCATCTGGAGTGATTCTAAGAAGTTACACTGAAATCCCTTTATAAATATGACCTGTAGACTGTGCTCAAGGTTTTCGGGCTTTTGACACCTGTAGCCATCACAGTTGACCAATGTGACCAAAAGGGGATGTCATCATCTAGGCATTATATGGAGTCAACCTAACAGGTTACAATGAAATCCTACCATAAATATGACCTTTTGCTAAAGGTTTTTGGGCTCGGGCACCCATCAAGGCTGCATGATCGCGATCAAAATGGGACGTTCTCATCTAGACATTATTTGGAGTCATCCTACCAAGTTACAATGAAATCCCTTCATAAATATGACCTGTAGACTGTGCTAAAGGTTTTCGGGCTTCGGGCCTCTGTAGCCGTCACAGTTGCCCAATCAGGACCAAAAGGGGACTTTCTCATCTAGACATTATATGAATTCAACCCGCCAAGTTATAATGAAATTCCTCAATAAATATTACCTGTAGACTGTGCTAAAGGTTTTTGGGTTTTGGGCTTGGGCAGTCGTCACGGTTGGCAGATCACAATCAAATCGGGAAATTCTCATCTAGACATCATAAGGAGTCATCCAACCAAGTTACAATGAAATCCCTCCACATTAAACATGGCCTGCAGACTGTGCTAGAAGTTTTTGGGTTTCGGGCTTGGGCAGGCCTGGCATTCTGAAAAATGCAGGAGGGCAAAAAATCGCTCTCCTCAATCAGCTTAGGAGAGCAATTAGCAGCTTTACACAGCATTTTAAGTATCCAGTTGAACGAACTCATTGAAACTGAAACCAACAGTCTATTACATCAGTGATTTTATTAACTTTACTACGGAAAAGCGAAATCTCTTAGATATCTAGATGTCTCACTCAACAACCGAACACACACTTAACAAGACCTGAGTGTGTGTCCAAGTTGGGGGGGGGGGGGGGTTGAAGGTGGTAGTGGTAGGCGTATGACTTTCTTGGACAACAGGTCTGCTTGAATCTACAGTCACATCCTGGTGCATGTGCTTCAAGTGACAGGATAGTAGTAACGGTAGTATATTATACCCGGTAGTGTCAATATTCCTTAAATAATTACCCGTCAAACTGTGATGTCAGTTGTTGAAACCGACAGATAAAAAAAATATTGCTGTAACCCATTTTGCTTGAAATGATTGCAACTGTGTTTGGGTATGTACAAAGTACATACCCAAACACAGTTGCAGCCATTACCTTTTACCACTAAACCACTTTCAAAATGAAGTTACGTGATGTTATGTGACTTCAAAGTTAAATTACATTTTTGCTTTACAACAGAAATTTAATGTGAACATAATACGTTATCTCAGAATCATCCCAGACCAAAATATTTAGGAGGGCAATTTTCGCTCTCCTTAATTCTTTCAGGAGGGCAGTAGAGAGAGCTAAAAAATCACTCTCCTGAAATTGCCAAGCCTGCTTGGGCAGCCATCACGGTTGACAGATCATGCCCAAAAGGGGACGTTCTCATCTAGGCATTATACAGAGAGATCCTACCCAGTTACAATGAAATCCCTTCATAAATACGACCTGTAGACTGTGCTAATGGTTTTCGGGTTTTGGGCTCAGGCAGCCATACCGGTTGACCGATCGCGACCAAAAGGAGACGTTCTCATCTAGACATGACCCCAAACCTGCATATGAATTTCGTGACGATCAGACAAGAACTGCGGGGTGTAGCCCGTGCTAAAGGAAATGTGAACAGACGTCACAGACTCGCAGACTAACAGACTTCCGTACGCGTGATGGCAATATCTTATGTTGACTATGTCAAGTTAAGCTAAAAATGGGTGGGATTTCCTCCCAATCTTCAATATTATTTCAAACCCAAATACACATTTTCTATGCTGCTATGTTTCCACTGCTGATTTGTAACAAGAATTTCAGCTAAGCCTGCTGTTCCATGAAAAGGGATCCAAGCACAATATTTTCTTCCAGCTCCATACTTCCTCTCGAAAATGAAACACCAATACACTTACGTCAAATTGAATTTGAAATTAAACTGCCATGTTGAAATTGGAGCTGCTGGAATACCATTGTCATCATAGAAAGTAAATCCTATTTGAATAATTTTCAAGAGATCAACATTACACCTGAGTAATTGATATTGGTAGTCAGCAGTGCTGCGAAATTCACCAATGGGTCTGGCTACAACTCCAGGAAATTCTGTGTCCTATAAATAGAAAACTGTATAATATGTAATTGCTTCAGAAAGAAAATAATTATGGTATTGTGATCGCAACAGCAGTCTCTTTCTCAATCAGATCCTGATCTGGTCATAACACACTTATACCAGAACATCGAGATTTCCTGAGTACAGTGAAGCCAACTAAATTGTATATCTCTTAACTGAATAACCCCGTTAATTGAATATAATTTCCAAACACCAAACCATTTACCATACTTTCTGTCAAATTTACTCTGCTAAATGCAAATGGGTTATAGAATAAACTTCTGTTAATTGAATAAAAAATCTTTCAATATGTCATGAAAATGACCAAATTCTCCTTGTTTAAATAGACATATTTGGCCTCAGTACATCCATTACAGGCATTTAATCTATTATATCTTATTTGACATAGCTCCTTGAGCTCTGTCAAACATGATATAATAGAATAAATGCTCAATTTATCTCTAGAATACAGCAAAGTGACAAATCCCTCTTAATTGAATATTCCTGTTAATTGAATAATTTCACTGACAAGTGGTTATTCAATTAACAAGATTCTACTGTACCACTAGGGCTGCGACAATATGCTTCCCTAACGATATGATATGTATCACAATTCAGTACGCATGATAGGATACAGTTAAAACTAGAAGTCCTGTCATGAAGTTTGCACTTATTTGGGCTTAATTACACATAGGGATTGCGCGCAATTGCCATATCGAATGGCAAGGTCTCCTGGTCACTCATAGCAAACACAGGCAATGTTTCTGCCAATGGACCTCCAGGTTACCCGGACGTCCATTGGCTGAAACACTGCTTGTGTAGAATTTGATTGCCTTACCATGGTCATAACGCATAGATTAACGCGCAAATCGACATGTTATTTGTGCGCATTTCATGACAGGACTTCTAGTTTTAACTGTATGTATCATGATACATATGCTCTCTCATGGCATGCAACTACAGATGTCAGCTCCTTTGGGACTGCATGTATTTATTTCCAATAGCTGACTTGTATTACAAATTTGGATGCACCCTTTTTTTTTAAGAATGCTTTTTTTATCAATGACATGCGGAAAGTTGCCCCATTCCTTATTTTCTTTTATACATGTGACACCTGTCACTCCAATTCACGAGTGACATGAATTAATGTGCCCGATTTGGAATTTACGCATCCATTTTCCACAATCTTAATAATCTGCCATTTAAAATCCAGAACTAATTTTAGTGGGTTACATATATTTTCACCGGCAAAATTTCCATCCGGGTTCAGTTGTATTCATACATTCGTTATGACAGATGCTTGTCAATGGAAACTGCAAAATAAATTTTTATCACTATCCTCACATTTTTCACTCGCGCAAACTTTCAGGTGAGCGATTTTCCACTCGCCTCCATTTTGCTCCCATTCGTCACTGAGAAATAGAACTCAATCAGATAAAAGCATAAAAACCAAAAATGGGGTACAAGAAAATTAACATTTTATATCAAATTTTGTTTGTATACTTATAAAACTAATACAAGTGCCTGTCGTTCTCCATGAGAAAAAGCCGCTGGAGAACAAAGAGTCAAAACTGACAAAAATTTGCCAAACCAGACTGACCAGTTGCCAAATGCACATGGCACACATAACCTGGTGTCCAAGATACAGATAGAGGCAGTAACCCATTGTCCATTTCATGCACAGTCAATTTCTGATTTTTAGAAGGTATGCATGTAAATTTATATGTTAAGCAGAGAGGAGACACGGCAATTTTATATTATTGCCAAGTGGGCAATATTTTGTGTTAGTTTGGTAAATATATTCAGAAACAAAATCTGGTATAAAATTTTAATTTCTTAGCAACTTACTCAAACTAACACAAGTACCAAATGAACAATAGGTGGATGGAACAGATGCCTACAACTGTGTGTATCATTATTGCACATCTGAATACAGATCTCTAGAGTATAAATGCATAACAACAGAAGAAAATGATGAATTATAAGGCCTAAAAAAATAAAAAATCTGTTTCTCAGGCCCTCCTGCATGGTCATTTTGGCTGTCGCATGCTCTTTTTATAAGCAATGTAATCTTTAAAAAAAAAAAAATTATATAGTTTATGTCTAATATTTTACCCAAGTTAAAAAAATTGATAAATTTGTCCCTTGAGTGTAAAAAGGCTTTGCAATGCTTTAGTATTGCAAAGCTTTCTTGCTCTCAAAGGATGAAATACATCACCACCCATACTATTTCACAGACTATGAAGCCAAACACATAAACCAAGAACATGAACTTTTGATGGCAAAGAAATAATTACAGAAATGAAAAATAAAATAAAAAAACGCTCACCTGCATGCAATTTTACAAATAATGGCCTGAGAAACAGATTTACTTTGTATGGCCTAAATGATAATATGAAGGAAACAACAAACATATACACATGATAACACAACATTTAATAAAATTCTTGTTTCTCGAGCACCTCCCTCGTCATTCAAAATCTGCCTTATCATTTTTTTCTTCTGGAAATCTCTTCTTTGACACAGTTTTACACTTGTAGGACAAATATTCAATCAACTATATCTTTGAGCTCTGTCAAACAAAATGTATTTACTCTTTGTATTGCAACAGGCTATGATTTGGGACACACACTTTTTCCAGAAAACTATATTTTTTTTATGTTCCAAAGTTTGGGACATTCAGGAGATTTGTTTCCAGTTGGCCCGTCGCTAGTAGCAGATGACACTCATAAAAAAAATTCTTGACTAACTAAAAATGTTCATTTTTTGCTTCCAACGCATACCTTATGATCCCTCATTGGAATGAGCGCAATTTCCAATGAGGGGCAGAAGGTATGTTTTGGAAGCAAAAAATGAAAATCTAAAAAATGAAAGTGTCAATGACACTGTAGCTCAACTTGTCAAGACAAAGACATGTACATGTATAGTATGTGATACAGCAATGACAAACATCTAGGTAATGACCTGATAACAAAGGTACATATAAAGTATTGTAACAGTCTGTACATGAACACTGACCGTTGCCTGTAACAAATGTATAGGTAAAGTATTGTAAAGGTGGGTGACAGTCAGATGCTAAACTAGAAAAGAAATCTTTGCGTCCCAGAATGGGTCTGACTGAACCCCAAAATATTTGTTCTCATAGCACAGTGATAACAAAGGCACCCCAAAACACACTCATTCCTGTCCCAAGGTGAAAACAAAGGTACCCAAGAAGTTTCGTGAAGATCAGTTCACAAATATGAGCTGTGTAGAAGTTGTGACAAAAAACTGATTGGACCTAATTTCGGTACAAAATGGCCACTGGCTGCCATCTTGAATTTTGGACAGCACCCAGAAACACTCATTCTCGTCCCAAGGTGATAACAAAGGTACCCTAGAAGTTTTGTGAAGATCGGTTCATAAATACAGCCTCTAGCCCGAGCCGTATTGACATGTGCACTTACAGAGTATAAGTAACACTGAATAAATCAAAGTTCATCTAATTTGCATAATTTCTGCACGAGAAAAAAACCTGTACTATATATGATGTATTCCATGTTACTAAACATTCATACAAAAATTTATTCAAATCAGAACTTTCATACAGAAGTTCTGTACAAAAGACTGATTGCACTAATTTTGGTACAAAATGGCTGCTGGTGGCCATCTTGAATTTCGGACCACACCCAAAAACACTCGTTCTCATCCCACGGTGATAACAAAGGTACCCAAGAAGTTTCGTAAAGATCGGTTCATAAATACGGCCTCTAGTCTGAGCCGTATAGAAGTTGTGTACAAAAAACTGATTAGACCTAATTTTGGTACAAAATGGCCACTGGCAGCCATCTTGAATTTTGGACCACACCCAGAAACACTTGTTCTCGTCCCAAGGTGATAACAAAGGTACCCAAGATGTTTCGTGAAGATCGGTTCATAAATACAGACTCTAGCCTGAGCTGTATTGACATGTGTACTTACTGTGTGTAAGTAGAACTGAAAAAATCAAAGTTCATCTAATTTGCATAATTTCTGCACGAGAAAAAAACCCGTATTATATGTGATGTATCCCATGGTACTAAACATTCACACAAAAAATTATTCAAATCAGCGCTTTCATATGGAAGTTCTGTGCAAAAATCTGATTGCACCAAATTTTGTACAAAATGGCTGCCATCGGCCATCTTGAATTTTGGACCGGACCAAAAAACACTCGTTCTCGTCCCGCGGTGATAACAAAGGTACCCAAGGAGTTTCGTAAAGATCGGTTCATAAATACGGCCTCTAGCCTGAGGCGTATTGGCATTTGCACTTACAGTGCTGAAAGTAACACCAAAAAACATCAAAGTTAGTCTAATTTGCATAATTTACACACGAGAAAAAAAAACGTATTATATGTGATGTATCCCATGGTACTAAACATTCATACAAAAAATTATTCAAATCAGAGCTTTCATATGGAAGTTCTGTACAAAAAACAGATTTCTGCATCGTCGGTACAAAATGGTGGCTGGCAGCCATCTTGAATTTCAGATTGCACCCAAAAACACTCGTTCTCGTCCCACAGTCATAACAAAGGTACCCAAGAAGTTTTGTAAAGATCGGTTCATAAATACGGCCTCTAGCCCGAGCCGTATCCAATTGTTGATGGACAGACGGACGACGGGCCATGGCATAAGTTCAAATTTGGCTTCACCAAAGTTGAGCTAAAAATTGGATGGCGATTTTTGAATATAGTGATGGAAAACGAATCACACACAACTTTATCCAGCATCAAATCAAGACCACGCTGTGTTCTTTCCCCATTTTCTAAGAATTGGGACACCTGTGAAAATAATTCTGTTTAGCTGTCCCAATACATAGAGTAAATACGGTAGTTGTTAAAACTTTCAACTACATTATGGAAAATTTCACTTCTGAAAAAAGTGGTTTGCCACATAACGGCGTAAGTAGCTGAATTTCTGATTCCAAATATTTTCAGAAAGGTTTTGTGAAGAAAGGAAAAAAAAAAAACTCCCTCATCAAAAAATTGAGTTACAATTGCATGAGAAACAAGAAATTGTTTTATAGGCCATATTTGATGCATTTTTCTAATCAACAATGAGAACGTTTACTCCCTCAGCAATAAAAGCTAACAAGCTGTTATTCTGTTACTTGAAACAATCTTGGAAGGAAATGGACTAGAAATAGAGCTGAAACGGTTAAAGGGTTTTCTTGATTGATTAATCACATGGATAAACCTTGGTTAACCGATTAATCACTTGCCCTTATACAGTTAAAACTAGAAGTCTTGTCATGAAATGCGCACAAATAGCACGTCAATCTGCGCGTTCATCTACGCGTTATGACCATAGTAAGGTTCTCAAATTCTGTACATTTGGCCTGTGTACAAGCAATGTTTCAGTCAATGGACCTCCGGGTAACCCGGAGGTCCATAGGCAGAAACATTGCCCTTGTTTGCTATGGGTAACCAGGAGAACCTGCCGTGCTTTGGGTGCCATTCGATATAGCAATTGCACGCAGTTTCTACGAGCAATTAAGCCTAGATAAGCGCACAATTCATGACAGGACTTCTACTTTTAACTGTAGGTAGCTGAATAATTGCCGTACATGGATTTATAGTATTAACCCTTTATCCAACATAAAGGACAAAATCGGCCAGCTCTACATACAAAAATCTCCATTCAGATTTTATGTTTTCAATTTTTGTCTCAGAAACATAGCTTATGATCTCTCATTGGAATAAGCTACGTTTTTGAGACAAAAATTGAAAATTTTTAGTAATTCAAGAATCTATTTTGCAATTGTTGTCTGCTACCCACATTGGGTAAAGGTTAACTTAAGAATGACCATTTCTAGCTACTAATACAGTATAATGATCATGCAAGTGAACAAGTATGTCATCACCTAACTTGCATGCTTTACTCTGTCTCATATAATTGATGTGAGTCAGTGTGACAATGTTTGCCTGTTTTGGAGCAAGTTTGCTCCTTTGTTAACCCAGAAAATACAGTAGTTCAAAAGTAACAATTAATCGGTCAATTACTTTTTTGATCGATCAAGACGTTGATCATTGGTTAATCGGCTAACCATTTCAACTCTTAACTAGAAAGTAACAATAATAGAGCCTTGATCTCTGTGGATTGGAACAATTTGATAAAAGGCTGTAATACCCATCAAAATCTTATCTGCAGCTCCATTAACTTCAAATGATGAGATAAAAAAAAAGGTCAATTTAGAATAAAATATAATTACCATAGAAACATATTTATAACTTTGAACCATCTGCCTTATATTCCTGAATTCTTCTTCAAGATTAACTGCCCAGATATCACGGATCCCAAATTCAGCTTGTGCTATTGAAGGCATCCTAACAACATTTCTGTTACTAAGCTGTTCCAAAATGTATCTCCAAGAAGCAGAGGAAGTCTTGCCAAATGTTCAGTCTAATCTGCAATACATCAATTGAAAAAATCTCTTAAATTCAGGTATGAAAATATTTGCTTTAACTCTCGGGATGTATCCACACCAGGTAGTCCAGGGCAGAATAGCCCAGCATTGAAATTTTCCACCCAGGGCACAGGCGAGTTTCAGAGATTCTGTGTCGTATTTTCAGTGATTGTACCACAATGATTTAAAAAAAAGTTGAAGTATTTATTTATTTATTTATTTATTTATTTATTTATATATGGGGTTGAACGACATTTTCGATAGTCAGGGCCACCACTTGTTGGACAGTTTTACAGGTGGAGGAAGCCTGAGTACCCAGAGAGAACCACCAAACATCAGGGAGTAATGTCAGACTCATCAATGCATCAACTCTGCACAAACAGGGTTACCATTGATTGAATGCAAGTGCACTATTGACATGCAGTATGCCTTAGTACACAGCACCACCATGCCCACATGTGGGTCATCGAGATTAAGTACCTTGCCGAAGGACACAATGCAGTTGCCTCTTGGCCAAGCCTGGAAATAAGCAAGCTGTCATTTGCAGAATGAGGTCCTCGGGGGGGGGGGGGGGGGGGGGGGGGGGGGGGGGGAATTTGCTAATGCTATCCAATACAGTGGGCCAATTTATCCTCTGGGTACCTCTTTTTGTTTAGGCATAAGACTGATTCAGACTGAGGTTCACAAAGGGTAAATTTAGTGATGCTACGGAGGGCAGCATCACCAAATTCACCCTCTGGAGACCTCATTCTGCAGTTGACAGTCTGCTTATTTCCAGACTCGTCCTTGTCAAGGATCAAACCGTGGACCTTTCGGTTTGAAGCCCAATGCTGTAAATACTGAAGCACTGCATTCCCTGGTGTGGAACTAATTATATTAATAACAACTGATCTGATAATACAAATACTTCCTTACTTATCCACTGTGCTGCTTACAAAACAGTTGCCGCGGACTGGTTGTAATCCACGCGTGGACAGTTATGTCCGAGCATGCATTTACCAGGTAATAAAAATCATCCTCATAAAAATTTTAATTAATGAAGCACAGGGTTGTATCCGGTGCTTCATTAATCAGACCTGGAAGTCTAGAAAATCATTGTTTGCAAAACAATTGCACTCCTCAGATTGCTTGGGAGTGCAATTGCACCTGGAATTTTACATATACTTGTTTGTAGTCCGTTATATTCTATTTTGCTTACAGTACGGGGAGGGCGGAGTGTCACCCAATCATCAACAGAAGGGAGGTATCACCCAAGGAACTACTATCAAATGTCATACAGAAACACAAGAAGCACAAGCCAAGTTTCAATCAATGGACCTCCGGGTTTAACCCAGAGGTTAATTGGCTGACACTTGGCTTGTGCTGATTGCACTTGGCATTTATTGCGTGAGAGTAGGGTCCTGCGAATATTCAAGATTCGATTCAATATCGATACCATACGTATGCTTCGAGATCGATCCCGAATCAGTCTCAGGATTCGATTTTTTCGAATCTCTCGTACTAACTTCAATTTGTTACATTTCCAACAAAAATAGGATAAAACTGTCATTAGAAAATTCATTCATGTAGGCTCAATTCCTATTTATTTGAGTAATTGACAATGTTTAATTGTTAGGTAAGGTGTGAATTTGGCCCAGAACATTATCCATAGTTTTGGTTTTTGAAGGCTTAACTTGTTACTATTCACGTTCTTAAGAACGTGAATAGTAACAAGTTAGGCCTTCAAAAACTAAAACTATGGACAATAGGCCTAGCTGTTTCAGCGACGGTGCTGCAGAGAATATTTAGTTATTGGTGTTTAAGGTGTTCACTCCGTCGCGTCAGGGTCATCACAGTGTTCCGTAACTTCCATTTGATGCAATATGAAATAACTTGTCTTTTAAGATTCGATTCGGGATTTGATTCGATGTCGATATCAGAGACACGATTTGATTCAAGATTCGATTCGAAAAGAAATTTGTGATTCGCAGATCCCTGCGTGAGAGAAACCATCACTCCACAGGTGATTTATTGACAATACACTCTCTGTACTGTATACAAGGTATTACTATTCTGACTGAAAAATAGCCACATACATATTGTCATTATTCAAAATGTTGCATTCAATTCTTACGTGTTTGTCTTGTTCACCCAAAATATAGTGAAATGCAACACACAATGGGACATGAATTATTGTGAATTAATGTAACATTGGCAAATGATAATAGATTTTAAAGGCAGTCCCAAACAGGTTTGGCATTCCAGAATGAAAGTGTCAATGACACTGTAGCTTAACTTGTGTGTTGTGTTTGATGAAAAGGATAATGTTCAATGGTTATGAAAGGATTATGAAATAAGGCAAGAATTGTGACAATTGGGAATATGTTCATTTCTGTTACCTGTATGCTATGTTTATAATAAAAATAATATGATAATATGTACACTGTATTAAAGGGCTGGGGGGTGGGTTAATATGATCTCACAGTTAATGTATGTGGTCTCACAGTTAACGTGTATCAACAAAAGTTACCAAGTTATAGTGAAATTATTCCAAAACGAGTCATCCTATCAAGTTACATTAAAATCCCTTCATAAATATGGCCTGTAGACTGTGCTAAAGGTTTTCGGGCCCCTGTAGTCGTCAGTTTCCCAATTGCGTCCAAAGGGGACATTCTCATCTAGACATTATATGAAGTCAACCTACCAAGTTACAATGAAATCCCTCAATAAATATGACCTGTAGACTGTGCTAAAGGTTTTCGGGCTTCGGGCTCTGGCAGCCATCATGGTTGAATGATCGCAACCAAAAGGGAACATTCTCATCTGGGCATCATCTGGAGTGATCCTACAAAGTTACAATGAAATCCCTTCATAAATATGACCTGTAGACTGTGCTCAAGGTTTTTGGGCTTCGGGCCCCTGAAGCCGTCACAGTTGACCAATCAGGACCAAAAGGGGATGTCATCATCTAGGCATTATATGGAGTCAAACTCACGGGTTACAATGAAGTCCTTCCATAAATATGACCAATAGACTATGCTAAAGGTTTTGGGGTTTTGGGTTCGGGCAGCCATCAAGGCTGAATGATCGCGACCAAAAGGAGACGTTCTCATCTAGAGATTATTTAGAGTCATCCTACCCAGGTACAATGAAATCCCTTCATAAATATCACCTGTAGACTGTGCTAAAGATTTTCGGGCTTTGGGCCCCTATAGCCAACACAGTTACCTAATGGTGTCCAAAAGGGGCTGTTCTCATTTAGACATTACATGAAGTCAACCTACCAAGTTACAATGAAATCCCTTCATAAACATGATCTGAAGACTGTGCTAAAGGTTTTTGGGCTTTAGGCTTGGGCAGCCATCATGGTTGAATGATCGCAACCAAAAGGGGGCATTCTCATCTGGACATCATCTGGAGTGATCCTATGAAGTTACAATGAAATTCCTTCATCAATATGACCTGTAGACTGTGCTCAAGATTTTTGGGCTTCAGGTACCTGTGGCCATCACAGTTGACCAACCACGACCAAAAGGGGATGTCATCATCTAGGCATTATATGGAGTCAACCTAACAAGTTACAATGAAATCCTTCTATAAATACGATCTACAGACATGCTAAACGTTTTTGGGCTCGCGAAGCCATCAAGGCTGAATGCTTGTGACCAAAAGGGGACGTTCTCGTCTGGACACTATTTGGAGTCATCCTACCAAGCTACAATGAAATCCCTTCATAATTATGACCTGTAGACTGTTCTAAAGGTTTTTGGGCTTTGGGCCCCTGAAACCGTCACAGTTGCCCAATCGTGTACAAAAGGGGTCGTTCTCATCTAGACATTATATGAAGTCAACCTACCAACTTACAATGAAATACCTTCATAAGACCTGTAGACTGTGCTCAACGTTTTCGGGCTTCGGGCAGCTGTAGCCATCAAGGTTGACCAATCACGATCAAAAGGGGATGTCATCATCTAGGCATTATATGGAGTCAGTCAACCTAACCGGTTACAATGAAATCCTTCTATAAATATAACCTTTTGCCTGTGATAAAGGTTTTTGGGCTCGGGCACCCAACAAGGCTGAATGATCATGGTCAAAATTGGACGTTCTCATCTAGACATTATTTGGAGTCATCCTATCAAATTACAATGAAATCCCTTCATAAATATGACCTGTAGACAGTGCTAAAGGTTTTCGGGCTTCGGGCACCTTTAGCCGTCAAAGTTGCCCAATCATATCCAAAAGGGGACATTCTCATCTAGACATTATATGAAGTCAACCTACTAAGTTACAATGAAATCCCTTCATAAATATGACCTGTAGACAGTGCTAAAGGTTTTCGGGCTTCGGGCACCTTTAGCCGTCAAAGTTGCCCAATCATATCCAAAAGGAGACGTTCTCATCTAGACATTATATGAAGTCAACCTACCAAGTTACAATGAAATCCCTTCATAAATATGACCTGTAGACTCTGCTTAAGGTTTTCGGGCTTCGGGCTCGGGCAGCCATCATGGTTGAATGATCGCAACCAAAGGGGACAATCTCATCTGGGCATCATCTGGAGTGATCCTATGAAGTTACAATGAAATCCATTCATAAATATGACCTGTAGACTGTGCTCAAGGTTTTTGGGCTTTGGGCACTTGTAGCCATCACAGCTGACCAATCACGACCAAAAGAAGAGATGTCATCATCTAGGCATTATATGGAGTCAACCTAATAGGTTACAATGAAATCCTTCCATAAATATGACCTTCTGCCTGTGCTCAAGGTTTTTTGGCTCCGGCACCCATCAAGGCTGAATGATCGCGATCAAAATAGGACGTTCTCATCTAGACATTATTTGCAGTCATCCTACCAAGTTACAATGAAATCCCCTCAAAAATATGACCTGTAGACTGTGCTAAAGGTTTTCGGGCTTTGGGCACCTTTAGCCGTCACAGTTGCCCAATCATGTCCAAAAGGGGACGTTCTCATCTAGACATTATATGAAGTTAACCTACCAAGTTACAATGAAATCCCTTCATAAATACGACCTGTAGACTGGGCTAAATGTTTTCGGGCTCGGGCAGCCTTCATGGCTGAATGATTGCAACCATAGGGGACAATCTCACCTGGGCATCATCCGGAGTGATCCTAAGAAGTTACAATGAAATCCCTTCATAAATATACCTGTAGACTGGGCTAAAGGTTTTCGGGCTTTGGGCTCGGGCAGCCATCATGGCTGAATGATTGCAACCATGGAGGACAATCTCATCTGGTTATCATCTGGAGTGATCGTAATAAGTTACAATGAAATCCCTTCATAAATATGACCTGTAGACAGTGCTAAAGGTTTTCGGGCTTCGGGCACCTTTAGCCGTCAAAGTTGCCCAATCATATCCAAAAGGGGACATTCTCATCTAGACATTATATGAAGTCAACCTACCAAGTTACAATGAAATCCCTTCATAAATATGACCTGTAGACAGTGCTAAAGGTTTTCGGGCTTCGGGCACCTTTAGCCGTCAAAGTTGCCCAATCATATCCAAAAGGGGACGTTCTCATCTAGACATTATATGAAGTCAACCTACCAAGTTACAATGAAATCCCTTCATAAATATGACCTGTAGACTCTGCTTAAGGTTTTCGGGCTTCGGGCTCGGGCAGCCATCATGGTTGAATGATCGCAACCAAAGGGGACAATCTCATCTGGGCATCATCTGGAGTGATCCTATGAAGTTACAATGAAATCCATTCATAAATATGACCTGTAGACTGTGCTCAAGGTTTTTGGGCTTTGGGCACTTGTAGCCATCACAGCTGACCAATCACGACCAAAAGGAGATGTCATCATCTAGGCATTATATGGAGTCAACCTAATAGGTTACAATGAAATCCTTCCATAAATATGACCTTTTGCCTGTGCTCAAGGTTTTTGGGCTCCGGCACCCATCAAGGCTGAATGATCGCGATCAAAATAGGACGTTCTCATCTAGACATTATTTGCAGTCATCCTACCAAGTTACAATGAAATCCCCTCAAAAATATGACCTGTAGACTGTGCTAAAGGTTTTCGGGCTTTGGGCACCTTTAGCCGTCACAGTTGCCCAATCATGTCCAAAAAGGGACGTTCTCATCTAGACATTATATGGAGTTAACCTACCAAGTTACAATGAAATCCCTTCATAAATATGACCTGTAGACTGGGCTAAATGTTTTCGGGCTTCGGGCTCGGGCAGCCTTCATGACTGAATGATTGCAACCATAGGGGACAATCTCACCTGGGCATCATCTGGAGTGATCCTAAGAAGTTACAATGAAATCCCTTCATAAATATACCTGTAGACTGGGCTAAAGGTTTTCGGGCTTCGGGCTCAGGCAGCCATCATGGCTGAATGATTGCAACCATGGAGGACAATCTCATCTGGTTATCATCTGGAGTGATCGTAATAAGATACAATGAAATCCCTTCATAAATATGACCTCTAGACTGTGCTCAAGGTTTTCGGGCTTCGGGCACTTGAGCCATCACAACTGACCAATCATGACCAAAAGAGGATGTCATCATCTAGGCATTATATGGAGTCAACCTAACAGGTAACAATGAAATCCTTCCATAAATATGACCTATGCTAAAGGTTTTTGGGCTCGGGCACCCATCAAGGCTGCAGGATCGCGATCAAAATGGGACGTTCTCAACAAGACATTATTTGGAGTCATCCTACCAAGTTACAATGAAATCCCTTCATAAATATGACCTCTAGACTGTGCTAAAGGTTTTCGGGCTTCGGGCCCCTGTAGCCATCACAGTTGCCCAATCACGTACAAATGGGGACTTTCTCATCTAGACATTGTATGAAGTCAACCCACCAAGTTACAATGAAATTCCTCAATAAATATGACCTGTAGACTGTGCTAAAGGTTTTCGGGTTTTGGGCTCGGGCAGTCGTCACGGTTGGCAGATCATGCCCAAATGGGGAAATTCTCATCTAGACATCATAAGGAGTCATCCTACCAAGTTACAATGAAATCCCTCCACATTAAACATGACCTGCAGACTGTACTAAAAGGTTTTGGGTTTCGGGCTTGGGCTGCCATCATAGATCATGCCCAAAAGGGGACGTTCTCATCTAGGCATTATATAGGGGCATCCTACCAAGTTACAATGAAATCCCTTCATAAATACGACCTGTAGACTGTGCTAATGGTTTTGGGGTTTTGGGCTCGGGCAGCCATACCGGTTGACCGATCACGACCAAAAGGGGGCATTCTCATCTAGACATGACGCCAAACATGCATATGAAATTTCATGACGATCAGACAAGTACGGGGTGTAGTCTGTGCTAAAGGAAAATGTGAACAGACGAACAGGCTTCCGCACCCGTGATGGCAATAGCTTATCTTGACTTTATCAAGTTAAGCTAAAAATGGGCCAACCGTTTCAGCACTGAACCCTACTTATTTCTCAAAAGCGGGGACCATGTGTCCCCAAAAATGTGTACCTGAAGTCATTTCTCACCTTGCTCTGGTGTCGCAATCAACGAAAAAGAATCTTTTCACCATAAATTTCAATAAGAAGGTTTCAACTCAGTTACTGTAAAATTGGCCTGCTATTTGAGTAATTGATCACCACAGAACGTGCATTTCCCATGTACACCCTTTTCACACTTTGTTACGGTGGGCAGTCATTTACCACTGAATAAAGGCATGAGTAACGGACTAATGCACGAAACCCCACCCTTCAGACTATCAGATGCCAAAGAATCAATGAAGAAAGACTTGAATTTAATCACCCAGGCTTTGGACCCCTCACTGTACAGATCTGTGTTTGTGAGATATTGATATCCTGTTCGCTTTCATTCACTGGAATTCAAAAAAAATAAATCGTCATAATATCGCCGAGTTCAGCAATTTTAAAGTTAAAGTAAAAAAATAGGCCAATGAAATCTTCAGATGTGTACCCATACGTGCAACTAGTAGAAAGCTGTATGACAGAGGGCCACCACAGATGCCGACATTATGTACACAATACAAGGTATGGGTGCATATAGAAATGAATTGGAGGAGTGTCTAATTTGATGGATAAAGGGTTAATATCTCCGGAGCAAATTATCAGATTTACATAAAAAACTATACAGCATAGCACATCAGTAACCTGAATAAATATATAAAGTTACATGACACTCGGATTGATATTTTTTAAGTTATCTCATGCCAAAGGGATTGGAGGAATTTTCAATTTGAAGGATAAAGGGGGTTAATATCTCTGGATCAAATTATCAGATTTACACCAAAAACTATACAGTTCAGCACATCAGTAACCTGAACACAATTATAAAGTAACTTGACAATCCAAGCAATATTTTTCAAGTTATCAAATGCCAAAGGGATTGGAGGAATTTTCAATTTGAAGGATAAAGGGTTAATATCTCAGGATAAAAATAACAGATTTACACCAAAAACTATACAGCTCGGTACATCAGTAACCTGTACACAAATATAAAGTAACTTGACAATCCAAGCAATATTTTTCAAGTTATCGAATGCCAAAGGGATTGAAGGAATTTTCAAATTGAAGGATAAAGGGTTAATATCTCAGAATTAAATTATCAGATTTACACCAAAAACTATATAGCTCAGCACATCAGTAACCTGAACACAAATATAAAGTAACTTGACAATTCAAGCAATATTTTTCAAGTTATCGAATGCCAAAGGGATTGGAGGAATTTTCAATTTGAAGGATAAAGGGTTAATATCTCAGGATCAAAATAACAGATTTACACCAAAAACTATACAGCTCGGCACATCAGTAACCTGAACACAAATATAAAGTAACTTGACAATCCAAGTAATATTTTTCAAGTTATCGAATGCCAAACGGATTGGAGGAATTTTCAATTTGAAGGATAAAGGGTTAATATCTCGGGATCAAATCATCAGATTTACACCAAAAACTATACAGCTCGGCAAATCAGTAACCCGAAAACAAATATAATGTAACTAGACAATCCAGGCAATATTTTTCAAGTTATCGAATGCCAAAGGGATTGTAGGAATTTTCAATTTGAAGGATAAAGGGTTAATATCTCAGGATCAAATTATCCGATTTACACCAAAAACTATACAGCTCGGCACATCAGTAACCTGAACACAAATGTAAAGTAACTTGACAATCCAAGCAATATTTTTCAAGTTATCGAATGCCAAAGAAATGGATATGGATGCCGGACGGACAGACGGACGGACAGGCAGACAAAGGATGGACGAACGACGGATGGTCACCCCGGATGCCGGCATTATGTGTACCATACATAGTATGGGTGCACATAAAAACAGCCAACAAGATCAATGTAGTCACATGTACATAACAAAATCCTTGCTCATCAAGTGCATTTTTGAAGACAATTCGTCCCTTTTAAGTTAGATCCAGACAATCATTGTGCTGACATGAAGAAGTCATATATTTGACCCATCGTGATGTGGCTACTGTAATTCGACATGTTGGAGTTCATATTACAGGAAAAGTAGATTACCACTAAATCACTGGTGGTGGGGGGGGGGGGGGGGGGGCTTCAATGTGCTGAATGAGATGAGGGGCGGCATAGGTTAATTACAACACAGAAACCAGAGTGGAGTTTCCACTTGCACAGTTTTTTTATTTAGTTCAGAAGTCTCTTTACACACTTTTGAAAGGTGTTTTTTGTGCAGTGTGAATCACACTGAACTTGATTTATTATCTGTGTGGAATTTACCCTCTGAGGGTGTTTTCAAATCAGTCCAATATCTTTCTACTTTGCCAAGTTTGCACCACCAGCAAAAAATAGGTTGTCCATGCATACAAGATGATGTTTGATCCAATTCAACGGAACAGGTCGGTCTACATAGGAGTGAAATGTACTTGCATGGACAAGTAAAATTCTGGATTCTCGTACATATGTTTGGCATTTGTTAAACACTTGGTTGATGTGAAAAAAATACACATTTCCTGATGTGTTCTACATGTACCTGACATTAATCACATTATTGCTGAATAAAAAGTTGAAACTCTCTTTCCTTGTTTTCTGTCCTACGAATATATGCCTTCCTTAAGTTTCTTTAACTATTCATCTCAGAAAGTGTATGCGATAAACAGAATGTTGAATCACCCCAAAGGACCACACTTCTAGTGAGTGGATATACAACCACAAGATTGACTTTTGACTGATTTTTGCTGTAGGAATAAATAGCCTATTTTTGTACTTGGAGGAAAACAGTTAAACACCAGAACCACATTACTGGTGAAGTCGCTCTTTTTGAAATGTATTTTTTCTTAATTCTCGAGTGATAACTTCTTATCGACGACAATCATTGTTAGGGACTCCTGGCGGTGACATGCAGAAATGGAGGGTGTGGGGGTTCTGGGTGGGGACATGACCTCATCGGATCCCATGTTTAATCCTCTTCCCAACTACAGCTGTTCAGTACACCGCCAGATCTACGGTACTTAGTTTCAGTTTCACTGATCACGGACCAAAACCAACCATTCTACAAGACAAACAGTATTGTCAGTCTTTTATTTTACCCAGCAATATACATGTACACTAGACCAGAAGAAAAAATAAATGTTGGCATCTTCTGTGTTTTGAAATACTATTCTCAATATAACTGCAACATAGTGAGTGATACTTTATTTAAATAAATCATTGTTCTGTGCCATTCTCCTAATTCATTTCTCGTCCCAAAGTGATAACAAAGGTACACAAGAAGTTTCGTGAAGATCGGTTCATAAATACAGCCTCTAGACGAGCCGTACTGACATGTGCACTTTCTGTGAACAAGTAGCACTGAATAAAGCAAAGTTCATCTAATTTGCATAATTTCTGCACGAGAAAAAAACCTGGACTATATGTGATGTATTCCATGTTACTAAACATTCATACAAAAATTTATTCAATTCAGAACTTTCATACAGAAGTTCTGTACAAAAAACTGATTGCACTAATTTTGATACAAAATGGCTGCTAGTGGCCATCTTGAATTTCAGACCACACCCGAAAACACTCGTTTTCGTCCCACGGTGAGAACAAAGTACCCAAGAAGTTTTGTAAAGATCGATTCATAGATACGGCCTCTTGCCTGAGCCATATAGAAGTCATGTACAAATAAACAGCTGCGCCATGAGCGCATGATACGCCCGTTATTAATTACAAGAGGGAACCACACAATATGAGTATACATGTGTACTTGTCAGGTTACATATACTTGCCACCAAAAAATCATGAAAATTGCTCCAAGTCCAACATGTGGAAAGTTAAAAAATTTATAGTAATTTATATATTTTTTATACTTACCAATGACCCAGACTTAGCTGGTGCTAAACTCCTTAATTCAGGGCCAAACACAAATTTTGCCCCCCCCCCCCCCTCCCCCAATCCCCAAAATTTGCATCAAAAACCGAAAAGTTAAAAAATTTATAGTAATTTATATATTTTTTATACTTACCAATGACCCAGACATAGCTGGTGCTAACTCTTAAAATATAGGGCCAAACACAAATTTTGCCCCCCAATCCCCAAAATTTGCATCTAAAACTAAAGAAAACATGTCCTGAAAGGCCCTCCACACTTCGCCCCTACTGCGCATGCGCAGTGTCAAGGACGTTCCGAAATTGGCGCCATTAATCATTCTAATAACCAGTGCCTGGTAAGCGCTATGTACTCAGCGGGGAGGCAAGAGTTCCCAACTCCTGGGAGGGCCATCCCCGTCTGGGTCATTGGTAAGTATAAAAAATATATAAATTACTATAAATTTTTTAACATTTTTATACTGTACCAATGACCCAGACATAGCTGAATAGTAAAAAGGCTGGAGGGCCAAGGACATAGAGCAAAATGGAATACGCTCAATAAAATAAAATAGAGTCATCCCCTGTAGGGAAAAAGAAGTAATAGGCCTTACATGTATCTTTCTTATTTATGATAAATTAGAAAGATACAACACCTTCCAAAATTGAGCTTCATACATCCATGTACTCTATTAATATCCAATATAAACCTTATACTAATAATTTTTAAAGTAAGCCAATAAATAAAGTAAGTCTAGAGAATACAGACCCTTATACTCCTAAAAGTGTCTGAGGATTGCATAATCATGTCCGTTGACATATGCAATATTCAAAAGCTATACTTTAAAAACTAAGACTTGAATGAATTTTAAAAACCTAAACTTCTCACTAAACAACCATCCCAATAACAGCTCAGAATTACTAACTCCGGAGGAGGTATCCCCTTGTTTTCATAGTAAAACAGGTGACCCAAGGGAACACCCTCCCCCAGCCCCCCTTTTTCTTGCCCTGGGTCAAATAGCCCAGAGCGAAGAGGGCAGCCGAACGGAGACACTGCCGAAACAGACAGCCTACCTAGCTATAGTAGCAACTGTTAAGTGAATGACATTCTGAGCAGTAGATAATAGACCTAACAATAGAGGCCTCCAGAAATGGACTCGATATTTCTGAGATAAAATTCATGAATGTGGATGGCTGAGCGCAATGAGCGGCCTTCAAAAATCTATAATAGCGACACTATTAATGTAAGCCCAAGAAGTAGAAGAACTCTTACTTCATGAGCCGAAATCTTAAGCACAACTGCTAAGTCAATGATATACCATAAGCAGTACCGATAGTTAATAGAATCCAATAACAATAAAATGGAGCGTAACGTCCTTCTACTAGACATCAAAGACAGAAGAAGCTTACGCCCTTTGTAATAAACAGATATCTGTTTAAAAATACATAAACTGTACCCGGAAAGAGTAAAGGCCTATGCCCATACGAAGACGGAAGGACCTTAAAATAATAGGTTCCGGATAATAGGAGCCTAACTCTTATGCAACAATCCAACCTAAATAGTAACGGAAGTATTGATTCCGAAACTATGAAAGTGAAAATCATCCATCGATAGTGCATGAAACTCACTGACTCTACAGTAAAAGAGAAACCAACAGAATTACTGTCTAAAAGGTCAGAATTTGAAAACTACTGTTTCCAGAGGCTCAAATGATTACTTAGCTAAATAAGAACCGAAGTTAAAATCCGTATAGGAATTTAATCTAAAGATTCTAAGTCTATTTATCAAAAAGTTACTAACTGACTTAGATAAAGAGACAAAAGACTCAATTGTAAACTATCGTAGAGTGCATAGGTATGAGGTAACATAAACCTATAACCTAAATAATAACAGGCTGCAGTAGATCTTGTGAAACAAGTATACTAAAAAATAGCAATGAGTAGTATGGAGGGATCAACAATATGAACATAATGATCCCTACACCACGACGGAAGAGCCTCCACTTTAGCCGCATAGAATACCGAAGAAGAGGATCTCCTATAGTAAGAAATCGCGTCCAAAGCTCGTCCAGTACAGTGCTTACAATGCAATACGGACCACACAACGGAATACATGAAGGTTGCGACCTTGCTGGTTGTGATAAAGATGACACGATTTACCCAGTGAAAAAGATCCTCACATAGAGGAAGATTTCACTTTAAGACCCACAGTAGACAAGAGAGTAAATTACTCATGATCTCTGTGAAGATAGAGATGCTATCAACAGAAATGTATTGTGGTTGTTTATCTTAGCAATACCTGCTAAAACAACAGCGCCGGAGGATACGCGTATCCTATCATTCCGTCCTATAGATCAATAGAGCGTTAACAATATTAGCTCAGAGATCTGGACAAGCCAACACATACGTCTGCAATTGATTAGCAAGCTGTGTCATAAATAAATCATCATTGGGCGCTCCCATAGATAGCAAATCTGATTGAATACTTGTTTGTTGAGAGTCCATTCTGACAGCAACAAGCGACCCGTAAGAGAACGGGAGTCCGATAAAACAATCAGACGACCCGGAATATGACGGACCAAAACTGAACTTGGTGTACTATAACCAACAGACGGATTCTTTCCATTAAATTGAATAACGGAAACGAAAGAGTGCCTCCCTGGTTCCGGAGATACGCCACTACTGTCGAATTAAAGGACAGGAATTTGGGCATGCGTTTCTGAATAATGTTCATGCAATGACATAAAGCAAGCCTAAAAAACATTATTCCGCGGAAGAAAACTGATTGCTAAAAGACTGCGGAACCCAAAGACCCTGGCACTTCGAATCCGTAGGGATCAGTATTATATCCCAATCTGTTTGACTGGCAACCGTCACAACAGCCACACTCGGGTCCGGCAACTGCGGCGGCACTCACTGAGTCAACCACCGAATGTTTGCCCCAGTCTGAATCTCTTGTAACACTAGATAGACAAGAGAACGTGTAAATCGAGCAATTCATGGATTGCCGAAAAGTTGCCGTCGAAGAGAAGCTCCTCCGAGAACGAAGCGACTCTGAGAGAGTTCTTAACCTTACTATCCACGCGTGTGGATGTAGCTAGGGCTGCGTCACGTCTAACTAACTCCAATCAGCCACTGAAGGGCGGAGTTATACGTGAACAAACTACTGCCCTCAAAAGAAATTACATTGAGAATAATATCCCGTAAATCTTTTCTTGAAGACGTAATGATAACGCCTCAGTAAGGCGGATTACGTATAATAAAGCGTCTAAGTTAAGTCTACTATACATAATGTCGTTCCCAACATTGAAATTGGAAAAGACATAAACGGTGAAAAAGAATATATGCAGTCTTTAATCACACCGTCTAGACGCATATGAACTCTCGGTATGCCCTGCTCTGCCAAAATAAACTATTTGTATAAATGATAAAATGGCAGAAATGAGCAACGCGGACAAGAAACTAAACTATCATGCTTAGTAGCAGGCTTGTATATATATATATATATAGCGTCGAAAAATAAAACACATGTTGTAATGACAATATTGGACTGCATCGGTAAGTCAGGGACAATGTCCCTGAACCGATCGAAAAATCCGAGTCCAATGACGCTATAAGTCTCTTATCCAAGATCGCAGCAATGAAGTCCGAAATAATAATCACTGGAAGATAATGCCAGAAGATATGAAAGGCATCTTCCGATACTACTAAAGGGAAAACTCGAAATCTTTCGAATCCCTTTCGCCATCCTGTCGGACCCTATAAAGCGTTCGGTCGTCCGTACCTGATGCAACCGCGGACCGCCCGACCCAGCGCCGTCGGATAATTCCTGATTCGACCGAGAAACTGTCAATTGCTGGGATGCTGCGAAACAACTGTGCTAACTCGGATAGCACGTCCGTCACTGAGGCCTGAGGAGAAGCGGTCTTACGATGCATTGCCGCTGGAAGCTCCGTGATCGTTATCCCGTGCATACTACCAATATGCGAGCGAACGGAGTGTATAGGCCTCGTGTCCCTTGGCTACCGGATGGCGCGACCTATTCGCCGTGGAATCACTGAATGCCGAAACTGATCGGATACTCGAGGTCACGTAGTCAATGTGCGGTCGTGTGCCCTGCTGTGAGGATGAGGAAGCATTAAAGACAGTCTCTCGGACTGTCAATATAACGGAGCGTCCCGACCAACGGACATATGCTCCGAATGTAAAATATCTGAACCACAACATGCGGTCCCCTATGTTGTTGGGCGAGAGAGGGACCTCTCTCGCTCACAGCCCGGACGGACCTGGACAAGCCAGGAGCCGGACTAACAGGCTTCCTCCGATCTGTCCTCAATCTGCCGTCACTGGGTGAGTACTAAAGTAATTAAAGTGCTCGCATCACCCAAATCTCCTTCCTAGACCGCAATGGACGAACCCGGCAGCCGAACCATTCGATGAATGTACGCTACACCGGGTGAGCTAGCGAATGTCACTCCGTAGGCGATAGACATATTCCATGAGCACTTATTGCCGCTAACTCTTCATTAACTATGACGACAGAGGCACACTTTTGAAAGACATCTCCATAACTCTTCGAACAAGAAACCAGAAATGCTTGGTTAGCAAGCATAAAATAATAATATATATAGCGTCGTTCAATAATTCGAAAGTTTGTGTGACATTATTGGACTATGTCGGAACTGAGGGACGATGTCCCTGAACCGAACCAAAAATTTCTAAGTCCACCGACGCTATCAGTTTCTTATCCGGCATCGCAGCATTCTGGTCCGACGAAAGAAGCTGTAGAAGACCAAGTCAGATGACATACACAACAGCATATGTTGTTCCGAAAGGGAAAGCTCGAAATCCTCCGAATCCCTTTCGGTATCCCGTCGGACCGGATGAAACTTTCGGACGTCCGTACCCGCTTCCGCGGAGCGTCCCGACCCAGCATCGTCGGATAAAATATATGCGACAGATTCAATTGATGCTGGGATGCTGCGATAAACTGTGCTATTAAGGAAAGCACGTCCGTTCCCGAGGCCTGTGCAGTAGCGGTCTTACGATGCATTGCCGCCGGAAGCTCCGTGTACGTTGACTCCCGCACACTTCCTATGCGAACGTCCGGAGTCTGCAGGCCTCGTGCCCCTGGCTACCGGATGGTGTGACCTGGTCGCCGAAGAATCCTTGATCGGCGAAGCTGGTAATATATCGGCGGTCACGCAGCCAAGGTGCGGTCGTGTGCGCTGACGAGAAGAGGAAGCCTTAGCAGTCTCAGCGGACTGCCTATACAACGGAGCGTCCCGAGCGACGGACGTATGCTCCGCTTGCGACACATTTTGTACCACAACATCTGGGGCCAGATGTTGTTGAACGAGAGAGGGGCCTCTCTCGCTTGCCGTCCGGATGGACCGGAACGAGCTATGAACCGGACTAAAAGGCTTCCTGCGTTCTCCCTCCGATCCGCCGTCACTGGGTGTGCATTAGGTTAATTTATAGTGCTCGCATCACCCCAAAATTCCTTCTAGACCGCAACGGACGAACCCGGCTGCCGAACCATTCGGTGAATGGACGCTACACCGGGCGAGCTAGCGGACGTCAAAGGCCGTCGAGCCTACTAGGGTCCTCTTAGGCAATTGGCGTATTTACATGAGCACTTTTCCGCTAGCCCTTCATTAATTGTGACGACGGAGGCACACTGTTGGAAGACATCACAGATACATCACCCTAATCTTGATCGTCTGAAATAGAAATTGATAAAGTAGAGTGACCCTGCGGGGAAAGGACCGGAGTGTCCAAATCCCCAACAACATACCGTGACATACGCTTCCCATATTGTCATCGAAATCATACGATACAGAACAGGAGTTAATGCGAGTACACTGACCACATATAGAATGATAATAAAGTCAGAGGAAGATTTCCTCTTAAAACAATTGATCAATATCCTTTCAATGTGAAAAGAAAACAAGTCCTGGTACTCGCACTAACCCCTGGCAATCAAAATACATAATAATAATATGATCCATTAAAATAGAAAAAATAATTGAAATCAAAATATTTTGAAAAAATATTTTTTCAGAACAGCCCAAGTTTCTGAAAAGTAACGTTGAGCCCCAATGGATCCCAAGCCTAAGTGTGGACAAAAATTTTAAAAATATTTTAAACAATTTATTCAACACTTACGAACAATAATAATGTATCTAGTTATGATTAAAATAACATCAAGATATTATTTCTTAGAAATCCCCCCCTCACACAGAGGGCTGTTGTAAATGTAAACAATGAGTGTAAAAACACTAAAATAAGACTCCAGGCACCCAGGCCCGAAATCAGTTACCAAAAATACACTATCTGATGCAAAACAGAGACTTCCAGGGAAGAAACTGCAGAACATCAGATGGTAGATGCAGAACACAACGCCTAACCACCCGTAGGTGAAGACGTAAACATGGGGAAAGAACAGAATTCATTCTGTTATTCAGCTAAAACTCCCAAGAAAATTTAGTAATAATAATTACAAAAACTATGCCAAAAGCATGGGAGAACAGCAAGGGGGAACTTAAAGGACAGGGAGAGAGGAAAACACTTAAAAAAACAGTGTAACTAAATAATCAGAATGACAACAAAATGGCTGCTGCCTTGAAAATAGGTAACTTAACATAATTTCATTAAAAAATTTTAAGTTACAGCCCTGATAATATTCTGTCACACATTCTTTTCCTCTCCTCCTTCTCTATCCTCCTTAGAATCACCATTTCACTAATATTTATGTGTCTGGCATCATTTAAACTGAGATTTATAAGCACAAAGATCAGTCAGATGTTAACTGATGAAGGGCCAAACTTAGAATGATTAATGGCGCCAATTTCGGAACGTCCTTGACACTGCGCATGCGCAGTAGGGGCGAAGTGTGGAGGGCCTTTCAGGACATGTTTTCTTTAGTTTTAGATGCAAATTTTGGGGATTGGGGGGCAAAATTTGTGTTTGGCCCTATATTTTAAGAGTTAGCACCAGCTATGTCTGGGTCATTGGTACAGTATAAAAATATACATGTCCTATATGGTCCTCCATACATTTACTCCTCTGCGCATGCGCAGTGTCAAGGAGGTCCCGAAATTGGCGCCAATTATCATTCTTACAACCAGTGCCTGGTAAGCGTTATGTACTCAGCGGGGAGGTATGAGTTCCCAACTCCTGGGAGGGCCATCCCCGTCTGGGTCATTGGTAAGTATAAAAAATATATAAATTACTATAAATTTTTTAACATTTTTATACTGTACCAATGACCCAGACTTAGCTGAATAGTAAATAGGCTGGAGGGCCTAGGACTTAAAGGAAAATCCAATAAGCTCAATTATGTATAATAGAATATCCTCTCCAGGAGAAAAGAAGAGGTAGGCTTTACATGTATCTTTCCTATTTATAATAAAGAAGAAAGACACAATACCGATCAGTAATTGAGCATAATAATCAATGATCTCTATTAACATCCAGTATAACCCTTTATACTAATATTTTTAAAGGTAAGCCAATAAATAAAGGAAGTCCAGAGAAATGAGACCCTTTATATTCATTAAAAGTGTCCGAGGATTGTATATTAACGCTCGTTTGACACATGATATATACAAATGCTTCGCACCGAGCTACACTTTAAAAATATTACATGGATGATTAAACATTATCTTTACACTTTAAAACCATCCCGGTACCGACTCGGAATTACTGACTCTGGGGGAGGTATTCCCTTGCTTTTCACTATAAAGCAGGTGACCTAAGGGAACACCCCCCCCCCCCCCCCTTCCCCTTGCCCTGGGTCAAATACCCCAGAGCGAAGAGGGCAGCAGGACAGAGTCACTGCCGGAACAAAAAGCCTACATAACTATAGTTGCAACTGTTTAGTGGACGATATTCTGAGTAACTGATAACGGACCTAAACAATGGAGGTCTCCAGAAATGGACTCAATATTTCTGAGATAAAAATTAGTGAATGTGGAAGGTTGAGACCAATATGCAGCCTTCATTAGATCAGTAATAGCAATACAATTAGCATAGGCCCAAGAAGTCGAAAGAGCTCTTACTTCATGAGCTGAGATCTTGAGTGCTGACTGCTAAGAAGATAATTTTCATAAGCAGTACGAATAGTTAATTGAATCCATCTTGCAATAGAATGAACCATAATATCCTTTCTATTAGGCATCAAAGACAGAAAGAAACGCTTACGTCCCTTTCTGATGAACTCAGATCTACGTCTGTAAATACGTATTGCTCTAACAGGACACAGAGGCCTACGCCCATCAGATGATGGAAGGGCCTTAATAATAATAGGTTCAGGATACTTATTAGGAGCCTGATTCGTAGCCAAAAATCCAACATTGGTGGTAAAGGTAATAGTATTACTGACACTACGGTAGTGAGAATCCTCCACAGATAGTGCATGAAGCTCACTAACTCTTCTAGCAGAAGAGAAAGCTAAGAGAAAAGCTGTCTTATATGTTAAGAATTTGAAGTCAACTGTGTCAAGAGGCTCAAAAGGCGCTTCTTTTAGCTTAAGAAGAACCCAGGCCAAATTCCACTTCGGAATTAATCTAAGGGTTCTAGGTCTATTTATCGAAAAATTTCTAACTAACTTAGATAAAGAGACATTAGTTCCAATCATCAAGCTATCATGATGTGCATAGGTATCGGATAGCATAGACCTGGGTGCTTTCACATTAAGGGTTGCTCAACTACATCCTTTCACTTTTAGCTTATATATGAACAATTTATTTTGAATAGGAATGCATTTTTCCTCTAAATTAATAGTTTGGGTACATATCGATCTACATAAATATACCCATGATGATAAGTGCTCAAATTTTCAAAATCTATTCATTTTTATGCTGTTTGATGCCTTTTTCAAGGCGACAATGAATATATGGCTCTCATTGTCACTTGGAAAAAATTAAAAACACTTTCTCCATTGGAAAAAAATAATGGTTGTTTAATCTATATCAATATGATTATCACAAATTTTAGAAATATCAAGTTCTTACCGACACAAAATCTGATATATACCATTTGCCATTTACCAGTGATAATTTTCCGTCAAAATTGTTTTACAATATCCCATAAATAAATCTGGTGAATAAGAACATGAAAAATCCTAAAATTGCATTCATATGCATTTCAGTTTTGTATGCAGGGTTCAATTTTTGCATTTTGACATGTATCTTATCAATATATTGTGTATTGTACACACACAATGACTTGAAGTTAGTGAGAGAAATATTCCGTCAAAAAATGTCCTCTCCGAAACTGGGAATTTTTACAAAGAAAAACAGTTTTAAAAATAATAATATTACATCTATCTGAAAGGCCTTGTGAGGAAAAAGACTTTATAATGTGAATGAGCTTAACTGAACAAGGATAATCACTTCAGATAACTATAAAAGGTATGTCAAACAGCCATGTCCTCTCCGAAACACTTCAATTATTGACCTTACTGAAGCCACTGTTCCAATTAAACCCAATAGAAACACACTGATTACATCTCTGATCTATACTGAAGGATTGTTTCTGATGGAAATATTACTTCTGATCACATTGATTAGTGATTTTTTTTTTTTTTTAATTTTGTGCCATGTTGGTTGACAAATTCATCGCTAATTACTAACTGGCGAACAATAAAAATGGTGCAAACCTATTGATGAGAACATATATGGACACCATGGAACTGTTAAAGTTCTGATTGACAGTATTCTGTATAATATTCTTGTACACCTATGATTGAAGTGTGTACAGAAAAAGTGTTGCGGAGAGGACAGAAGTTTTGACATATTTCAATTCTCAACATGCAATCTTTTTTTACCTCAAAATTTCCGCAAAGGTTATTGTCTGATTAGCTTCTGTTGCACAGGTATATATGTACATGTATCTGAGAGGGGTTAACATGTAAGGTTTGAGATATTTCCCTCTAAATGTGTGGTAGCAAATGAATTTTTTTAAAATTCACTATTTTCTGAATATTTCTTATACCGAATTAAGAAATAAGTTTGGTGTTAAACATATCGAAGAGTTTTCAGATTGCTGTGCAGTGCAGTACCGTTCGAAGAGGGCCTTCTATTATTTATCAATACGGCCAAGTGAGACAAATATAACTCTCTCACATAATTATTTTGAAGCATGTCATAGCAAAAATGCATCGGATGGCCTTGGTGTGGTCATTAAGCACAATGCAACTAAAGCTGTGACAAGATGCATTACAAAAATCAGAAACCCTATTGAATTGTTTGAGTATTGCGTGGAACATCTCAGAGTTGTTGGTAAATCTGTTTTTGATTCTAACAAAAAAAAGTTTGAAAATTCTGAAAGAAAATTTTTCTATGTAAACAAAGATGACATAACAAGGCCAGATCTTAGTCACCTGCAAACACTGAAGGGAACCATGTCTGTTCACAGTGTTAAAGTGTGTGGTCCAAATGAGGTCTGTACTAGAGATTTGTCATGTTTTTGTGATTCTTGCATAGGCTCAGGCTGTGTATCAGAGCACAGCCTTACTGCTTGTACTTCAGTTGGATTTGTGAGTGACTGGATATATTCAAACCTGCAGACATCCACAGATACAAATGAATGTTCAATCAGTGATCATGAATGTATTGCCTCAGCTGATCAAGATTGTACTATTAAGCTAGAGGACATGCAGCCTGGTCAAAATTGTTGGGCAGTAGCTATGTATGACTGTGATTGGTACCTTGGCCAGGTTGAGTCCAAAGATTTAACACACAGAGATGTATCCATGAATTTTATGAAATCTGCTGGTATAAACAAGTTTGTGTGGCCTTCTAAGCCAGACAGATGTCATGTACAAGAACAAGATGTTATCTGTCTTGTTCAGTCACCTCTGCTTGAAGGTAACTCAGCAAGGAATTATGTGTTGTCTCAAGAAGATTTGGCTTCTGCAAAAGAATTATTTGTCAAAAAAAAGTCCTCTCTGAAACAAAATTGAATGACACATAATTCCTTCTGATTTAAATGCTTCTGCATATATTATGGCTCTTATAAATTGCGTTAAGTGACAGTTATATTCACAAGTAATACACAAGGCACCCATGTGTTTGCATTGCAACAAAAAAGTGAATTTTTTCCCCAAAAGTTTCTAAATCTTGAAGTGTAGTTTGATACATTTTATATCTGTTGTACTGTAAATAAAACATAAAATACATTTTAAAATACATAATAGGATTTTAAAAATTATTGCTGATGAAGTACAAATCATTAGACCTGCTTTCTGAGATATTCTGGATCTAATTTATGCCTACAGAAAAGTGTCAAAACATTTGTCCTCTCCGCAACAGAGATTAATACTTATTTTGAAATAGGGATTCCTAAAAAACTCAATCCCCAAACAGATTAATATTTTTTGTTATCATTTCGAATGTATCTCAGTCATCAAATATGAGAAATAAAATG
Source organism: Pictodentalium vernedei (assembly GCA_031216915.1). Taxonomy (NCBI): domain Eukaryota; kingdom Metazoa; phylum Mollusca; class Scaphopoda; order Dentaliida; family Dentaliidae; genus Pictodentalium; species Pictodentalium vernedei. The sequence continues at coordinate 58,520,486 of CM062297.1, forward strand.
TTAATATCAATTATGTTTTTAAAAGAACAGAGCTTAAAACCAGGTGGATTGATCAAGAAATGGTCACATCTGAGGTGAAAATACTTTTCCCAGAATTATTATGTGCTTATGTTACATTCCGTGTTCTTTTTTTTGTGGCAGCAATATATTGGCTTGCTGACTGAAGCTGTTTTTTGAGATTAGTTTTGTTCGATTGCACTTTTACTTTGTTGAGAATTAAAGTTCAGATTTGAAAAAAATTGCATAGTCTTCATACAATGATGTTCCATAATTTTTTTCCTGACATATTTGTAGCCTTGGGGTTGATATTTTCATATTCCATAATATTTTGCCAACATTACATGGCACTTCAATCAATTATTAAGTGTAAATCTTTTTTCAACAAGTTTGTCCCAAACTGGGCAACCCTTAATGTGAAAGCACCCACCTATAACCCTTAATGGTGATAGGCTGCAGATTAATCTCATCAAACAAGTATACTAGAAAGTTTGCTATGTCTGGAATGGAGGGATCATAAATATGTACTGAATGATCCTCACACCACTGACAAAAGACCCTCCACTTAGCAGCATAGTTTAGCGAAGAGGAGGTCCTCCTGCAGTTAGAAATTGCGTCCACTGCTCGTCCTGTAATATGTTTTCCGTGCAAGAAGGACCGCACAACGGAAAAACGTGAACGTTTAGACCTTGCGCATTGTGATGGAGGATGCGCGATTTCCCTTGCGAAAGAAGATCTTCCCGTTGAGGAAGCTTCCTCGGCATGTCCCACAACAGACACCTGAGTAGATTTATCCACGGTCTCTGTGGAGACAGAGATGCTACCAACAGAATCTTGCATTGCGATTGTTTTATCTTGAGCAATATCTGCTGAATCAACGGCACTGGAGGATACGCATATCCTATCATTCCGCCCCAAGAGATCGAGAGAGCGTCTACTGCAAACGCTCGAGGATCCGGACAAGGTGACACATACATCTGCAACTGATTGTTGAGATGTGTCGCAAATAAATCTATCATTGGCCATTCCCATTGGTAGCAAATCTGATTGAATACTTGCTTGTTGAGAGTCCATTCTGGCGGCAACAGGCGACCCCTCCGTGAAAGGGAGTCTGCTAAGACGTTCAGACGACCCGGAATATGACGGACGGAGAGAATCTGATGTTCCAGTACAAACAGAAGAATTCTTTCCGTTAGATTGAGCAACGGAATGGAATGAGTGCCACCCTGGTTCCGAATATACACAACTACTGTCGTATTGTCGGACATAATTTGCACGTGTGCATTCTGAATAACGTCTTTCCAATGACGTAGAGCAAGCCAAATCGACATCATCTCTTTGATGTTGATGTGCTTGCTCAGAAACTGCGGATCCCCAAGACCCTGGCACTTCAAATCCGATGGGCTGTGTCGCGCCCCAGCCTGTTTGACTGGCATCCGTCATAATCGTAAAACTCGGATCTGGCAACTGCAGTGGAACTCCAAGTTAACCACTGTATGTCTGCTCAAGTCTGAATCTCTTGTTTCACTTGGCTTGACAAGAGTATGTCCATTTCGAGCGAATGAATCTTCACTCTCCAATTCTTTGTCAGATAGACCTGGAGAAGACGAGTGCGTAGCCGCCCCATCGGAATGAGATCCGAGGCAGCTCCGCACAGACCTATTAGTCTCATGAATTCCCTCGCTGACACTTTGTCTGAGTGAAGACAATAGCGAGCGTAACAACTGACTAATTTCGCTCTGGTTAACGGCAGACGAACGAGATTGTTGTGCGTCTCGAAGCTCATTCCCAGGTGGGTAAATGACTTGGACGGCACCAGATCCGACTTCTCTTCGTTTACTATGAAACCGAGACGTCGGAGCAATAGAAGCAGATTGTGCATGTCGTTCTGAAGCGTTAACTCGTTGCCGTATCTCTGAAGAATATCGTCCAGGTAAGCCGACGTTACCGCAGACGAATGAGCTCGGAAATGAGTCATTACTGAGTTCATTACTCGAGTGAATGCCCAGGGCACCAGATTCAGACCAAAGCACATCGCTCGGAACTGATAAACAACACCTAGGACAGCGAAGCGAAGATACTTTCTGAACGCCGGATGTACCATGACGTGAAAGTACGCATCCTTGAGGTCTATGCTCGCAGCATAGTCGTTCACTCGAATGCTCGCTCTGACCGATCGAATGGTCTCCATATTAAACTTTGGAGCCACGATCAGCTTGTTTATCCAGCTTAAGTCAATCACTGGACGGAACGAGCCGTCTGGCTTCGGAACCAGAAAAAGATGGCTGTAGAAACCTGGAGATTCCTGGTTTTCTACGACCTCTATCGCATTCTTTGTTAAAAGAGACTGGATAAAAGTGCCGTTCTTTTCTGACAATTTGACGGAAGCCTAGTCCATCTTGGACTTCAAGTTAATGGAGGTTTGCCTTTGAAGGACAGTTTTAGTCCTTCCGAAATAACCCCTCGAACCCAAGGGTCCTCCGTAATTGATTCCCAATTCCTTGAGAAACTCGACAGTCTTCCGCCCACTGGAACGCGACAGAGGTCTAGACCATCACCTTCTGGATCCACGAGGTTTGCGGTAGGAGAAACCACGTCCTCCGCGATCCGCACTTCGCCCCGCCGGCCTAGGGGCGTCTGACCGGTTATTTCGGCCAGCGTAACGGCCCCTAGTCGAGTCGCTACTCTGCCGGTCTCTAGAGTAAGACCTAGAGGACGCATAGGAACCTCTATAGGAACTTCCCCTGGACGAACTCATCCCGGAAGTGCCTGGCCTACTCCAGTCTAATGGTTCCGATTTCTTGGAAGCAGACTTAAAACAGCAGAGAGTCCGAAGCTTTCTTTGTTAATTTATCATATATATCAGAAAGCTTGCCACTGAAGAGAAACTCTCCAGAGACCGGAGCAACTCTAAGAGAGTTTCTCACCTTACTGTCCACGCGTGTGGAAGTAGCCAGGGCCGCGTCACGTCTAGCTAACTCCAGATTTGCCACTGAAAGGGCGGAGTTATAAGTGGAAAAAGCTATGGCCCTGGACAGAACTCTTAAAGACGTTTGTACGTTTGAAATTCTGGTCCTTCAAAGCGTAATGACAACGCTCTAGTAAGGTGATCTGCGTAGGAAAGAGCGTCTAAACTAGCTCTGTTAGACGATATCGTCGTTTCCATCGTAGACGACGGAAGTGACATAGACGACGGCATGGATATATCAAGGTCTTCAGCCTGGTCGTCTAAACGCAGAGGAACTCTCTGGATGCCCTGACCTGCCGTATCAAACTTGTTCCTTTGATTATATAATAAACGGCAGCTGTAGAGCAGATGCCGGTAGGAAGGCTGACCTGCCCGTCTTGTTGGCAAGTTTATCAATAGCGTCATTCAATAATTCAAAAATCCGAGAGACATTCTTGGATTTTGACGGAAATTCCAGGACAATGTCCCTAAACCGATTAAAAAAATCGGTGTTCAGTGGCACTATCACCCTCCTATCCAGCTGCGCAGCATTTTGGTCTGGCGGAACAACTTCTGGAAGGTAAAGCCGAATGAATTTTACGGCTATTTTATGTTGTTCCGAAAGGGAAATATCTAATTCATCAGAACCCCTTACGCCATCCTGCCGGACCTCATGTAAATCTCGGTCGTCCGCACCGGATCCAGCGGCAGAACCTACCGACCCAGCATCTTCTGACATTTCATGTTCCGACAGAGGCTCTGCCGGTTGCTGGGATGCTGCGATTAACTTTGCTATCTGTGATAGCACATCCGTTACAGAGGCCTGGGGAGCGGCGGTCTTACTGGATTTAGCCGTTGGAAGCTCCCTGGATGTTGCATCCTGCATACATCTTTTGTGCGGACGTCCGCATGAAGAAGGCCTCGTATCCCTGGCTACCGGATGGCGTGACCTGGTCGTCGTGGAATCCCTGGTCGGCGAAGTGGTCACATAGCCAAGGTGCGGTCGAGTGTGCTGCTGAGAGGATATGGAAGCCTTATAGGTAGCCTCGGCGGACTGCCTACATACCAGAGCATCCCGAGCGGTGGACGTATGCTCCGACTGCGTAACACTACGGACTACAACATCTGGTCCCAGATGCTGCTGTATGAGAGAGGGGCCTCTCTCGCTTGCAGCCCGTGCCGAACTGGACAAGCTAAACACCGGACTGTCAGGCTTCCTCCGATCCATCCTCCTTTCCGTCGTCACTGGGTGTGCACGTGGATGTTTTATAGTGCTCGCAACACCCAACTCTCTCTGCTGGACCGCAACGGATGAACCCGGGTGCTGCCCCATTCGGTGAATGGACACAACCCTGGTCGGGCTAGCGGACGTCAACCCCTTCAGGTTCCTTTCAGGGAATTGACGAATCTCCATGAGCACTTTTGCCGCTAGCTCTTCGCTTGTATGTGACAACAGAGGCACACTTCTGGACGACATCACGGAAACATCACCCTGTTCTTGTTCCTCTGAAAAAGAGAGTGAAATACTAGAGTGACTCTGAGGAGAAAGAACCGGAATGGACCTTTCTCCAGGAACAACATACCGTGACACACGTTTCCAACGTTTTTCATCCCATTTGAAACACACAGAACAAAGATCAGTGCGAGTACAGAGAGAACAATTAATACAGAGATCATGAGAATCATAGGAAGATTTCCTCCTATTACAATTTGAACAATAATCATTCATTGTGAAATGTAAACAATCAAAGTACTCGCACTATATTTATATTATTATTTATTTATTGGTGTTTAAGGTCACATACTTATGCACAATGTCTAATCGTGACCGTGACAGTTTTACGGGTGGAGGAAGCCGGAGTACCCGGAGAGAACCACCGAGCAACGACGAGCAGCTGTCAGCTCCCCAACATCGTAACTCTGAACTCTGCACCGCAGCACAGGCAGGGTTAGATTGGTTGAAGACATGCGCACCATCGACGTGCAGTAAAGTACTCGCACTAATCCTTGAAAATAAAGATACATAATACAACAATCCATTATATTCATTAATAAATAATGATTTGAAAAGAAAAAATTCAAAAAAAAAATTTTTTTTCAGAAGAGCCCAAGTTCCCAAAGGGAACCCTGAGCCCAATGGATCCCAAAAAAGCCTTAGTGTGGACAAAAATTTAAATTCATTTTGAAAAAATTAATGAGACACTTACGGACAATAATAATGTATCTTACTATGAATAAGAGATGCAGAAGACAAATAATCACTATCAGCAGTAACTGTTGTCAACCTAAGCAAAAGTGTCAACAAACCGGAAACATGACTCCAGGCACTGAAACAAACATGGCCCGAAATCAGTCACCAATTAAAACACTATCTGATGCAAAACTGAGGCTTCCAGAGAAGAAACTGTAAACATCAGATGGTAGATGCAGACCAAATCGCCTAAACACCCCTAGGGTGAGGACGTAAACATGGGGAAAAAACAGAAATAAATCTGTTACCAAGCCAAAACTCCCAAGAAATTTTAGTAATAAACATTACAAAAAATAAGCCAAAACATGGGAGAATAGCTAGGGGGGAATAAGGAAGGTAGAGAGGAAACACTGATCAAACAATGGTACTTCATAGCAAGAATGACAACATCAGGGCTATGCCTTGAAAAAAGGCAACTAGAAATAATTTCATAAAATAATTTACAGCCCTGAACATTTTCTTGCACTATATATTTCCTCTTTATTTCCACCATTTCTCTCATGAATATGTGTCTGGCATCATGAAAACTGAGATTTGGAAGCACAAATAACAGAGAAGTGTGACTGTTTTGAGGGCCAAACAAAGAATGATAATTGGCGCCAATTTCGGGACCTCCTTGACACTGCGCATGCGCAGAGGAGTAAATGTATGGAGGACCATATAGGACATGTATTTTTCGGTTTTTGATGCAAATTTTGGGGATTGGGGGGGCAAAATTTGTGTTTGGCCCTGAATTAAGGAGTTTAGCACCGGCTAAGTCTGGGTCATTGGTACAGTATAAAAATATTGCCTATATTTTGATGAATAAAGTCCCATAACTCTGGAATGACAAATCGGGACAGCGACACAAATCGAAAGGGAGATTCCTTCTATCAACATATACTTGCAGCCAAAAAATCATGAAAATTGCTCTAAGCATTTTCAAGTTACATGTATTGTTTGACATGTGAAAAATAAAGTCCCATAACTCTGGAATGACTAATCGAATGGCGACACCAACCGAAAGGGAGCTTCCTTCCATCAACATAAACCACCTACCGAAAAATCGTGTAAATCTCTCTAAGCGTTCTCGAGTTATCGTACGACGTGTAAAAAATCAACAATTTTCTAAGTAATAAAGTCCCATAACTCTGGAATGACTAATCGAACGGCGACACTAAACGAAAGGGAGCTTCCCTCCATCGATATACACCACCTACCCAAGAATTACGAAAATCTCTCAAAGCATTCTTGAGTTACCGTACAACGTGTGACCGAACGGGTAGACGGACAGCGGTATACCATAATACGACCCGTTTTTTTCAAAATGGGCGTATAAAAACTGATTAGACCTAATTTCGGTACAAAATGGCCACTGGCAGACATCTTGAATTTTGAACTGCACCCAAAACACTCGTTCTCATCCCAAGGTGATAACAAAGGTACCCAAGAATTTTCGTGAAGATCGGTTCATAAATACAGACTCTAGTCCGAGCCGTATTGACATGTGTACTTACTGTGTGTAAGTAGCACTGAAAAAAATCTAAGTTCATCTAATTTGCATAATTTCTGCATGAGAAAAAAACCCGTATTATAGGTGATTGTTTACGGTATGGAAATATTATTGATATTGGTAACAGAAGGAAATCTGAGAATCAGCAACAATAACTATGAATTTAACTATTCTGAAATTTAATTTAAAAAAAAACGATACAAAGATCTTTTACACTAATTGGTTTACAGAAAATAAAAACAGTGGTACTTATCAATTACTGAATTAGTCCAAAGTACAGTTTGACAGAATCCAGTATTCCAGTGGTGAAGAATCTTGTGAAGTATTAAATCCAAGAATATCTCTTCAGAAACAGCATCCCGTCAATTTGTAATAAAATTTTCACTTAGAAATTTCAGCAGTCTCCAATAAAATACAATAAAATGCTCCACAAAATTCAAATGAAAGAGTCAATGACTCTGTAGCTCAACTTGGATATGACAGGAATTAGTACTTGCTGTGACCAAGACAACTGAATAATGAATATGACAGGAATTAGTATTTGTTTTGGCCCAGTCAACAATAATAAAAGAATTACAAGGTGACTGTAATCGACTACAGATTAAGACCAATCATTGTAGATTATTTTTGTGCGGAAATTTTCAGTCCCAAACAAAATATTTTTAGACTAAAATTTTTTCTTCTTCTTCTTAAAATTGACCAAAATGCATCAAAACACAAAAAACTAATTTCCGGATTTTGGTCCAAAATTTTCTAAGTCCCACCCGGACCCCAAATTTTCAGTGTAAAAAAAATTTTTTTTTTTGTCATAAAATTGACCAAAACGCAGAAAAAACCAAAAAACTAATTTCCAGATTTTGGTCCAAAATTTTCTAAGTCCCACCCGGACCCCTAATTTGCATAATTTATTCACGAGAAAAACTCTGTATTATATGTAATGTATCCCATGGTACTAAACATTCATACAAAAATTTATTCAAATCAGATCTTTCATTTGGAAGTTCTGCGCAAAAATCTGATTGCACTTAATTTTGAACAAAATGGCTGCTAGCGGCCATCTTGAATTTCAGACTGGACCCAAAAACACTCCTTCTCGTCCCACAGTGATAACAAAGGTACCCAAGAAGTTTCGTGAAGATCGGTTCATAAATACGGCCTCTAGCCCGAGCCGTATTGGGATTTGCACTCACAATGCTGAAAGTAACACTAAATAAATCAAAGTTAGCCTAATTTGCATAATTTACGCACAAGAAAAAAACCTGTTATATATGTAATGTATCCCATGGTACTAAACATTCATACAAAAAATTATTCAAATCAGAGCTTTCATATGGAAGTTCTGTACAAAAAACAGATTTGAGCATCGTTGGTACAAAATTGCTGCTGGCAGCCATCTGGAATTTGGGATCGCACCCAAAAACACTCGTTCTCGTCCCACGGTCATAACAAAGGCACCCAAGAAGTTTCGTAAAGATTGGTTCATAAATACGGCCTCTAGCCCGAGCCATAGCAGCTTGGCACTTACAGCTCTGAAAGTAACACTAAATAAATCAAAGTTAGTCTAATTTGCATAATTTACGCACGAGAAAAAAACCCGTATTATATGTGATGTATCCCATTGTACTATACATTTATACAAAACTTTATTCAAATCAGAACTTTCATACAGAAGTTCTGTACAAAAAGTTAAAAAATTTATAGTAATTTATATATTTTTTATACTTACCAATGACCCAGACTTAGCTGGTGCTAACTCCACAAAAACCAGGGCCAAACACAAATTTTGCCCCCCAATCCCCAAAATTTGCATCCAAAACAAAAAGAAATCATGTCCTAAAGGACCTCCATAGTACGACTCTACTGCGCATGCGCAGTGACGCAGTCGTCCCGAAATTGGCGCCAAATATCATTCTTACTGGCAGTGCCTGGTCAGCGCTATGTACTCAGCGGGGAGGCAAGAGTTCCCAACTCAGGGAGGGCCATCCCCGTCTGGGTCATTGGTAAGTATAAAAAATATATAAATTACTATAAATTTTTTAACATTTTTATACTGTACCAATGACCCAGACTTAGCTGAATAGTAAACAGGCTGGAGGGCCTAGGACATAGAGGAAAATCCAATAAGCTCAATTATAAAATAAAGAGGTAACCCCTTAAGGAGAAAAGGAGTATTAGGCTTTACATGTATCTTTCTTATTTAATATTTAAATTAGAAAGATACACTACCCTTAATAATTGAGCACAATAACATTCATGTTCTCTATTAACATCCAGTATAACCTTTATACTAATTATTTTTAAAACAAGCCAATAAATAAAGTAGTCCAGAGAATTGAGACTCTTTATAATCATTTAAAAGTGTCCGAGTATTGTATATTAAAGCCCGTTTGACACTTGACATATACAAATGCTTCACACCGAGCTACACTTTAAAAATAAGACATGAATGAAATTAAACATTAATATTACACTTTAAAACCATCCCGGAAGCGACTCAGAAATACTGTCTTGGAGGAGGCATTCCCTTGCTTTTCACTATAAAGCAGGTGACCTAAGGGAACACCCGCCCCCCCCCTTCCCCTTGCCCTGGGTCAAATAGCCCAGAGCGAAGAGGGCAGCCGGACGGAGTCACTGCCGGAACAGAAAGCCTGCATAACTATAGTTGCAACTGTTTAGTGGACGACATTCTGAGCAACAGATAACGGACCTAAACAATGCAGGTCTCCAGAAATGGACTCAATATTTCTGAGATAAAAATTAGTAAATGTGGATGGCTGAGACCAATAAGCAGCCTTCATTAAATCTGTAATAGCAACACTATTAGCATAAGCCCAGGAAGTAGAAAGAGCTCTTACTTCATGAGCAGAAATCTTAAGCACAGACTGCTGAGAAGAAGATAAATCTTCATACGCAGTACGGATAGTTAACTGAATCCATCTAGCAATAGAATGGACTGAAATGTCCTTTCTATTAGGCATCAAAGACAGAAAGAAACGTTTCCGTCCCTTTCTGATGAACTGAGATCTCTGTTTATAGATACGTAGTGCTCTAACAGGACAGAGTAAAGGCCTACGCCCGTCTGAAGACGGAAGAGCCTTAATAACAATAGGTTCCGGATATTTATTAGGAGCCTGATTCTTAGCTAAAAAACCGACGTTAGTAGTGAAGGTGATAGTGTTCCCAACACTACGATAATGAGAATCATCCACCGATAGTGCATGAAGCTCACTGACTCTTCTGGCAGAAGAGAAAGCTAAGAGAAAAGCTGTCTTATAAGATAAGAATTTGAAATCTACTGTCCCAAGAGGTTCAAATGGCTTTTCCTCCAATTTAAGGAGAACCCAAGCTAAATTCCACTTAGGAATTAATCTAAGAGTTCTGGGTCTATTTATCGAAAAGTTTCTAACCAATTTCGATAAAGAGACATTAGATCCAATTTGTAAACTATCATGATGTGCATAGGTATCAGATAACATAGATCTATAACCCTTTATAGTAACCGGTTGCAGTTTGATTTCGTCAAACAAGTATACTAGAAAGTTAGCAATGTCTGGTATAGAGGGATCAAATATATCAACAGAATGATCCCTACACCAACGACGGAAAACCTTCCACTTAGCCGCATAGTTTAGCGAAGAGGAGGTCCTCCTACAGTTAGAAATCGCGTCCACTGCTCGTCCTGTAAAGTGCTTGCCATGCAAGAAGGACCGCACAACGGAAAAACGTGAAGGTTGAGACCTTGCGGGTTGTGATGCAGTTGGCGCGATTTCCCCTGCCAAAGAAGATCCTCTCGTGGAGGGAGCTTCCGCGGTAGGTCCCACAACAGACACCTGAGTAGATTTATCCACGGTCTCTGTGGCGACAGAGATGCTACCAACAGAATCTTGCATTGAGATTGTTTTATCTTTAGCAATACTTGTTGAATTAACGGCGCTGGAGGATACGCATATCCTATCATTCCGTCCCAAGGGATCGATAGAGCGTCTACAGCAAATGCTCTTGGATCCGGACACGGGGACACATACGTCTGCAACTGATTGTTGAGATGTGTCGCAAATAAGTCTATCATTGGCCGTTCCCATTGGTAGCAAATCTGATTGAATACTTGTTTGTTGAGAGTCCACTCCGACGGCAACAAGCGACCCTTTCGAGAAAGGGAGTCTGCTAGCACATTCAGACGACCCGGTATGTGACGGACCGAAAGAAGAACGTGATGTTCCAACGCAAACAGAAGGATTCTTTCCGTTAGATTGAACAACGGAACTGAATGAGTGCCTCCCTGATTCCGTATATACGCCACTACTGTCGTATTGTCGGATAGGATTTGGACATGAGCATCGTGAATAATGTCCATCCAGTGACGTAACGCAAGCCAAATTGACATCATTTCCTTGATGTTTATGTGCTTGCACAGGAATTGCGGATCCCAAAGACCCTGGCATCTCGAATCCGTTGGGATTAATGATGCACCCCAACCTGTTTGACTGGCATCCGTCATAATGGTAAAACTCGGATCCGGCAACTGCAGCGGAACTCCTTGAGTTAACCACTGAATGTTTGCCCAAGTCTGAATCTCTTGTTTCACTTGATCTGACAAGAGAACGTCTACATTGAGCGAATGAATTTTCACACTCCAATTCTGAGTCAAGAAAATTTGAAGAGGCCGTGTGCGTAGCCGTCCCATCGGAATGAGATCCGCAGCGGCTCCGCACAGACCTATCAGTCTCATAAATTCTCTCGCTGTGACTTTGTCTGTATTTAGACAATAGCGAGCGTAACAACTGACTAATTTCGCTCTGGTTAACGGCAGACGAACGAGATTGTTGTGCGTCTCGAAGCTCATTCCCAGATGAGTGAATGACTTGGACGGCACCAGATCCGACTTCTCCTCGTTTACTATGAAACCGAGACGTCGGAGCAATAGAAGAAGATTCTGAACATCGTTCTGAAGCGTTAACTCGTTGCCGTACCTCTGAAGAATGTCGTCCAGGTAGGCCGACGTTACCGCAGACGAATGAGCTCGGAAGTAAATCATTACCGAGTTCATTACCCGAGTGAAAGCCCAGGGTGCTAGATTCAATCCGAAGCACATGGCCCGGAACTGATACACCACTCCTAGGACTGCGAAGCGTAGATACTTTCGGAATGTCGGATGTACCATGACGTGAAAGTACGCATCTTTGAGATCTATGCTCGTTGCATAATCGTTCACCCGAATACTCGCTCTGACCGATCGAATCGTCTCCATATAAAACTTCGGAGCGATGATCAGCTTGTTTATCCAGCTCAAATCTATGACTGGACGGAACGAGCCGTCTGGTTTCGGAACCAGAAACAGATGGCTGTAGAATCCCAGCGATTCCTGGTTTTCTACGACCTCTACCGCGTTCTTCATTAAAAGAGACTGCACCTCTGATAGCAGAGCGTCTCTTTTCTGAGGGTTTGACGGAAGATGAGTCCACTTTGGACTTCGAGTTAATGGAGGCTTTCGTTTGAAGGATATCTTTAGACCTTCCGAAGTCACTCCTCTCACCCACGGATCGTCCGTAATCGACGCCCACTCTTGAGAAAAACTCGACAACCTTCCGCCAACCGGAACGCGATAGAGGTTTGAGCCATCACCTCCTGGATCTGCGAGGCCTGCGGTAGGAGAAACCACGTCTTCCACGACCCGCACCTCGCCTCGTCGACCTCGGGGCGTCCGACCGATTGTCCCGGCCTGAAGGACGTCCCGAACGAGAGTCGCTATCCTGACGGTCTCTCGAATAAGAGCTAGAGGACGCACCGGAACCTCTATAGGAACCTCTCTTGGGCGGATAAGACCCAGAAGTGCCCGCCTTATTCGTGTCTGCTGAATCCGACCTAATCTAAACAACAGAGAATCACTAGCTTTCTTTTTAATATTATCATAAATAGCGGAAAGCTTGCCGTCAAAGAGAAGATCTCCTGAGACCGAAGCGACTCTAAGAGAGTTCTTCACCTTAGAATCCACTAGTGTGGATGTAGACAGGGCTGCGTCACGTCTAACCAACTCCAGATTTGCCACTGAAAGGGCGGAGTTACACGTGGAATAAGCTACTGCCCTTGAAAGAAGTCTTAAGGAGGATTGTATATCCTGAAACTCTTCCCCTTGAAGACGCAGTGATAACGCCTTCGTAAGGTGATCTGCGTAAGATAAGGCATCTAAATTGGCTCTGTTAGACGCAATAGCTGTTTCCAACACTGCGGTTGGAATAGAAGCTGACGACGGTAATGATAGCTCTAAGTCTTCCGCCTCGTCGTCCATACGCAGAGGAACTCTCGGTATACCCTGACCTGCCGTGTCGAATTTATTCCTTGCATTAATGAAAGGCAGGTTGAGAGTATTTGCGGACAAGAAGCCTGCTTTCCCTGTCCTGGAAGCAAGTTTAAAAATAGCGTCGTTCAATAATTCAAATGTTCTTGCAACATTATTGGACTGCGACAGAAACTCGGGAGCGATGTCCCTGAACCGCTCGAAAAAATCAGAGTCCAATGACGCTATAATTCTCCTGTCCGGAAGCGCAGCAGTCTGGCCCGACGGAACAACTTGAGGAAGAAAGTGCCGGATGAAGTCTACGGCAGCTTTGTGTTGTTCCGAAAGGGATAGCTCCAATTCATCCGTATCCCTTTCACCATCCGGTCGGACCTCCCGATGTTCCCGGTCGTCCGCCCCCGATGCTTCGGCGGAGCGTACCGACCCAGCGCCGTCGGATAATTCTCGATCCGACACCGTCTCTGTCGGCTGCTGGGATGCTGCGATAAGCTGTGCTATCTGCACTAGAATGTCCGACGTCGAGACCTGCGGAGGAGCGGTCTTTCGCTGCTTTGCCGAGGGCAGCTCCGCATCAGATGGCTCCCGCATACTTTTCCTATGCGAACGTCCGGAGTCCATCGGTCTCGAGTCCCTGGCTGCCGGATGGTGTGACCTGGTCGCCGAATAATCCTTCATCGGCGAAGCTGGCAAGATATCGGAGGTCACGCAGCCAAGGTGCGGTCGTGTGCGCCGGCGAGAAGAGGAAGCCTTAACAGTCTCTGCGGACTGCTTATACAACGGAGCGTCCCGAGCGACGGACGTATGCTCCGCTAAAGACACATTTTGTACCACAACATCTGGTCCCAGATGTTGTTGTACGAGAGAGGGGCCTCTCTCGCTCGCGGCCCGGCTGGACCTGGACGAGCTAGGAACCGGACTAAAAGGCTTCCTCCGTTCTCGTTCACTATCCGCCGTCACTGGGTGTGCATCTATTATTTTTATAGTGCTCGCATCACCCAAAATTTCCTCTTGGACCGCATCGGACGAACCCGGCTGCCGAACCATTCGGTGAATGGACGCTACACCGGGCGAGCTAGCGGACGACATTTGTCTAATCTCCATGAGCACTTTTGCCGCTAGCTCTGTATTTAATTGTGACGACGGACGCACACTTGAAGAAGATAACATGGAAACATCACCCTGTTCTGGTTCCTCTGAAATAGAAACTGAGAGAGTAGAGTGACCTTGTGGAGAAAGAGCCGGCATCGCTCTTTCTCCAGAAACAACATATCGTGACACACGTTTCCAATGTTTCTCATCCCAATGTTCACATACAGGACAGGGATTAATGCGAGAACACTGACTACAATTTATGCAATAATCATGAAAGTCAGAGGAAGATTTCTTCCTATTACAATTTGAACAAGTTCCTTTCATTGTGAAGGAACAACAATAAGTCCTAGTTACTCGCAAAAACCCCTGACACAAAGATACATAATAACATGATCCATTAATAAATGAAAAAACAATTGCAAAACAAAATAATTTTGAAAAAATATTTTTTCAGAGAAGCCCAAGTTGCTGAAAAGTAACGTTGAGCCCCGATGGATCCGATGGCAAAGTGTGGTCAAAAATTTTAAAATTATATAAAATAATTAATGAGACACTTTCGGATAATATAAATGTATCTTATAATGAGATAAACTACCTCAAAGGCAAACAGCCCCCCTCAAAAAAGGCTGTTGCCAATGAAAACAAACAGTGTAAACACAGAAGAAAACATGACTCCAGGCACTGAAAAAACTGGCCCGGAATCAGTCCTCAATTACACTCTATCTGATGCAAAACAGAGACTCCCAGGGGAGAATCTGCAGAACATCAGATGGAAGATGCAGAACACAAACGTTATACACCCATGGGTGAAAACGTAACTATGGGGAAAATAACAGAAAACATTCTGTAACCAAGCAACTCTCCCAGGGAAATTTTAGAAATGAAACTTCTCAAAAATATGCCAAAAGCATGGGAGAATTGCAAGGGGGGACTTTAGAAGGTTAGGGGAGAGGAAACACTGAATAAGCAGTGCAACAATTAGCAAGAATGACAACAAGAGGCGTTTGCCTCGAAAATAGGCAACTTAACATAATTTTAACAAAAAATTTTAAGTACAGCCCTGATTATTTTTTTTGCCACTTCTTTTTTCCTCTCCTCCTTCTATCCTCCTTAGAATCACATTTTCTCCAAGAATTACGTGTCTGGCATCCTTTAAACTGAGATTTACAAGCACAAAGATCAGTGAGATGTTGACTGATGAAGGGCCAAACAGAGAATGATATTTGGCGCCAATTTCGGGACGACTGCGTCACTGCGCATGCGCAGTAGAGTCGTACTATGGAGGTCCTTTAGGACATGATTTCTTTTTGTTTTGGATGCAAATTTTGGGGATTGGGGGGCAAAATTTGTGTTTGGCCCTGGTTTTTGTGGAGTTAGCACCAGCTAAGTCTGGGTCATTGGTACAGTATAAAAATACTGATTTTTGCATCATCGGTACAAAATGGCCGCTGGCAGCCATCTTGAATTTCGGACCACACCTAAAAACACTCGTTCCCGTCCCAGGGTCATAACAAAGGTACACAAGAAGTTTCGTAAAGATCGGTTCATAAATACGACCTCTAGCCCGAGCCATAGCCAATTGTTGACGTACGGACAGACGGACAGACGACGGGCCATGACAATAGCTCAAATTTGACTTCGTCAAAGTTGAGCTAAAAATGAGTTTTTGAATTCTGTTGACAAATCTTTATATAGTAACCAGATAGAATGTTCTAGAAGATGAAAAGGTCCTTGACCTACTTTAACAATCAACAGCTATATGTACAATATATTAGTGTAACAAAATTGTAAACAAAGGTCATTCAGTGCAAATGAGTCAGACCAGTCAGAAAATGCAGAAATAAAAATATCAATCTCAATATAACTAACCACTGAGGATATATCAATCTCAATATAATATGGGGCTATATAACAGTGATGTATCCCATGGTACGAAACATTCACACAAAAAATTATTCAAATCAGCGAGTTCATATGGAATAGTTCTGCGCAAAAATCTGATAGCACCTAATTTTGTACAAAATGGCTGCCATCGTCCATCTTGAATTTCGGACCGGACCCCAAAACACTCGTTCACGTCCCACGGTTATTTATTTATTTATTGATATTCAAGGTCACATATTTATGCACAATGGCTAATCATGACCGTGACAGTTTTACGGGTGGGGGAAGCCGGAGTACCCGGAGAGAACCACCGAGCAACGACGAGCAGCTGCCAGCTCCCCAACATCGTAACTCTGCACTGCAGCACAGGCAGGGTTAGATAGGCTGAAGACATGCGTACCATCGACGTGCAGTACGCCTTAGTACACGGCATCACAATGCCCCCACGCGTGCAACGGAGATGAAGTGTCTTGCCCAAGGACACAACACGGTTGCCGCAGGTGGGATTCGAACAGAGGACCTCTCGGCTTGCAGCCTGCACCTCTACCACCTGAGCCACCACGCTCCCTCGTCCCACGGTGATACCAAAGGTACCCAAGAAGTTTTGTAAAGATCGGTTCATAAATACGGCCTCTAGCCCGAGCCGTATTGGCATTTGCACTTACTGTGCTGAAAGTAACACTAAGTACATCAAAATTAGTCTAATTTACGCACGAGAAAAAAACCTGTATTATATGTGATGTATCCCATGGTACTAAACATTCATACAAAAATTATTCAAATTAGAGCTTTCATATAGAGGTTCTGCGCAAAAATCTGATTGCACCTAATTTTGTACAAAATGGCTGCCAGCGGCCAACTTGAATTTCGGATCGGACCCCAAAACACCTGCTCTCGTCCCACGGCCATAACAAAGGTGCCCAAGAAGTTTCGTAAAGATCGGTTCATAAATACAGCCTCTAGCCCGAGCCGTACTGAATTGTTGACGGATGACTGGCCAGGCCGTAAGCTCAAATTTGACTTACGTCAAAGTTGAGCTAAAAATAAAATCCATGTCTGAATTTTGCGAAGTCGTTTCTCCTCTCATTCGTCCGCAGTACTCCACATAAGAGTCAGTTAAAGCGCCGTAACTCTGCAGTTTCTGCAGAGTTCCTGTGCTTAAACTGACTCTTGTACATGTATATAAGTGAATTTTATTTGAGCCAATTGCCCTGTCTTCCTCAAAAGTAAATCAATGCCATCGCTCCGTATTCTGTGATATTACTGCACTGGTTTGGTTGCGAGCTGGCAAAGACCGGATATGAAAGTGAGGAAATTGTCTGTCACAAAATTTGACCCAGGAGTTTTTAATTAATTGCACCGGGCGAATTTTACAAATTCACGAAACTTCTGTTTTAACATCATTGGGTACTTTTACCACTGTACAGACAGAGGACTAGAAGGCACGCACTTCTCAGGTATCCTAATTTTTTTACTGAATGGTTAAAGCTATAATATGCACAACATTTTAAAAAACTCAAAGTATGAAAAAGAGAACAGCTGTGTTCATGACTTTGACAAGGAAACTTCATCAAACACCTGTCAAACGAAAGTCATTAAACGAAAGGGTTATCAACTTACATGTAACAGTCTCTTATCACCTAATTTACAGAAACAATTATGTTTTCAACAGAAAAGCTGACTAGTCGATTTTGAATCGATTACTCCCGTCGACTATGAAAAACAGGTAAACGTTTCAACACTACAGGGTAGGTATTTTGGCTGAAAATATTGGGTGCGACATATACGTGGGAGCAACTAAACTACAGACATAATTATACAGAAATAATCACTTTTGGATTTGCCTGTTCTGCTGACGTTCGCCGTCATTTTCAAAATGCAATTAATAGGGGGCCGTTGTAAATTTTGAAGTTTAACGTCAAAGTATGCCAAAACTGTATGGCCGGGTTTCTTGGCGTCTGTCGATTCACGGCAAAAACCAAAACTAAACCGAAAAACCTCCATGCTCTAGATCATCAAAAAACTATCGGAGTGACTTTTAAGCTCCAACACAGCTATCAGTGCCTGTGGAATGTATTGACTCTGTGGGCAGTTATGCAAGATGCCCACACCATATAGTTTTTTCTGTCCACGGGCACTTACTGTGGACAAATTTTGTTGTACTTTTACATGCTTGTTTACGCCCACCATGGGAACGTGGAAAAGTGCCATTCCATGATTACTGTATAGTACAGGAAAAAATAAAGAGTTGTGATGCTTTCAGGTATTCTGTTTTTACAAGACTCGACTAGAAATCATAGCTGAGCAACTGGACATGTTCAGGTTGTAGTCAAGTGGGAATCCAGGAGAACTGCCTAAAGCTGTAGGTTTTTAAATTTCTTATTCGGTTTCGGTTTTGGTTTTTCAGGTGGAGTAAAACCTCGGTTCGGTTTTTGGTTTGTTCATGAGGCCAAGTAAAATTCAATGGTACCGTAGTGAAATTGAGTGAAACTCAATGAATGCCCGAAATAAGCTATAATACATGAAGAATCAGGAAAGCCAATATAATAATTGCCTAAATATACAGAACTTTTATTGTGCTTGGCCATTTTTCGAGGTCTGACACCTACACACAACTTGAGGAAAGCTGCAAACACAACTAAACTGAAATGTCGGAAATTCACAGAATGTAGCCTTCCCAGAGTAGTGAGAGTACCCAGACACTACCATTGGCAGTGTCTGGGTACTCTCACTACTCTGGGATGGCTACATTCTGTGAATTTCTGATGCAAGAGAGTATTTAATAAAAAACGAAAAACCTTAGATTACGGGATGTCGACGGTTTCGGTTTTTTAAAAAAACTAAAAACCTCGGTTCGGTTTCGGTTAACCTACAGCTCTAGAACTGCCCCAGCCTTCAAGGGTTAACAAAACTGAAAAGAAAATCAGTCCTTTAACTCATGAAAATGAACACTACCACACCTCAGCAAAGTCTTATAAATAGAAAATACAGGAATATTTGAAAATGCAGATGGTTTGGTATTCAATGATGGGTTCGGTTCAGTTTTTCAGTATCTACATGATATTGGTATTGGTTCCGTATATTGCCCATCCCTGCCCTATACCCAAGCTTCCCTCCTCCCAATACCCAGAAATGAACTGTCTGGTGATATCCTGTACTTCACATATAGTTGTCAATCGTGGTTTAGGACATACAGTACATGGGGAGTGGATTGTTGCGAAATCACTTGTGGGGTGGTGTCTCCATTCAGACAAAAATTCCTTGTCTGGGAAAAGGCATTAGAATGACTAACGTTTCAGCCAATGGACCTACGCGTGGAACGCTGAGGCTCCTTGCCAAAAACTATGCATGTCATTTTTATGCATTACTACAGAAATCGATTGTGTTTGGGTGGAAACTTCACTCCACGAGCATTTTTGTGGTAAATTCACTCTCCAAGTACTCTCAGGGTCCAAATAATCGTACATGTACGATTATTATTTTTTCGGATAAAATCCCACCTGTACGACCTTTATTTGGGTCTGTACGATTATGTAATTTCAGCAAAATATGAATTGCCAAAATGTGAGGAACTCAACTTTACTCCTTTATCATAATAAACAACAGCTGATTGTATAAATCAGTTTTAAATTCACGGAAACATCACCCAAAACAATTGTGTAACAGTAGCAGTTTATCTTCATAAAAACGCACTGTGTGTTCACCCGGGCATAAAACATTCTCGCAAACAGCCAGTATATTGCCGTGTACCCCAGTGTACCCTCAGAAAAATAATTCCTGCGGTCCAACTTCCAATTAACGCACAATTTAGATTAGCCCATTTATCGAGAAGGGGAGCTGTGCTGTATATATGAATATAAACAACGCTATCTGCGCACGCGCACGAATGGTAAGAGACTTTACTCAGGCCATCAAAATCATTTTGCCGTTTCCTTATATTTCATTTTGATCACTCGCGACTGAACGTCTTGGCTAAACAAGCGGCTATCGGTTCTTCGCCGAAAATTTTTACATTAGTTCGAAGCGACGAGAATTGACTGTTTTCTTAGGGGTTTAAAATGTGGTTTAGGTAACAAAATAACGTCCCATTTCACCCGGTTTCTGCAAAAGACACGAGTCTCTAAAATCGTCGCGTGTACATTCCCCGCCCCAACGCGGTTTCCTTTCACATTTTAATACATTTTGAAACCCCTAAGAAAACAGGCAATTCTCATCGCTTCGAACTAAGCCACGCGATGTAAAAGTCTTCAGTGAAGAACCCATAGCCGCTTGTTTAGCCAAGACGTTCAGTTCGCGAGTGAGCAAAATGAAATATAAGGAAACGACAAAATGATTTTGAAGGCCTGAGTGAAGTCTCTTGCCTTTCGTGCGCGTGCGTAGATAGCGTTGTTTATATTCAAATGTCCTGCCCTCTTCAAAAAAATAGTTGGCTGAAATTCTTGTACTTGGATGTTTTTCGAGATTTCTTCATATCACTACCATGTCCTTGCCAGAAAATGATTCTGACGCGTAAATAAATGTATCACGAATTGAAAGCGGTAAGCACAATGCTTATCTGTGATTTATTAATCGGCAAAACGATGCGTGAAGTGAGCCGGGCCGAATGTCAATTTTTAGTCAGATTGAATTTGGTCGAGCTTCTCAATGACTGTGTGGAGCCTATGTAGGGGGTGGGGGTTAGGCTCCAGGCCACAGTCATACAATGACTAAGACCAGACATGCACAGTGACCGATGTGTGATGGGTACTAGTAGATACTTGTCCCTCACCAAAACGTAAACATAAACAGATGCACCTGATTCAACTTACCATTCCTCTTAAAATACTCGACTTCTGAAAGCTACCTGTGAATAGTTTGCACTTTGTCATCAAATAAAATGCATTTTTGCGGTTGTTTACATTTTAGTGTGGAACAATGTCCAGCCATGATCGGTCATGGCAGATTGTTGGTCTGGTCTTCCAACTCGAAAGACTGAATGAAGCATGTGTGTTATTAATATCAGTAGAAAGGTTTTAAACTTTTACTAGTACTAGTAGTCACAAAAAAATCAAAAATCGACATGGTTAACAAATTTCAATGCCGAGACAGCTCTACCAGTATCACTCATACAAAATTTGTTCTAGTTAAATTTTTTGGGCTTACTATTGTTTTAATAATTTGTTTCCGAAAATTGGAAATTCCCACCTGTACTATTATTTGGGTCTGTACTATTATTTAATTTTAACCAAATTTCCACCCTGTACTATTATTTGGGACCGTACTATTATTTGGACCCTGAGAGTACTGGAAGCAGTAAAACTTGTGTTGAAAAGACATCAAATAAAAATACACTTTATAGCGACTAAATATCATGTAAGCATTTTTAAAATATACCAAATGAAACACAAAATTTCTGCATGTTTTGATCCATGCCAATGGGAAGCCAAACCATCCACACTGACCACAGATAAACATACAACCGACCAGGGGTTCATTTTTGGATCTCCAGAAGACGTCCAGGAACTCTCAATTTGCATTTGTTCGGTTTGTGATGTCCAGTTTCAGATCATGAGAGGCATGTAGAAGCAGGAGAGGAGATGAAATCACTCTATTAATCAAATAAACCAGGTGAGATAAAACATGAAATCCTCTGTGTGCATTTGCTCATCCACTCCAATTAGATAACTCCCAGAGAGATAGCAATAAAATGCGGGTCCCCCTAAAACATGGGAATTACCTGGAATTACTCCAAATAAGGCCATTTTGAGAACACTAAAAAAATTCCCTGGTACAAGACATAGAACTGGAATGCTTGCCCATTGCTAGGAATGATGGCACAAAAAAACAGAATAGAGTATCGTACATACTGAATGCAATGTGAGAGGTGTGTGCGAGGCAATAAATAATAACCAAATACAGAAAAAATCAATGATCATGTGTTCAGGGCTGCATGATGTTCAAAAATGAATACTGGTATCGGTATTCAACAAAATACCGTGGTATACCGGTATATCGAAAACTGTTCGGATATGTGAACATGAGGCATCACAGTCGGAACCAATTAGCCTGCCTTGATGATGCGGTTCGAAAAATCTTTACCCAACGCAGACGATATCAAAATTTATTATTTTCAAAATTTGTTTTTCAGATTTTCCCCAGATTTTAACAAAACTATATCATGTGACCCCTCATTGTTATGAGCTGGAGGAGCTCGTTCCAATGAGGGGTCACATGATATAGTTTTGTTGAAATTTTTAAAAAGTATTTTTTCAACTGCTGAATTTGTATATTACGAGTGAACAAGCAGACGATTCCTTGGATAAAGGGATAACATTATTCATTCGGGGCTACAATTAAAAAGCTCAAGACATCTTGAAAATCAAAATTGTGGGTAAAAAAATAGCCAGATAGTTTCATTAATGGAACTATCTGTACAGTTAAAACTAGAAGTCCTGTCATGAAACGCGCACAAATAGCACGTTGATCTGCGCGTTATGATCCTAGTAAGGTTATCAAATTCTGTACATATGGCCTGTGCACAAGCAATGTTTCAGCCAATTGACCTCCGGGTAACCCGGAGGTCCACTGGCAGAAACATTGCCTGTATTTGCTATGAGTAACTAGGAGAACTTGCCGTGCTTTGGATTCCATTTGATATGGCAACTGCGCGCAATTAAGCCTAGATAAGCGCACAGTTCGTGACAGGACTTCTAGTTTTAACTGTATTTATACAACAGCAGGTTTAATGCATTGCAGCAATCGACAAACTTCGTCCGGGAATCAGCTATCATTACTTGCCTGTTCCTGACGCTGTATCGGTTCCACCTTTTCAGGTCCAGTTTTAATTTTAATAAGGCTGAATCCCATTTTAGTAGGTAACTCTGCAAATTCACTCATTTAGGGATCCCCCCCCCCCCCCCAAGGTTATAAAATAATCGCGTAAGAATATGGAAATGACCACTCGACCGGTCTCTTTGATCCTGCAAGATTATCCAATTGGAATCCGGATTATTTTCTCGGTGAGTTTCAAGGGGCGTTCTGCCAAATTATAGTGCCAGGCAGCAGTCATTGTAACATTCATTAATTTTTAAGTTAAAGTAAGTCAAACATTTCCACTGCCGTCCCCACCTCCATTCCGGTTCCTCATTTTTATAACTATTCATCACTTATATTGTATCTGTATACCGATAACAGGCGTATTATTCGCCCACCTATGTTCAATTACCATAAAATATGCTTTGGCTAGACTGCTGTATACATAATTAATCAAAATAATTTGAAAATAAAAGCAGTTTTGAGTCAATTTTTCAATTCAAATCGGTTTTGTTGTATTTGTCAGTTCCTTGTTATTTTGCCTCTATTCACTAGCTTTCCTAGAAAAGTAGCCTGTTGGTGCATAAATAATGACGACAAACCGATATTTTTTGTAATTACACCGATATTCAATCGATACTGGTTTGAATACCGGTATATATCGGTTTACCGATATACCGTGCAGCCCTGCATGTGTTTATTGCACTCCTCTCATAGACAGTGTTGCATATGTAAAAAAAATAAACTTTATACAGTATATAGAAAGGTTTGCCGACACAGACCTGTTTAAACAGAGAAAAGATCTCCCAGACTTTTGTTTTCACAGCAACCTACAATGAAATATTTGAGAGTTAAAAAACTAAGCACAAAGACGGTGACAATAAGCTAGTTGGATTATGCTTATGGTCAACGGCTTGATGAGTGACTCTTGACACCACAAATCAGTTCATAGTTGGGTGAATTATAAGGAGAATGGCAACATAGAATATCGCTTGATACGTTATGAGAACAGTTTTCACAACTTGGTAATTAAATATTTAAAATGAAAAGCAGAGAGTGAAAAAGTAATTCAGGTGTTTACTAGTAGGAGGACCGGCGATAAAATGCACCCTAAATGTCACAGTCCAAATCTGGACAAGGTTGACAGGCTGTCCAATGCAATTACCTCACTGGCAATTAAATATGGGCCAGGAGTGCAGCATTAGGGGTGTTTGAATATCAATTATCAAAAGCTTGGACTATAGGGTAATTTATTAACCCGTGTTTCAAATAGAACCGTTTCACTCTGAATGATTGTGCAGCCACTGGAGTCGGTTCTAAATATGGCTAAAATATCTATTTCAGAAAGGATTTTCACCAGAGAAATGACAACGATTATTCATATATCCAACCTGGAACCATTTTCTTTTAGAAAATGAAAAACATCTTTGTTTTTTTTTGTGTGACGCGAGTGCGTGTAAATGCTCATAACATTACACAACCACCAAAAATACTGCTGACAATGACAGTGTGAAAGTCATATTTTCAGATTTTACTGTGACGAGAACAGGGAGCAAGAAGTAGAAATTGGAAGAATTCTTGCACGGTTTTGTACCAAACAAGCTTTTAAGTATTAAATATAAGTAAGCGGCTTCCCTCGTGATGATCATGAACACTTACAAAGATAGGGAAACTGTCTTTCAGGTGCGACAAGAGCAAATTTTGTACAGGGACTGAGATGATTTTACCACATTACTTTTCTTTGGAACTTGCTGCAACATCGAACGCATGCGCAGATCACCGGATATATTGAAAAGTACCCCAGTTTCGATGACGTAGTGCAACTTCCTTATGTGTCAGCGATAAAATCAGAAGCTTTTCCATTTTCAAAATAAACCTTTTAGTCATAGATTTTAAAACTCACAAGGCAAAATGAGTTGGTTTTGGGGCAGCGGGAGTAAACAAAAATATATTCCACCTGCAACTAATTTACAAAACCAAAAAATGAAGCAGGTCGAGTCTTTGAGGAAATTGAATCCAGGGTTGGTGATATTTCAATTTTCATGAGTTTGTTGTGAAAGTCAACAACTTTGTAACATTCACACTTAGTGTTTTGAATTGTCTCTTAGACCCACGCAGAACTGCGTATATATCATATAAAACTACTATGAAGTAGATTAAACATAGAAGAGAATGCAGTGGCAATCCACATTTGTCTGACATTTGGAATTTTAAAACCCATTATCTAAGGGCCTATATAAGTAATGGAATTTTGTTTATTTTGAAATTCTCACCTCTCATATTCCTTAAATTCAGATGAAATATACACAAATTATACATCAAAATGAAGGTTGGGATGTATAGAACATGAAACACATATGTAATCAACCCATAGAGTCGACTGCAGGCACCACTGGTTCCTGGAAGTCTGCTACCGTATTCGCACCAGAACTGATAATAAAATAATATTTCATCAGAACAACTTGTGGCCAAATGTGCTTCATATATCCAAGAACAAAGCTAGGCATTCAAAACACTTTCGAATACAGCGATAGGACTACATTTTGGAAAAGGACAACACTGTCTTCATTTTTTATTGAAGATGGTTTCCATGCTCGACAGACATGCGCAAATCACTCGTTACCACAAATTTCTATCGAAAAACAAAATCGTAATTCTAAGAAATTGCAACATGTATCATGATACCTTGCATTGAATATGGCAACTGTGCAATCTCTATCAAATAACAGTATACTGTATGAAGGCGATCTTTTTCATTATTTGATTTTAGACAGCGTTTTTACATACTTTTTCTGTCCGATGACGTCAACCGGAAATTGAAAGTATACTCATACATAAACAAAAGCAAAGGCTTTGGAATTTTCCCCAATGCAGCTCTGTCGCTGTGTTTTGAAGAATTTTTATCCCCAAGCTTTGTTCTTGGATATGTAAAGCACATTTGACCACAAGTTGTTTTCGTGAAATATTATTAAATTATCAGTTCTGGTGCGAATACGGCAGCAGACTTCCAGGAACCAGTGGTGCCGACAGTCGACTCTATGAGTTGATTACACATGTGTTTCGTGTTATATACATCCCAACCTTCATTTTGATGTACATTTTGTGTATATTTAATTTGAATTGAAGGAATATCAGAGGTGAGAATTTTCAAAATAAATAAAATTTCATTACTAATATAGGCCCTTAAGGTGGTATATAAGTAATAGAATTTTCTTTATTTTGAAATTCCCACCTCTGATATTCCTTAAATTCAAATTAAATATAGACAAATTATACATCAAAATGAAGGTTGAGATGTATAGAACACGACACACAAATGCAATCAACTCATAGTGTTGACAGCAGGCGCCACTGGTTCCTGGAAGTCTGCTACCATATTTGTACAAGAACTGATGATAAAATAATATTTCAAGAGAGCAACTTGTGTCCAAATGTGCTTCATATATCCAAGAACAAAACTAGGGCATCAAAATTCTTCAAAGCACAGTGATAGGGCTGCATGGGGATAAATTCCAAAACTGTCATCATTATTTACATATATTCTTACTTTCGATTTCTGCCCAACGTCATGGGATGGAAAAAGTATCGACACACAATGCAATCTAAAATCAAATAATGAGAAAGACCGCCTTAATACAGCATACTATTATTATATAGAAACTGCACAGTTGCCATATACTTTGCAAGGTATCAGAATTTACGATTTTGTTTTTTCGATGGAAATTTGTGGTATCAAGTGATTTGTGCCTATCCGTCTGTTACAGTATGGAAATATTATTGATATTCGTAACAGAAAGAAATCTGAGAATCAGCAACAATAACTATGAATTTATCTATTTTTGAAATTTAATTGAAAAAAAAAATTAATATAAAAAAAAATGATACAAAGATCTTTTACACTAATTGGTTTACAGAAAATAAAAACAGTGGTACTTAACAATTATTGAATTAGTCCAAAGTACAGTTTGACAGAATCCAGTAATCCAGTGGTGAAGAATCTTGTGAAGAAAGTTACCAGCTGGTACATGTAGTATTAAATCCAAGAATGTCTCTTCAGAAACAGTATCCCGTAGATTTGTAATAAAATTTTCACTTTGAAATTTCAGCAGTCTCCAATAAAATATAATAAAATGCTCTGTAAAATTCAAATGGAGTAAAAATCCAAGAAGTATTGGCGCCACAGGTAATTTCCAAATAATCCAGTAGAATCCTGGCTTTTCACAAAATAATATTATTCTGTTTCACAGAAAGTATAAATTCTCTTTTCCAAGACGAATAGATTCTCTTCAAAATTCTCTTTTGGAATCAATCTTCCAAAATCACGAAGCACTGCTTCTATAATAAATGCACTGTTCTGAAACAATAATAATCTCCAATGGAAACAACTGCTGTGTTTTAACTGAAGTCAGTCTTTCTGAAATGGCTTTCTAAAAAGAGTTTTGGAATTCTGTTGACAAACCTTTATATAGAAACCAGATAGAATGTCCTAGAAGATGAAATATCTACAATGTTCTGTCAGTTTCTATCAGTCTCCAGGTGATTCTGTCACAATCCAAGTAAACAAGGCCCCTGACCTACTTAAACAATCAACAGCTATATGTACAATATATTAGTGTAACAAAGATGTAAACAAGGTCACTGAGTTCAAATGAGTCAGACCAGTCAGAAAATGCAGAAAAATATCAAACTTAATATAACTATCCACAAAAGACACATCAATCCCAATACAATATGGGGGCTATAACACACCCCACCTTAAAAGAAAAGTTTGAAGGTACAGAAAACTTTTTATATAACTTTAGCAGTCTCTGACTGGTTTACAATACACACGACAATCTTCACAAAAATTTTAATAAACATATATATACACTTGAAGTGAATTGGAACTGATCAGATCATTTTAAATTAGGATATTCTGGAAAGAGCATCAGCTACAACATTATCTCTTCCTGAAATATGCCTAATCTCTAAATATATTCTTGCAGGGCTAAACTCCACCGCAATAATCTTTGATTCTTGTTTTTCATTTTATTGATAAAAGTTAAGGGGTTATGATCGGTGTAAACTGTAATTGGGCATTGGGTGGTTCCTAGATACACATCAAAATGGGTTAATGCCAAAATTAGAGCCAAAGTTTCTTTTTCTACTGTAGAGTAATTCTTTTGATGTTTGAGAAATTTTCTGGAGAAATAACGTACAGAGTGATCAATATCTTGGGAATCTTCCTGAGCAATATACCCACCTGCTCCATTGTCACTTGCATCTATAAATAATTTGAAGGGCTTTTCATAATTGGGACTGGCCAGGACAGGGGAGTTATTTAATAAAGTTTTTATTCTGTCAAAGGATTTCTGGCACTCCTCAGTCCAAACAAACCCAACCTTTTTGCTCAATAAACTGGTCAAAGGAGAGACAACATCTGAGAAATTTAAACAAAATTTTCTGTAATATCCAGCCATGCCTAAGAATCTCATGAGCTCTTTTTTAGAGTTTGGTACTGGAAAATTTACAATGGCATCAACTTTTGCTGCAATCGGCCTCACCTGCCCCTGACCTACAACATGACCTAACTAATTTACAGTTGCTTTGCCAAATTTTGATTTTACCAAATTAATAGTTAGGTTAGCTTGGGTGACTTTGTCCATAAATTCTTGACTATGCTTTAGATGATCAGCCCAATTTGTATCTGTGTGTATAATAACATCATCAATATAAGCTTCACTGTGATCTTGGTCTGCAATTAAGTGGTTAACCATGCGCTGGAACGTTGCCGGAGAGTTTTTCATGCCAAAAGGGGTAACTTTATATTGATACAACCCAAATGGGGTAACAAATGCAGATATTTCTTTTGCTCTTTCTGTTAAAGGGACTTGCCAATAACCCTTTAACAAGTCAAATTTTGTCACAGATTTAGCATGGCCAAGTTTGTCAATGCAGTCATCAATTCTAGGAATTGGATAATTGTCTGTTTTGGTGAGGCTGTTCACTTTTCGGTAATCCATACAAAATCGGTAACTGCCATCAGGTTTTGGGACAAGTATACAGGGCGAACTCCAGTTGCTATGGCTAGGTTCTATGATCTCATTGTCCAGCATATACTGTATTTCCTTTCTCATGATCTGAGCTTTGAAAGGGTTCAATCTATACGGATGCTGTTTGATGGGATTTGCCTCTCCTACATCAACATCATGAAAAATAACAGATGTCCTACTAGGCACCTCGGGAAATAAGTGTTGATATTTGAAAATTAAATCATCTAAATCGTTTCTTTGGTCAGGCGGTAAATAATCTATTTTATTTTGTAGATCTCTCAGGACATCTGAGTTCTGTAACTTCAGAGGTACATTTTCGCCGCCTTCATGAATATCCTCTACAGGATTTTCCTGCTCATCCATGTGGGTGACTGTTGAGTCTGGTAGAGAGTTTGGTTCTCTCTCATAATAAGTTTTCAACATATTTATATGGCACAGCTGAGTATTTTTGAGTCTATCGGGAGTCTCAACAACATAATCAGTATCACTGATCTTGTGCTTAACAATATAAGGGCCTGAATATCTTGCTTGTAAAGCATTTCCCTTTACAGGGAATAATACAAGCACCTTGTCCCCAGGTTTAAAGGTGCGAAATTTCGCCTTTTTGTCATACCAGGTCTTCATATGACTGGGCTTTCTGTAAATGTTTATTTGCCATTTCTCTAGCCTGGTGCAATTTTTTCTTAAAAGTGGACACATAGTCCAGAAGAGAAATTTCAGGTGGCTCTTCCTCGAGCCATTTCTCCTTCAAAGCAGTGAGTGGACTCCTCTCTGAGTGTCCAAACACTATTTCAAAAGGGCTGAACCCCAGAGATTCCTGTACAGTCTCACAGACTGCAAATAAGAGGAGATGTACTCCTTCATCCCAATCCTTCTCATTATCCTCCCCACAGGCCTTTATCATGGTCTTCAGTGTTTGATGAAAGCGTTGTAGAGCTCCTTGACTTTCGGGATGATAGGCACATGATGTGTACTGCTTAATTTTGAGCTCATACATCACCTGCTGAAAAATGTTTGACATAAAATTTGAGCCTTGGTCTGATTGCACTGACCTGGGTAGACCGAAAGTCGTGAAAAATTTTATCAAGGCCTTAACTATAGTTTTAGTTTTTATATTTCTTAGAGGAATAACCTCAGGAAATTGTGTAGAAGCACACATGATGGTAAGAAGATATTCATTTCCAGATCTCGTTCTAGGCAATGGGCCAACACAATCAATAATAATTCTACTAAATGCCTCCTAAAAAGCAGGGCTTGGTTGAAGGGGAGCAGGAGGAATCTTCTGGTTGGGTTTTCCTACAATTTTACAGGTGTGGCAGGTTTTACAAAATTCGACAACATCCTGTCGAAGCTTGGGCCAGTAAAAACATTGCTGAATACAAGAGTAGGTCTTCCTAATTCCCAAATGTCCAGCCATTGGATTTTCATGAGCCAGGCTTATTATTTCATTCCGGTATTTAGTGGGGACAGCTATTTGGTAAATAACCTCCCAATCACTATTTGAGGGTACTTCTGGTGGTTGCCATTTCCTTATGAGTACATTAGATTTTTTAAAATAACAGACAGGGGAGTTTTGGGCTTCTGCCTCTGTTAGAGCCCTTTCACGTGGCTCGGCAAGGTCAGGATCACTTTCCTGTTCCTGAATTAAAGATGTCCGGGAAATGACATTCAAGGAGGTCCCCCTATCACTCTCAGGTGTAGTGGCCTCTTTACAATTTCTGGAGGAGTCATCACACTGACTCAAAAATGTCTGAGACAAATCAATGTCTTCAGAATCTGTGATTCTGTGATTGTTCTTATCCTCAACTTTGCTGTTCAAATCATTACAATTGAGGTTATTATCAACCTCAGATTTCTTTGCCATGGACCGAGTCACAGCACATGCTGGAAAGGCAAAAGAAAAACATTCCTTCAAATTAATAATACTTTCATCTGTGCTTGGCTTATCCACCACTTGAAGCTCTACAGTGACTTTGTCACCAGCTAAGTCATTTCCCAATAATAAAGAAATACCTTTTACAGGTAGAGTAGGTCTGATTCCTACTGTCACAGTCCCATGTACTAAACTACTTTTTAAATTTATTTTATGAAGTGGGACATTTAAAGAGTTTGACTCAATACCTGATATTAAAACTTGTGCCCCTGTAGCACTTTCTTCAGAAAATGGCAAAATGCCTTCTAACATTAATGACTGAGTAGCCCCTGTGTCTCTCAGTATTTTTATTGGTAAGGAACAGTGCTTATCCCCATCAATGGAAACAAAGCCTTCAGAAATAAATGGCTTATAATTTTCTAAAGCGTCTTGCTTTATAACATAATATTTTTATACTGTACCAATGACCCAGACATAGCTGGTGCTAACTCTTAAAATATAGGGCCAAACACAAATTTTGCCCCCCAATCCCCAAAATTTGCATCTAAAACCAAAGAAAACATGTCCTGAATGGCCCTCCACACTTCACCTCTACTGCGCATGCGCAGTGTCAAGGACGTTCCGAAATTGGCGCCATTAATCATTCTAAGTTTGGCCCTTCATCAGTTAACATCTGACTGATCTTTGTGCTTGTAAATCTCAGTTTAAATGATGCCAGACACATAAATATTAGTGAAATGGTGATTCTTAGGAGGATAGAGAAGGAGGAGAGGAAAAATATGTGACAGAATATTATCAGGGCTGTAACTTAAAATTTTTTAATGAAATTATGTTAAGTTACCTATTTTCGAGGCAGCAGCCATTTTGTTGTCATTCTTGTTATTTACTTACACTGATTTTTCAGTGTTTTCCTCTCTCCCTTTTCTTTAAGTCCCCTCTTGCTATTCTCCTATGCTTTTGGCATAGTTTCTGTAATTATTATTACTAAAATTTCTTGGGAGTTTTAGCTGAATAACAGAATGAATTCTGTTCTTTTCCCCATGTTTACGTCTTCACCTACGGGTGGTTAGGCATTGTGTTCTGCATCTTCCATCTGATGTTCTGCAGTTTCTTCCCTGGAAGTCTCTGTTTTGCATCAGATAGTGTATTTTTGGTAACTGATTTCGGGCCTGGGTGCCTGGAGTCTTATTTTAGTGTTTTTACACTCATTGTTTACATTTACAACAGCCCTCTGTGTGAGGGGGGGATTTCTTGAAAATAATATCTTGATGTTAATTTAATCATAACTAGATACATTATTATTGTTCGTAAGTGTTGCATAAATTGTTTAAAATATTTTTAAAATTTTTGTCCACACTTAGGCTTGGGATCCATTGGGGCTTAACGTTACTTTTCAGAAACTTGGGCTGTTCTGAAAAAATATTTTTTCAAAATATTTTGATTTCAATTATTTTTTCTATGTTAATGGATCATATTATTATTATGTATTTTGATTGTCAGGGGTTGGTGCGAGTACCAGGACTTTGTTTTCTTTTCACATTGAAAGGATTTTGATCAATTGTAATAAGAGGAAGTCTTCCTCTGACTTTTATAATCATTCTATATGTGGTCAGTGTACTCGCATTAACTCCTGTTCTGTATCTGATGATTTCGATGACAACATGGGAAGCGTATGTCACGGTATGTTAGTGGGGAATTGGACATTCCGGTCCTTTCCCCGCAGGGTCACTCTATTTTATCAATTTCTATTTCAGACGATCAAGATTAGGGTGATGTATCTGTGATGTCTTCCAAAAGTGTGCCTCCGTCGTCACAAATAATGAAGGGCTAGCGGAAAAGTGCTCATGTAAATACGCCAATTGCCTAAGAGGACCCTAGTAGGTTCGACGGCCTTTGACGTCCGCTAGCTCGCCCGGTGTAGCGTCCATTCATCGAATGGTTCGGCAGTCGGGTTCGTCCGTTGCGGTCTAGAAGGAGTTTTGGGGTGATGCAAGCACTATAAATCAACCAAATGCACACCCAGTGACGGCGGATTAGAGGGAGAACGGAGGAAGCCTTTTAATCCGGTTCATAGCTCGTTCTGGTCCATCCGGACGGCGAGCGAGAGAGGCCCCTCTCTCGTACAACAACATCTGGCCCCAGATGTTGTGGTACAAAATGTTTCGCATTCGGAGCATACGTCCGTCGCTCGGGACGCTCCGACATATAGTCAGTCCGGAGAGACTGTCAATAAGGCTTCCTCATTCTCATGGTAGCGCACACGACCGCTCTTGGCTACGTGACCTCGGATATCCAGTCAGCTTCGCCAGTCAGAGAATCATCGGCGACCAGGTCACACCATCCGGTAGCCAGGGACACGAGGCCTGCAGACTCTGGACGTTCGCATAGGAAAGTGTGCGGGAGTCAACGTACACAGAGCTTCCGGCGGCAATGCATTGTAAGACCGCTACTGCACAGGCCTTGGGGACGGACGTGCTATCCTAAATAGCACAGCTTATCGCAGCATCCCAGCAACAACTGAATCTGTCGCATATGTTTTATCCGACAATGCTGGGTCGGGACGCTCTGCGGAAGCGGGTACGGACGTCCGAAAATTTCATCCGGTCCGACGGGATACCGAAAGGGATTCAGAGGATTTCAAGCTTTCCCTTTCGGAACAACATATGCTGTTGTGTATGTCATCTGACTTGATCTTCTACAGGTTCTTTCGTCGGACCAGAATGCTGCGATGCCGGATAAGAAACTGATAGCGTCGGTGGACTTAGAAATTTTTGGTTCGGTTCAGGGTCTTCATCCCTCAGTTCCGACATAGTCCAATAATGTCACACAAACTTTCGAATTATTGAACGACGCTATATATTTATTATTATATGCTTGCTATTACCAAGCGTTTCTGGTTTCTTGTTCGCAAAGTTACGGAGATGTCTTTCAAAAGTGTGCCTCTGTCGTCATAGTTAATGAAGAGCTAGCGGCAATTAGCGCTCAGGGACCAGCCTAGGGGGGAATTTTAGGGAGACTTCAAGTCTCCCTCCAGAAAAAATAGGGAGACTGCAGAGTCATGTAGGGAGACTTCATAGGCAAGTGGGGAAAATTAAGAATATTCATGTACCACCCCCGCCGCCCCTTCATATTTTCAATTTATGGTCCTCCATTAACGTACAAATAATCCAGGTCCAGTTGTCTATGATGCATCTGTGCCAGGTTAAAAAATCACAATGTAATTATTGACTGAAAATCCCCCACTGCTACCTTCTCCTTCATGACCCCTCACCTCTTCTTCGTGCCAATCCCCCATCACCCTCCCGTGGTTGCCTTTCAACAAAGTCTACTAAGCTAATAATTCCCTAAGTCTGAAAGTGTGAACAAGAACAGATGTAAGAAGATTGCTTGGGAGGTACTTTGTTAGTTAATAAACAAAATACATTCTGAGGTCGAGTATTTTGTAAAAGAAATGTCATTCCGCATCATTTTTATGGCATTCCGGTGTCATTCCGCGTCATTTCATGTCATTCCGATGTTTAGGAGGACCCTTTTTCAAGATCGTCCACATGCACACTTGTGTCCTATACAAAGCTTTTCTTGGCATCACTTAAGCTTTTTTCATGTGTTTCAATTCCATTCGTGTTTTTCTGGGAATAGACAGCCCAACAGTTAACAGTCGTCAGCAAATCGAAATGAAAATAATGTTATAAAATACGTCCGTTGTGTATACATTTTCGGTATCCTAAGCGACGTAACCTACTTTCAAACTGGGTTGTTTCGTTGAGTCGCGTAAGTCACCTATTTTCGTTTCGACACTTGAAGCTCCGACTGGAACGCAACAAAATAGAAATTAAAAAATCCGCCAAAAACGATAATGGACAATTGCTTGTCGTGTGATTTCAAATAAATGGACGTTTATTTGACGAATTAAAATGCCCATTTATCACACTCGAGCACATTCGATTTTTGAAAATACTCGTTTTCATGTAAACCTCGCATCACTCAGTCTCACTCAGTTTGAACAGCCTTTTCTCATTTTGGCCAATTTTTAGAGGGCGACTTGTAATCGCCCCGACTATTTTTCTAGGCGACTTTGGGCTTAGAAGGGCGACTTAATCGCCCTAGTCGCCCTCACGGCTGGTCCCTGGTAGTGCTCATGGAATATGTCTATCACCTAAGAGGTCCCTTGTAGGATCGACGGAGTGACATTCGCTAGCTCACCCAGTGTAGCGTACATTAATCGAATGGTTCGGCTGCCGGGTTCGTCCGTTGCGGTCTAGGAAGGAGATTTGGATGATGCGAGCACTATAATTACTTTAGTACTCACCCAGTGACGGCGGATTGAGGACAGATCGGAGGAAGCCTGTTAGTCCGGTTCCTGGCTTGTCCAGGTCCTTCCGGGCTCTGAGCGAGAAAGGTCCCTCTCTCGTCCAACAACATAGGGGACCACATGTTGTGGTCCAGATATTTTACATTCGGAGCATATGTCCGTCGCTCGGGACGCTCCGTTATATTGACAGTCCGAGAGACTGTCGATAATGCTTCCTCATCCTCACAGCAGTGCACACGACCGCACATTGGCTATGTGACCTCGAGTATACGATCAATTTCGTCATTCAGTGATTCCACGGCGAACAGGTCACGACATCCGGTAGCCAAGGGACACGAGGCCTATACACTCCGTTCGCTCGCATATTAGTAGTATGCACGGGGTAACGATCACGGAGCTTCCAGTGGCAATGCATCGTAGGACCGCTTCTCCACAGGCCTCAGTGACGGACGTGCTATCCGAGTTAGCACAGTTTTTTCGCTGCATCCCAGCAATCGACAGTTTCTTAGTCGAATCAGGAATTATCTGACGGCGCTGGACGACCGAACGCTTTATAGGGTCCGACAGGATGGCGAAAGGGATTCGAAAGATTTCGAGTTTTCCCTTTCGTAGCATCGGAAGCTGCCATTCATATCTTCCGGCATTATCTTCCAGTGATTGTTATTTCGGACTACATTGCTGCGATGTTGGATAAGAGACTTATAGCGTCATTGGACACGGAATTTTGGATCGGTTCAGGGACATTGTCCCTGACTTACCGGCACAGTCCAATAATGTCATTAGAACATGTGTATTATTTATCGACGCTATATATACATATAAGCCTGCTACCAAGCATGATAGTTTAGTTTCTTGTCTGCAATGCTCATTTCTGCCTTTTATCATTTATACGAATAATTTATTTTGGCAGAACAGGGCATACCACAATGTTGGAAACGACAATGATGTCTAATAGACTTAACTTAGACGCTTTATCATACGTAATCCACCTTACTGAGGCGTTATCATTACGTCTTCAAGAGAAAGAATTACGGGATATTATCCTCAATGTGATTTCTTTTGAGGGCAGTAGTTTGTTCACGTATAACTCCGCCCTTCAGTGGCTGATTGGAGTTGGTTAGACGTGACGCAGCCCTAGCTACATCCACGCGCGTGGATAGTAAGGTGAAGAACTCTCTCAGAGTCGCTTCGTTCTTGGAGAAGCTTCTCTTCGACGGCAACTTTTCAGCAATCCATGAATTGCTCGATTTACATGTTCTCTTGACTATCTAGTGTAGCAAGAGATTCAGACTGGGGCAAACATTCGGTGGTTGACTCAGAGAGTGCCACTGCAGTTGCCGGATCCGAGTTTTATAATTATGACGGTTGCCAGTCAAACAGGTTGGGATATAATATTGATCCCAACGGATTCGAAGTGCCAGGGTCTTTGGGTTCCGCAGTCTCTAAGCAAGCACTTATCTTCCACGGAATAATGTTTTTTTAGGCTTGCTTTATGTCATTGGATGAACATTATTCAGAAACGCATGTCCAAATCCTGTCCGTTAATTCGACAGTAGTGGCGTATCTCCGGAACCAGGGAGGCACTCATTCGTTTCCGTTATTCAATTTAATGGAAAGAATCCTTCTGTTTGTTACAGTACACCAAGTTCTGTTTCGGTCCGTCATATTCCGGGTCGTCTGATTGTATTACCGGACTCCCGTTCACTTATGGGTCGCTTGTTGCCGTCAGAATGGACTCTCAACAAACAAGTATTCAATCAGATTTGCTATCAATGGGAGCGCCCAATGTTAATTTATTTACGACACAACTTGCTTGTCAATTGCAGACGTATGTGTTTGCTTGTCCGGATCTCTGAGCTAATGTTGTTAACGCTCTATTGATCTAATAGGACGGAATGATAGGATATGCGTATCCTCCTGCGCTGTTGTTTCAGCAAGTATTGCTAAGATAAACAACCACAATACATTTCTGTTGATAGCATCTCTGTCTTCACAGAGACCGTGGGTAAATTTACTCTGATGTCTACTGTGGGACTTAACGCGAAATCTTCCTCTATGAGAGGATCTTTTTTCACTGGGTAAAATCGTGTCATCTTTATCACAACCCGCAAGGTCGCAACCTTCACGTATTCCGTTGTGTGGTCCTTATTGCATTGTAAGCATTGTACTGGACGAGCTTTGGCTGCGATTTCTTACTATAGGAGAACCTCTTCTTCGCTATTCTATGCGGCTAAAGTGGAGGCTCTTCCGTCGTTGGTGTAGGGATCACTATGTTGATATTGTTGATCCCTCCATACTAGTCATTGCAACTTTTTAGTATACTTGTTTGACAAGATCTACTGCAGCCTGTTATTATTAAGGTTATAGGTTTATGTTACCTCATACCTATGCACTCTATGATAGTTTACAGTTGAGTCTTATGTCTCTTTTTCTAAGTCAGTTAGTAACTTTTCGATAAATAGACTTAGAATCATTAGATTAAATTCCTATATGGAATTTAACTTCGGTTCTTATTTAGCTGAGTAATCATTTGAGCCTCTGGAAACAGTAGTTTTCAAATTCTGACCTTTTAGACAGTAATTCTGTTGGCTTCTCTTTTACTGAAGAGTCAGTGAGTTTTATTCACTATCGGTGGATGATTTTCACTTTCGTAGTTTCGGAATCACTACTTCATTTACTATTTAGGTTGGATTTTTGCATAAGAGTCAGGCTCCTAATAAATATCCGGAACCTATTGTTATTAAGGTCCTTCCGTCTTCGTACGGGCATAGGCCTTTACTATTTAGGTTGGATTTTTGCATAAGAGTCAGGCTCCTAATAAATATCCGGAACCTATTGTTATTAAGGTCCTTCCGTCTTCGTACGGGCATAGGCCTTTACTCTGTCCGGTTAGAGTTTATGTATTTATAAACAGATATCTGTTTATTACTACGGGCATAAGCTTCTTCTGTCTTTGATGCCTAATAGAAGGACGTTACGCTCCATTCTATTGCTAATGGATTCAATTAACTATCGATACTGCTTATGGTATATCATTGACTCAGCAGTTGTGTTTGAGATTTCGGCTCATGAAGTAAGAGTTCTTCTACATCTTGGGCTTACATTAATAGTGTCGCTATTATAGATTTTTGAAGGCTGCTCATTGCGCTCAGCCATCCACATTCATGAATTTTTATCTCAGAAATATTGAGTCCATTTCTGGAGGCCTCTATTGTTAGGTCTATTATCTACTGCTCAGAATGTCATTCACTTAACAGTTGCTACTATAGCTAGGTAGGCTGTCTGTTTCGGCAGTGACTCCGTTCTGCTGCCCTCTTCGCTCTGGGCTATTTGACCCAGGGCAAGAAAAAGGGGGGGGGGGGGGGAGGGTGTTCCCTTGGGTCACCTGTTTTACTATGAAAACAAGGGGATACCTCCTCCGGAGTTAGTAATTCTGAGCTGTTATTGGGATGGTTGTTTAGCGAGAAGTTTATGTTTTAAAAATTCATTCAGGTCTTAGTTTTTAAAGTATAGCTTTTGAATATAGCACGTGTCAATGGACAGGATTATACAATCCTCAGACACTTTTAAGGAGTATAAAGAGTCTCTATTCTCTAGACTTACTTTATTTATTGGCTTACTTTAAAAATTATTAGTATAAGGATTATACTAGATATTAATAGAGTACATGGATGTATGATGCTCAATTTTGGAAGGTGTTGTATCTTTCTAATTTATCATAAATAAGAAAGATACATGTAAGGCCTAATACTTCTTTTTCCCTAGAGGGGATGACTCTATTTTATATAATTGAGCGTATTCCATCTTGCTCTATGTCTTGGCCCTTCAGCCTTTTTACTATTCAGCTATGTCTGGGTCATTGGTACAGTATAAAAATGTTAAAAAATTTATAGTAATTTATATATTTTTTATACTTACCAATGACCCAGACGGGGATGGCCCTCCCAGGAGTTGGGAACTCTTACCTCCCCGCTGAGTACATAGCGCTTACCAGGCACTGGTTATTAGAATGATTAATGGCGCCAATTTCGGAACGTCCTTGACACTGCACATGCGCAGTAGAGGTGAAGTGTGGAGGGCCATTCAGGACATGTTTTCTTTGGTTTTAGATGCAAATTTTGGGGATTTTGGGGATTGCGGGGCAAAATTTGTGTTTGGCCCTATATTTTAAGAGTTAGCACCAGCTATGTCTGGATCATTGGTAAGTATAAAAAATATATAAATTACTATAAATTTTTTAACTTTCAGGTCATGGAGCACATGCTAGTGCATTCGGTGAAGTTGAGGACTCATTTTTCCTTTTCAACAGCCAGCAATCAGATAATAAATGACCTGGTTTCTTACAATAATTACAGTTTTATTTGAACTGTTGGGTCGTAATTGTGTAGGACTGGCATTAGATGACTTATTCTCATTAGGCTTCCTATTAAATTTGGATGGTGAAAAGTTTGGAGGATTGGAAGGATGAGTTTTATCTGAAGTTGGTCTAGGTCCACTTTGGAAAGAATTCTTGTAAAGCCAAAAATTTGTAGAGTTACGACTCATTTTATGAGTTAAGGCATAGTCATCTGCTAGTACTGCTGCTCTGTTCAAAGTGTCAACTTTTTGTTCATCAAGGTGGGCCTTTATATCTGAATGTATCTTTCTTTTAAACTCTTCAATCAGCATCATTTCCTTTAATTTTGTGAAATCTTTCCCTATTTCTTTTGAATGGCACCACCTGTCAAATAAATTTTGCTTCTCTCTAGCAAATTCCACATGAGTTTGATTTTCGTTTTTATAATAATTTCTGAATTTCTGCCTGTAGGCCTCTGGAACAAGTTCATATGCCTTAAGTATAACCTCTTTAACAGTATCATAATTATTGCTTTACTCAGAAGATAGAGCGGAATAGATTTATTGGGCCTTCCCTTTCAAAACACTTTGCAATAGCAAAGTCCAGACGTCCCTTGGCCATTCTAAACTTGTTGCCACTTTTTCAAAATGTGAAAAATATTTATCAACTTCTTTTTCTTGAAAGGGGGGAACTAGCCTAACATGTTTAGTTGCATCAAATCTACTTGGGGAAATTACATTTGAGCCTTGATGCTGGGATTCTAATTCTTTAATTTTTATTTCCTTTTGGGCCTGAATTTCAATTTCCCTTAATTTTAATTCCCTTTCCTCTTTTTGACCCTGAATTTGTTCCCTTTCTTTTTGAGCCTGAATTTGTTCCCTTTCTTTTTGAGCTTCTAATTATTTTAATTTAATTTCATTTTCTCTTTCATCCTTTTCTTTTTGGGCCTGAATTTCAATTTCCCTCATTTTTTGTTGCATTTCTAACTTTTTTAATTCCAATTCTAACATTTTGAGTTCAAGGGCATCAGTGGGTTGTGGTTCAGAGGGGAGAGTTTCCGACTGAGGCAAAAGGCCTTCCTCCATATAATGATTAACAATGAGCTGTTCAGGCACGTAACTATGGGGGTGCACGGGGGGCAACCCCCCCCCCCCCCCCCCAAAAAAAATATTCTTTATGCAAGATTTTCAGGACCACTTTTTCTAGTGAAGATTCTGTGAACAAACACTCATGGTAAATTTGACACATACATTAGTTACAGTTTATAAAACGCGATATTGTTATAAATTTTGGACAATAACTCCAGGAAATCGCGTCTGAGACATGCTAAAATCCAAAATTTTCCTGGGGGAGGCCCCCCAGACCCCCACCTACAGTTTTCACTCTCCTTAATTTTTTTTAAGGGTGAGCAGTAGGTGAGCGATAAATCGCTCTCCTGAAAATGCCAGGCCTACTCTTGTGTTCCAAATAAAAGTACAGGTGGGAATAAAAATGCAGGGTGGAACATTTATCAATATTAAATAAAAGTACAGACCCAAATAATAGTACAGGGTGGAAATCCATTGAGGGGATAGGGGAGTAATGCTAGTTAATTTTATCTAAAAGCCAACTTATTTTCCAGTATTGCAGTTAGTTTTATTAAAGAAAACTAATTGTTGCTAAGGCATCATGATTACAATAATGAATGCACTGTGCTAAACAAAAGACTATCACACAATCTAGTGATGATTTACTAATTTGAAGATCTCCTCCTTGTTGGATGGGCAATTTTAATATATATACAGGCCCAAATAAGGTGCATACAGGGTGGAAAAATTCTCCCAAATTAGTAAACATACCTGTTTGTTTATTAGGAACACAAGAGTAAGGTGCTATATAATTAAACGACATTGGTTTAATTCAAAATTCCTACCTCCGATATTCCATACATTCAAATTAAATATACACAAATTAATCATCAAAATGAAGGTTGTGGTGTATAGAACATGAAAAATATATGCAATCAACTCACTGAGTTGACAACAGGCACCAATGACTCCTGGAAGTCTGCTAGTACCGTATTCGTACCAGAACTGATAATAAAAAAAATTTCGGAGAACAACTTGTGGCCAAATGTGCTTCAGATATCCAAGCACAAAGTTAGGCATTTAAAACACTTTACGATGCAGCAATAGATAAATTTTTCTGTAGGGTTAATCATCCTTAGTACCGGTAGTGAAACAATGCGCAATAATCTGATATCAGTAATAGGGAAAGGAGAAACAAAAACTTGTGCTCTCCATAATTAAAATAACATCGATTAGTAGAGTATGAAAAAGAATATAGGGCTAAAGTTAGCAAGTGGGAGAACATTTATGAAAATGTTGTTCGTGTCACAGAATAGTTATCTCCAGGAAGGCTCACCACACATTATACAGTAGAATCCTCTTAATTGAATATCCATTTTGCCAGTGAAATTTATTCAATTAACAGGAGTAACCAATTAACAGGGATCTGGTCAGTTTCCTGTGTTCTGGAGTAAACTGAGCATTTATTCTATATTATATCTTGTTTGACAGAGCTCATAGAGCTCTGTCAAACAAGATATAATAGAATAAATACTTGTATTGGATGTAGTGAGGCCAAAAAGGTTGATAAATAAAGGGAATTTGGTGCGTGTCACAGTAATATTTTTATACTGTACCAATGACCCAGACTTAGCTGGTGCTAACTCCACAAAAACCAGGGCCAAACACAAATTTTGCCCCCCAATCCCCAAAATTTGCATCCAAAACAAAAAGAAATCATGTCCTAAAGGACCTCCATAGTACGACTCTACTGCGCATGCGCAGTGACGCAGTCGTCCCGAAATTGGCGCCAAATATCATTCTCTGTTTGGCCCTTCATCAGTCAACATCTCACTGATCTTTGTGCTTGTAAATCTCAGTTTAAAGGATGCCAGACACGTAATTCTTGGAGAAAATGTGATTCTAAGGAGGATAGAAGGAGGAGAGGAAAAAAGAAGTGGCAAAAAAATAATCAGGGCTGTACTTAAAATTTTTTGTTAAAATTATGTTAAGTTGCCTATTTTCGAGGCAAACGCCTCTTGTTGTCATTCTTGCTAATTGTTGCACTGCTTATTCAGTGTTTCCTCTCCCCTAACCTTCTAAAGTCCCCCCTT
This sequence comes from Pictodentalium vernedei, assembly GCA_031216915.1. Lineage (NCBI taxonomy): Eukaryota > Metazoa > Mollusca > Scaphopoda > Dentaliida > Dentaliidae > Pictodentalium > Pictodentalium vernedei. The sequence goes on from CM062297.1 coordinate 58,562,949, forward strand.
GCAATTCTCCCATGCTTTTGGCATATTTTTGAGAAGTTTCATTTCTAAAATTTCCCTGGGAGAGTTGCTTGGTTACAGAATGTTTTCTGTTATTTTCCCCATAGTTACGTTTTCACCCATGGGTGTATAACGTTTGTGTTCTGCATCTTCCATCTGATGTTCTGCAGATTCTCCCCTGGGAGTCTCTGTTTTGCATCAGATAGAGTGTAATTGAGGACTGATTCCGGGCCAGTTTTTTCAGTGCCTGGAGTCATGTTTTCTTCTGTGTTTACACTGTTTGTTTTCATTGGCAACAGCCTTTTTTGAGGGGGGCTGTTTGCCTTTGAGGTAGTTTATCTCATTATAAGATACATTTATATTATCCGAAAGTGTCTCATTAATTATTTTATATAATTTTAAAATTTTTGACCACACTTTGCCATCGGATCCATCGGGGCTCAACGTTACTTTTCAGCAACTTGGGCTTCTCTGAAAAAATATTTTTTCAAAATTATTTTGTTTTGCAATTGTTTTTTCATTTATTAATGGATCATGTTATTATGTATCTTTGTGTCAGGGGTTTTTGCGAGTAACTAGGACTTATTGTTGTTCCTTCACAATGAAAGGAACTTGTTCAAATTGTAATAGGAAGAAATCTTCCTCTGACTTTCATGATTATTGCATAAATTGTAGTCAGTGTTCTCGCATTAATCCCTGTCCTGTATGTGAACATTGGGATGAGAAACATTGGAAACGTGTGTCACGATATGTTGTTTCTGGAGAAAGAGCGATGCCGGCTCTTTCTCCACAAGGTCACTCTACTCTCTCAGTTTCTATTTCAGAGGAACCAGAACAGGGTGATGTTTCCATGTTATCTTCTTCAAGTGTGCGTCCGTCGTCACAATTAAATACAGAGCTAGCGGCAAAAGTGCTCATGGAGATTAGACAAATGTCATCCGCTAGCTCGCCCGGTGTAGCGTCCATTCACCGAATGGTTCGGCAGCCGGGTTCGTCCGATGCGGTCCAAGAGGAAATTTTGGGTGATGCGAGCACTATAAAAATAATAGATGCACACCCAGTGACGGCGGATAGTGAACGAGAACGGAGGAAGCCTTTTAGTCCGGTTCCTAGCTCGTCCAGGTCCAGCCGGGCCGCGAGCGAGAGAGGCCCCTCTCTCGTACAACAACATCTGGGACCAGATGTTGTGGTACAAAATGTGTCTTTAGCGGAGCATACGTCCGTCGCTCGGGACGCTCCGTTGTATAAGCAGTCCGCAGAGACTGTTAAGGCTTCCTCTTCTCGCCGGCGCACACGACCGCACCTTGGCTGCGTGACCTCCGATATCTTGCCAGCTTCGCCGATGAAGGATTATTCAGCGACCAGGTCACACCATCCGGCAGCCAGGGACTCGAGACCGATGGACTCCGGACGTTCGCATAGGAAAAGTATGCGGGAGCCATCTGATGCGGAGCTGCCCTCGGCAAAGCAGCGAAAGACCGCTCCTCCGCAGGTCTCGACGTCGGACATTCTAGTGCAGATAGCACAGCTTATCGCAGCATCCCAGCAGCCGACAGAGACGGTGTCGGATCGAGAATTATCCGACGGCGCTGGGTCGGTACGCTCCGCCGAAGCATCGGGGGCGGACGACCGGGAACATCGGGAGGTCCGACCGGATGGTGAAAGGGATACGGATGAATTGGAGCTATCCCTTTCGGAACAACACAAAGCTGCCGTAGACTTCATCCGGCACTTTCTTCCTCAAGTTGTTCCGTCGGGCCAGACTGCTGCGCTTCCGGACAGGAGAATTATAGCGTCATTGGACTCTGATTTTTTCGAGCGGTTCAGGGACATCGCTCCCGAGTTTCCGTCGCAGTCCAATAATGTTGCAAGAACATTTGAATTATTGAACGACGCTATTTTTAAACTTGCTTCCAGGACAGGGAAAGCAGGCTTCTTGTCCGCAAATACTCTCAACCTGCCTTTCATTAATGCAAGGAATAAATTCGACACGGCAGGTCAGGGTATACCGAGAGTTCCTCTGCGTATGGACGACGAGGCGGAAGACTTAGAGCTATCATTACCGTCGTCAGCTTCTATTCCAACCGCAGTGTTGGAAACAGCTATTGCGTCTAACAGAGCCAATTTAGATGCCTTATCTTACGCAGATCACCTTACGAAGGCGTTATCACTGCGTCTTCAAGGGGAAGAGTTTCAGGATATACAATCCTCCTTAAGACTTCTTTCAAGGGCAGTAGCTTATTCCACGTGTAACTCCGCCCTTTCAGTGGCAAATCTGGAGTTGGTTAGACGTGACGCAGCCCTGTCTACATCCACACTAGTGGATTCTAAGGTGAAGAACTCTCTTAGAGTCGCTTCGGTCTCAGGAGATCTTCTCTTTGACGGCAAGCTTTCCGCTATTTATGATAATATTAAAAAGAAAGCTAGTGATTCTCTGTTGTTTAGATCCGCTCCTAAAAGGTCGGATTCAGCAGACACGAATAAGGCGGGCACTTCTGGGTCTTATCCGCCCAAGAGAGGTTCCTATAGAGGTTCCGGTGCGTCCTCTAGCTCTTATTCGAGAGACCGTCAGGATAGCGACTCTCGTTCGGGACGTCCTTCAGGCCGGGACAATCGGTCGGACGCCCCGAGGTCGACGAGGCGAGGTGCGGGTCGTGGAAGACGTGGTTTCTCCTACCGCAGGCCTCGCAGATCCAGGAGGTGATGGCTCAAACCTCTATCGCGTTCCGGTTGGCGGAAGGTTGTCGAGTTTTTCTCAAGAGTGGGCGTCGATTACGGACGATCCGTGGGTGAGAGGAGTGACTTCGGAAGGTCTAAAGATATCCTTCAAACGAAAGCCTCCATTAACTCGAAGTCCAAAGTGGACTCATCTTCCGTCAAACCCTCAGAAAAGAGACGCTCTGCTATCAGAGGTGCAGTCTCTTTTAATGAAGAACGCGGTAGAGGTCGTAGAAAACCAGGAATCGCTGGGATTCTACAGCCATCTGTTTCTGGTTCCGAAACCAGACGGCTCGTTCCGTCCAGTCATAGATTTGAGCTGGATAAACAAGCTGATCATCGCTCCGAAGTTTTATATGGAGACGATTCGATCGGTCAGAGCGAGTATTCGGGTGAACGATTATGCAACGAGCATAGATCTCAAAGATGCGTACTTTCACGTCATGGTACATCCGACATTCCGAAAGTATCTACGCTTCGCAGTCCTAGGAGTGGTGTATCAGTTCCGGGCCATGTGCTTCGGATTGAATCTAGCACCCTGGGCTTTCACTCGGGTAATGAACTCAGTAATGATTTACTTCCGAGCTCATTCGTCTGCGGTAACGTCGGCCTACCTGGACGACATTCTTCAGAGGTACGGCAACGAGTTAACGCTTCAGAACGATGTTCAGAATCTTCTTCTATTGCTCCGACGTCTCGGTTTCATAGTAAACGAGGAGAAGTCGGATCTGGTGCCGTCCAAGTCATTCACTCATCTGGGAATGAGCTTCGAGACGCACAACAATCTCGTTCGTCTGCCGTTAACCAGAGCGAAATTAGTCAGTTGTTACGCTCGCTATTGTCTAAATACAGACAAAGTCACAGCGAGAGAATTTATGAGACTGATAGGTCTGTGCGGAGCCGCTGCGGATCTCATTCCGATGGGACGGCTACGCACACGGCCTCTTCAAATTTTCTTGACTCAGAATTGGAGTGTGAAAATTCATTCGCTCGATGTAGACGTTCTCTTGTCAGATCAAGTGAAACAAGAGATTCAGACTTGGGCAAACATTCAGTGGTTAACTCAAGGAGTTCCGCTGCAGTTGCCGGATCCGAGTTTTACCATTATGACGGATGCCAGTCAAACAGGTTGGGGTGCATCATTAATCCCAACGGATTCGAGATGCCAGGGTCTTTGGGATCCGCAATTCCTGTGCAAGCACATAAACATCAAGGAAATGATGTCAATTTGGCTTGCGTTACGTCACTGGATGGACATTATTCACGATGCTCATGTCCAAATCCTATCCGACAATACGACAGTAGTGGCGTATATACGGAATCAGGGAGGCACTCATTCAGTTCCGTTGTTCAATCTAACGGAAAGAATCCTTCTGTTTGCGTTGGAACATCACGTTCTTCTTTCGGTCCGTCACATACCGGGTCGTCTGAATGTGCTAGCAGACTCCCTTTCTCGAAAGGGTCGCTTGTTGCCGTCGGAGTGGACTCTCAACAAACAAGTATTCAATCAGATTTGCTACCAATGGGAACGGCCAATGATAGACTTATTTGCGACACATCTCAACAATCAGTTGCAGACGTATGTGTCCCCGTGTCCGGATCCAAGAGCATTTGCTGTAGACGCTCTATCGATCCCTTGGGACGGAATGATAGGATATGCGTATCCTCCAGCGCCGTTAATTCAACAAGTATTGCTAAAGATAAAACAATCTCAATGCAAGATTCTGTTGGTAGCATCTCTGTCGCCACAGAGACCGTGGATAAATCTACTCAGGTGTCTGTTGTGGGACCTACCGCGGAAGCTCCCTCCACGAGAGGATCTTCTTTGGCAGGGGAAATCGCGCCAACTGCATCACAACCCGCAAGGTCTCAACCTTCACGTTTTTCCGTTGTGCGGTCCTTCTTGCATGGCAAGCACTTTACAGGACGAGCAGTGGACGCGATTTCTAACTGTAGGAGGACCTCCTCTTCGCTAAACTATGCGGCTAAGTGGAAGGTTTTCCGTCGTTGGTGTAGGGATCATTCTGTTGATATATTTGATCCCTCTATACCAGACATTGCTAACTTTCTAGTATACTTGTTTGACGAAATCAAACTGCAACCGGTTACTATAAAGGGTTATAGATCTATGTTATCTGATACCTATGCACATCATGATAGTTTACAAATTGGATCTAATGTCTCTTTATCGAAATTGGTTAGAAACTTTTCGATAAATAGACCCAGAACTCTTAGATTAATTCCTAAGTGGAATTTAGCTTGGGTTCTCCTTAAATTGAAGGAAAAGCCATTTGAACCTCTTGGGACAGTAGATTTCAAATTCTTATCTTATAAGACAGCTTTTCTCTTAGCTTTCTCTTCTGCCAGAAGAGTCAGTGAGCTTCATGCACTATCGGTGGATGATTCTCATTATCGTAGTGTTGGGAACACTATCACCTTCACTACTAACGTCGGTTTTTTAGCTAAGAATCAGGCTCCTAATAAATATCCGGAACCTATTGTTATTAAGGCTCTTCCGTCTTCAGACGGGCGTAGGCCTTTACTCTGTCCTGTTAGAGCACTACGTATCTATAAACAGAGATCTCAGTTCATCAGAAAGGGACGGAAACGTTTCTTTCTGTCTTTGATGCCTAATAGAAAGGACATTTCAGTCCATTCTATTGCTAGATGGATTCAGTTAACTATCCGTACTGCGTATGAAGATTTATCTTCTTCTCAGCAGTCTGTGCTTAAGATTTCTGCTCATGAAGTAAGAGCTCTTTCTACTTCCTGGGCTTATGCTAATAGTGTTGCTATTACAGATTTAATGAAGGCTGCTTATTGGTCTCAGCCATCCACATTTACTAATTTTTATCTCAGAAATATTGAGTCCATTTCTGGAGACCTGCATTGTTTAGGTCCGTTATCTGTTGCTCAGAATGTCGTCCACTAAACAGTTGCAACTATAGTTATGCAGGCTTTCTGTTCCGGCAGTGACTCCGTCCGGCTGCCCTCTTCGCTCTGGGCTATTTGACCCAGGGCAAGGGGAAGGGGGGGGGGGGGGGGGGGCGGGTGTTCCCTTAGGTCACCTGCTTTATAGTGAAAAGCAAGGGAATGCCTCCTCCAAGACAGTATTTCTGAGTCGCTTCCGGGATGGTTTTAAAGTGTAATATTAATGTTTAATTTCATTCATGTCTTATTTTTAAAGTGTAGCTCGGTGTGAAGCATTTGTATATGTCAAGTGTCAAACGGGCTTTAATATACAATACTCGGACACTTTTAAATGATTATAAAGAGTCTCAATTCTCTGGACTACTTTATTTATTGGCTTGTTTTAAAAATAATTAGTATAAAGGTTATACTGGATGTTAATAGAGAACATGAATGTTATTGTGCTCAATTATTAAGGGTAGTGTATCTTTCTAATTTATATATTAAATAAGAAAGATACATGTAAAGCCTAATACTCCTTTTCTCCTTAAGGGGTTACCTCTTTATTTTATAATTGAGCTTATTGGATTTTCCTCTATGTCCTAGGCCCTCCAGCCTGTTTACTATTCAGCTAAGTCTGGGTCATTGGTACAGTATAAAAATGTTAAAAAATTTATAGTAATTTATATATTTTTTATACTTACCAATGACCCAGACGGGGATGGCCCTCCCTGAGTTGGGAACTCTTGCCTCCCCGCTGAGTACATAGCGCTGACCAGGCACTGCCAGTAAGAATGATATTTGGCGCCAATTTCGGGACGACTGCGTCACTGCGCATGCGCAGTAGAGTCGTACTATGGAGGTCCTTTAGGACATGATTTCTTTTTGTTTTGGATGCAAATTTTGGGGATTGGGGGGCAAAATTTGTGTTTGGCCCTGGTTTTTGTGGAGTTAGCACCAGCTAAGTCTGGGTCATTGGTAAGTATAAAAAATATATAAATTACTATAAATTTTTTAACTTTTTTGACATATTACAAAAATTTATTTACAATTAACAGGAGTTTACTCTACAACCCATATGCAATTAGCAGATCAAATTTCTACTGAAGGTATGGTAAATGGTTTTGTGTTTGAAAATTATATTCAATTAACAGGGATATACAATTAAGAGATATTCAATTAAGTGGGCTGCACTGCAGCACAAGAAAATAACAGATAACCCATTCATACCTGTCACAAAAGTGGCAAAAACAAGTTTCTGCCTTGGATTTGGTTTTAGACGGCATTGTATATCAATGCTTTTTTGGCCTAGGTGACCATGACCAAAATGTAAACAAAGCCAAGAGTTTGAGAATTTACCCCCATGCAGTCTGTTGCTGTGTTTTGAAGAATTTTGATTTCCTAGCTTTGGTCTTGGATATCTGAAGTACATTTGTCCGAAAGTTGTTGTCGTCTCTGTGAGTTGATAGTCCTTCATTTTAATACAGTGAAACCTGTCTTGAGAGACCACTGTCTTGAGAGACCACCTGTCTTGAGAGACCACCTGTCTTGAGAGACCATATCTACCAGGCACCAGTTGGTTTACTCTATAATGGACCTGCTATGGGAGACCACCTGTCTTGAGAGACCACTGTGACCTGGTACCAACTTGTATTTTTATGCCATAATGGACCTGTCTTGAGAGACCGCCCCTTTGAAGGCTGAAACCATGACAAAAACTTTTTACCTGTTCCGAAATTGGAAAATCCATTGTGGTTATACTAACATAATTAAAAGTATTAAAAGCTCTTAATTGGATTTCAATTGCTAATTCATTACAGATTGAGATGTTTTTATAAGACCCCTGTGAAAAGATTAAGATGTGACAGATAGGAATAAAAATAAATTTGTGTTGAAAATCTTTTTGTAACAAATTGAAATGGACTGTTATAAAAATTATAAAAATAAATCAGTGTTGAAAATCTTCAATGAAGATTTTCAACACTAATTTATTTTTATAATTTTTATAACAGTCCATTTCAATTTGATACAAAAACTTCATAAAAAAGAACAACTACAAAGTAATTACAAAAATCCATTCTTCCCCATTTCTGAATTTTGTGGTTGGTTTTTCACTGACTTGAGAAAACCTGAAATCTGTTATGAGAGACCACCTGTCTTGAGAGACCACTTTTGTGTGTCCCAAAGGGCGGTCTCTCAAGACAGGTTCTACTGTATATAATTTGTGTATTTTTAATTTGAATTTATTGAATGTCAGAGATGAGAATTTTGAATTAAACAAATTTCCCTTACTTATATAGCGCCTTAAATGGGTTTTAATTTATGAAATATCAGAGGTGCAAATTCCAAAGTGAACAAATTTTCCTTACTTACCCTACATGGAGAGTGGGTTGTTACTAAATCACTGAGACAAAAATTCATTGTCTGGAAAAAAGCATAAGAACGATGAACAAAGTTTCAGCCAAGGGACCTCTGGGTAAAACCCAGAGGCCCCTTGACTAAAACTGTGCTTGTCCTTTTCATGCATTACCACAGGAATCGACTGTTATTGTCTGGGTGGAAACTTTACTTCGTGAGTGTTTTAGTGCTAATTCACTCTCCAAGTACCGTATATAGCACCTTAAAAGCAGATGATTTGGAATTATAACTAATACTTGAAATGAAAACATTATAAAATACCAGAAAGTATTCATGCAAGCTAAAAAACTTAGAAGAATGTAATATGCAAATACCACCACTCATTGTTTCGGCTTTGTTGATATATTGTAGATGACAAAGTCTCTTTTCTCTTCCAGGACACTGATTTGTTAACTTCAGTCAGCTGTCTGAATAATACATTTCTTAATATCTACTTAAATGTCAAGACAGATATTTTTGCAAGGGGAGGATTTCGAAAAACATTGCACAAATCAAAATGACATTTGCCTGCTTTATTCTGCAGTTCAGAAATGAATTTGCGAGAATCAGATTTTCTGATTCACGTGAAATTCTAGCCCTGTTTTGAAATTTCCAAGCCTGAAATTGACTAAATCATTTGGGTTTTCTGGACAATTTGGACCATGTACTATTCTAAAATAGAACTCTCCCAATGTAATTTACTCTGCCTATGCCACAATGATTATATGCCTACCAGGCTATTCCTATTGTGCACATGTATCAGGTCTTCGGGAGTATTATCTCTGTTCGTATGTTGTTTGAATAATTTTATCACCCCTCCCCCCCCCTCCCCTGAACTTAGCCGATTTCCTCTCGAACTGGAGTGTGTAAATTGGATGTACACTGGTCAGATGTCTCTTGTCTGCAGTAGTCAGGTGTTCTTGCTGTGATTGGTTTCCTTACATAGCACTTAATGTATACTGGTATCATCGCATTTTATTGATGGCTTGTTCCACTGGCCTTGGACATTCGGTTGCTACATGTACATGCTGACCAGCTTGTTGGGCCACAGCTCTGTGGAAAAAGTGCATGGTTGCCTGTTGGTAGACTTAATCTTAGTGTTCAACCAATTACCAAAAATGATCGCTGACCGTTTACCGGTTATTTGAGCGCACTATCGGCCGATTCTGATGCCGATTCTGACTGTAAAACGGTGCACTACTAGACAAGTCAAGGCTCGAAAGAACTTCATTCAACTGAACATTTTTCACAGTGTTAAACTTCATTGACTGGGGTCACGGTAAAATTACCAGTCACGCACACTTGGATGGTAAACATGGCATGGCTCTCAGCTTTTAGGCTGTTTTTTATTGAAATTTTTTTATTAAATTTCTTGGTTGTTTAACGTATTGTACAGAAGGTTTATTCTGTTCATCCCCACTGTTACCTCCTCACCCTAGGGGTGTTGGGCCATTATTGTCTTGCATCTCCTTCCAGATGCATTGTTTTTTCTTCACATGAAGACCTAGCTTTGCATCAAGTATCAGTAAATTATTTACTGACTTGGGCCTTGTGTGTGCCTATTGTCTAGTTTCCAGTTTTTCTAATCCTAACGTTGTTTACTTTTAACAATGCCCTTAACAGGTAATATTCACCGTTTTATTTCATCACAATTATAGTAGGATAACCCAGTAACAGTCGGGGTCTACTATTGCTTGGAGAAACTTGCACTGAGTCGGAGCTAACATCCTCCCTGGCTGCTCTGGACGCTCCTTCTACACTGCAGCCAGGGTCAGCTGCAGTTCTGGCTTCTTCCTCTGCTTCAGCGAAGCACATGCGACTGCAGACTAGCTACCCGACCTCGGATGTTCATGCAGCCAAGCGAAGATGCTCCAGTCTTTGCCCTGAAAGTCGGTAGAGAAAACCATATGGTAGCTAGTGATTCGAGGCCTGATTCATTGGGACATTCGGCAAAGAGATCAGCAGCCAGATCTCCATCCCGGGAGCAACATGCGGCGGAGTATATAAGTCGCTGCTCCACAAGCCTCCGTAATGGACTTGGTGTCACAATTTACGCAGCTTAAAAAACCCAGCAAGGGGTGCCCGTCAGCAGACTACAGTAGTGAGCCATGAGATGATACTGGGTCAGTCCGGTCATATGTGCATGTAGAAGAAGCCAGAAGTTTCTTTACAGAACACTCAACTATATATGGGGTCAGATCGCTAATTGGAGAACCCTCTCCATTCCATTAACAGTCAGGGTCAACTGTGTCCGTTGTAAGAAACTATAAAGAGTCGGAACACGCATCGGAATGTTCCTTCCACACTGCAGCTGGGGCCGGTGGCTGTTATGGCTTCTTCTTCTTCTTACATGGAAGCTCACAAAAGGGGATTAGCCTAGAAGTTTCTAAGCGGGATACTCGGCGAGATCTGGGGACAGATCACAAGTGCAGAGCATTCTCCTTCCTGTTAACAGTCGGGGCAAACTGTTTTGTGTAAGAAGCTTCTATGAGTAGGAGCGTCCGTCCAGGATGTGACGAGTTTGGATGCTTCTTCCGCACTTCAGCTGGGGTCGGCTGTTGTTACAATTTCCTCTTCTTCCTTGGATATGCACGCTAAGGGGTAGAGGCATATAAGTTTGGCTTCTTCCCCTGCTTCATTGATGAAGCATGTTGACCGCAGACTAGCTATCCGATTTCGCATGTTCAGGTTGATAGCTAGTCATTCGAGGCATTGTTATACGGGACATGTGTCAATGATCTGGGGCCAGATCTCTGTCCCATGAGCAGCTTATGGTAACAAGTGGATTATTGTTGCTCTGCTAGCCTCGTTCAAGGACTGGCTGCCGCAGATTGCTCTGCGTATCACAGCATCCCAGTAGTTGCTGGTACTACTGTCAACAGGCTCCGGTGGTGAGCTGTCGGATGGTACTACGTTGGTCCAGTCATCCATTCAGTCAGATGGTGTTGACCATATTTTCAGATGGAACATTTGGATGGTGAGACGGCTACGGAGGGTGAGTTTCCATCCCTCATAGAAGGGCACCGTAAGACTATGAATTTTTAGTCATAAGCTCTTCGGATCTTGTTCCATCTGAATATAAGTCTACATTTGCTAGGCAAAACAGCTTAACATACCGGGCAATGGAAAGACGAAGATCTTTCCTCCCCGAATCTTTTGGCCCTTGATAATATTGAGTTTGCACCAGCTAAGTTTGGGCCATTGGTAAGTATAAAAAATATACAAATTACTTTAAATTTATCATTTTCAATGCAAACACTTGTATGCTCTTGTGGTTATATTCACTTCAAGGTATTAATATTGTGACTGAAAAATTGTACTACATTCAGATACATAGTGAAAAAATTGGCACACTCATCTCATTATTCAAAATGTTGCATTCAATTCTTATGTGACTGTCTTCTACACTCAAAATTTATCGAAATGCGACGCAAAATGGGTCATGAATTATTGCGAATCAATGCAACATTGACATAACGTCCCCTGAATTCCCATGTGTTCTCTGTGCCAGTAGGCTGCCAGTAGGCACAGAGAACACATTGGAACTCAGGGGACAAAATGATAATAGATTTTAAAGGCAGTCCCAAACAGGTCTGGCTTCCAGAAAATCAAGGGGTGCAAAAAATTGCCCTCCTCAATTTTTTCTAGGCAAGCAGCACTCCTGCATTCCTAAGGAATGCCAGGCCTGATCAGAATAATAATAAGCGCACAGCAGTTTGTCCAGACAGTGTGCAGTGTGATCTTGTCTGAGGTGGTACGATCAAAGAGAGATAACTCTCCCAGTATAACCAACTTAAGCACGTTGTACAGTACAGTCGCCATGGTCCGATTGTAATCCACCCGTGTTCAGTGATGTTCACGCATGCATTTAACAGGTAATAAAAATCATTGTCAGCAAAATTTTAATTAATGAAGCACTTCATTACATAAATTTTTGATGATGTTTTGTATAATTAGTGTTTGGAATCTGATTTTATTGTGTCCGTGGAAATATTGCCCACCCTTTGAAAGTAATCAGTCCACGGCAGCCGTACTATACCACAAATTTAAAAAACAGGATAAAATTTGTTGTCTGCGGCTACGTCACTATGGCAAAACTCACCTAGGTTTAGCTCTGCATTGATCTGTGTAGTAATTATACCCCCTGCAAACAAAGTTAGGGAGGGTATTTAGGAATCACCCTGTCCATCCGTCCGTCTGTCTGTCTGTCCATCCTTATAAGCGCAACTCCTCCTAAACCGTTTGAAGGATGTTCATGAAACTTTACACAATGGAAGAACTCCATATGAAGATATGCATGAAGCAATATAATTCCGTTCTGACATTTCCAAGAGGAGATAATCTAACTTATACGTCTATCCATCCTTATAAGCGTAACTCCTCCTAAACCGTTTGAAGAATTTTCCTGAAACTTTACATAATGGAAGAACTTCATATGAAGATGTGCATGAAGCAATATAATTCCGTTCTGACATTTCCAAGGGGAGATAATCTAACTTATACATTTCAGGCGCGGGGGGTATCACTTTGTGAGCTTGCGCACAGTACTTCTAGTTTATGGTTTAGTCATGACTGGGTCATGATCTTGTTGAAATTCACTGTCTGGTTTGCTCTCCACCACACTGGAATATCACCAATGGAAAAACTGGTGAGCACAATGATCTCACACATCAGATATTTTCATTTGTTTTTCTTGATTCAGTCTGAGAACATTGATCTCACCCATCTGATATTTTCATTTCTTGATTCAGTGATTTTCAGTCTTAATTCCATGCTATTTTATTAATGAGATCTTGAAATCTCAGATTGAGAAAAAGACCTGTTTTGTGGATACTAGTATGCAGTAGAGCTGGACGGTATTCAAGTTTCAAGTTCGGTTTTCAGTATCGGTATTTTTAGAATGATGTACCTCTGTATTGGTACGGTATTCGGGATCCACAACAGACATGCACTCACACCAATACCTATATCGAATGGTATTTTTGGTATACTGATCTGCAGATCCACGTTTTACAGCAAACAAAGACACCGGATTGTCAAAAGGTTGGAAGTAATGCAGGGAATTGCTATCTGTCATTTTATGTAACAAAAAGGCTGAGAGAAAATACCCCGTAGGTATTTTCTCTCAGCCTTTTTGTTACATAAAGTGACAGGTGGTGACCGCGTTTAGAAATACACTGTCTGTGAGATCTTCTTATCATGAATTTTGCAGAATCTTCTGTAGTGTTGTTGTTTGTCCTTCTATTTTTAGCTCACCTGACTGAAAGTCAGGGCGAGCTATTCTGATCACTTTCCGTCCGTCGTCTGGCGTCCGTCGTGAAGGTGGTGTTTGGGCTTTTTCTCCCAAACCACTGGCCGCATATTAATGAAATTTCATGTGAGTAGGGGTTATATAAGTGCATTTTGATTTTTTGTCAAATTAGGTTTCGGCTCACATTGAGCAGAGGGATGGGGCAAAAATGCTCCAATTCTTAAAAAATCTTCTTCTCAAGAACCAGCAATAGCAGAGACTTGATATTTGGTATGCAGCTTCCTTTTGAGGTGTAGACTCAAGTGTGTTCAAGAGAAGTTGGAGGGGCTATATTTGACGATGTTAAAGGAGGGGCAAAAATTTTGGCCCCACCCCAAATTTCTGTTTTCCAAACCGCGAGGCCGATTTGAACCAAATTTTACATGAGTGCTTATTGGGTCATAAGTACCTAATTTATGCAGAAATTGTTTTCCCCATAGCCCCGTGGGAACCACAGGAGCTAAAAATAGAAAAAAATTAAAACTATCTCCAAAACTACACGGCACTGAGAATTCTTATTTGTTGTGAAGCTTCCTTAGGACCAACAGAATGGAATGATCAAAAAAAATTGCCATCGGTTTTATGATGGGGTACTTTTTTGGGACTTTGAAAAAGTGCTGAGTCAGCATTTTTTAACACTGTGAGTAATGGGAAAAACATAAGACTACTTTTCTCTGAAACCACTGCTCCAAAAGCTTTAAAATTTCACATATAACATCTTTGGAAGATTGTTTCACATGTTTATTGAAATCAATTGCCTGGGTCGATATTTGGGCTCTCTATGGAAGCCCAAATGTTTAAATTAGTGCAGTATGAGGAGTATTTTTTAAAAATCTTCTTCAGATCAAGCAATAAGAATCTTTTGATATTTGGTATGCAGCATCCTTAGGGGGTGAGATTCAAGTTTGTTGAAGCCAAATCACTGGGTTCATATTTAGGCTGAAAATTTGGGGTCCCGTTGCGGACCTCGAAATTTTGGACCAAAATCCGAAAAAAATTTTTTTTGTTTTTTCTGCGTTTCGGTCAATTTTAAGACAAAAAAAAAAAAAATTTTTTTCCCCTGAAAATTTGGGGTGCGGGTGGGTCTTCGAAAATTTTGGACCAAAATCGGAAAAAATTTTTTTTGTTTTTTTCTGCGTTTCGGTTGAATTTTAAGACAAAAAAAAAAAAATAATTTTTTCCCCTGCAAATTTCGGGTCTGGGTGGGACTTAGAAAATTTTGGACCAAAATCCAAAATTTGTTTTTTCTGCGTTTCGGTCAATTTTTAGACAAAAAAAAAAAAAAATTTTCCCCTGAAAATTTGGGGTCCGGGTGAGACTTAGAAAATTTTGGACCAAAATCGCAACTTTTTGGGGGGTGGGGGGGGGGGGTGGGTGGGGGGGGTCTGCATTTCGGTCAATTTTAAGACAAAAAAAAAAAAAAATTTTTTCCCCTGAAAATTTGGGGTCCGGGTGGGACTTAGAAAATTTTGGACCAAAATCCGTAATTTTTTTTTTTTTGTTGTTTTAATGCATTTCTGTCAATTTTAAGACTCCAAAATTTTTTTTTTTTACCCTGAAAATTTGGGGTCCGGGTGGGACTTATAAAATTTTGGACCAAAATCTGAAAAAAATTTTTTGGGTTTTTTCTGTGTTTCGGTCAATTTTAAGACAAAAAAAAAAAAAAATTTTCCCCTGAAAATTTAGGGTCCGGGTAGGACTTAGAAAATTTTGGACCAAAATCCGTAATTTTTTTTTTTTGTTGTTTTAATGCATTTCTGTCAATTTTAAGACTCCAAAATTTTTTTTTTTTACCCTGAAAATTTGGGGTCCGGGTGGGACTTATAAAATTTTGGACCAAAATCTGAAAAAAAAATTTTTTGTTTTTTTATGCGTTTCTGTCAATTTCAAGACAAAAATTTTTTTTTTTTCTCCTAAAAATTTGTGGTCCGGGTAGGACTTAGAAAATTTTGGACCAAAATCCGAAATATTTTTTTTTGGTTTTTTCTGCGTTTCGGTCAATTTTAAGACAAAAAAAAATTATTTTTTTTTCCCCTGAAAATTTGGGGTCCGGGTGGGACTTAGAAAATTTTGGACCAAAATCCGTAATTTTTTTTTTTTTGTTGTTTTAATGCATTTCTGTCAATTTTAAGACTCAAAAAAATTTTGGACCAAAATCCGAAATATTTTTTTTTTGTTTTTTCTGCGTTTCGGTCAATTTTAAGACAAAAAAAAAAAAATATTTTTTCCCCTGAAAATTTGGGGTCCGGGTGGGACTTAGAAAATTTTGGACCAAAATCTGTAATTTTTTGTTTTTGTTTTTTATGCGTTTCTGTCAATTTTAAGACAAAAAAAAATTTTTTTTTTACACCGAAAATTTGGGGTCCGAGTGGTCAAATTTTGGACCAAACTCCGGAAATTTAGTTTTATCGTTTTTTATGCGTTTTAAGAAGAAGAAAAAAATTTAGGCTGAATGTATTTTGTTTGGGAAAAAAATCTGTTTTTTATGCGTTTATCTCAATTTTGAGACGTAAAAGTGCAGAAACTGAAAATAGAAGGAAAATCCTGTGTATTGTGTGGGCACAATCGCTTCATCTAGTTGGTATATGCTTTTCTTGGGAGAGGGCGTATGCAGCTTATTCAAGTCAAGTCCCTGGTTTGATATTTAGACTACCATGTCAGGTGAGCGCCCTCAGGCCCCCTGGGGCCTCTTGTTTTTTAAAATGTCCGGAATATTTTTCAGTACCGAAACTTCAGTAGTTTGAGAATTTCCTTGGTACGGTTAGATAATATTGACTCAATACTGATACCGAACAGTATTTACGGTATACAGTTGAAACTAGAAGTCCTGTCATGAAATGCACACAAATAGCACATTGATAAGCGCCTTAATGTATGCGTTATGACCATAGTAAGGCTATCAAATCCTATACATATGGCCTGTGCACAAGCAATGTTTCAGCCAATGGACCTCCGGATAACCCGGAGGTCCATTGGCGGAAAAATTGCCTGTGTTTGGTATGAGTAACCGGGAAAACCTGCCGTGCTTTGGATGTAATTCGATATGGCAATTACGTGCAATTTAAGCTTAGATAAGCACACAGTTTGTGACAGGACTTCTAGTTTTAACTGTACCACCCATCTCTAGTATACAGATCACATCATTGAATATACAAGATGATATACGAATCAGCCACATCATCCAAAGTATTTACAAATTAAGCAGTCAAAAAAAAACTATTTCAAAAACATTTCCACAGAAATTGAGAATCATATTTTGTGATCCTTCATTGAAACAAGCTTGTTGATGGGTCACACAATCTAGTTTTGTTGAAATGTTTTGAAAAAGTATTATTTAAAAAAAATTTCAGTATCATGTGTTGGGTGATATATGTACATGTAACAAAATAAATTCCAAGTGAATATCAATAGGGCTGTCACGATTAATCGATTGTCGATCGGTCATGTCGAAATCGATTAGTATTTTTCGTTGTCGAAGAATCGGTAAATTTTACCCCGTTTTAGACGCTTAATAATTAAAAATAATTTGAGGAAAAAACTATTGTTTCTGAAGGTAAAAGGTCAAGAACGTCGACATTAAACCTCAAGAAACCGTTAGAAGCATTTGTCATTTTGGTACGTTCAAAGCTTTGATGTTCTAAACTTTTGAACCGTCAGTGTAATAATCAAGACGGGTTGGCAGTTGCGAACTTGCGAAGTTCGCAACTGACGACCGGTCTTGATTATTACACTGACAGTTCAGAAGTTCATAACATCAAAGCTTTGGATGTACCAAAAAGAGGATCGTCTTCTTTGTTTACTTGAGGTAGGTCAACTGACTTGAACTTCATTTTTAACGACTTCAGTGAGAGGGAGAGTGGGGTCATCTAAGTACGATCAATCGATTATGATCGATTATTTATGACGATTAATCGATTCCTAAATTCATTCAATAATCTTGACAGCCCTAAATATCATCCTTGGATGCTCGTTATATATTTTTTACTTAACTTGACAAAGTCAAGATAGGCTACTGCTATCACGCTTGCGAAAGTCTGTGAGCCTGTTCACATTTTCCTTTAGCACAGGCTACACCCCGAAGTTCTAGTCCGATCGTCATGGAATTTCATATGTACGTTTTGGGTCATGTCTAGATGAGAATGCCCCTTTTGTTTGCGATTGGTCAACTGTGATGGCTGCCCGAGCCCGAAAACCTTTAGCACAGTCTACAGGTTGTATTTATGAAGGGATTTCATTGTAACTTGATAGGATGCCTCTGTATAATATCTAGATGAGAATGTACCCTTTTGGTCATGATCTGTCAACCGTGACGGCTGCCCAAACCCAAAAACTTTTAGCACAGTCTGCAGGTCATATTTAATATGGAGGAATTTCATTGTAACTTGGTAGGTTGACTCCATATGATGTCCAGATGAGAACTTTGCCATTTGGTCGCGATCTGTCAACTGTGGTGACTGTCCGAGACCAAAACCCGAAAACCTTTAGCACAGTCTACAGGTCGTATTTATGGAAGGATTTCATTGTAACTTGGTAGGTTGACTTCATATAATGTCTAGATGAGAATGTGCCCTATTTGTCACAATTGGTCAACTGTGACGGCTAAGGGGCCCAAAGCCTGAAAACCTTTAGCACAGCCTACAGGTCATATTTATGAAGGGATTTCATTGTAACTTGGCAGGATGAAATAATGTCTACATGAGAACATCCCCTTTTGGTCATGATCATTCAGCCGTGATGGCTGCCCAAACCCAAAACCCAAAAACCTTTAGCATAGTCTGTAGGTTGTATTTCAGGAGGGATTTCGTTGTAACTTGGTAGGATGACTCCAAATAATGTTTACATGAGAACGTCCCCTTTTGGTCATGATCATTCAGCCGTGATAGCTGCCCAAGCCCAAAACCCAAAAACCTTTAGCATAGTCTATAGGTTGTATTTAAGGAGGGATTTCATTGTAACTTGGTAGGTTGACTCCATGTAATGTCTAGATGATAATGTTCCCTTTTGGTCGTGATTGGTCAACTGTGACGACTACAGGGGCCCGAAGCCTGAAAACCTTTAGCACAATCCACAGGTCATATTTATGAAGGGATTTCATTGTAACTTGGTAGGATCACTCCAGATAATGCCTAGATGAGAACGTCCCCTTTTGGTTCAATCATTCAACCATGATGACTGCCCGAGCCCAAAACCCGAAAAACTTGAGCACAGACTACAGGTCGTATTTATGATGGGATTTCATTGTAACTTGGTAGGATGACTCAGTATAATGTCAAGATGAGGATGTCCCCTTTTGGTTGCGATAGGTCAACCCTGATGGCTACACAGGCCCAAAGCCCGAAAACCTTAAGCACAGTCTACAGGCCATATTTAAGAGATTTTATCGTAACTTGATAGGGTGACTCGTTTTGGAATAATTTCACTGTAACTTGATAACTTTGGTTGATATACATTAACTGTGAGGGCCACATTTAATCCCTCAATTCTTTAGTACAGTGTACACCTCATATTATTTTTATTGAAAACAGCATACAGGGAACAGAAATTAACATATTCCCAATTATCACAATTCTTGTCTTATTTCATAATCCTTTCATAAACATTAAACATTATCCTTTTCATCAAGCACAACACACAGGCAAGTTAAGCTACAGTGTCATTGACACTTTCATTTTTTTTTCAGAGCCATTGAAATAATAAGAGATGTAGAATACAGAGTGACTGTACAAATAGGTTTAAACAACATCACAATTATCATGTAAGTACCAGCAGATGACTCATTTCAACTCTAAATCTGAAAATGTATTCTATGTTCAGAACTGAACAGAGGAGGCAAAGAAATTTATACTTATGTATTGTGGTGCCTGGAGGTATTAGATGAAACTAGAATCCAATACAATATGCCAGTCTTTTGATTTTGAAAATGAAAGGTGAGCTGTATACTGCTTGCAGCCATTTGAAGAGAAGTGTACCATGTTGAGTCCCGGCATCAGGAAAATGGTTTCAAGAAAAATATCAATGAACATCTGTACACCGTTCACTCTACTGGTGCACAATATGTAGGAATACTAAATTGTATTAGCTGATTTTTTTAATTAGCTTTTCATAGAAATAATCAAATTTATTTTAGTTTGGTATAATACATAAAATGCAACTTAAGTGGAGCAGTCGTAAATCAACCAGATGATTTACTACAGAAAAGAGAGTGAGTAACATTACTGGACTTTGAAGTGTGTCAGATTATTTTGTTTACATACCAATTTTTTAAAATGAAGTTTAATTTGTCTGAAGTCAGGGAGTGCTACAGTTTACAATTCATGGTGTATTGTTTTCCTTGCATGCATTGTTGTGTTTGGCCTATTTCTCACGAACAGATGTTAACCCTTTATGGAAAAGACATAGTATCAAAATTTGTTATTTTAATTTTTTCCTCCAATTCTTAAAAAAATTTGAACAAAACCATATTATGTGACCCTTCATTGGAATGAGCTCAACGAGCTCATTCCAGTGAGGGGTCACATGATACGGTTTTGTTGATTTTTGAATAAAAAAAACTTTCTGCACAATTTGTATATTCAGTTGCTGATGCCTTAGATTCGCCAGTTAAGTGTTAATCACTCGCTAGCTGTGTCTACTCACGAAAAGTAATAATTACATGTGCAATGGTGCACAGGAACTACACCTCGCCTTGAAATCAAAAGACAGCAATATGCACTGAGCAATTTGGTGCTAGGGCTTTTCAATTTATCGCTTTAGTAAGGCATTTATACAGGCCTGGCATTTTGAAAAATGCAGGAGCGCAAAAAATCACTCTCCTCAATCAGCTTAGGAGAGCAATTAGCTTTACACAGCATTTTAAGTATCCGGTTGAACAAACTCATTGAAACTGAAACCAACAGACTACATCAGTGATTTTATTAACTTTACTAAGGTAAAGCGAAATCTCTTAGACATCTAGATGTCTCACTCATACTTGACAAGACCTGTGTGTGTATCCAGACCTGTTGTCCTAGAAAGTCATACGCCTACCACTACCACCTTCAACCCCCCTTGGGGGGGTTGAAGGTGGTAGTGGTAGGCGTATGACTTTCTTGGACAACAGGTCTGCTTGAATCTGCAGCCACATCCTGGTGCAAGTGCTTCAAGTGACAGGATAGTAGTAATGGTAGTATATTATAGTGTCAATATTCCTTGAATAATTACCCCTCAAACTGTGATGTCAGTTGATGAACTTGAAACTGACAGAAAAAAAATATTGCTGTGACCCATTTTGCTTCAAATGATAGCAACTGTGTTTGGGTATGGTTGCAGCCATTACCTTTTACCACTGAACCACTTTCGAAATGAAATTATGTGATGTTATGTGACTTCGAAGTTAAATTACATTTTTGCTTTACAACAAAAATTTAATGTGACCATAATACATGTAATCTCAATCATCCCTGACTAAAATATTTAGGAGGGCAATTTTTCGCTCTCCTTAATTCTTTCAGGAGGGCAGTAAGGAGAGCTAAAAAATCGCTCTCCTGAAATTGCCAAGCCTGCTTATATTTATAAACCCTTTACCAAAAGAGTTGGAAACATCATCTCATGTTATTTACAAATTGAGCAGATGAAAAAAAAAATGTTCAAAACATTTCAACAAAACCAGGTCATTGGGCTCATTCCAATTGATAGGTCACATGAATTAGTTTTATTGAAATTAAAAAAAACCAAAACTAGAAGGCCAAATTTTGATATTGTATGTCTTGTTTGATAAAGTCCATGTGAATACTTTGTGTGTGTGGTGTGTCTTATATTCTGTGTTGGCTAGTTGCTAAGTTGCTCCATGAATTTGTTGTCATTAAAAATGTTTCTTGTGGTCATTAAACGTTTTTCAGAAGTCTGTTACCGGTAATTCAAGTTAGATATAAAAGTCTACCTATCCTGGTCTTGGTATTCAATCTGTTCCGTATTCACTGTACTTATTTTTTCTCTTCATATTTTATGAATAAATTCTATTCAATATCCAGATGGTGATTGGCATTTTAATATCATGTTTAGGGCTGTCACGATCAATTGATTAATCGATTGTTGATCGGTCACGGCGAAATCGATTAGTATTTTTCGTTGTCGAATAATCAGTAAATTGTATCCCGTTTTAGATGTTTAATATTTAAAAGAAAATTTTAGGAAAAAACTCTTGTTTCTAAAGGTATTGAGTTAAGAACTTTGATGGTAAACCCCAAGAAGCCGTTGGAAGCATTTGTCTTCCAGGTACCTTCATCAAAGCTTTGATGTTCTGAATCTTTGAACCGTCAGTGTAATAATCAAGACCGGTCGGCAGTTGCGAAGATCGCAACTGCCGACCGGTCTTGATTATTACACTGACGGTTCAAAAGTTCAGAACATCAAAGCTTTGAATGTACCTAAAAGTTGATGGTCTTCGTTGTTTACTTGAGGTAGGTCAGCTGACTTGAACTTCATTTTTATCGACTTCAAAGAGAGGGAGGGGGGGGGGGGGGGGGGTCATCGAGGCACAATTAATAGATTATTATCGATTATTTGCGACGATTAATCGATTCCTAAATTGAAAAATCGTGACAGCCCTAATCATGTTTTGCTGAAAATTAATCTTATCTTCCAGCAAACTTCCACCACAGTTTCCACAGGATCCACCAGTTCTGAGTGTTGAATCACCAGTCAGTCATCCCTGGGTTGACTGTAACATGAAGATAGTTGGCTGTCCGAATGTAAATAATGTAAGTAATGCTACACAGAGTAGATTTTCTTTTTCTTAACCCTTTACCCAACGAATCGGCCGCATCCGCCCGTGTAATATGCAAATTCAGCAGTTGAAAAAATATTATTTTTCAAAAAATTTCAACAAAACCATATCATGTGACCCCCTCGTTGGAACGAGCTCGTCAAGCTCGTTCCAACAAGGGGTCACATGATATGGTTTTGTTGAAATGTTTTTGAAAAATTTAAAAAAATAATATTTAAAATAATAAATTTTGATATCGTCTGCGTTGGGTAAAGGGTTAAGCCCTTTTTTGAAAAAAAAATGTGTGCAAGCAGGAGGGTGGTTTTTAGCTCACCAATGATATTGTGTGAGCTTATGTCATGACCCGAGGCATGTCGGCATCAATACTTGTGTTAAAGTTATTGTAAGAGTCACTTTGACTTTCCGCCCTGTTACTATGCATCTCATACTGTTTCTATGGCTTACAATTACCCACAGACCCTTTACCCAGTGATATTTTTTTTGATTTTTGGAGTCTTTTTGCAATGTTAGACTTTTTTGTCAGTGTGGACCTGTTTTGCTATACATGAGTGGAGGCTACCACCAGTATGCTGTGGCTTTTATATTGCATACATGTGTTAAATACATCAATATAAGACAACAGTAACCCTTGACCAGACATTTTTTTGGAGATTTTGTTCTTTTTAATGCAATGTTAGACTTTTTGTAAGTGTGGACTTCGAAAATGTCTGACCTGTTTTGTTATACATGTACTTGAGTGAAGGCTACCACCTTTATGCTGTGGCTTTTATATTTCATATATGTGTTAAATACATCAATATAAGTCAACAGTAACCCTTGACCGGACATTATTTTTTGCAGATTTTGGACTTTTTTAATGCAATGTTAGACTTTTTTGTAAGTGTGGACTTAGAAAATGTCTGACCTGCTTTGCTATATATGTACATGAGTGGCGGCTACCACCTGTATGCTGTGGCTTTTATATTTCATATTTGTGTTAAATGCACCAATATAAGTCAACATTAACCCTTGACCAGACATGTTTTGCAGATTTGTAATAAGTCTAGGTTTATTGCATGCCATGCATTGGTGAGCTAATGGGGATGGACACCCCCACCCCCCCCCCCCCCCCCTCCCTTCCCCTCTTGTTATTTCTAGCTTATCTGACTCAACTTTTATCATCATGGTAAAAAATGATCTAGACTAATTTATTTCATTGAGCTGGTGATTTATTTATCATTTAACTCCTACACACTGATGTCAAAATATCCAGATTTGAAGTAGCCATTTTTCCCATAATGCAACTGGAAATTTAACCAATTCAATCTTGTTTGACAGAGCTCATTGAGCTCTGTCAAACAAGATTGAATTGTTTAAATTTCTAGTTGCCTTATGGGAAATATTTGCACCCTGAACTTTAGATATTTCGACATCAGTGTGCAGGGGGTTAATTACTGTTATCAAATGCGGTGACCTTGACATGTGTAATCAGTTTTCAATAGGTGCAGGTAAAAAACAAATCAAATGATCGCATGTGCGGTTGTTACCCTCAATATAGATTTGTATTTTGTCAAGGCATTTTCATTTGTATTGGAGTAAATATGTTCTTATTGTAAGATAAACAGTTTTACTTTTGAGACTTATTCAGTCTCTTAGAGTATAGTGGAATCCTGCCATTGAGTAGCCATTTTGTCATTACACCTTGACCCTTTGCAATAATGCAAGCTAGAATAATGGACTGTATGTTCCAGAAATGCATTTTAATGTCTACTATCTCTGGAGTACACCAAAATCCTGCCTTTTATTGACTAAAAACAGAGCAGGTGGAAGACAGTTACCAGTATTCATGACTTCGAACTACATGCCCCATTCTGCAATACGGTACTGCCCCTGTGGATTGGTCACTTTCCACAAGTGGGCAATATTTCCACAGATGCAATAATATTAGATTCCACACATTAATTAAAGGAATAATCATCAAAAATTTAATTAATGAAGCACCGGGGACAACAAATACTTCCATCTCACTTGTTATCCATCACATGAACAGCATTCAATATACAAGATATCTTGGTGATCAACTGTGTTGAATCTCTGGTACTGTGACGAATCCACTATCCCCAACCCAACACAAGTCTAGATTCAATTTCTCCCTCCCAAAAACAGTTCGATCAGCCGAGGCGGTGCGGTTTCTAAAACCACATCACCCCAGATGGTCGAACTATTTTATAAGAGATATTTAACATTTGCGTTTCCGACCGGGCTTTAAAATAAGGAAAAGGGATCGCAGTTATAATGGGTAGGTCGGAGCCCCACATAAAGTTCTCGGGTAGATGACCCACCTTTAGACTGAAATTAAAAACTACAAACCATCAAGATGTAGCAAGGTAACAATAATTCAACACTAAGAAATGTTATGGTATAATTTATTGAATGAAATTAAACATTATTACATATCCAAAAAGCGTTTGTTTCACTATCTTAAATTGGGCTGAAATTCGGAGGCTAGAGAAAAAAAAAATATCAAGAATCCGATAAACAAGGCCCTTTTTATTATGTCCAGGCCACCCAGATTTTCTAATATAATATTAGGAGACTACTATTCTCCCATAGAGGACGTACCAATGACCAAAGGGAACTGTCATAAGAAGCTTCCACCCTCGAAGAACCAGAGTTCGTCGAGTGTGAAGTCTTCCAATATAAATGAGGAGTCACCTTCGTTCCTCCATAGATGTTATCTCCCAATAGTAATGATCAGGACTACACAGGTAAGAAGCTTTCACCCTCGAAGAGCCAAAGTTCGTCGAGTGTGAAGTCTTCCACATATAAATAAGGAGTCACCTCTGCTCCTCCATAGGTGTCATACCAAATATTAATAATCAGGCCTCAATCAAGTAAGAAGCTTTCACCCTCGAAGAACCAGAGTTCGTCGAGTGTGAAGTCTTCCAATATAAATGAGGAGTTACCGCTGCTCCTCCATAGGTGTCATACCAAATATCAATAATCAGGCCTCAATCAAGTAAGAAGCTTTCACCCTCGAAGAACCAGAGTTCGTCGAGTGTGAAGTCTTCCAATATAAATGAGGAGTTACCGCTGCTCCTCCATAGGTGTCATACCAAATATCAATAATCAGGCCTCAATCAAGTAAGAAGCTTTCACCCTCGAAGAACCAAAGTTCGTCGAGTGTGAAGTCTTCCACATATAAATAAGGAGTCACCGCTGCTCCTCCATAGGTGTCATACCAAATATCAATAATCAGGCCTCAATCAAGTAAGAAGCTTTCACCCTCGAAGAACCAGAGTTCGTCGAGTGTGAAGTCTTCCACATATAAATAAGGAGTCACCTCTGCTCCTCCATAGGTGTCATACCAAATATTAATAATCAGGCCTCAATCAAGTAAGAAGCTTTCACCCTCGAAGAACCAGAGTTCGTCGAGTGTGAAGTCTTCCAATATAAATGAGGAGTTACCGCTGCTCCTCCATAGGTGTCATACCAAATATCAATAATCAGGCCTCAATCAAGTAAGAAGCTTTCACCCTCGAAGAACCAGAGTTCGTCGAGTGTGAAGTCTTCCAATATAAATGAGGAGTTACCGCTGCTCCTCCATAGGTGTCATACCAAATATCAATAATCAGGCCTCAATCAAGTAAGAAGCTTTCACCCTCGAAGAACCAAAGTTCGTCGAGTGTGAAGTCTTCCACATATAACTAAGGAGTCACCTCCGCGCTGCCATCTCTGACACCCCGCACACTCGGTGACTACCCAACAAGAAGAACTCACACTCGACAAAAGTTTGTCGAAGGCGAAATTCTTCAAAAAAAAATATTCCCGGAGTTCCAGAGAAAAAAAACTACTCTAAAACTTACTTAACTCTGATTCCATTGATCCGACAAACGGAGAAAAAAGAATACCAAATAAATTCCTAAATAACTATCCCAGTCTCACCAATGGCACAGAGAATTCGGTGTTTAGTTTCTCATTCCGGAACTCCAAGGAATTACTATTTAAACTCATGACCAGCCGGCTCTTCCCAAACCTTCCAGAGAAAAGCTAAACAACCTACCCCAGTGAAATCCTATGTCGAACTGACTTTTTCGACGGTCCAGATCACCCACTTCAATTCATACACAACACGAAAAAATCATGCAACCTCTGAAATCTTGTATCGATTCAGGAAATCGCTGGTGTGTGCATTTCCCTCAGTGAAACTTGACAACAATTCAATCAACCGTTACTAGATCTCGTGCTACCTGACACTCTAATCACTGGTGGAGACAACCACCACAGATAAGTAATATGGAATTAACCCCTGTTGGACGACAAACCCCCGACTCCATTTATCAAAAAACAGCACACTACTCTGCTTAATGCTCTCTATGTTACTTGGACATCTCACCAAATGTTATTCCATTTTTATTGCAGTTCACCATGCATTCAAACTTGGGTCAGGCAGTACAAGCTGTTGTAGAAGAATTTAAAAGTAATCCACCACAAGTGGTAGCTAACTAGTGAGTTTGTTTAATGTGTTTTATGTACAGTGGAACCCTGTTAATTGAAGAGCCACTTTGCCAATGAAAATTATTCAATTAACAGGAGTATTCAATTAATAGGGATTGTGTTACTTTCCTGTATTCTAGAGATAAACTTAGCATTTATTCGATTATATTGAGCTCTGTCAAACAAGATATAATAGTCAGGGTATTTCTCGACATGTTACAAGATTTTTTATTCAATTAACAGGAGAGTATGGTACTCTATAACCTATGGTATATTCAATTAACAGGTCAAATTTGTACTGGAGGCATGGTAAATGGTTTTGTGTTGGGAAATTATATTCAATTAACAGGGATATACAATTAAGAGATATCCAATTAAGTGGGCTCCACTGTACAAGTTTTCTAAACGTACTGCACCTCCACAGCTGTTTGCAATAACACGCAAACACATTTTTCCACACATTTATCACATCCTTTGCATTCTGTTACCATAAGATCCCAGATCTCGAAGAGTTACTATAAATAGAACTCTGTTAGTAACTGGTTTTTGAACAAAAACTGTATTATTTTTATACTGTACCAATGACCCAGACATAGCTGGTGCTAACTCTTAAAATATAGGGCCAAACACAAATTTTGCCCCCCAATCCCCAAAATTTGCATCTAAAACTAAAGAAAACATGTCCTGAGAGGCCCTCCACACTTCGCCCCTACTGCGCATGCGCAGTGTCAAGGACGTTCCGAAATTGGCGCCATTTATCATTCTAAGTTTGGCCCTTCATCAGTTAACATCTGACTGATCTTTGTGCTTTTAAATCTCAGTTTAAATGATGCCAGACACATAAATATTAGTGAAATGGTGATTCTAAGGAGGATAGAAAAGGAGGAGAGGAAAAGAATGTGTGACAGAATATTATCAGGGCTGTAACTTAAAATTTTTTAATGAAATTATGTTAAGTTACCTATTTTCAAGGCAGCAGCCATTTTGTTGTCATTCTGATTATTTAGTTACACTGTTTTTTCAAGTGTTTTTCCTCTCTCCCTGTCCTTTAAGTTCCCCCTTGCTATTCTCCCATGCTTTTGGCATAATTTCTGTAATTATTATTACTAAAATTTCTTGGGAGTTTTAGCTGAATAACAGAATGAATTCTGTTCTTTCCCCATGTTTACGTCTTCACCTACGGGTGGTTAGGCGTTGTGTTCTGCATCTACCATCTGATGTTCTGCAGTTTCTTCCCTGGAAGTCTCTGTTTTGCATCAGATGGTGTAATTTTGGTAACTGATTTCGGGCCTGGGTGCCTGGAGTCTTATTTTAGTGTTTTTACACTCATTGTTTACATTTACAACAGCCCTCTGTGTGAGGGGGGGATTTCTAAATAATAATATCTTTATGTTATTTTAATCATAACTAGATACATTATTATTGTTCGTAAGTGTTGAATAAATTGTTTAAAATATTTTTAAAATTTTTGTCCACACTTAGGCTTGGGATCCATTGGGGCTCAACGTTACTTTTCAGAAACTTGGGCTGTTCTGAAAAAATATTTTTTCAAAATATTTTGATTTCAATTATTTTTTCTATATTAATGGATCATATTATTATTATGTATTTTGATTGCCAGGGGTTAGTGCGAGTACCAGGACTTGTTTTCTTTTCACATTGAAGGATATTGATCAATTGTTTTAAGAGGAAGTCTTCCTCTGACCTTATTATCATTCTATATGTGGTCAGTGTACTCGCATTAACTCCTGTTCTGTATCGTATGATTTCGATGACAATATGGGAAGCGTATGTCACGGTATGTTGTTGGGGATTTGGACACTCCGGTCCTTTCCCCGCAGGGTCACTCTACTTTATCAATTTCTATTTCAGACGATCAAGATTAGGGTGATGTATCTGTGATGTCTTCCAACAGTGTGCCTCCGTCGTCACAATTAATGAAGGGCTAGCGGAAAAGTGCTCATGTAATACGCCAATTGCCTAAGAGGACCCTAGTAGGTTCGACGGCCTTTGACGTCCGCTAGCTCGCCCGGTGTAGCGTCCATTCACCGAATGGTTCGGCAGCCGGGTTCGTCCGTTGCGGTCTAGAAGGAATTTTGGGGTGATGCGAGCACTATAAAATTAACTTAATGCACACCCAGTGACGGCGGATCGGAGGGAGAACGGAGGAAGCCTTTTAGTCCGGTTCATAGCTCGTTCCGGTCCATCCGGACGGCAAGCGAGAGAGGCCCCTCTCTCGTTCAACAACATCTGGCCCCAGATGTTGTGGTACAAATGTGTCGTTAGCGGAGCATACGTCCGTCGCTCGGGACGCTCCGTTGTATAGGCAGTCCTCTGAGACTGCTAAGGCTTCCTCTTCTCGTCAGCGCACACGACCGCACCTTGGCTGCGTGACCGCCGATATATTACCAGCTTCGCCGATGAAGGATTCTTCGGCGACCAGGTCACTCCATCCGGCAGCCAGGGATTCGAGACCGATGGACTCCGGACGTTCGCATAGGAAAAGTATGCGGGAGCCATCTGATGCAGAGCTGCCCTCGGCGAAGCAGCGATAGACTGCGCCTCCGCAGGTCTCGACGCCGGACATTCTTGTGCACATAGCACAACTTATCGCAGCATCCCAGCAGCCGACAGAAACGGTGTCGGATCGAGAATTATCCGACAGCGCTGGGTCGGTAGCCGGGGACTCGAGGCCTGCAGACTCCGGACGTTCGCATAGGAAGTGTGCGGGAGTCAACGTACACGGAGCTTCCAGCGGCAATGCATCGTAAGTCCGCTACTGCACAGGCCTCGGGAACGGACGTGCTTTCCTTATTAGCACAGTTTATCGCAGCATCCCAGCATCAACTGAATCTGTCGCATATATTTTATCCGACGATGCTGGGTCGGGACGCTCCGCGGAAGCGGGTACGGACGTCCGAAAGTTTCATCCGGTCCGACAGGATACAGAAAGGGATTCGGTGGATTTCAAGCTTTCCCTTTCGGAACAACATATGCTGTTGTGTATGTCATCTGACTTGGTCTTCTACAGCTTCTTTCGTCGGACCAGAATGCTGCGATGCCGGATAAGAAACTGATAGCGTCGGTGGACTTAGAAATTTTTGGTTCGGTTCAGGGACATCGTCCCTCAGTTCCGACATAGTCCAATAATGTCACACAAACTTTCGAATTATTGAACGACGCTATATATATTATTATTTTATGCTTGCTATCCAAGCATTTCTGGTTTCTTGTTCGAAGAGTTATGGAGATGTTTTTCAAAAGTGTGCCTCTGTCGTCATAGTTAATGAAGAGTTAGCGGCAATAAGTGCTCATGGAATATGTCTATCGCTTACGGAGTGACATTCGCTAGCTCACCCGGTGTAGCGTACATTCATCGAATGGTTCGGCTGCCGGGTTCGTCCGTTGCGGTCTAGGAAGGAGATTTGGGTGATGCGAGCACTTTAATTACTTTAGTACTCACCCAGTGACGGCAGATTGAGGACAGATCGGAGGAAGCCAACAACATAGGGGACCGCATGTTGTGGTTCAGATATTTTACATTCGGAGCATATGTCCGTTGCTCGGGACGTTCCGTTATATTGACAGTCCGAGAGACTGTCTTTAATGCTTCCTCATCCTCACAGCAGGGCACACGACCGCACATTGGCTACGTGACCTCGAGTATCCGATCAGTTTCGGCATTCAGTGATTCCACAGCGAATAGGTCGCGCCATCCGGTAGCCAAGGGACATGAGGCCTATACACTCCGTTCGCTCGCATATTGGAAGTATGCACGGGGTAACGATCTCGGAGCTTCCTGCGGCAATGCATCGTAAGACCGCTGCTCCTCAGGCCTCAGTGACGGACGTGCTATCCGAGTTAGCACAGTTGTTTCGCAGCATCCCAGCAATTGACGGTTTCTCGGTCGAATCAGGAATTATCCGACGGCGCTGGGTCGGTGCGGTCCGCGGTTGCATCAAGCTACGGACGACCGAACGCTTTATAGGGTCCGACAGGATGGCGAAAGGGATTCGAAAGATTTCGAGTTTTCCCTTTAGTAGTATCGGAAGATGCCTCTCATATCTTCTGGCATTTCTTCCAGTGATTATTTTTCGGACTTCATTGCTGCGATCTTGGATAAGAGACTTATAGCGTCATTGGACTCGGATTTTTCGATCGGTACAGGGACTTTGTCCCTGACTTACCGACGCAGTCCAATATTGTCATTACAACATGTGTTTTATTTTTCGACGCTATATATTTATATATATATACAAGCCTGCTACTAAGCATGATAGTTTAGTTTCTTGTCCGCGTGGCTCATTTCTGCCATTTTATCTTTTTTACATATAGTTTATTTTGGCAGAGCAGGGCATACCGAGAGTTCATATGCGTCTAGACGGTGTGATTAAAGACTGCATATATTCTTTTTCGCCGTTTATGTCTTTTCCAATTTCAATGTTGGGAACGACATTATGTATAGTAGACTTAACTTAGACGCTTTATTATACGTAATCCGCCTTACTGAGGTGTTATCATTACGTCTTCAAGAAAAGATTTACGGGATATTATTCTCAATGTAATTTCTTTTGAGGGCAGTAGTTTGTTCACGTATAACTCCGCCCTTCAGTGGCTGATTGGAGTTGGTTAGACGTGATGCAGCCCTAGCTACATCCACGCGTGGATAGTAGGTTAAGAACTCTCTCAGAGTCGCTTCGTTCTCGGAGGAGCTTCTCTTCGACGGCAACTTTCCGGCAATCCATGAATTGCTTGATTATACATTCTCTTGTCTATCTAGTGTTACAAGAGATTCAGACTGGGGCAAACATTCGGTGGTTGACTCAGAGAGTGCCGCCGCAGTTGCCGGACCCGAGTGTGGCTGTTATGACGGTTGCCAGTCAAACAGATTGGGATATATACTGATCCCTACGGATTCGAAGTGCCAGGGTCTTTGGATTCCGCAGTCTTTTAGCTATCAGTTTAACTTCCGCGGAATAATGTTTTTTAGGCTTGCTTTATGTCATTGCATGAACATTATTCAGAAACGCATGCCCAAATTCCTGTCCTTTAATTCGACAGTAGTGGCGTATCTCCGGAACCAGGGAGGCACTCTTTCGTTTTCCGTTATTCAATTTAATGGAAAGAATCCGTCTGTTGGTTATAGTACACCAAGTTCAGTTTTGGTCCGTCATATTCTGGGTCGTCTGATTGTTTTATCGCACTCCCGTTCTCTTACGGGTCGCTTGTTGCTGTCAGAATGGACTCTCAACAAACAAGTATTCAATCAGATTTGCTATCTATGGGAGCGCCCAATGATGTTTTATTTATGACACAGCTTGCTAATCAATTGCAGACGTATGTGTTGGCTTGTCCAGATCTCTGAGCTAATACTGTTAACGCTCTATTGATCTACAGGACGGAATGATAGGATACGCGTATCCTCCGGCGCTGTTGTTTTAGCAGGTATTGCTAAGATAAACAACCACAATACATTTCTGTTGATAGCATCTCTATCTTCACAGAGATCATGAGTAATTTACTCTCTTGTCTACTGTGGATCTTAACGTGAAATCTTCCTCTATGTGAGGATCTTTTTTCACTGGGTAAATCGTGTCTTCTTTATCACAACCAGCAAGGTCGCAACCTTCATGTATTCCGTTGTGTGGTCCGTATTGCATTGTAAGCACTGTACTGGACGAGCTTTGGACGCGATTTCTTACTATAGGAGATCCTCTTCTTCGCTATTCTATGCGACTAAAGTGGAGGCTCTTCCGTCGTGGTGTAGGGATCATTATGTTCATATGGTTGATCCCTCCATACTACTCATTGCTATTTTTTAGTATACTTGTTTCACAAGATCTACTGCAGCCTGTTGTTATTTAGGTTATAGGTTTATGTTACCTCATACCTATGCACTCTACGATAGTTTACAATTGAGTCTTTTGTCTCTTTATCTAAGTCAGTTAGTAACTTTTTGATAAATAGACTTAGAATCTTTAGATTAAATTCCTATACGGATTTTAACTTCAGGTTCTTATTTAGCTAAGTAATCATTTGAGCCTCTGGAAACAGTAGTTTTCAAATTCTGACCTTTTAGACAGTAATTCTGTTGGTTTCTCTTTTACTGTAGAGTCAGTGAGTTTCATGCACTATCGATGGATGATTTTCACTTTCATAGTTTCGGAATCAATACTTCCGTTACTATTTAGGTTAGATTGTTGCATAAGAGTTAGGCTCCTATTATCCGGAACATAGTTTTTTAAGGTCCTTCCGTCTTCGTATGGGCATAGGCCTTTACTCTTTCCGGGTACAGTTTATGTATTTATAAACAGATATCTGTTTATTACAAGGGCGTAAGCTTCTTCTGTCTTGATGTCTAGTAGAAGGACGTTACGCTCCATTTTATTGTTAATGGATTCTATTAACTAGCGTACTGCTTATGGTATATCATTGACTTAGCAGTTGTGCTTAAGATTTCGGCTCATGAAGTAAGAGTTCTTCTACTTCTTGGGCTTACATTAATAGTGTTGCTATTATAGATTTTTGAAGGCTGCTCATTGCGCTCAGCCATCCATTCATGAATTTTATCTCAGAAATATCGAGTCCATTTCTGGAGGCCTCTATTGTTAGGTCTATTATCTACTGCTCAGAATGTCATTCACTTAACAGTTGCTACTATAGCTAGGTAGGCTGTCTGTTTCGGCAGTGTCTCCGTTCGGCTGCCCTCTTCGCTCTGGGCTATTTGACCCAGGGCAAGAAAAAGGGGGGGGGGGGAGGGTGTTCCCTTGGGTCACCTGTTTTTACTATGAAAACAAGGGGATACCTCCTCCGGAGTTAGTAATTCTGAGCTGTTATTGGGATGGTTGTTTAGTGAGAAGTTTAAGTTTATAAAATTCATTCAAGTCTTAGTTTTTAAAGTATAGCTTTTGAATATTGCATATGTCAACGGACATGATTATGCAATTCTCACACACTTTTAGGAGTATAAGAGTCTCTATTCTCTAGACTTACTTTATTATTGGCTTACTTTAAAAATTATTAGTATAAGGATTATTGGATATTAATAGAGTACATGGATGTATGAAGCTCAATTTTTGGAAGGTGTTGTATCTTTCTAATTTATCATAAATAAGAAAGATACATGTAAGGCCTATTACTTCTTTTCCCTACAGGGGATGACTCTATTTTATTTTATTGAGCGTATTCCATTTTGCTCTATGTCCTTGGCCCTCCAGCCTTTTTACTATTCAGCTATGTCTGGGTCATTGGTACAGTATAAAAATGTTAAAAAATTTATAGTAATTTATATATTTTTTATACTTACCAATGACCCAGACGGGGATGGCCCTCCCAGGAGTTGGGAACTCTTGCCTCCCCGCTGAGTACATAGCGCTTACCAGGCACTGGTTATTAGAATGATAAATGGCGCCAATTTCGGAACGTCCTTGACACTGCGCATGCGCAGTAGGGGCGAAGTGTGGAGGGCCTCTCAGGACATGTTTTCTTTAGTTTTAGATGCAAATTTTGGGGATTGGGGGGCAAAATTTGTGTTTGGCCCTATATTTTAAGAGTTAGCACCAGCTATGTCTGGGTCATTGGTAAGTATAAAAAATATATAAATTACTATAAATTTTTTAACTTTTGTTATATTTGATATTTATCCACTTAATATTGGTTTCTGGGCAATTACTTTTATTCATTTGACATGACCACCAAACTTACAGCAGGGTTTCCACAGTGCCTTGGATTTAAGGAATGGCTTTGAATTTGATTGAGAGATATTCAAGGACTTGAAATCCTGGAAAATGAGCCAGGAGGCCTTGAAAAACCTTGAATACTGACGAATAAAAACATCAATAAAAAACATTATGATAGCTATGTAGTTTTATATGTCATATTTCGTGAAGGCAGAGTCCTTACTAGGATGCACCAGTCATTACTCCCTCCCACTTGCTTTTAACCCTTAAAGGCATAATTCCAACTTTTGATAACTTTTTATGCAAAGGAATAGGTGCATGCATTGTTTGGGTAAACTTAAATCGTGTTTTCTAAGTACCTTGTCAGTTGTTTGTACGCAAGTCTTGACTGCCTCTATGGGCAGGCAAGACCTGCCTAGAAACAACTGCAGAACCACAGGAGATAGACTTTCAAAATATTTTGAAAATGTATAAAACTTTCCAGGCCCTTAACCCTTAGGGCCTGGACAAGTGTCTTGAATTCCCACCATTCCACAGTCTCTATACGTCTAAGTTTAGCAGTGATTTCTAGTTAAGTCTTGGCTGCCAGTTAAGGCAGCCAAGACTTGACTAGAAACCATCCATTGCTTAGGTAAGTTGTCTATTGTCAGCAAGACCTCCTCATGATGGCATGTTAAGGGCACCAGTTCTGAGGTCGGAAAGTTTGTAAATAGGCCTTTAAGGGTTATGGGTTAACAGAAGGGGGAGGGTGTAATGACTGGAGGGTCCTAATTAGGATTAGTAAAGGTGGGAGTCTTGAATATTCTTGAATTTGGTTATTGAGGAGCCTTGAGAAATGCTAAAAAATGTTAAGAAGCATTCATGAATATCCTTCAATGTTATCCTTCCTTGCATGCAGGAACCCATTTACAGTATAGATACCTTATAAGAAAAAGAACTCTACCAACTTCAAGGCTTGTCACATAATTAAGGTCACTGTCATTAAAAATAACACTTTTTAGTTACTTGGTGATGACATCAGTTCTGTTTTTCACAGCTGCACTAAACTTTCAGTCAGTATATTTGCATGTATAGAAAGAGAAGAACCCCAACGATTTTCCAGACTCACAGCTAATGGTACAACTTCTGGGAATTGTTATTAACTGGCAGATTGCTGGAAGCCCAAATTTGGGCTTTATACTGAAGTGCATGTATGGCAAATTAATGACTTCATATTCTGTGGATGTGCTTCATATTACCTTCAAAAAGAAATAATTTTTCTGTGTGGATTAGCCTTGTTACAGTTTATGGGAGAGTGTCTTTTGCACCCTCCCATAAATTGTAACAAGGCAAAAACTTTGTAAATAGATTTTGACAACAAAAAATAATTTAGCACTATATCAATTAATAGAACTTTGTCAAAATTGTTCAGAAGTTGAATATCACAACTCAAACAAACCTGAAAATAAGCAATCATTTGTAGAATGAGGTCCCCAGAGGGTGAATTTGCTGACTCTAACCCATGCGGTGAATTCCCAAATTTATCCTCTGGGTTCCCCTTTCTTGTTAGGACTGAGACCCTGATTCACATGGAGGTTCCCAGAGGGTAAATGTGGTGATGCTACCCTGCTGTGCAGGGTAAATTCACCCTCTGGGAACCTCACTTTGAAGATGACAGTCTGCTTATTTTCAGATTTTCAGACTTGAACTCAAAGCAGATGGATCAATAGTTTTTAGTCAAGTTCTGACAAAGTCAAAGTTGTCTCATAGTTTGATATGCAGGTCCACCAAATTTAGAGTTGTTACCGTCATGGAAGGGAATGGACCCTATCAATTTTCAGGATTGTTATCCAAAGGTCACAGTCACTGTTACTAAAAATAATACTATTTGGCTTAGTTCTATAT
This sequence comes from Pictodentalium vernedei, assembly GCA_031216915.1. Lineage (NCBI taxonomy): Eukaryota > Metazoa > Mollusca > Scaphopoda > Dentaliida > Dentaliidae > Pictodentalium > Pictodentalium vernedei. Next base: position 58,599,064 of record CM062297.1, read on the forward strand.
TCTGCAACCAGACTTGATTAAAATAATCACATGCAGGAAGAGAAGAGCCATATTGATTTTGAAGTTGGTAGCTATAAAACTGAAGTTTACAGAACTGTTACTATAAACTGCTATAAAGAGAAATTTCTAAAAAAAAATAGTTTTTCGGTAATAAGCTTAGTTTTATGTGACACTTATCAATCAAATTCACATGTTATATACTGCTATTTCAGGGGCATAACCCTGCCACTTTTTGGCCCCCCGCCCTCCCCCAATTTTTTTGAGAACTATTAAAATAGCTGGTGTTCATCTGCGTGCGTGAGTGTGTTCGACTTTGAAAATTAATTTTTCTTGCTTTTCCAGTGATAACTTTAGTTATAGTTTGCCAAATCAAATGAAATTTGGTATGTAGGTATATTAACATAAAATAAAGGTCAAGTGCAAATGAGGTGCGGTCCGACAATTTTTGCCAGAGATATGCCCCTTTTTCGACTTCGAAAATTCTTTTTTTTTGTTTCCTGATGATAACGTTTTCTACAGTTAAAACTAAAAGTCTTGTCCTGAAATGCGCTCAAATAGCACATCGATATGCGCATTAATCTACGAGATATGACCATAGTAAGGCTATCAAATTCTGTAAATATGGCCTGTGCACAAGCAATGTTTCAGCCAGTGGACCTCCGGGTAACCCGGAGGTCCATTGGCAGAAACATTGCCCGTGTTTGCTATCAGTAACCAGGAGAACCTGCCATGCTTTGGATGCCATTCGATATGGCAATTGCGCGCAATTCATACGCGCAATTAAGCCTAGATAAGCGCACAGTTCGTGACAGTACTTCTAGTTTTAACTGCACTTTGAATATTCTCTTTTTTTGTTTCCCGATGATAATTTTAGTTGTTGAACGAATCAAATAAAATTTGGTATGAAGATGTTTCAACATAAAATGCAGGTCAAATTCAAATCGGGATTTGGTCTGACATTTTTTTGCCAATTATATGCCCCTTTTTCGACTGAAAAAGTCAATTATTTTCAAATACCTTGAATTGCACACTTTTTCCGGACGACGTGTAGCCAGACTGCCTTTTATAGTGTTTGCAATCATGATGAGGAAGGATTGGCACTGTTACTGTAAACAGAACTTGCTAAACTTTGTTTCCATGCAATAACTTTAGGTCTCTCTGGAAGGAGGTACATCAAACTCCCAGGGTAGCTTCCCCTATTATAGGAAGAGATTCAGAAAACGTTCTATTTTCAGGTTTGTTATGCAAAAGTCAGGGTTACTGAACTAAAATGGCAATTTTTGGTTTCAGATTGATAACCAAATCCACCAAGTAGGTACTCCCATGGAAATAAAAGTGCCTTATTGATTTTCAGGCTTGTCAGAAAGTCAAGGTCACTGTTACTGAAATTTGTATTCAGGTTCATTTTTACCTCACATTTCTGTTTCGATGATCTCTTGTAACTGGTTGATTGCAAGAAGTCACAACCATAGCTCTATTGAATGAAAAGTTCTAAAAAACCCCTTTAGTGACATTACACTATATACATTAGCTTGTGCTTGTCCTGCAGTAGAAGAAGAAATTCTTATACAAAATTGTTTGGTTGCAGTTTATTGAAGAGTGATATTGGAAGTCTCCAATAAATTACAACCAAATAATTATGTTCATTTAAATCATTTTGTTACAACTGGGGCGTGATGGTATTGCGGTAACCGGTTCTCGACAGATCACCGAAGTTAAGCAATGTTGAGCTAGGTTAGTCCTTGGATGGGTGACTGTCTGAGCAATCGATTTGGACTCCCGCGTTGTGTCCTTGGGCGAGGCACTTAACCCTGATTGTCCACATGGGGGCACGATGACGCCGTGTACTGAGGCATACTGCACGTCGAAGGTGCGCATGTCTTCAACCAATCTAACCCTACCTGTGCTGCAGTGTGGAGTTCCGATGTTGGGGGGCTGGCAGCTGCTTGTCACTGCTCGGCAGTTCTCTCTGGGTACTTCAGCTTCCTCCACCCGTAAAACTGTGACCGAAACGATGTGGCTGTTATAGTGATGTTAAACATTAATATAAAAATAAATATTTGTTACAATTTATTAGAGAGTGACAACAGGCATTGCAACAAAACAATTGTTTATGAGGAACATATTGCTAAACTAAAGCTGCCATTGTTGGTAGCATGGTTTCTCAGAAAAAAATACTTGTGTTATGAATCACATTTGAAAAATAATGTAGCACTTTACCAGTTAATTTGTCCAGCTTAAACCCTTGACCTGACATGAAAAGCAGACAACACTTGTAAATAAAATTCTTGAATACAGAGGAACCTGTCTTGAGAGACTGTCCTTTGGGCCACACAAAAGTGGTCTCTCAAGACAGGTGGTCTCTCACAACAGGTTTCAGGTTTTCTCAAGTCAGTGAATAACCGACCACAAAATTCAGAAATGGAGAAGAATGGATTTTTGTAATTACTTTGTAATTGTTCTTCTTTATGAAGTTTTTATAACAAATTGAAATGGACTGTTATAAAAATTATAAAAATAAATTAGTGTTGAAAATCTTCATTGAAGATTTTCAACACTAATTTATTTTTATAATTTTTATAACAGTCCATTTCAATTTGTTACAAAAAGATTTTCAACACAAATTTATTTTTATTCCTATCTGTCACATTTCAAGTATGTTTGAAATTGTTTATTCAGCAATAATCCTAATCTTTTCACAGGGGTCTTATAAAAACATCTCAGTCTGTAATGAGTTAGCAATTGAAACCCAATTAAGAGCTTTTAATACTTTTAATTATGTTAATATAACCACAATGGATATTTTTATACTGTACCAATGACCCAGACTTAGCTGGTGCTAACTCCAACAAAAACCAGGGCCAAACACAAATTTTGCCCCCCAATCCCCAAAATTTGCATCCAAAACAAAAAGAAATCATGTCCTAAAGGACCTCCATAGTACGTCTCTACTGCGCATGCGCAGTGACGCAGTCGTCCCGAAATTGGCGCCAAATATCATTCTCTGTTTGGCCCTTCATCAGTCAACATCTCACTGATCTTTGTGCTTGTAAATCTCAGTTTAAAGGATGCCAGACACGTAATTTTTGGAGAAAATGTGATTCTAAGGAGGATAGAAGGAGGAGAGGAAAAAAGAAGTGGCAAAAAATAATCAGGGCTGTACTTAAAATTTTTTGTTGAAATTATGTTAAGTTGCCTATTTTCGAGGCATAATTGTTGCACTGCTTATTCAGTGTTTCCTCTCCCCTAGCCTTCTAAAGTCCCCCCTTGCAATTCTCCCATGCTTTTGGCATATTTTTGAGAAGTTTCATTTCTAAAATTTTCTGGGAGAGTTGCTTGGTTACAGAATGTTTTCTGTTATTTTCCCCATAGTTACGTTTTCACCCATGGGTGTATAACGTTTGTGTTCTGCATCTTCCATCTGATGTTCTGCAGATTCTCCCCTGGGAGTCTCTGTTTTGCATCAGATAGAGTGTAATTGATGACTGATTCCGGGCCAGTTTTTTCAGTGCCTGGAGTCATGTTTTCTAGTGTGTTTACACTGTTTGTTTTCATTGGCAACAGCCTTTTTTGAGGGGGGCTGTTTGCCTTTGTGGTAGTTTATCTCATTATAAGATTCATTTATATTATCCGAAAGTGTCTCATTAATTATTTTATATAAATTTAAAATTTTTGACCACACTTTGCCATCGGATCCATCGGGGCTCAACGTTACTTTTCAGCAACTTGGGCTTCTCTGAAAAAATATTTTTTCAAAATTATTTTGTTTTGCAATTGTTTTTTCATTTATTAATGGATCATGTTATTATGTATCTTTGTGTCAGGGGTTTTTGCGAGTAACTAGGACTTATTGTTGTTCTTTCACAATGAAGGGACATTGTTCAAATTGTAATAGGAAGAAATCTTCCTCTGACTTTCATGATCATTGTATTAATTGTAGTCAGTGTTCTCGCATTAATCCCTGTCCTATATGTGAACATTGGGATGAGAAACATTGGAAACGTGTGTCACGATATGTTGTTTCTGGAGAAAGAGCGATGCCGGCTCTTTCTCCACAAGGTCACTCTACTCTCTCAGTTTCTATTTCAGAGGAACCAGAACAGGGTGATGTTTCCATGTTATCTTCTTCAAGTGTGCGTCCGTCGTCACAAATGAATTCAGAGCTAGCGGCAAAAGTGCTCATGGAGATTAGACAAATGTCGTCCGCTAGCTCGCCCGGTGTAGCGTCCATTCACCGAATGGTTCGGCAGCCGGGTTCGTCCGATGCGGTCCAAGAGGAAATTTTGGGTGATGCGAGCACTATAAACATAATAGATGCACACCCAGTGACGGCGGATAGTAAACGAGAACGTAGGAAGCCTTTTAGTCCGGTTCCTAGCTCGTCCAGGTCCAGCCGGGCCGCGAGCGAGAGAGGCCCCTCTCTCGTACAACAACATCTGGGACCAGATGTTGTGGTACAAAATGTGTCTTTAGCGGAGCATACGTCCGTCGCTCGGGACGCTCCGTTGTATAAGCAGTCCGCAGAGACTGTTAAGGCTTCCTCTTCTCGTCGGCGCACACGACCGCACCTTGGCTGCGTGACCTCCGATATTTTGCCAGCTTCGCCGATGAAGGATTCTTCGGCGACCAGGTCACACCATCCGGCAGCCAGGGATTCGAGACCAATGGACTCCGGACGTTCGCATAGGAAAAGTATGCGGGAGCCATCTGATGCGGAGCTGCCCTCGGCGAAGCAGCGAAAGACCGCGCCTCCGCAGGTCTCGACGTCGGACATTCTAGTGCAGATAGCACAGCTTATTGCAGCATCCCAGCAGCCGACAGAAACGGTGTCGGATCGAGAATTATCCGACGGCGCTGGGTCGGTACACTCCGCCGAAGCATCGGGGGCGGACGACCGGGAACATCGGGAGGTCCGACCGGATGGTGAAAGGGATACGGATGAATTGGAGCTATCCCTTTCGGAACAACATAAAGCTGCCGTGGACTTCATCCGGCACTTTCTTCCTCAAGTTGTTCCGTCGGGCCAGACTGCTGCGCTTCCGGACAAGAGAATTATAGCGTCATTGTCTCTGAATTTTTTGAGCGGTTCAGGGACATCGCTCCCGAGTTTCCGTCGCAGTCCAATAATGTTGCGAGAACATTTGAATTATTGAACAACGCTATTTTTAAACTTGCTTCCAGGACGGGGAAAGCAGGTTTCTTGTCCGCAAATACTCTCAACCTGCCTTTCATTAATGCAAGGAATAAATTCGACACGGCAGGACAGGGTATACCGAGAGTTCCTCTGCGTATGGACGACGAGGTGGAAGACTTAGAGCTATCATTACCGTCGTCAGCTTCTATTCCAACCGCAGTGTTGGAAACAGCTATTGCGTCTAACAGAGCCAATTTAGATGCCTTATCTTACGCAGATCACCTTACTAAGGCGTTATCACTGCGCCTTCAAGGGGAAGAGTTTCAGGATATACAATCCTCTTTAAGACTTCTTTCAAGGGCAGTAGCTTATTCCACGTGTAACTCCGCCCTTTCAGTGGCAAATCTGGAGTTGGTTAGACGTGACGTTGCCCTGGCTACATCCACACTAGTGGATTCTAAGGTGAAGAAGCTCGCTTCGGTCTCAGGAGAACTTCTCTTTGACGGCAAGCTTTCCGCTATTTATGATAATATTAAAAAGAAAGCTAGTGATTCTCTGTTGTTCAGATCCGCTCCTAAAAGGTCGGATACAGCAGACACGAATAAGGCGGGCACTTCTGGGTCTAATGCGCCCAAGAGAGGTTCCTATAGAGGTTCCGGTGCGTCCTCTGGCTCTTATTCGAGAGACCGTCAGGATAGCGACTCTCGTTCGGGACGTCCTTCAGGCCGGGACAATCGGTCGGACGCCCCGAGGTCGACGAGGCGAGGTGCGGGTCGTGGAAGACGTGGTTTCTTCTACCGCAGGCCTCGCAGATCCAGGAGGTGATGGCTTAAACCTCTATCGCGTTCCGGTTGGCGGAAGGTTGTCGAGTTTTTCTCAAGAGTGGGCGTCGATTACGGACGACCCGTGGGTGAGAGGAGTGACTTCGGAAGGTCTAAAGATATCCTTCAAACGAAAGCCTCCATTAACTCGAAGTCCAAAGTGGACTCATCTTCCGTCAAATCCTCAGAAAAGAGACGCTCTGTTATCAGAGGTGCAGTCTCTTTTAATGAAGAACGCGGTAGAGGTCGTAGAAAACCAGGAATCGCTGGGATTCTACAGCCATCTGTTTCTGGTTCCGAAACCAGACGGCTCGTTCCGTCCAGTCATAGATTTGAGCTGGATAAACAAGCTGATCGTCGCTCCGAAGTTTTATATGGAGACGATTCGATCGGTCAGAGCGAGTATTCGGGTGAACGATTATGCAACGAGCATAGATCTCAAAGATGCGTACTTTCACGTCATGGTACATCCGACATTCCGAAAGTATCTACGCTTCGCAGTCCTAGGAGTGGTGTATCAGTTCCGGGCCATGTGCTTCGGATTGAATCTAGCACCCTGGGCTTTCACTCGGGTAATGAACTCTGTAATGATCTACTTCCGAGCTCATTCGTATGCGGTAACGTCGGCCTACCTGGACGACATTCTTCAGAGGTACGGCAACGAGTTAACGCTTCAGAACGATGTTCAGAATCTTCTTCTATTGCTCCGACGTCTCGGTTTCATAGTAAACGAGGAGAAGTCGGATCTGGTGCCGTCCAAGTCATTCACTCATCTGGGAATGAGCTTCGAGACGCACAACAATCTCGTTCGTCTGCCGTTAACCAGAGCGAAATTAGTCAGTTGTTACGCTCGTTATTGTCTGAATGCAGACAAAGTCACGGCGAGAGAATTTATGAGACTGATAGGTCTGTGCGGAGCCGCCGCGGATCTCACGCACACGTCCTCTTCAAATTTTCCTGACTCAGAATTGGAGTGTGAAAATTCATTCGCTCGATGTAGACGTTCTCTTGTCAGATCAAGTGAAACAGAGATTCAGACTTGGGCAAACATTCAGTGGTTAACTCAAGGAGTTCCGCTGCAGTTGCCGGATCCGAGTTTTACCATTATGACGGATGCCAGTCAAACAGGTTGGGGTGCATCATTAATCCCAACGGATTCGAGATGCCAGGGTCTTTGGGATCCGCAATTCCTGTGCAAGCACATAAACATCAAGGAAATGATGTCAATTTGGCTTGCGTTACGTCACTGGATGGACATTATTCACGATGCTCATGTCCAAATCCTATCCGACAATACGACAGTAGTGGCGTATATACAGAATCAGGGAGGCACTCATTCAGTTCCGTTGTTCAATCTAACGGAAAGAATCCTTCTGTTTGCGTTGGAACATCACGTTCTTCTTTCGGTCCGTCACATACCGGGTCGTCTGAATGTGCTAGCAGACTCCCTTTCACGAAAGGGTCGCTTGTTGCCGTCGGAGTGGACTCTCAACAAACAAGTATTCAATCAGATTTGCTACCAATGGGAACGACCAATGATAGACTTATTTGCGACACATCTCAACAATCAGTTGCAGACATATGTGTCCCCGTGTCCGGATCCAAGAGCATTTGCAGTAGACGCTCTGTCGATCCCTTGGGACGGAATGATAGGATATGCGTATCCTCCAGCGCCGTTAATTCAACAAGTATTGCTAAAGATAAAACAATCTCAATGCAAGATTCTGTTGGTAGCATCTCTGTCGCCACAGAGACCGTGGATAAATCTACTCAGGTGTCTGTTGTGGGACCTACCGCGGAAGCTTCCTCCACGAGAGGATCTTCTTTCGCAGGGGAAATCGCGCCAACTCCATCACAACCCGCAAGGTCTCAACCTTCACGTTTTTCCGTTGTGTGGTCCTTCTTGCATGGCAAGCACTTTACAGGACGAGCAGTGGACGCGATTTCTAACTGTAGGAGGACCTCCTCTTCGCTAAACTATGCGGCTAAGTGAAAGGTTTTCCGTCGTTGGTGTAGGGATCATTCTGTAGATATATTTGATCCCTCTATACCAGACATTGCAAACTTTCTAGTATACTTGTTTGACGAAATCAAACTGCAGCCTGTTACTATAAAGGGTTATAGATCTATGTTATCTGATACCTATGCACATCATGATAGTTTACAAATTGGATCTAATGTCTCTTTATCGAAGTTGGTTAGAAACTTTTCGATAAATAGACCCAGAACTCTTAGATTAATTCCTAAGTGGAATTTAGCTTGGGTTCTTCTTAAATTGAAGGAAAAGCCATTTGAACCTCTTGGGACAGTAGATTTCAAATTCTTATCTTATAAGACAGCTTTTCTCTTAGCTTCTCTTCTGCCAGAAGAGTCAGTGAGCTTCATGCACTATCGGTGGATGATTCTCATTATCGTAGTGTTGGGAACACTATCACCTTCACTACTAATGTGGGTTTTTTAGCTAAGAATCAGGCTCCTAATAAATATCCGGAACCTATTGTTATTAAGGCTCTTCCGTCTTCAGACGGGCGTAGGCCTTTACTCTGTCCTGTTAGAGCACTACGTATCTATAAACAGAGATCTCAGTTCATCAGAAAGGGACGGAAACGTTTCTTTCTGTCTTTGATGCCTAATAGAAAGGACATTTCAGTCCATTCTATTGCTAGATGGATTCAGTTAACTATCCGTACTGCGTATGAAGATTTATCTTCTTCTCAGCAGTCTGTGCTTAAGATTTCTGCTCATGAAGTAAGAGCTCTTTCTACTTCCTGGGCTTATGCTAATAGTGTTGCTATTACAGATTTAATGAAGGCTGCTTATTGGTCTCAGCCATCCACATTTACTAATTTTTATCTCAGAAATATTGAGTCCATTTCTGGAGACCTGCATTGTTTAGCTCCGTTATCTGTTGCTCAGAATGTCGTCCACTAAACAGTTGCAACTATAGTTATGCAGGCTTTCTGTTCCGGCAGTGACTCCGTCCGGCTGCCCTCTTCGCTCTGGGCTATTTGACCCAGGGCAAGGGGAAGGGGAGGGGGGGCGGGTGTTCCCTTAGGTCACCTGCTTTATAGTGAAAAGCAAGGGAATGCCTCCTCCAAGACAGTATTTCTGAGTCGCTTCCGGGATGGTTTTAAAGTGTAATATTAATGTTTAATTTCATTCATGTCTTATTTTTAAAGTGTAGCTCGGTGTGAAGCATTTGTATATGTCAAGTGTCAAACGGGCTTTAATATACAATACTCGGACACTTTTAAATGATTATAAAGAGTCTCAATTCTCTGGACTACTTTATTTATTGGCTTGCTTTTAAAATAATTAGTATAAGGGTTATACTGGATGTTAATAGAGAACATGAATGTTATTGTGCTCAATTATTAAGGGTAGTGTATCTTTCTAATTTAATATTAAATAAGAAAGATACAGGTAAAGCCTAATACTCCTTTTCTCCTTAAGGGGTTACCTCTTTATTATATAATTGACTAAATTGAGCTTATTGGATTTTCCTCTATGTCCTAGGCCCTCCAGCCTGTTTACTATTCAGCTAAGTCTGGGTCATTGGTACAGTATAAAAATGTTAAAAAATTTATAGTAATTTATATATTTTTTATACTTACCAATGACCCAGACGGGGATGGCCCTCCCTGAGTTGGGAACTCTTGCCTCCCCGCTGAGTACATAGCGCTGACCAGGCACTGCCAGTAAGAATGATATTTGGCGCCAATTTCGGGACGACTGCGTCACTGCGCATGCGCAGTAGAGACGTACTATGGAGGTCCTTTAGGACATGATTTCTTTTTGTTTTGGATGCAAATTTTGGGGATTGGGGGGCAAAATTTGTGTTTGGCCCTGGTTTTTGTTGGAGTTAGCACCAGCTAAGTCTGGGTCATTGGTAAGTATAAAAAATATATAAATTACTATAAATTTTTTAACTTTCCAATTCCAGAACAGGTAGAAAGTTTTTGTCATGGTTTCAGTCTTCAAAGGGGCGGTCTCTCAAGACAGGTCGATTATGGCATAAAAATACAAGTTGGTACCAGGTCACAGTGGTCTCTCAAGACAGGTGGTCTCTCAAGACAGGTGGTCTCCCATAGCAGGTCCATTATAGAGTAAAACCAATCGGTGCATGGTAGATGTGGTCTCTCAAGACAGGTGGTCTCTCAAGACAGTGGTCTCTCAAGACAGGTTTTACTGTAACTAATTTTTTAAAACTTTTGTCTTAAAAACATAGGTTAAGACTCCTCATTGGAACGAGCTTGATAAGCTCATTCCAATGAGGTGTCATAACCTATGTTTTTGAGACAAAAAATGAAAAAAATAATGAAAATTAATTGGCGTTTTTAAAAATAACGCTGGCCGGTTTTGGCTGTTACGTTGGGTAAAGGGTTAAACAGATAAATGCCAGGAAGTATAACCACTATTAACACATTCTTTACTTACTTCAGCCCACTGTTATACACAGCTAGTCGCTCAGTGGTAGACTGTTGGACTTCTATGCTAGAGGTCCCGAGTTCGATCCCCGACTGGGACGACCCGCGTTTGTCCCTGTGCAAGGCACTTTATCCCTGTTGCCTACATGATGATGCCGCATACTAAGGTGTACTGCACGTCGATGGTGCACATGTCGTCAACCGCTGTAACCCTGCTTGAGCGGAGCATGAACAGAGAATGTTGAGGAGCTGACAGTTGCTCATTGATGCTCGTGGTTCTCTCCGGGAACTCCAGCTTCCTTCACCTGTAAAACTGTCACAGTCTCGATTAGCCATTGTGCATAAGTGTGTGTCCTTAAACCCACAGCTAGTCAGATTTTGTCAGTCTTTGTAAGTTTTAGCTTCTTGTGTTTTTATTGGATCCAAAAAGAAGTGTCCAAAATATATTTGTTTTACTTTCTTCCAGCTTTGCACAGTATTATCCACCAGTAACTACAAGCAACAGTAACACAGACTTCCCCCCTTACCAACCACCACAAGCAGCCTTCCCTATGCCTCCTCTACCAAATCTCACCACTTGTAATGCGGGACCAGTTGGTGCAGCAGGCTCTTGTCAGGTAAATAATAAGTGATATTATAATAATAATGTTTGTTCAATTAGGAAATGGGAGCACAGTGACTCAGTGGTAATAGCATTGGACATCAGACCAAAACGTTCAGAGTTTGATCCCCACCAACAGCAACTGCATTGTCTCATGGGCAAGGCACTCAGTCCTGATTGGCCATGTGGCGGGGTGGGGTGGGTGGGGGGGGGGGGGGCAGTGTGCTAAGGCATACGGCACTTTGATGGTGCACTTGTTTTCCACCGATACTAACCCTGCTTGTGGGGATTATTATTGAAAAATGTGTCAGTCTAACATATTTGTTGCTGTAGCACCATCATTATTTGTATTTGGTGAATTCAAATAACTTTTGCCATGCTTATACCTCAATATGAGAGAATGGATCCTAGAACAGAAATAATATCTTCGCCTAAAGATTTACAGAGTTATTTGCCGTTGTTAACTAAGGGGATGATTGAAAAATGTGTCCATCCAACATATTTGCTGCTCTAGCTCTGTCATTATATGTTGGATTTAAATAATTTTTGTCATGCTTGTACCTCAACATGGGAGGAACGGACCCTACATTAGAATTAATATCTTCATATAAACATTTACAGAGTTATTCTCCCTTGTTTAACTTAGGGCATGATTGAAAAATGTGTTCACACTGATTTCCGGGCAATAACTTTTGTACTGTTGGTCACACAATGCTGACACTTCACACATAGGTTGCCCATTATGGGACAATGTTTTGCATTGATTTTGGGATCTGTAGGTCAAAGGTCAAGGTCACTGTTCCTATAAATAGAATTTGGTTCCTATACAATAACTTTAGTCTCTTTTTGCGTACGATGCTATAACTTTATATTTTGATTGCATATGAAGTATCGATGGTTGGGATTGCATTTGGGGTCAATAGGTGAAATGTCAAAGTCACTGTTACTATAAATAGATTTTTGTTTTCCATGCAATAACTTTAGTTTCCTTCTATGTGCAATGCTACAACTTCACACACAGGTATCAGTCATTGGGATAATGTTTTACTATGATTGTTTTTTAACTCATCTTCACAAAGTCAAGCTGAGCTAATCTCATCGCGCTCTGTCCATCATCCATCAACACCATGTTTTGGTCTTCTCCTCCAAAACCACTGAGCAAATTCAAATGGAGGGAGTGGGGGAAAATGCTCCAAAATATTTTTAAAATCTTCTTCTCATGAACCAGCATGCACAGTGACTTGTTATTTGTTATGGAGCTTCCTTCTGAGGTGTAGAATCAAGTTTGTTCAAAGGAAGTTCGTGAAGCAATATTTGGCTTTGTAATGGGAGGGGTAAGATTTTTGGCCTCACCCAAAATTTCTGTTTTCTGAACCTATGGTCAGTTTTGAACCAAATTTGGTATGTGGTATTATTGGGTCATAAGTACTTGACTCATGCAAAAAAAAAAAATTCCTGCATCCCCATGGGAACCCTGGGAGCTAAAAATAGAAATATTTTCAAACGCCCATATTTCCAAAACCACACAGAACAGAGAGCTGTTATTTGGTATGAAGCATCCTTAGGACCATAGAATTTAATGGTAAAAAAAAAATTGCCATCGGTTATGTTAGGGTGTTCTGCAATGGGCATCAAAAAAATGCTAAGTCAGCATATTTGCTAAAATTTGTAAAAATATTTTCTCCAGAACCAATCATCAGAATCTTTTGATATTCGGTATACAGCATTCATAGGGGGGGTAGATACAAGTTTGTTAAAATAATGCGCATCTGTTCATATTTGGGCTCAATTCAAGAGCCCGAATTTTTAACTTAGGGTAATATGCGGAATATTCTTTAAAAATCTTCTTCTTCAGAACCACCAGTCAGAATCTTTTAATGTTTGGTATACATCATTGTTATGAGGGTCAGATTCAAGATTGTTCAAACCAAGTCCCTAGGTTAATATTTGGGCTTCCTACGGAAGCTCAAATTTTAATTTTGTTCAATATGAGGGATTATTTTTAAAATCTTCTTCTTCAGATCCTCCAGTCAGAATGCTTTCATATTTGGTATGCAGCATCTCTAGGGGGGTCAGATTCAAGTTTGTTCAAACCGGATCCCTAAGTATATATTTGGGCTCACTATGGTAGCCCAAATTTTCACTTTGTGCGATATGAGGAAATTTCTTTAAAAATCTTCTTCTTCAGATCCACCAGTCGGAATGCTTTCATATTTGGCCTACAACATCAGATTCAAGTTTGGGGTCAGATTCAAGTTTGTTCAATTCGTGTGGGGCCTCTTGTTTGTGATGCATTGTTGGTGTCTAGAGGAAGCTTCCTTTCGATTTTGGTTATGCCCCAAAGAGACTTACCTACCCTTTTATGACACCGTCGGGGGCATATGCCACGCTTCGCATTGCTCTTGTTATTCTAGATTTTTCACATGTGCAACAGACGTTTTGAATGAGGAGTTGTTTAAACTACAAATCTGTTTACGATTTGAACTTAAGTTAGATGGCGTAACCTCAAACTTTATCTGATTTATTGAGTATTTGATATCTTAGGGCACACAGGAGGTCTATTAAGCCCCTAACCCCCTTAGGAGGTTCATTGGGTATATAATCGAGGTCTCGATCCGTACGACCGTTCGTACAAACCTTTTGTATTATAACTCTGAGGTCAGTTGTTGGATTTTGCTGGGCTTTGGTATGATGACAGACCAGCATAGGGGCAATGATATCCATAAATCACAGGTTTTGTCCACTCATTCATACCAGAGATATGGCCCTTGTAGGTCTTAGATCTGTCCATCCATTCCTCCATTCCTCCATCCATCTGTCTGTCCACACAAACATTTGGTATTATAACTGTGGCATCAGTTGTTGGATTTTGATGTCCTTTGGTATTATGATAGACCAGGTTGCATCCTTACAAACATTTTGTATTATAACTCTGGCATAGGTTATCAGATTTTGATGTCCTTTTGTATTATGATAGGCACTAGTGCTGAGAGGGGTGAGGGAGGGGGGGGGAGGGCAACTGCCCCAAGATTTTTTTGTGTTTTAAAAAGCTGAAACTCGTGGGAAGGCTTTTAGTATGGCCTCCAACGCTGATGGAGGTGGCAAGAGTACGTAGGTGAATTACTGACCAGGTTCCATTCATGTACAAAAAACCCCCACTTCTTCCAGTTTGTTGGTTTTCCACAGATGTTTCCTTTATCATGGTGGTCACGATTATCTTTGGAGAAAAAATGCTCCATAAACACAGAAAAACAGGTAATAAATTACCCAAGTTGTGGGGAAATAATTGAGTAGATAATGTCAAGAAAATTCAGAAGACTTCTAGCACTAATTTGAAATATTTTTTGGGGGGGTGGGGGATCTTCTACTCTGCCCCCCCCCCCTCCCCATTACACATTCAGCATCCATCAGATCCGTAACGTCTGTTCTACATATTACCCTGGGGCCTGTTCTTGTTCTCGCCAACCCTGATGATAGACCAGCATGGGGGGAATGATAGGCACAAATTACAGATTTTGTCCAAACATTCCTAGCCTTGTAGGACTTAGAAAATTAGTAAAATGAACATTTTATATAATAAATCTGTCACCCTTTCGAATGATGATATACCAGCATGGGGGACATGATATCCACATATCGAAGGTTTTGTCCGTGCATTCCTGCCATCGGTTGACAGATTTTGAGGCCCTTTGGTATGCTCTTCATTTCATTGGTCAGATTTTGATATAATTTTGGGGTTTTGATATCATTTGGTATACATTGCCACTTGTTTACTAAACTTGTTATCATTCAAAGTTGCCTTCTTCATTTCACGATGTGAGTTTGGGGTTATGGGTAGGGTCTTATTGGAACATATACAGTAAAACCTGTCTTGAGAGACCACTGTCTTGAGAGACCACCTGTCTTGAGAGACCACATCTGCCAGGCACCGATTGGTTTTACTCTATAATGGACCTGCTATGGGAGACCACCTATCTTGAGAGACCACCTGTCTTGAGAGACCACCTGTCTTGAGAGACCACTGTGACCTGGTACCAACTTGTAGTTTTATGCCATAGTAGACCTGTCTTGAGAGACCGCCCCTTTGAAGACTGAAACCATGACAAAAACTTTTTACCTGTTCTGGAATTGGAAAATCCATTGTGGTTATACTAACATAATTAAAAGTATTAAAAGCTCTTAATTGGGCTTCAATTGCTAACTCATTAAAGATTGAGATGTTTTTATAAGACCCCTGTGAAAAGATTAGGATTATTGCTGAATAACAATTTCATGATACCTCAAATGTGACAGATAGGAATAAAAATAAATTTGTGTTGAAAATCTTCTTGTAACAAATTGAAATGGACTGTTATAAAAATTATAAAAATAAATTTGTGTTGAAAATCTTCACTAATTTATTTTTATATTTTTTATAACAGTCCATTTCAATTTGTTACAAAAACTTCATAAAAAAGAACAACTACAAAATAATTACAAAAAAACATTCTTCATTTCTGAATTTTGTGGTTGGTCATTCACTGACTTGAGAAAACCTGAAACCTGTTATGAGAGACCACCTGTCTTGAGAGACCACTTTTGTGTGGCCCAAAGGGCGATCTCTCAAGACAGTTTCTACTGTACCTTATTATGATGAATTGATGGTAACATGGTCTGAGGTGTCACCATTTTATTATCTCAGCTATTGGAACAGCGAACATGAAAAATAACAGAGAATAAAATCTTGAATTTTGAGATAACCTATTTACCATTCATCTGAAAAAAACAAAGAGGACCGATTACACTACAGCCATTGTGGATGGGTCAAACTCTGTGTGTGGGCATCCCTGTGGGAACCTTGGGAAGTGAAGCAGTGCCTGTTCACTACGGTAAACAGGCCCTGTTTTACATGTAAAATAGGACCCAGTCACCAGTGCTTGGGGGGTGTAAACTCTCTCTAAAATAGGCAACATGGCTTATTAACGCTCACCCCTGGTCTTGAGCTGATACGCATGTTGTGGTCATGATTAGCCATTGTGCAAAAATATGTGACTTTAAACACCAGTAAATAAATAAATAAACATGGGTGGGCATTTTTCCACGCATATAATTCAGAGATGATCCGCTATGACACCTAACAAAATTTCCACCAATGAAGCACCGGAATTACCTGATGCTTCATTGGTGGAAATTTTGCTAGGTGTCAAAGCAGATCATCTCTGAATTATATGCATGGAAAAAATGACAACCCATGGATTTCGACCTGTCCAGATGGCCCTACTGTATGCCAGTTCACAGATTTCGAAAGCATCTGCGGCTAGCACAGGGATGTCAGCTGTTTTATGGAGTTTTAGCATTGAAAAGAGGGTCTGCCCACAGGAACATTTTAAAATGGTGCTATCAAATAAGGTGATTAGACACAACTTTTTGATTAAGTGTTTGTAATTCCAGACGAACAACTTTTTGGTTACCTGTTTTTTCATTTAGATAACCACCAGAGGAACGATAAATATCAAATTTTATGGCCTGAATTAATGATAATATTGTTAGAATGGAACTGAATGCAGTTTCTTGTTTTGCTATAATATTGATAAGTGGGACAATACTGCCTATCCATTTTTATTTACAGTCTGGAGAGGAAGGTAGTTTTCCAAAGTTTAAAATTCCTGATGTCTTCACAGCATTCCCAGCATTGAAAGATATGAGGTAAATAGATTTTCAACAATTCAATCAGCATAACAAGTTACATGTCCGAATATTTAGAGCTGTAAAATATAATACAGTGGCTTTCACCTAACCTAATACTTTTTAACACGATAATCTTGTTAACTGTGTACAGTTGAAAACACCAAACCATTTTTATTACTTTCCAAAGTGTAATTTACTGGGATTTCTGGGTTTGATTATAAACGATAACTTCACAGGTGAATTATGCAATCAACAATTCTGTTATGTATCGGTGCACGCAAACGAAGACGCTTTGCCGTGGGTGTAATGGGGACTTCATTGTTTTTATTTTTTTTAACCCTTTACCTAACAAGAAAAAGCAGACGACACTTACAAAAAAAACAAAACTCTTGAATAACTATTATTTTAATTTTTTGTCTCAAAAACATAGGTTATGACCCCTTATTGGAACGAGCTCAACGAGATCGTTCCAATGAGGGGTCATAACCTATGTTTTAGAGAGAGAAAAATAATGAAAATTAATTGATGATTTTTGAGAATAGCGCTGGTTGGTTTTGGCCGTTACATTAGCCAAAGGGTTAAATAATATAATTATCGTTAATAAAGAAAAGTAATAAACAGAATAATCACTTGACTGGACTGGTTATGTGAAATAATTCATTTGAGGCAAGGGACTATATTGTAAAACACTCGTGCGCATTCGCACACTCATGTTTGTACAACATCCCTCACCTCTCATGAATTATTTCAGGTAACTACTCCAGTCAAGCGATTACTGTCTATATCATACCTCAGATTTGACATATTATACTACATATTGTACTGTGGTTATAGAAAATAGTATGGCGGAGCCCACTTTATATAGATACTTTGGAAATCCTTGACAATATTGGGTTTTTTCATGAAATTATGGGTTTTTTCTCCTCAGTTTTTTTGTTGGTTTTTTTCTAATAAATTACTATATATATGCACAAGTATATATAAAGAAAAATATTTTATTCAGGGGGTTAAATTCAATTAGAAATGCATTTTCGTGCGTTGAATCTAGCATTTCGAAATCACAGATCGTCGGCTCAACTAGGTGTTTGCAAAGTGAGGAAGACATCATTATGTATGCAACATAAATTTGATGTGCACCTGGATAATGGTCAGTAGCAGCTGGGGTCAGTGTTCGAATACCCTACACCTGACCTAACCTGCTACTGTCCCTAGTCCAACTATATGCATATAAAAATAACTTATCTTCGACAAAATGTGAAACCTACCTGAAATATTATTATAGGAATCACCCTGTCTGTCCGTCTGTCCATCCGTCTGTCCGTCTGTCCATCCTTATAATCGCAACTCCTCCTGAAGCATTTGAAGAATTTTTATGAAACTTTACACAATGGAAGAACTCCATATGAAGATGTGCATGAAGCAATATAATTCCGTTCTGACATTTCCAAGGGGAGATAATCTAACTTATACATTTCAATTGCTACATCATATGATTGTGTCCTCGAAAGTGCAACAACTGAAGCGCGGGGGGTATCACTTTGTGAGCTTGCTCACAGTACCTCTAGTTTATTTCTTCATTTCTCCCTTCTGTACACGGTTCTTTACACATGCAAACAAGTACGCCCTCCTCTGTCCATCCAAGGAAATTGGATGAAACAAGCCAATACAAAGGCAAAGTAGTAGTTCCAACAGATTTTCAATGGCACAATAAAATGCCATAAAGGGGGCTATATCAAAATATTTTTGTCTTCAAACAACTCGCGTGTATCGGAAACGTGTTTTTATATTATTAGCCAAACAAAAGTTATCAATAATCCCCTTTATATTACTCGCCTAACAAAAGTTATCAATAATGCCATTTATTAAATGTCTGTTACATGTCCTCCAGTTCCCTACAGACTATTTTTCCACCTCATGTCATGGGTCCATCAAAAGAAATAAACTCGACCCATTTTTGTAATCGGCCAATAAAAACAACACATTCTGATCCAAATCAATTCAAAAGATGCAGGGACAGCTGATAAGTCAAATGGAAAAAATAACAAAAGAGTTTTAAAGTTTGAAATTTTCTCTGTGTGATGTTTGAATATTTAAAATAGAGGATTTTATGTTTTTGGGGCATGTAATAAACACAGGACATCACGATGTGTGAATGCGTTCGTTAATGCAGCATTCATGTCTTTGTGGAAGAATAGAACCCAAGGCTGTGCCTCCTTCTATCCTTCCACGCTGGCACTTGTGCCGTATTGATGAACGCATTCACACATCATGCCATTCTGTGAATATATGTTTTGCTATAAAGGGACCAGTTGAAATACAGTGGGAGCATGTCAATTGAATAGTCACTCCTCAGTAAAAAAAATATTAAATTGAGAGAACTATTAAATTAACAGGTCAATTAATAGGTCTTGTTTGACTGAGCACATAGCGCTTTGTCAAAAATATGAAAGATTAAATGTTTATTCTGAATCAAATGAGGCCAAAGAGGTTTATAAATAACCCTTTACCTAACAAATCAACCACACCTGGCATATAATATGCAAATTCAGCAGTTGAAAAAATATTATTTTTCAAGAAACTTCAACAAAACCATATCATGTGACCGCCCCCTCATTAGAACGAGCTCATCAGTTATGGCATTGGACTTCAAACCCAAAGGTCTATGGTCCAATCCCCATGAGGGATAATTGCATTATGTCCTTGGGCAAGCAGCACTCAGATGTGGAACATCCAATCAGATGAAGTTTTACATGACGTTCTTACGTATAAACCAGATTCCATGCATGGTATATGTAACACATTTCCTGATCTCTGTTTTGTATCGCATAACAATGAATATGCACAGCAATCAGGGTGTAATAGACATTATAGCCACAGCCTATAGTATTTTGCAAAGCGCATATATGGGTTTCCAGCACCCTTCCAGTTAAGAAGTATCGGTAATCCTTTACAATAGTGGAATGAGGTATTTACATGAAACTATACACTCACTTTTTTGTTTTTCTCAGTTTTAATGGGATTATTGATAACGTTTGTTAAGCGAATAATGTAAATGGGGTTATTTATAACTTTTGTTAGGCGAGTAATATAAATGGGATTATTGATAACTTTTGTTCGGCGAATAATATAAATGGGATTATTTATAACTTTTGTTAGGCGAGTAATATAAATGGGATTATTGATAACGTTTGTTAGGCAAATAATATAAATAGGATTATTGATAACTTTTGTTAGGTGAGTAATATAAATGGGATTATTTATAACTTTTGTCAGGCGAGTAATATAAATGGGATTATTTATGACTTTTGTTAGGCGAATAATATAAATAGGATTATTTATAACTTTTGTTAGGTGAATAATATAAATAGGATTATTTATAACTTTTGTTAGGCGAGTAATATAAATGGGATTATTGATAACTTTGGTTAGGCGAATAATATAAATGGGATTATTGATAACTTTTGTTAGGCAAATAATATAAATGGGATTATTTATAACTTTTGTTTAACACGTAATATAAATGGGATTATTTATAACTTTTGTTAGGTGAGTAATATAAATGGGATTATTGATAACATTTGTTAGGTGAGTAAAATAAATGGGATTATTTATAACTTTTGTTAGGCGAGTAATATAAATGGGATTATTGATAACTTTTGTTAGGTGAGTAATATAAATGGGATTATTTATAACTTTTGTTAGGCGAGTAATATAAATGGGATTATTTATAACTTTTGTTAGGTGAGTAATATAAATGGGATTTTTTATAACTTTTGTTAGGGGAATAATATAAATGGGATTATTTATAACTTTTGTTAGGCGAATAATATAAATGGGATTATTGATAACTTTTCTTAGGCGAATAATATAAATGGGATTATTTATAACTTTTGTTAGGCGAGTAATATAAATGGGACTATTTATAACTTTTGTTAGGCGAATAATATAAATGGGATTATTTATGACTTTTGTTTTAATGCATAATATAAATGGGATTATTGATAACTTTTGTTAGGCAAATAATATGAATGGGATTATTGATAACTTTTGTTAAGCGAGTAATATAAATGGGATTATTGATAACTTTTGTTAGGCGAATAATATAAATGGGATTATTTTTAACTTTTGTTAGACGAATAATATAAATGGGATTATTGATAACTTTTGTTAGGTGAGTAATATAAATGGGATTATTTATAACTTTTGTTAGGCAAATAATATAAATGGGATTATTGATAACTTTTGTTAGGCGAATAATATAAATGGGATTATTTATAACTTTTGTTAGACGAATAATATAAATGGGATTATTGATAACTTTTGTTAGGTGAATAATATAAATGGGATTATTTATAACTTTCGTTAGGCGAGTAATATAAATGGGATTATTGATAACTTTTGTTCAGCGAATAATATAAATGGGATTATTGATAACTTTTGTTAGGTGAGTAATATAAATGGGATTATTTATAACTTTTGTTAGGCGAATAATATAAATGGGATTATTTATAACTTTTGTTAGGCGAATAATATAAATGGGATTATTTATAACTTTTGCTAGGTGAATAATATAAATGGGATTATTGATAACTTTTGTTGAGTAATATAAATGGGATTATTTATAACTTTTGTTTAGCACGTAATATAAATGGGATTATTTATAACTTTTGTTTAACATGTAATATAAATGGGATTATTGATAATTTTTTTAGGCGAGTAATATAAATGGGATTATTGATAACTTTTATTAGCCGAATAATATAAATGGGATTATTTATAACTTTTGTTAGGCAAATAATATAAATGGGATTATTGATAACTTTTGTTAGGTGAGTAATATAAATGGGATTATTGATAACTTTTGTTAGGCAAGTAATATAAATGGGATTATTTATAACTTTTGTTAGGCGAATAATATAAATGGGATTATTGATAACTTTTGTTAGGTGAGTAATATAAATGGGATTATTTATAACTTTTGTTAGGCGAGTAATATAGATGGGATTATTTATAACTTTTGTTAGGCGAATAATATAAATGGGATTATTGATAACTTTTGTTTAATGCGTAATATAAACGGGATTATTGATAACCTTTGTTAGGCGAATAATATAAATAGGATTATTAATAACTTTTGTTAGGCGAATAATATAAATGGGATTATTTATAACATTTGTTTAACATGTAATATAAATGGGATTATTGATAACTTTTCTTAGGCGAATAATATAAATGGGATTATTGATAACTTTTCTTAGGCGAGTAATAAAAATGGGATTATTTATAACTTTTGTTTAACACGTAATATAAATAACTTTTGTTAGGCCAATAATATAAATGGGATTATTGATAACTTTTGTTAGGCGAGTAATATAAATGGGATTATTGATAACTTTTGTTAGCCGAGTATTATAAATGGGATTATTGATAATTTTTTTTTTTTTGGTTAGGCAAATAATATAAATGGGATTATTTATAACTTTTGTTAGGCGAATAATATAAATGGGATTATTGATAACTTTTGTTAGGCAAATAATATAAATGGGATTATTGATAACTTTTGTTAGGCAAATAATATAAATGGGATTATTGATAACTTTTGTTAGGCAAATAATATAAATGGGATTATTTATAACTTTTGTTAGGCGAGTAATAGAAATGGAATTATTGATAACTTTTGTTAGGCGAATAATATAAATGGGATTATTGATAACTTTTGTTTAATGCGTAATATAAATGGGATTATTGATAACCTTTGTTAGGCAAATAATATAAATAGGATTATTAATAACTTTTGTTAGGCGAATAAAATAAATGGGATTATTTATAACATTTGTTTAACATGTAATATAAATGGGATTATTGATAACTTTTCTTAGGCGAATAATATAAATGGGATTATTGATAACTTTTCTTAGGCGAGTAATATAAATGGGATTATTTATAACTTTTGTTTAACACGTAATATAAATAACTTTTGTTAGGCGAATAATATAAATGGGATTATTGATAACTTTTGTTAGGCGAGTAATATAAATGGGATTATTGATAACTTTTGTTAGCCGAGTATTATAAATGGGATTATTGATAATTTTTTTTTTTTGTTAGGCAAATAATATAAATGGTATTATTTATAACTTTTGTTAGGCAAATAATATATATGGGATTATTTATAACTTTTGTTAGGCAAATAATATAAATGGGATTATTGATAACTTTTGTTAGGCGAATAATATAAATGGGATTATTTATAACTTTTGTTAGGCGAGTAATAGAAATGGAATTATTGATAACTTTTGTTAGGCGAGTCATATGAATAGACAGGACACAATGTGTGTTTGAATTGGTTGGTGTTTTAACTCTCGCAAAATATGACTACGCCATTCCAACTCGTTATGTAATACACCAACTGATTCAAAACACACATCACATTCTGTGTTTATTACCCATCCAATGCATTAAAATTCAGTTAAATAACCAAATTTTAATTCCAGTGTTTAAACCCAAAGGTGAAGAGTCTGTTTGTTTTGCTTGCAGCTGTACTGTTCAAATAAATCGATAAAAAATCAAAACAAAATCTTTTCTCTTGGACGTGTTAGAAATTCGTATCGCTGTTTCTCTTCTGCTGGTGTCCATTCATGCCTAACCATTTGGTGGCTTTTACTGAAAGTAAAAACAGAAGTACAAATTTGGGGAGATTTGCAAAATAGCTGGGAGAAACTTTTTAAAAAGAAGTTTGAAGCATGTCAGGATGTCTGAAGATTTACCGAAATAAAGTTGTTGACCAATTCAGATATATGGGTATCTGTGGGACCGGGTTAATGTTTGGTTGGAAATGATTTCTTTTTAATATTATTTCATTTGTGGTTAACTAATTTTTAGCTCACCTGACTGAAAGTCAGGGTGAGCTATTCTGATCACTTTTCGTCCGTCGTCCGGCGTCCGTTGTGAAGGTGGTGTTTGGGCTTTTTCTCCCAAACCACTGGCCGCATATTAATGAAATTTCATGTGAGAAGGGGTTGTGTCTGTGGACACTGATTTTTTGTCAAATTAGGTTTCGGCTCACATTGAGCAGAGGGATGGGGCAAAAATGCTCCAATTCTTAAAAAATCTTCTTCTCAAGAACCAGCAATAGCAGAGACTTGATATATGGTATGCAGCTTCCTTTTGAGGTGTAGACTCAAGTTTGTTCAAGAGAAGTTGGAGGGGCTATATTTGACAATGTTAAAGGAGGGGCAAAAATTTTGGCCCCGCCCCAAATTTCTATTTTCCAACCCGCTAGGCCGATTTGAACCAAATTTTACATGAGTGCTTATTGGGTCATAAGTACCTAATTTATGGCGAAATTTTTTTCCCCATAGCCCCGTGGGAACCACAGGAGCTAAAAATAGAAAAAAATGAAAACGCCCATATCTCCAAAACTACACGGCACTGAGAATTCTTATTTGTTGTGAAGCTTCCTTAGGACCAACAGAATGGAATGATAAAAAAAAATTGCCATCGGTTTTATGATGGGGTACTTTTTTGGGACTTTGAAAAAGTGCTGAGTCAGCATTTTTTAACACTGTGGGTAAGGGGAAAACATAAGACTACTTTTCTCTGAAACCACTGCTCGAAAAGCTTTAAAATTTCACATATAACATCTTTGGAAGATTGTTTCACATGTTTCTTGAAATGAATTGCCTGGGTTGATATTTGGGCTCTCTATGGGAGCCCAAATGTTTAAATTAGTGCAGTATGAGGAGTATTTTTTTAAAATCTTCTTCAGATCTAGCAATAAGAATGTTTTGATATTTGGTATGCAGCATCCTTAGGGGGGCGAGATTGAAGTTTGTTGAAGCCAAATCCCTGGGTTCATATTTAGGCTGAAAATTTGGGGTGCGGGTGGGACTTAGAAAATTTTGGACCAAAATCTGAAAAAAAATTTTTTTGTTTTTTCTGCCTTTCGGTCAATTTTAAGACAAAAAAAATTTTTTTTTTTTCCCCTGAAAATTTGGGGTGCGGGTGGGACTTAGAAAATTTTGGACGAAAATCAAAAAAAAAATTTTTTTGTTTTCTATGCATTTCTGTCAGTTTTAAGACAAAAAAAAAAAAAAATTTTTTTTTACCCTGAAAATTTGGGGTGCGGGTGGGACTTAGAAAATTTTGGACCAAAATCCGAAAAAAAATTTTTTTTGTTTTTTCTGCGTTTTGGTCAATTTTAAGACAAAAAAAAAATTATTTTTTTTACCCTGAAAATTTGGGGTGCGGGTGGGACTTTGAAAATTTTGGACCAAAATTCGAAAAAAATTTTTTTTGTTTTTTCTGCCTTTCGGTCAATTTTAAGACAAAAAAAAATTTTTTTTTTTTCCCCTGAAAATTTGGGGTGCGGGTGGGACTTAGAAAATTTTGGACGAAAATCCAAAAAAAAATTTTTTTTGTTTTCTATGCATTTCTGTCAGTTTTAAGACAAAAAAAAAAAAAAATTTTTTTTTACCCTGAAAATTTGGGGTGCGGGTGGGACTTAGAAAATTTTGGACGAAAATCCCAAAAATAATTTTTTTGTTTTCTATGCATTTCTGTCAGTTTTAAGACAAAAAAAAAAAAAATTTTTTTTTTACCCTGAAAATTTGGGGTGCGGGTGGGACTTAGAAAATTTTGGACCAAAATCCGAAAAAAATTTTTTTTTGTTTTTTCTGCGTTTTGGTCAATTTTAAGACAAAAAAAAAATTATTTTTTTTACCCTGAAAATTTGGGGTGCGGGTGGGTCTTAGAAAATTTTGGACCAAAATGCGGAAATTTTTTTTTTTGTTTGTTATGCATTTCTGTCAATTTTAAGACAAAAAAAAAAAAATAAATTTTTCCCCTGAAAATTTGGGGTCCGGGTGGGTCTTAGAAAATTTTGGACCAAAATCCGAAAGAATTTTTTTTTGTTTTTTAAGCATTTCTGTCAATTTTAAGAGAAAAAAAAATTATTTTTTTTACCCTGAAAATTTTGGGTCCGGGTGGGACTTAGAAAATTTTGGACCAAAATCCGAAAAAAAAATTTTTTTGTTTTTTCTGCATTTCTGTCAATTTTAAGACAAAAATAAAAAAAAAAAATTTCCCCCTGAAAATTTTGGGTCCGGGTGGGACTTAGAAAATTTTGGACCAAAATCCCCAAAAAATTTTTGTTTTTGTTTTTTATGCATTTCTGTCAATTTTAAGAGAAAAAACAATTTTTTTTTTTACCCTGAAAATTTGGGGTCCGGGTGGGACTTAGAAAATTTTGGACCGAAATCCTGAAATTAGTTTTATTGTTTTTTATGCGTTTTAAGAAGAAGAAAAAAATTTTGGCTGAAAGTATTTTGTTAGGGAAAAAAATCTGTTTTTTATGTGCTTATCTCAATTTTGGGACGTAAAAGTGCAGGAACTGAAAATAGAAGGAAAATCCTGTGTATTGTGTGGGCACAATCGCTTCATCTAGTTGATATATGCTTTTCTTAGGAGGGGCGTATGCAGCTTATTCAAGTCAAGTCCCTGGTTTGATATTTAGACTACCATGTCAGGTGAGCGCCCTCAGGCCCCCTGGGGCCTCTTGTTTTATGAACCGACTTTATTTTGCTTTGGATGTTTTCATTTTCACACTATGCGACAGATGATCGATAATTGTATAACAAAATTTGTAAACTTTTCAAAGCGTAACTAATGACTCGATGGGAAAGGAACTAGTATAAATGGTGCGGGGGAAAAGTTCTGGCTTGTACATCACCAGTTGAATACAGAAGCACGATGATTATGTTAAATACAAGGGTTTAAAGTTTAATGAATGTGTAATAAATGGGATTATTGATAACTTTTGTTAGGTGAGTAATATATATAGGATTATTGATAACTTGTTAGGTGAGTATGGGACTTTACACCGGTCTGGGACTTTATACACCCTTCGGAGAAAGTTTCTGTCAGTTTTTCCCACAGTGTGGGTTAAAGTATTTAGTACACCAACATTCTTGGAAATAAATCCGTTATCCTTGTGTTTTCTAGGGTGTATGGGAATTTACACTGGTTTGGGAACTCATACACTCTGAGGCTTTGTAAGTTGCTTGATAAAACCAGACAAATATGGATGTCATTGGAACTAGTTCCAATGACATCCATATCTGTAATATTTTATTGCACATTAAAGTTAAATTTCTTGTATTTTTATTTTTGTTCTAACATAACTGGGCAGAAGGTATGAATTAATAATTAAAAATGGGTACTTTATTAGCCATATAGCCTGCTATTGTGTATTCTTCTTTGTACACTGTGGTTACAAGTTACACCGTACCTCTCGGCCAATCAAAATCCAGTATTTTGATTCATTTGGAAATAAAGAGCATTACATTTTTATTTCAGTAAAAGTGAGCTTTTACAGCTGATGGAGAATGAAGATAATATTCTGAAACTCATTCAACAATTAACTGAAATAACAGAAATATCACAACACAGGGATAGTATCTCAGCAAAATGTATAGAACTTGCAAGTAAGTAATCTTCTTACAGTTACTTATTTTCAAAACCTACCAGAGAGTGTTCTGCCCTTTTTACCTGCGTCATCAGCAGCAGAGCAGGTCTGGTAACCGCCCAACTCCACCCGTCCATCAGTCCGTCTGTCTGTCCGTCCGTCAGTCCGTCCGAAACACTTCTTCCATCAAAGTTTTCTTGGCTTCTATGAAAGGAAATGATTTTATATTTGGTCTGCTGCTTCATAATGATGAGTTGTATCGTGTAAGCAATTTTCAGATCTGCCGTGCAGCGACTTCCTGTTTGCCGATACTTTGAAATTTTACTGTACCCACTGAACATTGAAATTTTCCGTCAAGGTTTTCTCGGCTTCTATGCAAGGGATTGATTTTATATTTGGTCTGCTGCTTCATAATGATGAGTTGTATTGTTTAAGCAATTTTCATATCTTCCGTGCAGCCACTTCCTGTTTGCCGATACTTTGAAATTTTACTGTACCCACTGAACATTGAAATTTTCCATCAAGGTTTTCTCGGCTTATATGCAAGGGATTGATTTTATATTTTGTCTGCTGCTTCATAATGATGAGTTGTATTGTGTAAGCAATTTTCAGATCTGCCGTGCAGCCACTTCCTGTTTGCCGATACTTTGAAATTTTACTGTACCCCCTGAACATTGAAATTTTCCGTCAAGGTTTTCGCGGCTTCTATGCGAGGGATTGATTTTATATTTGGTATGCTGCTTCATAATGATGAGTTGTATCATGTAAGCAATTTTCAGATCTGCTGTGCAGCCACTTCCTGTTTGCCGATACTTTGAAATTTTACTGTATCCACTGAACATTGAAATTTTTCGTCAAACTTTTCTCGGCTTCTATGCAAGGGATTGATTTTATATTTCATCTGGAGCCTGATAATGATCAGTTGTATCGAGTATGCAATTTTTAGATCTGCCGTGCAGTCACTTCCTGTTTGCCGATTCAATTGCATGCAGCGGCGCAGGTCCAGACCCAGTATTGGTCTTGTTTGGAAAGGGTCTGGGGACCATGTCATTGGAAAAATCTGCGTCATGGGGGCTCCAATTAGGAATTTGTTTTGGAGGAGAAAAAAGACCAAGACATTTTACATTCAAATTCAGCAGAGAAAATTAAGACTGATACTTAAGCAACTGCATGTATACTACCAGTAAGTTTTATAACAAACAATCACGTGGAATCATGTTCACACAGTCTCTGTAGTCTCTGTAAAAGTATTCTTATACTATTAAAGAAAAACTTGTCATTTACCTTTGAATTAAGAAACTTTGTTAGGCAAGCAGTTTAAGTTAATGTACAATTAGTGTCCTGAACTGGGTGGTCATAAGGCCTTGGTTTTTCTTTTCTGAGGTCTTATGCTGTGTCAACAATAGACTGTACAGTTAAACAGAAATTGAAAGAGGATCATGACTCGTGGTTGGTTTCTTAGAATGCATGACATACATTTGATACATGTACAGTTAAAACTAGAAGTCCTGTCACGAAATGCGCACAAATAGCATGTTGATTTGTGCGTTAATCTGCACGTTATTGCTCAAGTAAAGCTATCAAATTCTGTACATATGGCCTGTGCACAAGCAATGTTTCAGCCAATGGACCTCCGGGTACCCGGAGGTCCATTGGCAGAAACATTGCATGTGTTTGCTATGAGTAACCAGGAGAACCTGCCGTGCTTTGGATGCCATTCGATATGGCAATTGCGCGCAATTCCAACGCGCAATTAAGCTTACATAAGCACACTATTCATGACAGGACTTCTAGTTTTAACTGTACAGTAGCAAAATGTGCATATGAAAGTGGCATGGCATATAATACACAAACTGGATTGATAGTCATACAACAGTCTGTTTAAGATTTTCATGCTCCCTGTGTGTTCTGCCTTTGTGACCGTGATTTATTTCCCAAGTAACACTTGCATTCAGGGTAATAAATGGGCTTTTTATACTACAGTGGAGCCCACTTAATTGGATATCTCTTAATTGTATATACCTGTTAATTGAATATAATTTTCAAACACAAAACCATTTACCATACATTCAGTACAAATTTGATCTGTTAATTGCATATGGGTTGTAGAGTAAACTCCTGTTAATTGTATATAAATTTTTGTAATATGTCTGAAAAATTGCTGTGACACACCCCAAATTCCCCTTATTTATCAAACTTTTTGGCCTCATACATCCAATGCAGACATTTATTCTATTATATCTTGTTTGACAAGATATAATAGAATAAATGCTCAGTGTACCTCCAGAACACAGGAAACTGACCAAATCCCTGTTAATTGTATACTCCTGTTAATTGAATAATTTTCACTGGCAAAATGGATATTCAATTAAGAGGATTCTACTGTATAGATAATATCAATATTTATCTTGCGGTTCTCCAGTTGACATCTCTTTTCAATCAGCTGCGTTGGCAACCAGTTTGTAACCAGATATTTGGTGAACCGGTTCAGCACTAGACATTTCCCCGAAAGCTCCATAAAAAGGGACCCAACATTTTATCTCTAGTGGAAACACTGACTTATCATTATTAATGTTTTACTCGCCCTTCAAGTTTTGCATTGGGTAACATAACTTGGTGGGTGGGGGTTCATGTATTGAGACTACTATCAGCCTTATTCTTTGATGTAGGTTGAAAAGCCTCCCTCCTTGTACATGTTACGATAAACTTCTGCTCATGAGGACAGATCCTTGATGCTTCTTCTTTGGCTCTTTCAACTTCTTTACATTGTCAGATATTGTAAAGTCTGCTCCCCAGGCACATTCTTCAACACATAACAAGCTATTAATTAAATATAGAATATGTTTTCATTTTTGGAGTTC
The DNA here is from genome assembly GCA_031216915.1 of Pictodentalium vernedei. NCBI lineage: Eukaryota > Metazoa > Mollusca > Scaphopoda > Dentaliida > Dentaliidae > Pictodentalium > Pictodentalium vernedei. The sequence continues at coordinate 58,629,040 of CM062297.1, forward strand.
ACATAAAAAACATTTCTGCAATCCAGCATAAGTATTTCCATTAGTCCATTGAATCCAGCACCTTATGTAACAACATGTAGCCATCAAACCACGTCCATTTTACAACCTTTGTCAGTGTATATTTTCATGCAGTGTGTGATATGCAGTTGCCATTTTTTTATAACCAGAAAGTGTGACTAACCCTGTGCAGTGCACAGGGTTAGTCACACTTTCTGGTTATCAAAAAGTTTCATTTTTAACTGAGTAACTAACCTGTGGACTGTGCAGCCTTAGTGTAAATCTCATCTAAATCAACTCTTTACCCAAAGTAATGGCCAAAACCAAAAGGTACTATTCAAACTCAGATTATCCCTTTACCCAACGCAGACGATTTCAAAAAAAATTTTCAAAAAATTTCAACAAAACCATATCAAGTGACCCCTCTTTGGAACGATCCCGATGAGCTCGTTCCAAAGAGGGGTCACATGATATGGTTTTGTTGAAATTTTTCAAAAAATAATATTTTTTCAGCTTCTGAATTTGCATATTATGCGGGCGGATGCGGGCGACTCATTGGGTAAAGGGTTAAGACCCCTCATTGTTTTTTTCAGTGAATTTGAAATATGAAAATATATTCTATTTTCAATTAATGGCTTGTTACATATTTTTTATGGTATCTGTAATCTGTGGGTGGTGACTCAGTTCTCTAGATTATCTGTCAATATAACAAAATCTGCTACATTAATGTTCTTCTTTTCGCGGTGGCTTTCAAATACATATATTGTTACCTACCTCTCCTCTGTTTTGTGCATGTAATGCTATCTCACAAAACAGATGGGGAGTGGGGGGGGGGGGGGGAGGGGGTGTGAACCTATTTACCTCAGCTGGATTATAGGTCATAGGAGTTTCTTGTTGTGTTAGTATAACCACTTATTCTACACATCTGTGTTTTTAAGTTTTAATAATTATGAGTTCATCCAGTACTATATCATGATTGGTAATCTTTATATAAATTGTCTTAAAATAAGACTATTAAAAAAAAGTTTTGTTTCTCAGGCACCTCCCTGGACTGGTCACTTTCCAAGGGTGAGCAATATTTACACAGATGCTATAATATTAGATTCCAAACATTAATTATAGGAACATTATTACATTCCTCTTTTCGTTTTGCATTGAATTTAATGTTGATTAAAAAGTGGTAATGTCATGAGTGAATTCTGTCACTTCAGTAGTAACTTTGCAACGACTGACGTATATAAGCCACGCCCCACCGATTTGTTGATGTTTTGTTTTCCAGTTCCACATCAGTTAATTAAAATGAATTTTCCCTCGGAATATTTTTCAAAATCCTTTCTTTCCTCTATGAACAGGTTCGTTAGCACAGTTGACAAAATCCAAATAGAAATGTTTTATCTTATGGCTGAATGCCATTCCCCAAATGCGACTGGAACGCCACATAAAATAGTAAAATATCGAACGAAAGTCACAAAAATAAAACTGGACCATTTCCAATCAAAGATTTGACACAGAAAGTGATGTATTCATACGTGCTAATTTCAGAAGTATTTTGGAGTTGCATTTGCGAATATTTTGTGTTGAATTATTTTTAATGAAAGACATTTTGGTCTAAAATGTCATTTACTAAAGAGAGTGACCCATTCTTACGGCAAGTTACGGTATATAATTTGCCTCGAGACAGGACTATTTCGTATTTCCTTCCTGCTAATTTTAGAAATGTTTCCGTGTTTACACTAAATTGGATTATATCTGACAATAGTTTGGGTTGAATTATTATAGTAAAATACCTCTTTATTCCAAACGTCATGTAATAAACAGAGTAACCAATTTGTTTTGAGCGTTACGGTAAATAATTCATCGAGAGACGGGACTGTTTCGTAAATCATTCAGGCTACACCCTCATGATTTACTCACATCCCGTCTCATGATGAATTATTTACCGTAACGCTCAAAACAAATTGATTACTCTCTATATCATCAAAAACTTAAAGAAATAATGGTACAACCCGGTGCTTCATTAATTAAAATATTGCCGCTGATGATTTTTATTACCTGATAAACGCATGCATAGAAATCACTTTACATGCATGGATTACGATCAGTCCACAGCAGCTGTACTGTATGTGACTGACTTGTCTTCCTTTTTTTCAATTTTAGAAGAAAATTTAGATAAAAAACCTATAATAGAAGAATTGAAGAAAACAATTATAATTAAGGTAAGATACTTTTCAGAACATTTATGAAGTAGTGTTTGTTTGATTTTTAGGGTTAGATAGAAAGATAAAACCTGGAAAGACTTGGTGCTGAGTCGTCATAACTCCCAGAAATTACTTTCGCATTTTCGGTAGTCATAGAATTTGAGCAGTTTCCATGAAATGGTCTGGAAAATTCTAGAAATTGAGCTTTATTATATGCTGGCCTATGAATTATTATTGCAAATTATCTAAAAGATATTTCACGATATCCATCGACTTGATTGATATCAAGAAATATCCCTCGGTAGCTTCCTAAATGACGTCACGCTTCGGTGCATGATGTCGCCTTTAACGTCGCCTTGGAGGAATGATCAGCAGATCTCTTTGTTGTTGTTTTGAAACTGTTGGCAGTCGAATTTGACTGAATATTGCGCAGTAAAATGCCACGAAGCATATAATAAAAGGAAAATCTATGCTATTTTAGTGAATATTTGGAATTATCTCATGAGTGTGGTCCTGAAAGTTTTATCTTTCACGAGTGCTTGAAAATAATACCTTCAGGTCTACACGCTTTGGCACATGACACCACCTTGAAGGAATGGTCAGCTGATCTTTGTTATTGTCTTGAAACTGTTTGCAGTCGAATTGGACTGAATATTGCTCAGTAAAATGTCACATAGCATATAATAAAAAGAAAATCTACACTATTTTAGTGAATATTGGGAATTATTTCATTCATGTGGACCTGAAAGTATTATTTTTCACTTGCGCAAACACTCGCGAAAAATAAAACTTTCAGGTCCACACCCATGAGATAATTCCCAATATTCACTAAAACAGCATAGATATTCTCTATGTATTACTGACCTTTACATGCTTTCATACTCTGCTTCTGCATTGTTCAACCGGGCCAAATTTCCAAAAAGAAATTTCAGTTGGTCGACTATCATGATTCAGATCTTTTGTCCCATCACACTTCTTCTTCTAACCTTCAAGACACAATACATCCACAAACAGCACATTTATACTGCTCTGAAAATGTACAGACAACCAGCAATAATGTAGAAACACTGTGTGTACCTGTATATACGGTAGTTATTAACCGATACTTAATCTAAGGACTGACGGGTTAACACAAAGTGATTGGTTTATGTTGATTCTCAGTGCCAGGTATAGTACTAGTCAAAATAAGTTGTAGGATAACCACTATAAAGTATGTATCTTTCTCTTCCTACACTTACAGGACCAGAAGCTGACAGCATTTTATGGAAAGCTCTCACTGAGAGCTTTCCAGAAAATGATGTCAGATTCTGATCTTATCAGTGCAGGAGCAGCAGTCTACTTAGTTTATTGCGGTTATTCTACAACTTTTTTGACTTGTACTGTAGGTCCTAATTTTAAAAAGGTCAGTTTTATTTTGAGAACAAAAATACCTGGTAAATGTACTTTTCAAGAACATTGGCCCCATAAAAGGAATATACCAGTTACTCACTGTATATGTACTGTCAAAAAAATTTATTTTTAACCCTTTGAGACTTTAATTATCCTGACGTTCAAACGTCACTGCGAATTCAGTTTCTTCAATATTTTTCAAAATGCGACATCAAACATCGGAAAGTACAAATAACAAGATATTTTTCACATTAATGATTATTAGGGCCCCGCCGAGAGGTGGACGCCCTATAGTGATCGCTCTGTCCATGCGTCTGTGTGTCCGTCTGTCCGTCCGTCCGTCCGTAATCTTTCTTAATAGATAAGGTTTTGATATGTGACATGTGGGTATATTATCTCAAGACGATGTGTCGCGTACCACGGTTGCCATGCTTTGACCTTGAACTTTGACCTCAAGGTCAAATTATTCAGATTTTTTTTTTCTGACAAGTTCGTGTCCGGGCTGTAACTTTTTTCCCTTAATAGATAGGGTTTTGATATTTGGTATGTGGGTAGATTATCTCAAGACGATGTGTCGCATACCATGGTTGCCATGCTTTGACCTTGAACTTTGACCTCAAGGTCAAATTATTCCGAATTCGGGGTTCTTTTCTGACAAGTTCGTGTCCGGGCTGTAACTTTTTTCCCTTAATAGATAGGGTTTTGATATTTGGTATGTGGGTAGATTATTTCAAGACAATGCATCGCGTACCAAGGTTGCCATGCTTTGACCTTGAAGTTTGACCTCAAGGTCAAATTATTCAGAATTTGTTGTTTTTTTCTGACAAGTTCATGTCCGGGAAGGGATTTTAATCAGATTTTACCTATTGCTTGAAATATAAATATTTTAGTATTACGGTTCACATCAGTTTATACCTTACATCAGTTAGTTGCTGTGGGGCCACAGAGATGGATTCCATCTCCGTGATATCTAGTCTGGTTTAGGTCTAGATTATTTTTTTTTTGGTGGTCTGAATTTGTTATTTAAAACTTGTTTTATTATAAATTATTGGAGAGTGCCCACAGCCACTCTCCAATAATTTGTAATAAAACAAATTTATATAAACAAAATATTATTTATGTTTGAATGAATATGAAATATAAGCAAGGAAAGTGTTGGCTTTTGCTCTGGTATCCTCATTTTTGAAAGCCCTGATAGTGGCTTCTAGCACTCACCCAGTTAAGAAGTCTTGACAGCAGGATTATATTTATATTTTAAGCTGCGATAACAGTTGGCTCAATGGTTGTCACAGAGCACTATTCAGGAGAAAATAGGAATTGAGGTTAAAAGGTAATAAAAAAATAATAACAAAACAAATGACCACAAAGTATCAACACGCTGTTTGATTTCGTACGTCATAAGACGTACAAAAGTATCATAGGGTTAAAATTGATTATAGTAACCCATATTTGTAAAATTTTAGGCTAAGATTTACTGCATGCCAATGGTCCTTTCAACCAATGCTAACCCTGCTTGTGCAGAATTAGTATGTTGGGGAGTGTGACAGTTGCATACAATTAGGAAGTTAAAGAGATCGATCTTGTTTGACAGGCACATTGAGTATAATATATTTTACATAAAGTCCCAAAATTTTTATCTAAGCCTATTAAAAAAAAAATTCTTGTTTCCCATGCACCTCCCTCATCATAGAAAATCTGCCTCATCACCTTTTTTTTTTACCTGGGAATCTATTCTATGACACTATTTTGCACTTGCAGGACAAATATTTAACCAACTATACCTTGTTTGACAGAGCTCACAAAGCTCTGTCAAACATGATATAATTGGTTGCATTTTCAACTACCTTTTCACTGCTGAAAGCATTGGTTTGCCGCATAGTAGTATAAGTAGTTAAATTTCTGATTTCAAATATTTTCAGAATTGTTTTGTGAATAAACACAAAAAAAATTGCCTGGAAAACAATGAATTTTTTTATGGGCCTAAATGAACAGAAATTTTCTCTAGAAGCAATATGCAGTTGATAGAGCAAGGTTCTATTTAATATAGCAGAGGGTTTGTCGCCCCAAAGTTTAGTGGAGTTTACAGTATTCAAAATAAATTTCAGTTGGAAGAATTTGACAGATTGAAATGTGAATTTGAGAGAGATTGTGAACGGCATATGTCATATTCAGATCAGTTCCATCCATCACTTGTACAAACAAACTTAAAAGTGGCAGTTTTGGAAGCTGAAGAAGAGTCGGAAAGATTATCTGAAGATTTTTTAGAAAGTAAGTTTCATTAATGATTCATCCAAAAAGTTTTCATGTAAGTACAGTAGAACCTGTCTTGAGAGACCGCCCTTTGGGCCACACAAAAGTGGTCTCTCAAGACAGGTGGTCTCTCATAACAGGTTTCAGGTTTTCTCAAGTCAGTGAATAACCAACTACAAAATTCAGAAATTGAGAAGAATGGATTTTTGTAATTACTTTGTAGTTCTTTTTTATGAAGTTTTTGTAACAAATTGAAATGGACTGTTATAAAAATTATAAAAATAAATTAGTGTTGAAAATCTTCCTTGAAGATTTTCAACACTAATTTATTTTTATAATTTTTATAACAGTCTATTTCAATTTGTTACAAAAAGATTTTCAGCACAAATTTATTTTTTATTCGTATCTGTCACATTTCAGGTATGTATGAAATTGTTTATTCAGCAATAATCCTAATCTTTTCACAGAGGTCTTATAAAAACATCTCAATCTTTAATGAGTTAGCAATTGAAACCCAATTAAGAGCTTTTAATACTTTTAATTATGTTAGTATAACCTCAATGGATTTTCCAATTCCAGAACAGGTAAAAAGTTTTTGTCATGGTTTCAGTCTTCAAAGGGGCGGTCTCTCAAGACAGGTCTATTATGGCATAAAAATACAAGTTAGTACCAGGTCACAGTGGTCTCTCAAGTCAGGTGGTCTCTCAAGACAGGTGGTCTCCCATAGCAGGTCCATTATAGAGTAAAACCAATTGGTGCCTGGTTGATGTGGTCTCTCAAGACAGGTGGTCACTCAAGACAGTGGTCTCTCAAGACAGGTTTTACTGTATGTTCAACAGAAGTGACTTCATCTTACAACAAGAATGTATTTCTCCCAATAAAAGTAAAAGCATCAAGACAAAATACAAATCTCTACTCAGGGTAACAATCACTGAAAGTACGATTATTTAATTCAGAAAGAGAATGATGTTTACCTGCACTTGCACTCAATTGGTATTGATTATTACACATGCCAAGGTCATTGTTTGTGATAACAGTAATTAGCCCTTTATGAATCGCTCGCATCTGCCCGCGTAATTTGCAAATTGAGCAGTTGAAAAAAAATAAATTTTTTAAAATATTTCAACAAAACCATATCATGTGACCCCTCATTGGAACAAGCTCCAATGAGGGGGATCACATGATATGGATTTGTTAAAAAAAAAAATTTATTTTAAAAAATAGTAATTAAAATAATAAATTTTGATATCCTCTGTGCTGGATGAAGGCTTAAATGAAAAATAAATCAGCAGCTCAACGAAATAAATTAGACCAGGTCATATTTTTATACTGTACCGATGACCCAGACTTAGCTTGTGCTAACTCTTAAATATCTAGGGCCAAACACAAATTTTGCCCCCCAATCCCCCAAATTTGCATCAAAAACCGAAAATTACATGTCCTATATGGTCCTCCATACTTTTACTCCACTGCGCATGCGCAGTGTCAAGGAGGTCTCGAAATTGGCGCAATTATCATTCTTTGTTTGGCCCTAAAATCAGTAACATGTCACTGATATTTGTGCTTGTAAATCTCAGTTTAAATGATGCCAGACACATAATTTTGAGAGAAATGGTGGATCTAAGGATGAAATAAAGGACGAGAGGAAGAAACAGTGGCAGAATGTGTTCAGGGCTGTAACTTACAATTTTTTTTACGAAATTATTTCATGTTCCCTAATTTTGAGGCATGAGCCTTATGTTGTCATTCTGGCTATGAACATACCATTGCTTGTTCAGTGTTTCCTATCTCCCTTTCCTTAATAACCCCCTTGCTATTCTCCCATGCTTTTGGCATAATTTTGGAATTTTTCTTACTAAAATTTCTTGGGGAGTTTTGGCTTGGTAACAGAATGATTATTCTGTTTTTCCCCATGTTTACGTCCTCACCCTTGGGTGTTTAGGCGTTCTTTTCTGCATCTACCATCTGATGTACTGCAGTTTTTTCTCTGGAAGCCTCTGTTTTACATCGGATAGTGTTTAAATTGGTTACTGATTTTGGGCCATGGTTTCTGTGCCTGGAGCCATGTTTCCAGTTTCTGTTCACTTTTGCTTATGTTGACAACGGTTACTTTTGATGGTGATTTCTTGTCTTCTATTAGTTCTGCTCATAGCCAGATACATTAATATTGTCCGGAAGTGTTGCATTAATTTTTAAAAATGTTTTAATAATTTTGTCCACACTTAGGCTTGTTGGGGATCCATTTGGGCTCATTGTTCCCATTGGGAACTTGGGCTCTTCTAAAAAATTTTAAAATTTTTTTTTTAAAATTATTTTTTCGAAATGTTATAATGGATTATATTATATTATGTATCTTTGTTTCAAGGGTTAGTGCGAGTACTATGACTGTTTATATTTTTTCATGATGAAAAAATATTGTTCACTAATTCTTGCTCAGTGTGTGCTAATTGGAATGACAACGTTGGAGACGTGTGTCACGGTATATTGTTAGCAGTGAGGGGTCCATTCTGGTACTCTCTCCGCAAGGTCACTCTAGTTTATCAGTCTCTTTTTTCAGAAGAACAAGAACAGGGTGATGTTTCCGTGATGTCTTCAACAAGTGTGTCTCGTTGCAGTATTAGGGCTAGTGGCTAAGTGCTCATGGAAATATGACAATTGCTGAAGAGATCCCTAGTAGGATTGAAGGCGTTGATCATCTGCTAGTCCGCCCGGTGTAGCGACCATTCATTGAATGGCTCGGCAGCCGGGTTCGTCCGTTGCAGTCCAGGGAAGCAGTTTGGGTGATGCGAGCACTATAAACAATGTACGTGCACACCCAGCAACGCTGGATCCGAGGATAGTACGGAGGAAGCCTGTCAGTCCAGAAGCTAGCTCGTCCAGGTCTATCCGGACCGTGAGCGAGAGAGGCCCCCTCTCTCTTACAACAACATCTGTGCTGCGATGTTGTTGTATGTTCGTTCATTAGTCGGAGCACACGTCCACTCCTCCTGTTCAGGACGCTCTGTTGCATAGACAGTCCGACACGGCTGTTCTATTGGCTTCCTCATCCTTACGTCAGCACACACGACCGCACCTGTGACCGCAGATTTTAAGGGGACGTTCGCATATTATATAAATGCAGGAATGAACGTCCCTGGAGCTCCTGCTTTGCCGACCAGGGAATCCATGTCGACCAGGTCACTACATCCGCTAGCCAAGGACACGAGGCCTTTCCAGTTGGGACATTTGCATATTATATAAATGCAGGAATGAACATCCCTGGAGCTTCCAGCGGCTGATTACGTAAGACCGCAGCTCCACAGGCCTCATTGAGGAACAAGATCAGGGTAATGTTTCCGTGATCTCTTCGAAAAGTGTGCTTCCATCGTCACAGTCAAATGAAGAGCTAGCGGCAAAAGTGCTCATGCAGATACGTCAATTGCCTAAGAGGTCCCAAGTAGGATCGACGGCTTTGGCGTCCACTAGCTCGCCCGGTGTAGAGACCATTCATCGAATGGCTCGGTAGCCGGGTTCGTCCGTTGCGGTCCAGGAAGGAGATTTGGGTGATGCGAGCACTATAAAAATAAATACAACGTGCACACTCAGTGACGACGGATACGAGGATGGTACGGAGGAAGCCTATTAGTCCGGTTCTTAGCTCGTCCAGGTCCATCCGGGCTGTGAGCAAGAGAGGTCCCTCTCTCGTACAACAACATCCAGGCCCAGATGTTGTGGTACAAAACATTCCTCAGTCGGAGCATACGTCCACCGCTCAGGACGCTCCGTTATATAGACAGTCCGGAGAGATTGCTCTATTGGCTTCCTCATCCTCACAGCAGCACACACGACCGCACCTTTGCTACGTGACCAGTGATATCCAGCCAACCTCGCCGACCAGAGATTCCGTGGCGCCCAGGTCACGCCATCCAGTAGCCAAGGATACGAGGCCTTCATACTCCAGACGTTCGCATAAAAGAAGTATGCAGGAGTCAACGTCCTAGGAGCTTCCAGTGGCTAAATCCTGTAAGACCGCAGCTCCACAGGCCTCCCGTTACAGACGTGCTATCACAGATAACACAAATTATCGCAGCATCCCAGCAACCGACAGAAACACTGTCCGATCAGGAATTATCCGGGGAGGCTGGGTCAAAACGTTCCGCTGCAGGTTCAGGCACGGACGACCAAGAATTACAAGTGGTCCAACAGGATGGCGAAAGGGATACGGAAGAGTTGGAATTTTCCCTTTCGGAACAACATAAAATTGCCGTAGAGTTCATCCGGCATTATCTTCCTGACGTTGTTCCTCCGGACCAAAATGCTGTGTTGCCGGATAAGAGACTGATAGTGCCACTGGACACAGAATTCTTTAATCAGTTTAGGGACATTGTCCCTGAGTTTCTGACACAGTCCAGAAATGTCTCACGGACATTTGAACTATTGAATGACGCTATATATAAACTTGCTACCAAAACGAGCAGGTCCGGTTTCTTATCGGCAAATGCTCTACATCTACCTTTCATCAATTCAAGGAATAATTTGAAATGGCAGGACAGGGCATTCCGAGAGTTCCTCTGCGTCTAGATGACCAGGCCGAAGACCTAGAATTGTCTATACTGTCGTCTGTGTCAATTCCAACCACGACGTTGGAAACGCCAATTTTATCTAACAGGGCTAGCTTAGACGCATTATCGTATGCAGATCACCTTACCAGAGCGTTATCATTACATCTCGAAGGAAAAGAATTCCAGGATGTACAAACCTCCTTAAGAGTTCTTTCAAGGGCCATAGCATTCTCCACGTATAACTCCGCCCTTTCAGTGGCAAATCTGGAGTTGGTTTGACATGACGCGACCCTGGCTACATCCACATGCGTGGATAGTAAGGTGAAAAACTCAGAGTCGCTCTGGTCTCCGGAGAGCTTCTCTTCAACGGCAACCTTACCGCAATCTATGATCAGATAACTAAGAAAGCTTCAGACTCTCTGCTATTCAAATCCACTTCCAAAAAGTCGGATTCAGCGGAGAAGAGTAGGACAGGCACTTCTGGGGCGAATACGTCCAAGGGAAGTTCCTATAGAGGTTTCTATGCGTCCTCTAGGTCTTACTCTAGAGACCGTCGGGGTAGTGACTCAGGTAGGGGCCGTAATACTGTCCGAGACAACCGGTCAGATGCCCCTAGGTCGACGGGGCGAGGTGCGGGCAGTGGACGACGTGGTTTCTCCTTCCGCAAGCCTCGCAGGTCCAGGAGGTGATGGTATAAACCTCTATCGTGTTCCAGTGGGCAGAAGACTGTCGAGTTTCTCAACCAATTGGGAGTCGATTACGGACGACCCTTGGGTTTGAGGGGTGATTTCGGAAGGACTAAAACTGCTTCTGTCAAATCCACAGAAAGAGGCTCACTTCTATCAGAGGTCCAGTCTCTTCTGGAGAAGAATGCGATAGAGGTCATAGAAAACCAGGAATCTCCAGGTTTCTACAGCCATCTTTTTCTGGTTCCGAAACCAGGTGGCTTGTTCCGTCCAGTCATAGATCTGAGCTGGATAAACAAGCTGATCGTGGCTCCAAAATTCTATATGGAGACCATCCGATCGGTCAGAGCGAGCATTCGGGTGAACGACTATGCTGCGAGCATAGATCTCAATGATGCGTACTTTCACGTCACGGTACATCCGGCGTTCAGAAAGTATCTTCGCTTCGCCGTCCTAGGAGTCGTGTATCAGTTCCGAGCAATGTGCTTCGGTCTGAATCTAGCGCCCTGGGCTTTCACTCAAATAATGAACTCGGTAATGACTCATTTCCAACCTCATTCATCTGTGGTAACATCGGCCTACCTGGACGACATTCTTCAGAGGTACGGCAACGAGTTAACACTTCAGAAAGATGTGCAGAATCTGCTTCTATTGCTCCGACGTCTCGGTTTCATAGTAAACGAGGAGAAGTCGGATCTGGTGCCATCCAAGTCATTCACCCACCTGGGGATGAACTTCGAGACGCACAACAATCTCGTTCGTATGCCGTCAACCAGAACGAAATTAATCAGTTGTTACGCTCGCTAGTGTCTTCACTCAGACAAAGTTACAGCGAGAGAATTCATGAGACTTAGGTTTGTGCGGAGCTGCCGCGGATCTTATTCCGATGGGGCAGCTACACACTCATCCTCTCCAAAGCTTTCCGACTCAGAACTGGAGGGTGAAGTTTCATTCGCTCGATACGGACATCCTCTTGTCAAATCAAGTGAAACGAGATTCAGACTTGGGCAGATATTCAGTGGTTAAACCAGGGAGTTCCACTGCAGTTGCCGGATCCGAGTTTTACAATTATGACGGATGCCAGTCAAACAGGTTGGGGTGCAACATTGAGCCCAACGGATTCGAAGTGCCAGGGTCTTTGGGATCTGCAGTTCCTAATCAAGCACATAAACATCAAAGAAATGATGTCAATTTGGCTTGCGCTACGTCCTTGGATGAACGTTATTCAGAATGCACACGTGCAAATTCTGTCCATCAATATGACAGTAGTAAGCATATATTCGGAACCAGGGAGGCACTCATTACATTCCGTTATTCAGTTTAACGGAAAGAATCCTTCTGTTTGTACTAGAACATCAAGTTCTCCTATCGGTCTGTCATATTCCGAGTTGTCTTGTTGCCGTCAGAATGGACTCTCAACAAACGAGTATTCAATCAGATTTGCTACCAATGGGTGCGGCCAATGATAGACTTATTTGAGACGCATCTCAACAATCAGTTGCAGACATATGTGTCACCATGCCCGGATCCTCGAGCGTTTGCAGTAGATGCTCTATCAATCTAGTGGGACGGAATGATAGGATATGCGTATCCTCCAGTGCCGTTGATTCAGCAGATATTGCTCAAGATAAAACAATCTCAGTGCAAAATTCTGTTGGTAGCATCTCTGTCTCCACAGAGACTGTGGATAAATCTACTCAGGTGTCTGTTGTGGGACATGCTGCGGAAGCTTCCTCCACATTTCGGTCCATTCTATTGCTAGATGGATTCAATTAACTATCAGTACTGCTTATGATAAATTATCTTCAACTCAGTAGTCTGTGCTTAAGATTTCAGCTCATGAAGTAAGAGCTCTATCTACATCTTGGGCTTACACTAATAGTGTTGCTATTACAGATCAAATGAAGGCTGCATATTGGTCTCAGCCTTCCATTTTCACGAATTTTTATCTTAGAAATACTGAGTCCATTTCTGGAGATCTGCATTGTTTTGGTCCGTTATCTGTTGCTCAGAATGTCGTCCACTAAACATTTGCAACTGTAGTTATGCAGGCTTTCTGTTCCGGCAGTGACTCTGTCCTGCTGCCCTCTTCGCTCTGGGGTATTTGATCCAGGGAAAGGGGGGGAAGGTGTTCCCTTAGGTGACCTGCTTTATAGTGAAAAGCAAGGGAATAAATACCTCCTCTGGAGTCAGTAATTCTGAGTTGGTGCCGGGATGGTTTTAAAGTGTAAAGCTAATGTTACCTCATCCATGTAATATTTTTAAAGTGTAGCTCGGTGTGAAGCATTTGTATATGTCACGTGTCATACGGGCGTTAGTATACAATCCTTGCACACTTGTAATCAGTATAAAGAGTCTCATTTCTCTGGACTTCCTTTATTTATTGGCTTTCCTTTAAAAATAATTAGCATAACAGTTTATACTGGATGTTAATAGAGATCATTGATGTTATTGTGCTCAATTACAGAATGGTGTTGTGTCTTTCTTTTTTTGATGCAAATAAGTAAGATACATGTAAAGCCTATTTCTCCTTTTCTCCTCGAGGGGATAATTCTGTTATATGTAGTTGAGCCTATTGGATTTTCTTTATGTCCTAGGCCCTCCAGCCTTTTTTCTATTCAGCTAAGTCTGGGTCATTGGTACAGTATAAAAATTTATAGTAATTTATATATTTTTTATACTTACCATTGACCCAGACGGGGATGGCCCTCCCATGAGTTGGGAACTCATACCTCCCCTCTGAGTACATAATGCTTACCGTTATGACTCATCCTTAATAGATGACAAGGTGAAAAACTCTCCTAGAATCGCTCCGGTTTCTGGACACTAAGTTTTTGACGATAAACTTTCATTGGTTTATGAACAAGCTACAAAGAAAGCATCAATGCTCTGCTCCTTATGTTGACATATATTCGACATGCATTAGCAGAAAGGAGTAAGGAAGGACGTCCTAGACAGAAGGTCGCCTATAAGGACTCCTCGTGAGGGTATAGTTTACTCTCCTATAATTACTCTAGGGATCGTCATATAGCGACTCGAATACGGGCTTACGTCTGATCTAGACTTCCGGTCAGGCGCCCCCTAAACTGCTGGGTCGAGGCTCTTTGCGAATGAGACGCAGTTCCTCCTTCCGTAGGCCTCGCAGGTGCTACAGGTGTGAGCTAGGATCTCTGTTGTTTTGCGGTTGATGGATGGTTATCAAGATGAGTATTAATCTGGATAACTGTTACGGAAACTAGTAGTTCAGAAGTGTGGTTTCGGAAGGCCTGCGGCTATCTTTCCGAGAGAACCACAACTAATTTAATGTCTGATGGACAATGCTTCCATCTAATCCTTGCATAAGAGTCTCTCCAATTGGAGGTAAAGGTTCTCTTGACAATGATGTTAACAGAGGTTGTCGAGAATCAAGATTCTCTGGAATTCTGTAGCCACCTGTTACTCGTACCGAAGCCGAAGAGCTCATTCCGACAGATAATAGACTGGAGCTTGTTAACAAGTTTATCAAAGCTCTAAAAGTTTATTTATGATTATCATTTGGTCTGTTAAAATGAGTGTTCGAGTGATTGACTATGCTATAAGCATAGATCTGAGGATAGCTTTGGTCTGGAGATAGCACCCTGCACTGTCACTCGAATATTAACTTGGTAAGGCCTAAAAAAATAAAAAATCTGTTTCTCAGGCCCTCCCGCATGGTCCTTTTGGCTGCCGCATGCTCTCTTTTTATAACCAATTTAAACTTAAAAAAATTAAAATTAAATGGTTTATGTCTGATATTTTACCCAAGTGAAAAAAATTGATGAATTTGTCCCTTGAGTGCAAGAAGGCTTTGCAATGCTTTAGCATTGCAAAGCCTTCTTGCACTCAAGGGATGAAATACACCACCACCCATGCTATTCTGTAGATTATGAGGCCTAAAACGTGAACCAAGAACATGAACTTTTGATGGAAAAGAAGTAATTACTGAAATAAAAAATAAAATAAAAAACCGCTCGCCCGCATGCAATTTCACAAATAATGGCCTGAGAAACAGAAGATCTACTTTGTGTGGCCTAATGTCTCATAACAATCTGGTTCGTCTGCCATATCCAGATTGAATTAGTTTTATGCAACTGATGGAGTTGTGCTGAGCGGCTACGCATCTGGTTTAGATGGGTTGCTTAGGCACACGCCCCCTCCAGTTATTCATACACAGAACTGGAGTGTGACAGTGCATTCACTCAGGACCAGTATTGTTTTAACGGATATAGTAAACAAAAAGGTCCATATTGAGGCAGATTTTCAGTGGTTAACTCATCATTAGTTCCGCTGCAGCTACCAGATCTGGCTTTCAAGATTATGACTGGTATGAGTCTATAGTTTGGGGCGCAGCCATGAGTCCTACAGACTATAATTGCAGGGGTCTGAGACCCTCTGTTCATGTAGAAACACATAATCATCAAGAATGATGTCAATATTGTTAGCGCTATATCAATGCGTTCATGCTTGTTCGGAGTTTGTTGAACAACTCAATAGTGGCAGCGTACATCAGGAACCATGGCGGCACCCATTCACTTTTGTTATAATACCTAACGGAGAATCATTTTCATGTCTCTCTATCCGTCATATACCGGGTTGTCTGAACGTACTAGCAGACTCGCTCCTCGGAAAGGTCACCAGTTTCATATGTATGGACGCTCAACATGCATTTATTTGTACAGTTTTGCTACCAGTGGGGTCATCCCATGATTCTTTAGTTTGCGACACACCGGAACAGTTGTTACTGTCATTTGTGTTGCCATGCCCAGATTATTGAGCGCAGGTAGTAGACGCTCTGCAAATTCATGGGGAGGAATAATAGGATATGCGTATCCTCCTATTCATTTGATTCAGTAGCTTATGTTTAAGTTTAAACAGTGAATCCTGCTGGTAGCATCTCTGTTGTCACAAGAATCTTGGATCAATATTCTCAAGTGTCGGTTATGTGATGCTCCCCAGAAGCTTTCTCCCAGAAAGAGTCTTCTTTCAGGGGATGTTTTATTCTTCATGTTCCTCTCCGTCCACAGTGGCATATGGAGTCAGACGTGAGGGAACCATTTTGGTTCCTATATTTTTTATGTTAACTGACACAGGTACGATTAATAATACGGGTGAGGGGATTTCGTTATGACTCCCCCCCCCCCCCCCCCCACACACACACACACCGCGAGAGAACCATTGCAGTTCCTATATTTTTCTGTTAACTGACACAAGTACGATTGAATAATGCGGGTGAGGAGATTTTGTTATGACTTCGAATAGATATCGGATTATTCACGTTGGAGAGTGTTGTTACTGGAATTTATTGTACAGTGGCCACCTATGGTTCATATAGGAAGTGTGCTTTTTCTTCAGGAATCGTTCAGTGTGGCTTTATTAGATATGTGTATGTTATATTTTATATCACCGGTTTTCGACATATCTGTGTATGTTTTCTGTGGTGTATGCTATTTACTGTGCTGTATTAATTTCCAGGATCGTCGCTATAGCCATAACTTCTGTAGTAACGTTAAGCACCATTTATTAATCATGAATTAATACCCGAGTGTCTGTTCGATGATTAATTATATTGTTTTGGGTACCGCTCTTATTGTTTCCAGAGCTCTCCCCTTTCTTTATTTTGAAGGTTTCTTCAAAAAAGGTGGGGGGGGTGTTTTTACCCATAATCTGGCTTAAAATGTATGTATCTTTGAAGGATGCTGTTTTTATCCGTATTTATATCCTGCATACAGCTGAAATGTTATTGTAAGGCGTATGTTTGTGGGAGATTTTCTATTATTCTCAGATACGCCATCCTAATTTTTGGGGCTTAGTCTGGGCTAGCCTTGGAAAATTAGGAACTTGTCTTCATACTTACATTAAGGAATTACTTCATCGGGCTCCTTGTTTAGAATATGTCTCCTCTATTACTGTATAGAGAGACATACATGTAATTCCTAACTGTTCTACATGTAAGTTCTTTCATTATGGATTGCAGGATTGGAATTATTTCAGAAGTCTTAACCCTCCACCTATTTACGATTCAGCTCTGTCTGGGCTATTGGTTACTGCGTAAAAATATGTTAAATTCATAGTAATTTGTATATTTTTATACTTACCAATGGCCCAGGCGGGAAGGGTCCTCCCATGAGTGGGCACTCATACCTCCCCGCTGAATTATTATGTAATACTCTTTTGTACAAGAATGGTGTTTGCGCCAATTCCGGTCACTTCCTGACGTCTTCGCATGTGCAGAGGGTAAATGTATGGAGGACCAGTTAGGACTTCTAATTTTGGGTTTTGCATGCAAATTTTGGGGATTGGGGGGTAAAATTTGTGTTTGGCTCTAGATATTTTAGAGTTAGCACCAGCTATGTCTGGGCCATTGGTAAGTATAAAGATATACAAATTACTATGAATTTATCATATTTTTTAACCAATTTCAATAAAACTTCTTCAGGGTTTTCATGGGGCCTTGGATTCAAGGATTGGCCTTGAATTTGACTGAACATTCTTCAAGACCTTAAAACCCTTGAAAGTATGTCAGGAGGCCTCGGAAAGCCTTGAATATTCACAAAATACAAATAATGACGAAGCACGTATTCATGACAATATAGTTTTATATGCCAGAGTTTGTGATGTGCATAGTCCTAACTAGGGCCTCTGGTCATTATTCCTTCTCTCACTTTCCTATCAGGGAAGTGGAAGGAGGAATAATGACCAGAGGTCCTAGTTAGGGCTAGTGAAAGCAGTGCATTGAAAATCCTTGAAATTGGCTATTGTAGGACCTTGACAAATGCTGGAATATATCGCAAATAGCCTTGAATGTTATCAGTCCTCGCCGGTAGGAACCCTGTTGTTAATTATAATCACTGGCAAAAAACATGCTCTACTCCCATAGTCAGTGGCGACCGGTCCATAGGGCCTGGGTGGCAAATGGCAAGGGGCCCCCAAGGGCTCAAAGGAAAAAGAAATTTGTAGGGTTTTTTGGGGCCCCCTCTAAAAAATTAATAATTTACAGGCTCATGTGCATAAATGTTATATTTTTTTTTACTATACCAATGACCCAGACTTAGCTGGTGCTAACTCTTAAATTCTAGGGCCAAACACAAATTTTGCCCCCCCCCCCCCCAATCCCCCAAATTTGCATCAAAATCCACAAAATATATGTCCTATGTGGTCCTCCATACTTTTATCCACTGAGCATGCTCAGTGTCTAGGAAGTCTGAAATTGGAGCCAAATCCTCAATCTTTGTTTGGCCCTTCAATCAGTAACAGTCCCATGGTTACGCCCTCACCCTAGGATGGTTAGGCATTTCGGTCATGCATCTACCATTCGATGTACTGCAGTTTCTTCTCAGGAAGATGCTGTTTTACATCGGATAGTGTTCAAATTGGTTACTGATTTCGGGCCATATTTTCAGTGCCTGGAGTCTTGTTTCCAGTTTTTATTCACTTTTGTTTATGTTGACAACGGTTACTTCTGACAGTGATTCCTTGTCTTCTATTAGTTCTACTCATAGCCAAATACATTAATATTGTCCGTAAGTGTAACATTAATTTTTAAACATGTTTTAAAAATTTTTGTCCACACTTAGGCTTTTTTGGGATCCATTTGGGCTCATCGTTCCCATTGGGAACTTGGGCTCATTTTGAAATTTTTTCGAAAATGTTTTTTTTCTTTTGAATTAATTTTCGAAATGTTTGTATTAAATGGATTATTATTATTATGTATCTTTGTTTTCAAGGGTTGGTGCGAGTACAATGACTGTTTAATATTTTTTCAAAATGAAAGAATATTGTTCAATTGTAAATCGCGGAAGTCTTCCTCTGATTCTCATGTTCATTGTATTTGTTGTAGTCTGTGTACTCGCACTAATTCTTGCTCAGTGTGTGCCAATTCAGATTGGAGATGTGTGTCATGGTATATTGTTAGTGGTGAGAGGTCCATTCCAGTCCTCTCTCCACAGGGTCACTAGTTTTTTCAGTCTCTTTTTCAGAGGAACAAGAACAGGGTGATGTTTCCGTGATGTCTTCAAAAGTGTGCTTCCGTCGTTGCAATACTGAGCTAGGGGCTAGGAGCTCAAAGGAATGCGGCAAGTGCCTAAGAGGTCCCACGTAGGATCGACGGTCACTTGTCGCCTCCTAGCTCCCCCAGTGAAGCAATCATTCACGAAATGGTTGTGACGCCGGGTTCGTCCGTTGCGGTCCAGGAGAGGAGAAGGGGTGTTGCGAGCACTATAATCTCAGATCACGCACACCCGCCGCCGACGGATCGGAGGATGGAACAGAGGAAGCCAGTCAGTCCGGTAGCTAGCTCATCCAGGTCTGCCAGGACCGCGAGTGAGAGAGGCCCCCTCTCTCTTACAACAACATCTGGGCCCAGATGTTGTTGTATGTAACATTCGTTAGTCGGAGCATACGTCCAATACTACTGCTCGGGACGCTCCATCGCATAGACAGTCCAACGCGGCTTATCTATTGACTTCCTCATCCTCACGTCAGCACACACGACCGCACCTTGGCTATATGACCGCAGATATCCAGCCTGCTTCGCCGACCAGGGAGTCCACGTCGACCAGGTCACGCCATCCGCTAGCCAAGGACATGAGGCCTTTCCAGTCGGGACGTTCGCATATGAGAAGTATGCAGGAATTAGCATCCCAGGAGCTTCCAGCGGCTAATTTACGTAAGACCGCGGCTCCACAGGCCTCCGTGATGGACTTGCTATCACAGACTGCTCAATTCATCGCAGCATTCCAGCAGCCATCAGAAACTTTTTCAGTAAAGAAACTGTCTGAGGAAGCTGGGTCGGTTCGCTCCCCTGCAGAGTCAGAAAGGGACAACCGAGATTCTAATGTGGTCCAGGTGGATGGTAAAAGGGAATCAGCGCAGCTGAAATTTTCCCTTTCCGAACAACTTAAGGTGGCCGTAGATTTCATCCGGCAACACCTTTTAGAAGTTGTTTCTCCAGACCAAAATGCTGTGTTACCTGATAAGAAACTGAAAGCGTCACTGGACACAGATTTATTCGGCCAGAATAGGGACATTGAGCCTGACTTTCCGACCCAGTCCAGAAATGTCACGGACATTTGTACTTCTTAATGATGCAAAATTCAAGCTAGCCTTCAAGACTGACAAATCAGGTTTCTTATCGTTTCATGCTCTACAGCTGCCTTTCATCAATCATAGAAATAGATTTGAAACGGCAGGACAGGGTGTGCCGAGAGTTCCTCTGCATTTAGACGACCAGGCAGACGACTTGGAATTGTCATTGCTGGTGTTTATGTCGATTTATCCATTACGCTGGTGACGAATATCTTTAACAGAAAAATCAGTTTAGACTCATTATCTTACGCAGATCACCTTACCAGAGCGTTATCATTACATCATGAAGGAAAGAATCCCAGGATGTTCAAAACTTCCTTCAGAGATCTTTCAAGGGCCATAGCATTTTCTACGTATAACTCCTCCCTTTCAGTGGCAATATGGAGTTAGTCAGACATGATGCTGCCCTGGCTGCATCCACAAGAGTGGATAGTAAGGTGAAAAACTCTCTTCCAGTCGCTCCAGTCTCCGGAGAGCTTCTCTTCGATGGTAAGCTTTCTACAATCTATAATCAGATACTAAGAAAGCTTTGGATTCTCTGCTTTTAAATCCGCTTTGAAAAAGTCGGACTCAGCAGGAAGGAGTAAGGCAGGCACTTCAGGGCGAATACGTCCAAAGGAAGTTCCTATAGAGGATCTAAGAAAGCCTCTACGTCTTACTCCTGAGGCCGTCAGAGTAGTGACTCAGATAGGGGTCGTAATGCTCGCCGAGATAACCGGTAAAACGCCCGAAGGTCGACTGGGCGAGTGTGTGTCGTGTAGGACATGGTTTCTCCTCCTGCAACCCTCGCAGGGCCAGGAAGTGATGGTCTAAACCTCTATTGCGTTCCAGTGGGGACGGAAGGCTGTCGAGATTCTTAACCAATTGGTTGTCAATTACGGATGACCCATGGGTACAAGGGGTTATTTCCAAAGGTCTAAAACTGTCTTTCAAGGAAAAACCTCCGTTAACTCGAAGTCCACTCTTGTCTCAGCTTCCGTTAAACGTTCAGAAGAGATTCGCTTCTATCAGAAGTTCAATCTCTTCCGGACTAGAACGCTATAGACGTTGTAGAAAACCAGGAATCTCCAGTTTTCTACAGTAACCTGTCCCTGGTTCCAAGACCAGATGGCTCGTTTCATCCAGTTATAGATCTGAACTGGATAAACAAGCTGATCGTGGCTCCAAAATTTTATATGGAGACCATCCGATCGGTCAGAGCGAGCATTCGAGTGAACGATTATGCTGCGATCATAGATCTCAAAGATGTGTACTTTCTCGTCATGGTACAACCGGCATTTAGAAAGTACCTTCGCTTTGTTGTCCCAGGAGTTGTTTTCAGTTCCGAGCAATGATGCTCTGGTCTGAATCTAGCGCCCTGGGCCTTCACTCGAATAATGATCTCGGTAATGACTCATTTCCGAGCTCATTCCTCTGTGGTAACGTCAGCCTACTTGGATGACATTCTTCAGAGTTACGGCAGCAAGTTAACGCTTCAGAATGATGTTCAGAGTTTGCTTCAATTGCTCTGACGTCTCGGTTTCATAGTAAACGAAAAGAAGTCGGATCTAGTGCCGTCCAAGTCATTCGCCTACTTGGGAATGAGCTTAGAGATGCACAACAGTCCCGTTTGTCTGCCGTTAACCAGAGCGATATTAGTCAGTTGTTATGCTCGCTTTTGTCTTCACTCAGATGTAGTAACAGCGAGAGAATTCATGAGACTGACAGGTTTGTGCGAAGCCGCTGCGGATTTTATTTCGATGGGACGGCTACGCGCTCGTCCACTCCAGATATTTTTTACTCAGAATTGGAGTGTGAAGACTCATTCGCTCGAAACGAACATCGTCTTGTCGAATCATGTGAAACATGAGATTCAGACTTGGGCAGATATTCAGTGGTTAAATCAGGGAGTACCACTGCAACTGCCTGATCCGATTTTTATGATATTGACGGATGCGAGTCAAACAGGTTGGGGCGCAACTTTGAGCCCATCAGATTTGAGATGCCTGGGTCTTTGGGATCCACAGTTCCTAAACAAGCCCATAAACATCTAAAGATGATGTCAATTGATTTGTGCTACGTCAGTGGATGAACATCATTCAGAATTCGCATGTTCAATTTCTGTCCGACAATTCGACAGTAGTAGCGTATATTCGGAACCAGGGAGGCACTCATTCCATTCCGTTGTTCAATCTAACGGAAAGAATGTCCTAGAGCATCAAGTTCTTCTATCGGTCCATCATATTCCGGGTCGTCTGAACGTTCTAGCAGACTTCCTTTCTCGGAAAGGTCATATGTTGCCGTCAGAATGGACTCTCCACAAACGAGTATTCAATCAGATTTGTTACCTATGGGATCGTCCTATGATAGACTTATTTGTGACGCATCTCAACAATCAGTTGCAGACGTATGTGTCGTCATGCCCAGATCCTTGAGCGTTTGCAGTAGACGCCCTCTTGATCTCTTGGGATGGAATGATAGGATACGTGTATCCTCCAGCTCGGTTGATTCAGTTGATATTGCTAAAATCAAGCAATCTCACTGCAAGATCCTATTGGTAGCATCTCTGTCACCCCAGAGATCATGGATAAATCTACTCAGGTGTTGGTTGTGGGACATTCCGCAGAAGCTTCCTCCACGGGAGGACCTTCTTTCTCAGGGAAAATCACGCACACTGCATCACAACCCGCTAGGTCTCAACCTTCACATATTTCCATTATGCGGTCCTTCTTGCATGGCAAGTATTTTACAGGACGAGCAGTGGACGCAATTTCTAACTGTAGGAGGATCTCCTCTTAGCTAAATTATGCTGCTAAGTGGAAGGTTTTCTCTCGACGGTGTAGGGATCATTCTATTGATTTTATGATTCCTCCATTCCAGACATTGCTAATTTTTTTATCTACTTGTTTGACGGGAGCAAACTGCAGCCAAATACTATTAAGGGTTATAAGTCTATGCTATCGGATACCTATCCTCATCATGATAGCTTACAGACTGGATCTAATGTCTCTTTATCTAAGTTAGAGTAAAACTTTTCGATAAATAGACCTAGAACCCTTAGGTTAATTCCTAAGTGGAATTTAGCTTCGGTTCTTCTGAAACTAAAAGAAGTGCTATTTGAACCTCTTGATACAGTGGACTTCAAATACTTATCTTATAAGACAGCTTTTCTCTTAGCCTTCTCTTCTGCTAGAAGAGTTAGTGAGCTTCATGCACTATCTGTTGATGATTCTCACTATCACAGTTTTGGTAATACTATAACATTGATACTAATGTTGGATTTTTGGCTAACAATCAGGCTCCTAATAAGTACCCTGAACCTATTCTATAGGCTCTTCTGTCTCCAGACGGTCATAGGCCTTTGCTTTGTCCAGTCAGAGCTATGCGTATTTACATCGTAGATCTGAGTTTATCAGAAAGGAACTTAAATGTTTCTTTCTGTCTTTGCTGCCTAATAGAAAGGACATTACAGTCCATTCTATTGCAAGGTGGATTCAATTAACTATCCGTACTGCTTATGATAAATTATCTTCATCTCAGCAGTCTGTGCTTAAGATTTAGGCACATGAAGTAATAGCACTGTCTACGTCTTGGGCTTATGCTAATAGTGTTGCTATTACCGATTTGATGAAGGCTGCATATTGGTCTCAGCCTTCCACGTTCACGAATTTTTATTTTAGAAATATTGAGTCCATTTCTGGCGACATGCGTTGTTTAGGTCCATTATCTATTGCTCAGAATGTCGTCCACTAAACAGTTGCAACTATAGTTATGCAGGCTTTCTGTTCCGGTAGTGACTCTGTCCTGCGGCCCTCTTCGTTCTGGGGTATTTGACGCAGAGCAAGGGGAAGGGGGGGGGGGGTGGTGTTCCCTTATATCACCTGCTTTATAGTGAAAAGCAAGGGAATACCTCCTTTGGAGTCAGTATTTCCGAGTCGGTGCCGGGATGGTTTTAAAGTGTAAAGGTAATGTCTATCTCATTTATGTAATATTTTTAAAGTGTAGCTCGGTGTGAAGCATTTGTATATGTCATGCGAGTGCTAATACACAATCCTCGGACACTTTTAAAAGAGTATAAAGAGTCTCAATTCTCTGCACTAACTTTATTTATTGGCTTACTTTAAAAATAATTAGTATAAAGGGTTATACTGGATGTTAATAGAGATCATTGATGTTATTGTGCTCAATTACGGAATGGTATTGTGTCTTTCTTTTTTGGTATAAACAAGAAAGATGATACATGTAAAGCCTGTTCTCCTCTTCTCCCTGAGGGGATAGTTCTGTTTACATGTAATTGAGTATATTGGATTATCCTTTATGTCCTAGGCCCTCCAGCCTTTTTTCTATTCAGCTAAGTCTGGGTCATTGGTACAGTATAAAGATGTTAAAAAATTTATAGTAATTTATATATTTTTTATACTTACCAATGACCCAGACAGGGATGGCCCTCCCATGAGTTGTCAACTCATACCTCCCCGCTGATTACATAACGCTTATCAGACACTGGTGGTAAGAATGAGATTTGGCTCCAATTTCACACTTCCTTGACACTGAGCATGCTCAGTGGATAAAAGTATGAAGGACCAATAGGACATATATTTTTTGGATTTTGATGCAAATTTTGGAGATTGGGGGGCAAAATTTGTGTTTGGCCCTAGAATTTAAGAATTAGCACCAGCTAAATCTGGGTCATTGGTAAGTATAAAAAATATATAAATTACTATAAATTTTTCAACTTCTCCACGCGCTGGAATAGAGTTTTTCATTAACATGCCATTCCGTAGTCTCCGCTTACAGTAATTTCCCAGACATTCATGTACAGAGCTCGATATTGCAAGTGAAATGTGGGATTCTTCCATTAATAGACAACTGAATTCTCCTCTCTAGAGTGAAGGATTTGTCGTTTTTCATCTATAATTTTCAAAATTTTCTCCCACCAGGCTGAACCATGGTCGGCCCGGTGTATCCTGTGTCCGAGGGCCCCATCATAATTTTGGCCAGGGGCCCCCAAAATTGCTACCTCCTGAGTGTGGAATTTGAAAACAATTATTCACCACTCCCAACCCAGTTGTGTGTGCAACTTCTCATGGTATTGCCTCTACATTCATACCTGGCAAAACCCCCAAAATTGAAGCAGTGCTTGATTTATACTGTGAGGAGCAAGTTCTGATTATCTCATATCATTGGACCGGAAACTAGCACCTAAAATTGTTTCTAGTGCGGTACCATAGATATTAAATGATTGACCTAAACTTGACTCTATATTTGTGTTGAGATCCTGTTAGTAGCCAAAGGTGCAGAATGTGACCTCAAATATCCCCCAAAATGTACAAACCTAAGTCTCTATATCGTCATTGTCAAGCAGGATTTCCACCAGGCATAGACCCCAGACCGATATTCGAGAATTGACAATTATTGCATTTTTGGAATTGTTCGTGGTCATTCATAATTGTCTAAGTTAATCACCAAGAGTAATAGAAGATTTATGTACATTTTTATGCCCCTGCCATAAAATGGCTGGGCATATAGTGTCCCCCTTGTCAGTATGTTATCAATCCATCTTTCCTTCATTCTGTAATAACCATTTTCCAGACTTTTTTCACCATACATTGAGATAATTGGCTGATTTCTGGTGTGTCGCTTTGTCATGGGTACCTGCAAATTGAGTTTGAGTTTGGTCTTGATCGGATGATTTTTCGTGGAGTTATTGACCTTGAACTTAGTTTGTAATGCGAAAACAGAGAGGAGCAGTTTGAGACTTTTTTTTGCTCATGTGGGCATAACTGTCATACTCACAAATCTCACAAATCTAGTTTTTATCATCACTGATCAATTTATTTTACAGATAAAACTGATGTTGATGAGTTCAGGAAAAAGTTTATGGAACAAAGAATTGTAAGCTATTTATATATTTAATGTCACTTGTAAAATCATCTTAGATATATATGGAAATCCTGGACTGACATACGACATTTCAGTGTGCTTATAGAAGGGAAAGGGGGGGGGGGGGGGGGGCATATAAACTTTCACTCATGTTTTTAATTATATTTTATTTATTACTTTCCAAAGTGTAATTTACTGGGATTTCCCGGTTTGATTATAAACGATAACTTCACAAGTGAATTATGCAATCAACAATTGGGTCATGTATCCGTGCGCACAAACGAAGACGCTTTGCTGTAGGTGTAATGGGGCCTTCATTGTTTTTTGTTTTTTAACCCTTTACCTAACATGAAAAGCAGACGACACTTGCAAAAAGAATTCTTGAATAACTAACCATAACATAGGTTATGACCCCTCATTGGAATGAGCTCGTTGAGCTCGTTCCAATGAGGGGTCATAACCTATGTTTTAGAGACAAAAAAATGAAAAAATAATGAAAATTAATTGGCGATTTTTGAGAATAGCTCTGGTCAGCTTTGGCCGTTACGTTAGGTAAAGGGTTAAATAATATAATTATCATTAATAATGAAAAGTAATAAACAGAGTAATCACTTGATTGGACTGGTTACGTGAAATAATTATACCCCCACTTTCGAAGAAAATGGGGGTATACTGGATTACATGCATCCGTCCGTCTGTCTGTCCGTCCTTGCATCTGTCCGTCTGTCCATCTGTGCATCCGTGTGTGAGTCCGTCCGAGAATATTCATAACTTAAGTAAATTATTATTTTTTATAATATCTGTTGGTCATAGGTATGCCCACACTAGTTATTTTTTTTTTTATTACTTGTTCACTTAGAAATTGTGTCCGTCAGAGCCAAATTTTGTCTTTCAGCCTGTATCTCAGGTATCGAATGTTCTATTGCAATGAAATTTGCCATGAACACTGCTTATGGTATTGGCTTTAAAAAAAGGATTCAACGATATTTCTCACATTCTCCTTTTTAGAGTTATCCCCCTTTTTTGACTTAGAAATTGTAGGAAATAGACATTATTTGTCTGTTCAGCCTGTATCTCAGGTATGGGTTATCGGATTTCAGTGAAATATGGCATGCAGTTTGCCTATGACAAAGGCTTCTGCCTCATTGTATAAAATTTCCAAACACCAAACAATTTACCATACCTTTTGACTTAGAAATTGTTGAAAACTTTCGAAGAAAATGGGAGGGGGGGTATACTGGATTGCTTCCGTCCATTTGTACATCCTTCCGTCAGTCCGTACGAGAATATTCATAAATAATATTTGTTGGTCATAGGTATGCCCACACTAGGCTGTACACCATGTGGGGGTATGCACCGGACGAAAGTCCAGCTCTTGTTCATTCGAGGCGAGGGACTATATTGTAAAATACATGTGCGCATTTGCGCACTTGTGTTTGTACCTCACCTCTCATGAATTATTTCACATATCCAGTCCAGTCAAGTGATTACTCTCTGTTTAATGTCACTTGTAAAATCATCTTAGATATATATGGAAATCCTAGACTGACATACGACATTTCAGTGTGGTTATAGAAGGGGGGAACATTTAAACTTTCACCCATGTTTTTAATTATATTTTATGTCTTGAAGCAAGGAAATTACATTTTTCATTGTGAAGTTTCAAAATTTTCTTTCACTGTGTTGAATCATGGTCGGCCTGTTGAGTCTGTGGACCATCCCTTTGTGCCCAAATTAACCCTTATGGTCCTGGAGATTATTATACATTTGTGCTATGCTTTGAAAGTCTGCCTCCTGTGGCTGTTTCTAGTCCAGTCTATAGAGGCAGCCAAGACTTGCCTCAAAACAACTGACAAGGTAATTAGAAAACAGGTTTTGAGACCCAAACAATGCATGTTGGGGCACCTGTTCTTTTACATTAAAAAGTTATCAAAGTTGGAATTGGGCCTTTAAAGGTTAAAGGAATCTAAAGGCCTGTTCTGTTTTACTGTTAAAGTAGGACCTGGTAACCATCACCTTGGGTGGGAGTCCTCTAAAATGGGCATCAAAAGTATAAACGATTGGCTAAACTCAACTTTATACTTGTGTTGCAATTAGGATATAGCCATAGGTACTGAAAGTATCATTCAACAACAATACTTAAACTCCAATTAAAAAACATTAACAGTACTGGATGTTGGAAAACATGTTATTTGATGATAATTCTTTCCAAGTCTCTTGAATTCACCTTCTCCAATCGAAATTCAAAATATCAAAATTGAAAGCTGCAAATTTTTCCCACAATATAATCAGTTCATTTTATGTAGGCTGTATGACAGTAGTACACACTTTCCTCTGATCTGTTTTCTACTTGTATTATAAGGTGCCACCTGCTGCCAGAAAAGAAAATTTAAAACTTGGGCCCTTAAAAAAATGTCTGTGTTCTCAGGCAATTGTGCCTTAAATTTTTGATGAGGGTGGGAGGCTTTTTATATTTTTATACTGGACCAATGACCCAGACTTAGCTGGTGCTAACTCTAACAAAACCAGGGCCAAACACAAATTTTGCCCCCCAATCCCCAAAATTTGCATCCAAAACAAAAAGAAATCATGTCCTAAAGGACCTCCATACTACGCCTCTACTGCGCATGCGCAGTGACGCAGACGTCCCGAAATTGGCGCCAATTATCATTCTCTGTTTGGCCCTTCATCAGTCAACATCTCACTGATCTTTGTGCTTGTAAATCTCAGTTTAAAGGATGCCAGACACGTAATTTTTGGAGAAAATGTGATTCTAAGGAGGATAGAAGGAGGAGAGGAAAAAGAAGAGACAAAAAATAATCAGGGCTGTACTTAAAATTTTTTGATGAAATTATGTTAAGTTGCCTATTTTCGAGGCATGGGCCTCTTGTTGTCATTCTTGCTAAATGTTGCACTGCTTATTCAGTGTTTCCTCTCCCCTAGCCTTCTAAAGTCCCCCCTTGCAATTCTCCCATGCTTTTGGCATATTTTTGAGAAAGTTCATTTCTAAAATTTCCTGGGAGAGTTGCTTGGTTACAGAATGTTTTCTGTTATTTTCCCCATAGTTACGTTTTCACCCATGGGTGTATAACGTTGTGTTCTGCATCTTCCATCTGATGTTCTGCAGATTCTCCCCTGGGAGTCTCTGTTTTGCATCAGATAGAGTGTAATTTTGATGACTGATTCCGGGCCAGTTTTTTCAGTGCCTGGAGTCATGTTTTCTGGTGTTTTACACTGTTTGTTTACATTGGCAACAGCCTTTTTTGAGGGGGGCTGTTTGCCTTTGCTGTAGTTTATCTCACTATAAGATACATTTATATTATCCGTAAGTGTCTCATTAATTATTTAATATAAATTTAAAATTTTTGACCACACTTTGCCATCGGATCCATCGGGGCTCAACGTTACTTTTCAGCAACTTGGGCTTCGCTGAAAAAATATTTTTTCAAAATTATTTTGATTTGTAATTGTTTTTTCATTTATTAATGGATCATGTTATTATGTATCTTTGTGTCAGGGGTTTGTGCGAGTGACTAGGACTTGTTGTTGTCCTTTCACAATGAAGGGACATTGTTCAAATTGTAATAGGAAGAATTCTTCCTCTGACTTTCATGATCATTGTATTTATTGTAGTCGGTGTTCTCGCATAAATCCCTGTCCTATATGTGAATATTGGGATGAGAAACATTGGAAACATGTGTCACGATATGTTGTTTCTGGAGAAAGGGCTATGCCGGCTCTTTCTCCGCAAGGTCACTCTACTCTCTCAGTTTCTATTTCAGAGGAACAAGAACAGGGTGATGTTTCCATGTTATCTTCTACAAGTGTGCGTCCGTCGTCACAAATGAATTCAGAGCTAGCGGCAAAAGTGCTCATGGAGATTAGACAAATGTCGTCCGCTAGCTCGCCCGGTGTAGCATCCATTCACCGAATGGTTCGGCAGCCGGGTTCGTCCGATGCGGTCCAGGAGGAAATTTTGGGTGATGCGAGCACTATAAACATAATAGATGCACACCCAGTGACGGCGGATAGTATGTGAGAACGGAGGAAGCCTTTGAGTCCGGTTCCTAGCTCGTCCAGGTCCAGCCGGGCCGCGAGCGAGAGAGGCCCCTCTCTCGTACAACAACATCTGGGACCAGATGTTGTGGTACAAAATGTGTCGCTAGCGGAGCATACGTCCGTCGCTCGGGACGCTCCGTTGTATAAGCACTCCACGGAGACTGTTAAGGCTTCCTCTTCTCGTCAGCGCACACGACCGCACCTTGGCTGCGTGACCGCCGATATATTACCAGCTTCACCGATCAAGGATTCTTTGGCGACCAGGTCACACCATCCAGCAGCCAGGGATTCGAGACCGATGGACTCCGGACGTTCGCATAGGAAAAGTATGCGGGAGCCATCTGATGCGGAGCTGCCCTCGGCGAAGCAGCGAAAGACTGCGCCTCCGCAGGTCTCGACGCCGGACATTCTTGTGCAGATAGCACAGCTTATCGCAGCATCCCAGCAGCCGACAGAAACG
Source organism: Pictodentalium vernedei (assembly GCA_031216915.1). Taxonomy (NCBI): domain Eukaryota; kingdom Metazoa; phylum Mollusca; class Scaphopoda; order Dentaliida; family Dentaliidae; genus Pictodentalium; species Pictodentalium vernedei. The sequence continues at coordinate 58,659,584 of CM062297.1, forward strand.
GTGTCGGATCGAGAATTATCCGACGGCGCTGGGTCGGTACGCTCCGCCGAAGCATCGGGGGCGGACGACCGGGAACATCATGAGGTCCGACCGGATGGTGAAAGGGATACGGATGATTTGGAGCTATCCCTTTCGGAACAACATAAAGCTGCCGTGGACTTCATCCGGCACTTTCTCCCTCAAGTTGTTCCGTCGGGCCAGACTGCTGCGGTTCCGGACAAGACGATTATAGCGTCATTGGACTCTGAATTTTTTGAGCGGTTCAGGGACATCGCTCCCGAGTTTCCGTCGCAGTCCAATAATGTTGCAAGAACATTTAAATTATTGAACGACGCTATATTTAAACTTGCTTCCAAGACGGGGAAAGCAGGTTTCTTGTCCGCTAATACTCTCAACCTGCCTTTCATTAATGCAAGGAATAAATTCGATACGGCAGGACAGGGTATCCCGAGAGTTCCTCTGCGTATGGACGATGAGGCGGAAGACTTAGAGCTATCATTACCGTCGTCGGCTTCTATTCCAACCGCGGTGTTGGAAACAGCTATTGCGTCTAACAGAGCCAATTTAGATGCCTTATCTTACGCAGATCACCTTACTAAGGCGTTATCACTGCGCCTTCAAGGGAAAGAGTTTCAGGATATACAATCCTCTTTAAGACTTCTTTCAAGGGCAGTAGCTTATTCCACGTGTAACTCCGCCCTTTCAGTGGCAAATCTGGAGTTGGTTAGACGTGACGCAGCCCTAGCTACATCCACACTCGTGGATTCTAAGGTGAAGAACTCTCTTAGAGTCGCTTCGGTCTCCGGAGAACTTCTCTTTGACGGCAAGCTTTCTGCTATTTATGATAAGATTACAAAGAAAGCTTCAAATTCTCTGTTGTTTAAATCTGCTTCTAAGAAGTCGGATACAGCAGACAAGAATAAGACAGGCACTTCTGGGTCTAATGCGCCCAAGAGAGGTTCCTATAGAGGTTCCGGTGCGTCCTCTTGGTCTTATTCGAGAGACCGTCAGGGTAGCGACTCTCGTTCGGGACGTCCTTCGGGCCGGGACAATCGGTCGGACGCCCCGAGGTCGACGGGGCGAGGTGCGGGGTCGTGGAGGACGTGGTTTCTCCTACCGCAGGCCTCGCAGGTCCAGGAGGTGATGGCTTAAACCTCTATCGCGTACCGGTTGGCGGAAGGTTGTCGAGCTTTTCACAAGAATGGGCGTCGATTACGGACGACCCTTGGGTGAGAGGAGTGACTTCGGAAGGTCTAAAGATATCCTTCAAACGAAAGCCTCCATTAACTCGAAGTCCAAAGTGGACTCATCTTCCGTCAAATCCGCAGAAAAGAGACGCTCTGCCATCAGAGGTGCAGTCTCTTTTAATGAAGAACGCGGTAGAGGTCGTAGAAAACCAGGAATCTCCGGGATTCTACAGCCATCTGTTTCTGGTTCCGAAACCAGACGGCTCGTTCCGTCCAGTCATAGATTTGAGCTGGATAAACAAGCTGATCGTCGCTCCGAAATTTTATATGGAGACGATTCGGTCGGTCAGAGCGAGTATTCGGGTGAACGATTATGCAGCAAGCATAGATCTCAAAGATGCGTACTTTCACGTCATGGTACATCCGACATTCCGAAAGTACCTACGCTTCGCAGTCCTAGGAGTGGTGTATCAATTCCGGGCGATGTGCTTCGGATTGAATCTAGCACCCTGGGCTTTCACTCGGGTAATGAACTCGGTAATGATCTATTTCCGAGCTCATTCGTCTGCAGTAACGTCGGCCTACCTGGACGACATTCTTCAGAGGTACGGCAACGAGTTAACACTTCAGAACGATGTTCAGAATCTTCTTCTATTGCTCCGACGTCTCGGTTTTATAGTAAACGAGGAGAAGTCGGATCTGGTGCCGTCCAAGTCATTCACTCATCTGGGAATGAGCTTCGAGACGCACAACAAACTCGTTCGTCTGCCGTTAACCAGAGCGAAATTAGTCAGTTGTTACGCTCGCTATTGTCTGCACGCAGACAAAGTCACAGCGAGAGAATTTATGAGACTGATAGGTCTGTGCGGAGCCGCTGCGGATCTCATTCCGATGGGGCGGTTACGCACACGTCCTCTTCAAATTTTCTTGACTCAGAATTGGAGTGTGAAAATTCATTCGCTCGACGTAGACATTCTCTTGCCAGATCAAGTGAAACAAGAGATTCAGACTTGGGCAAACATTCAGTGGTTAACTCAGGGAGTTCCGCTGCAGTTGCCGGATCCGAGTTTTACCATTATGACGGATGCCAGTCAAACAGGTTGGGGTGCATCATTAATCCCAACGGATTCGAGATGCCAGGGTCTTTGGGATCCGCAATTCCTGTGCAAGCACATAAACATCAAGGAAATGATGTCAATTTGGCTTGCGTTACGTCACTGGATGGACATTATTCACAAGGCTCATGTCCAAATCCTATCCGACAATACGACAGTAGTGGCGTATATACGGAATCAGGGAGGCACTCATTCAGTTCCGTTGTTCAATCTAACGGAAAGAATCCTTCTGTTTGCGCTAGAACATCACGTTCTTCTTTCGGTCCGTCACATACCGGGTCGTCTGAATGTGCTAGCAGACTCCCTTTCACGAAAGGGTCGCTTGTTGCCGTCGGAATGGACTCTCAACAAACAAGTATTCAATCAGATTTGCTACCAATGAGAACGGCCAATGATAGACTTATTTGCGACACATCTCAACAATCAGTTGCAGACGTATGTGTCTCCGTGTCCGGATCCAAGAGCATTTGCAGTAGACGCTCTGTCGATCCCTTGGGACGGAATGATAGGATATGCGTATCCTCCAGCGCCGTTAATTCAACAAGTATTGCTAAAGATAAAACAATCTCAATGCAAGATTCTGTTGGTAGCATCTCTGTCGCCACAGAGACCGTGGATAAATCTACTCAGGTGTCTGTTGTGGGACCTACCGCGAAAGCTTCCTCCACGGGAGGATCTTCTTTCGCAGGGGAAATCGCGCCAACTCCATCACAACCCGCAAGGTCTCAACCTTCACGTTTTTCCGTTGTGCGGTCCTTCTTGGATGGCAAGCACTTTACAGGACGAGCAGTGGACGCGATTTCTAACTGTAGGAGGACCTCCTCTTCGCTAAACTATGCGGCTAAGTGGAAGGTTTTTCGTCGTTGGTGTAGGGATCATTCTATAGATATATTCGATCCCTCTATACCAGACATTGCAAACTTTCTAGTATACTTGTTTGACGAAATCAAACTGCAGCCTGTTACTATAAAGGGTTATAGGTCTTTGTTATCTGATACCTATGCACATCATGATAGTTTACAAATTGGATCTAATGTCTCTTTATCTAAGTTGGTTAGAAACTTCTCGATAAATAGACCCAGAACTCTTAGATTAATTCCTAAGTGGAATTTAGCTTGGGTTCTTCTTAAATTGAAGGAAAAGCCATTTGAACCTCTTGGGACAGTAGATTTCAAATTCTTATCTTATAAGACAGCTTTTCTCTTAGCTTTCTCTTCTGCTAGAAGAGTCAGTGAGCTTCATGCACTGTCGGTGGATGATTCTCACTATCGTAGTGTCGCGAACACTATCACCTTCACTACTAATGTGGGTTTTTTAGCTAAGAATCAGGCTCCTAATAAATATCCGGAACCTATTGTTATTAAGGCTCTTCCGTCTTCAGACGGGCGTAGGCCTTTACTCTGTCCTGTTAGAGCGTTACGTATCTATAAACAGAGATCTCAGTTTATCAGAAAGGGACGGAAACGTTTCTTTCTGTCTTTGATGCCTAATAGAAAGGACATTTCGGTCCATTCTATTGCTAGATGGATTCAATTAACTATCCGTACTGCTTATGAGAGTTTATCTTCTTCTCAGCAGTCTGTGCTTAAGATTTCTGCTCATGAAGTAAGAGCTCTTTCTACTTCCTGGGCTTATGCTAATAGTGTTGCTATTACAGATTTAATGAAGGCTGCTTATTGGTCTCAGCCATCCACATTTACGAATTTTTATCTCAGAAATATTGAGTCCATTTCTGGAGACCTGCATTGTTTAGGTCCGTTATCTGTTGCTCAGAATGTCGTCCACTAAACAGTTGCAACTATAGTTTTGCAGGCTTTCTGTTCCGGCAGTGACTCCGTCCGGCTGCCCTCTTCGCTCTGGGCTATTTGACCCAGGGCAAGGGGGGGGGGGGGTGTTCCCTTAGGTCACCTGCTTTATAGTGAAAAGCAAGGGAATGCCTCCTCCAAGTCAGTATTTCTGAGTCGCTTCCGGGATGGTTTTAAAGTGTAATATTAATGTTAAATTCATTCATGTCTTATTTTTAAAGTGTAGCTCGGTGTGAAGCATTTGTATATGTCAAGTGTCAAACGGGCTTTAATATACAATACTCGGACACTTTTAAATGACTATAAAGAGTCTCAATTCTCTGGACTACTTTATTTATTGGCTTACTTTAAAAATAATTAGTATAAGGGATATACTGGATGTTAATAGAGAACATGAATGTTATTGTGCTCAATTATTAAGGGTAGTGTATCTTTCTAATTTAATATTAAATAAGAAAGATACATGTAAAGCCTAATACTCCTTTTCTCCTTAAGGGGTTACCTCTTTACTATATAGTTGAGCTTATTGGATTTTCCTCTATGTCCTAGGCCCTCCAGCCTGTTTACTATTCAGCTAAGTCTGGGTCATTGGTACAGTATAAAAATGTTAAAAAATTTATAGTAATTTATATATTTTTTATACTTACCAATGACCCAGACGGGGATGGCCCTCCCTGGAGTTGGGAACTCTTGCCTCCCCGCTGAGTCCATAGCGCTGACCAGGCACTGCCAGTAAGAATGATAATTGGCGCCAATTTCGGGACGTCTGCGTCACTGCGCATGCGCAATAGAGGCGTAGTATGGAGGTCCTTTAGGACATGATTTCTTTTTGTTTTGGATGCAAATTTTGGGGATTGGGGGGCAAAATTTGTGTTTGGCCCTGGTTTTGTTAGAGTTAGCACCAGCTAAGTCTGGGTCATTGGTAAGTATAAAAAATATATAAATTACTATAAGTTTTTTAACTTTTCAAAAAATTTCAACAAAACCATATCATGTGACCCCCTCGTTGGAACAAGCTCATTGTGCTCTTTCCAACGAGGGGTCACATGATATGGTTTTGTTGAAATTTGTTGAAAAATTTGAAAAAAAGATATTTAAAATAATAAATTTTGATATCGTCTGCGTTGGGTAAAGGGTTAATCATTTTATCTTAATACTAGATCTCTGAATATCTTTGAATTGAATTCGAATTTCAAATCGTCAGATTCCGATTGATTCAATTTTTGAATACTTGCCTGCCAAATACTGAAATTTAATATCCTGATGACGATCACAGAAACTTATGTCCTTTCCTTTCGCATATATCATTATATGTGGTCACTATTTCTAACCAGGGGGCACGGTGGCGTTGCGGTAACCGGTTCTCGTCAGATCACCAAAGTTAAGCAATGTCGAGCCCAGTTTGTCCTCAGATGGGTGACTATCTGCGTGATCGATCCGGACTCCCTCGTTGTGTCCTTGGGAAAGGCACTTAACCCCGGTTGTCCACATGGGGGCACGATGGGGGCACGATGACGCTGTGTACTAAGGCGTACTGCACGTCAATGGTGTGCATGTCTTGAACCAATCTAACCCTGCATGTGCTGCAGTGCAGAGTTATGATGTTGGGGAGCTGGCAGCTGCTCGTCATTGCTCAGTTGTTCCCTCCGGTTACTCCAGCTTCCTCCACCCGTAAAACTGTCATGGTCATGATTAGCCATTGTGCATAAGTATGTGACCTTAAACACCAATAAATAAATAACTATTTTTTTTCAACCTACTCACAATTGTTTACAATTGGCTGTAACGTAAGTGCAAGCCCTACCTCGGAACTAACTCAAGCTTTTAGAGAACTTTTCCAAACAAGTTGGAAACGTAATAGAGTGCAAAAGCACGAAAAAGATCGAAAAAAGGGTCGAGCAAGACCAGCGCTCGAAATTACAGGTACTCTCTCTGCACACCTCTTGCATTTGCCGAGCGCATGCGCAACAACCGTGACGTCAATTCCTTTTATTTCCGCCATTTGCACATGGTCGGAAATTTTTGTGACTTGTGCTACTTTGCTGTTATTCTTCGTGAACAACTTATTATATGTGCTCTGCTTTTCATTGTGTGCAAGTGGATTGTATCCTTTTATCAAGCTATCCAAAATTGTTTTTGATTAATGTTATTTTTGATCATTATTGCTTGTTTCTTCACACTTAATCTTATTTTTCCCCCATGTGTGAACACGACCTTTGTGCTGTTTTCCGTTGACGGGAAGCTTGATTCCATTTTCATTCATATAATGCCAAAGACTATTCCTTGTACCTCTTGCTTGCAAGTGAAGCATGTGGACGACTTTCATTCCACGTGTGTCACTTGCAACAATTGCACTCAGGCCCAATCATGTGGTATTTGTGGGGTTTGGTCCTCTAAATTCTGGGCTTCTGTTAACAAGGTGGTTCTGTTGAGAGCTAGAACCCCTCATTCTCGGGGTAAGGGTAGCCGTGCCATAGCAGACATTTCTGCTGGTGCACGTGGTGACTCTGTCACACAGGATTCTGACCTGTGTTCTGTGGCGAGTTCCTCTGCGACTGTTGACGGTGCTAGTTCAGTGATACCTGACGCGGAGACCGTGGTCTCTTTGTCTTCTGATATTACTCTTGAGGCATCTGTTTTCGTAGAGAGCTTCGAGGAGGTCAGCTTGGTGACCCTCTTCGATCTGCCTCCTACGCCGTCGACAGTTGCTGAGGAAGTTGTTACTACAGATCCTATTCTGTCTGATGGTGGCTCTTCCATCTCCTCTGGGGATGGTCTACAGTCTCGGGGGACCGAGGCTGTATCTGCTGGTGTGTCTGTGTGCTCTCAGCTTCCCCTAGCCTCGCGGCGGGGCTGTGCGGGTTTGCTGTCTGCTCTGTCTCATCTGGCTAGGTTTGCTCCTGGTCGGTTGAGCCGGTCGGTCGCTTTGGCAGCGATTCCTCGGTCCTCAAGTGAATCGTTTATTGTTCCTCCTTCCCCTGCTAGTGTGCCGTCTAGCAGGATGGTGTTGGGACGTTGGCATCCAGGGCCTGCTGTTCGGCAGCGGTCAGTGACAGCTCCTGTTTGCTGTCATTCTCGGAACCTTCCTCCGGTGATTCCTCACTGTGTTCCGAGTCTGGGTGTCGATCGATGCTTGCCGTCGGTCTCAGAGGATGGGCAGTTGGGGCCATCTGCCGCGCAGAGGCCAATGACAGATTCCTGTCATTCTTGGGACAATCCTCTCACCGTGTCCTAGGTCCAGCTACCGATCGACATGCGCCGTCGGTCTCTTTCGAGGATTTGCAGGCAGGACCTTCTGTTTTGCAGAGCTCAGTGATGGCCCCTGGACGTCACAATCAGGACTATCCTCCGGTGTCTTCTCACCGTATCCCTATTCTGTTTGCCGATCGACGTTCGACGTCGGTCTCTTTTGAGGATTTGGGTTCTTCTACCAGAAGGGTCCATTGGGAGGACACTCCGTGGGCAATGCTGCTGCGACGGATTCTCAGAGTGACCTGCGTCAGGCCGTTTTGGCGCTCACCCGGTTGCTTTCTGGCAACCCTCAAGTTGGCCTCCCTGTGCCTCCTGAGGCACAACCTCCTTTAGTCACTCACCGAGATGTCTCGCCTGGCCCCTCGGATACTGCTCAGTCTTCCCAGGAGGTTTCTGCTGGTCAGCCCGAGTTGGGCTACGTCTCCTCTGCTATGGAGGATGCCGATTATCTGGAAGGTGATGGGCCCCCCTCGTCAGTCTTGGGGCAGGCTTTGGATTTCATCTTCAGCTTATTGCCGGACGTTCAACCTTCAGACCAGCCATCTGTGACCGTCCGGCCGTGGTCCACTGTGGAGCGCCGTAACCCTGTTGAACCTTCTAGCTCCGGGGCTTTGCGTCCTCTGCAATCGGCTCAGGTTGTTGAGTCCTTCCGGGGCTTAGACGCCAAAATGCATTCTAAGGCCCTCAAGGGTTCCTTTATTTCTAGAGCTGATGCCTTTCTGCCTCCAGCGCGGTTTCGTGTTTACGATTCCGTCTCTCCACCAGTCTTCCAAGGGATGACTACTGTGGATGAGGATTCTTCTTTCCTCGGGTTAACTAAGCCTAAGTTGGCAGTTCTCCTGATGTCGGTAGTTGAATCTATGGTGGGCCTGTCCCGAGAGATGCTATGCATGTTATCTCTCGCGGACCATGTTCTGGCTGAATATTTTCCACCAGGGGAGTTTGATGACGCTCAGGCGCCTTTTCGCGTTTTGTCACAGGCTCTTATGAACTTGACACACGCTCACGCCTGTAACACGGCTAATTTGGAGCTGGCACGCCGGGATGTGGTGTTGGATTCTTCTCCATCCCTTCCTTCTGAGCAACGTGCTGTTCTGAAGTCTGCCTCTTTGGTGGGACCTCAGTTGTTCCATGGTTCCATGGAAGCTGTTCGTGGCGAAGTTCTTCGTCATTCGAAGGACCATCTTTTGCTGCGACAGCTTGACCAACCTGCTGCTGTGGGTGGTGGTCATTCCAGGCCCGCCAAGCGTGCTGCTGTGTCTGCCTCGTCGGCGATGTCGGCTACGTCTTTGGCTCCGTCTGCTCCTTCTGCACATAAGAAGCGCCGACGTGGCCAGGCTCGCTGGAAGCCTCAGGCAGGAAAGTCTCAGGACTCCGTAACTTCCCGAGGTGATTTCTCCTCTCGGGGGCCTCGTCGAGGCCGCAAGTAAAGGTTCTCACCTCGATTCGCCTCTAGTCGGGGGAAGGCTGTCGCTGTTTTACGACCGTTGGACAGAGATAACGTCAGACCCTTGGGTCCTCGATGTCATTCAATCCGGTCTGCGACTGTCCTTCCATCAGCACCCCAGTTTATCTCGGGTGCCCCTCCCGACTCAGGTCCTTTCCGATTCTCTGCGTTGGGACCTTCTGGTGCAGGAGATCGACAATCTCCTCTCCAAAGGGGTGATCGAGGTGGTCAGGAACACCCTTTCACCGGGGTTTTACTCGGGACTTTTCTTGGTGCCGAAGAAAAACGGCCAATTTCATCCTGTCATCGATCTGAGTATCCTGAACGAGTACATTATAGCTCCTCGTTTCAGTATGGAGACTTTCCGGTCGGTTCGACGTTCAGTTCATCAGGGCGACTTTGCTGCCAGTATCGACCTGCAGGATGCCTACTTCCATGTACCCATTCATCTGGCGTCACGGAAATACCTTCGGTTCTCGTTTTGGGATCGAGTTTATCAATTCAGAGCTCTCCCGTTCGGTTTGAACCTGGCCCCTTGGGCCTTCACCCAACTGATGTCACATGTGCTTGCTTTCCACCGTACTCAGTCGGCTGTGACTTCGTCAGCCTACCTGGACGACATCGTCCAACGGCACCACGACGCTCCTGTTCTGGGGTTAGATGTCCGGCAGTTTATTTGCCTGCTAGCGTCGCTGGGTTTCAGAGTCAATCGCGAGAAGTCGGATCTCCTTCCTTCTCAGCAATTCCGTCATTTGGGGATGGATTTCGACACTCTTCACAATGTAGTGTCGGTCCCCCATGCTCGGGCGACGATTCTTTCCACCTTGACTCGGAACCTGCTTCAATCTTCCTCGGTCTCGGCCAGGACTTTCCTTCGGATGCTGGGCCTTTGCGGTTTGGTGACAGATCTCATTCCGCTCGGTCACTTGTTTGTCCGACCTCTCCAACACTTCCTGTTGGATCATTGGCGTCCGAATGTAGATCCGCTGGACCTGGAACTCACTATTCCTCAGTCTCTGCTTTGTCACCTCCACCCTTGGTCCGATATTCCCTGGCTGACGCAGGGTGTTCTGTTGGATCTTCCTTTGGTCGATCGCATCCTTACTGCGGATGCCAGCGATCGGGGCTGGGGTGCGATGTTGGATCCTCTCGGTCTGTCTACTCACGGCGAGTGGGACAGCGAGCAGGTGGGCCTTCATATCAACCAGAAGGAGCTCCTTGCTCTTCTGTTGAGTTTTCGGCTTTGGATCCCTCATCTGTCGGACCATTTTGTCCTACTTCTTTCAGACAATTCGACAGTAGTGGCCTACATACGGAATCAAGGAGGCACACATTCGATTCCCATGTATCAGCTGTCTCGGGATCTTCTTCTGTTGGCACGGGATGTGAATGCTCGGGTGTCCATTCGACACATTCCCGGGCGTCTCAACGTCCTAGCAGACTCCCTGTCCCGACGCGACAGTGTTCTTCCAACCGAATGGATGCTACATCGGTCGGTGTTTCAGGCGATTTGCAAGCAGTGGGACCGTCCTCAGGTCAACCTTTTCGCTACTCGCTGGAATCATCAGGTAGAGACCTTTGTCTCCCCTTGTCCAGATCCACTGGCATTTGCAGTCGACGCTCAGTCTCTGGACTGGACAGGTTGGATCAGCTATGCCTTTCCTCCTGCACCGATCCTTCCTCAAGTATTAGCGAAGATTCGTGCTTGCAGTTGCAGGATTATTCTGATCGCACCTCTGTCTCCACAGAGGGTGTGGATCAATCTGCTGCGGCCTCTGTTGGCAGATCGGCCGATTCGTCTACCTCTACATCGTGATCTTCTTTCCCAGGGTCATCCCAGGAAGTATCACAACAACCTGGCGAGCCTGTCCCTTTACGCCTGTCTTTTATCAGGTCCAGTCTCCGATGTAGAGGTTTTTCGAGACGAACAGTGGAGTGCATTTCTGCAACGCGGCGACATTCCACTGGCATGACTTATGGTGTGAAGTGGAAGGTTTTCTGCCGCTGGTGTGCAGATCACAATGTGAATTACTGTGATCCGTCAATCGCTCGAATTGCGGATTTTCTGGTATATCTTTTTGACTCCAAGGGCTTCCAGCCTATTACGATTAAGGGCTATTGGTCTATGCTGTCTGATACGTTCTCTTATGTGGGAAAGCGGTGCATCGGTCGTAATCTTTTTCTCCCCAAACTCATTCGGCACTTTTCTTTGAAGAGGCCTCGAGTTTTGCGTCTTACACCCAAGTGGAACTTGGCATGGGTGTTGCATTGTTTGGAGGGGGCACCATTCGAGCCTTTATCTGAGACCGATATGCGGTTTTCTCACCTATAAGACGGCTTTTCTTCTAGCGTTTGCTTCTGCTCGACGAGTCAGTGAGCTTCATGCGCTATCTGTTGATTCTGCCTTCTTCAGAAATGAGGCTAACAGTGTCACCTTCACTACTGATTGCTCTTTTCTGGCTAAGAATCAACTTCCTGATTCAGTACCTCCTCCCATCTGCATTCGGACTCTCCCTGCTGGCCGGAGACCTCTTCTTTGTCCTGTTCGTGCGATCAAGACTTACATTACTCGCACACAGTTCCTTCGGAGGGGTCGGAAGAGTTTCTTTCTGTCTCTCATTCCTAAGAGGCAGTCTATCTCTTCCCATTCTATTTCGAGGTGTATCTGTCTTGCAATCAAGCTGGCTTATTCCCGCTTGTCTGTGTCGGATCTTGTTTCGAACTGGCTTCATGCTCATGAGGTTTGTGCCATTTCTACATCCTGGGCGTTCTCCAATTCTGTTTCGCTCCGGGATGTTATGAATGCGGCTTACTGGAGGAATGCCTCTACCTTCTCCACCTTTTATCTCAGCCACCTTCAGCAGCAATCTGAGGACCTTTATTCTTTAGGCCCTCTCGTTGCTGCTCAGGCTGTTGTGCATCCTCATTAAAATTGTTTTTATCGAGGTTGTGCTTCGCTCAGCCTTGTTCTTTTCAGGTGCCTTCTCTCTATCTTCATTACAGGTTTCGTTATTGTTCTCTGCCATCCTTGCTTTTCTTTCTGCTACTCTTGTTGGTATTGGTTATGTGATTCACCTCCTCCTATTGTTTATTCAGCCAATTGTAAACAATTGTGAGTAGGTTGAAAAGAAATTAAAATTTTTTAGTAAATTTTGTTTCTTAACATACCTACCACAATTGTTTACCAGAGGCCAACCCTCCTTGGGGATATCTTTGATATTGATGCCTCCCCGCTAAATCTCAAACTTCTCGTTGGCAGAAATACAGAATTGACGTCATGGTTGTTGCACATGCGCTCGGTAAATGCAAGAGGTGTGCAGAGAGAGTACCTGTAATTTCGAGCGCTGGTCTCGCTCGACCCTTTTTTCGATCTTTTTCGTGCTTTTGCACTCTGTTACTTTTCCAACTTGTTTGGAAAAGTTCTCTGAAAGCTTGAGTTAGTTCCGAAGTAGGGCTTGCACTTACGTTACAGCCAATTGTAAACAATTGTGGTAGGTATGTTAAGAAACAAAATTTACTAACAAATTTTAATTTCTCACCAAGTACATTAATATTAAGAATATTATGATAAACTAGTCAGTGAGAGATATTATTATTATTTTAAAATTCAGTAGCCGTTTATGGAATAAAATCATTAGGGGCAACCGAGCAGATGTTAAATCCGAATGCATGTGCATGTATCAGTTGTACAGACTGCTGAACAATTGAAAGGGCAGGAATGCCTAAAACGTTCAACTACAATCTGCACAGTCACATCATAATACCGACTAAATGTCCAATTTGATTCAGATTCGGTTAAAATCAAACCTTGAACATGCAATATGATTTGTATTCGATTCAAATGGAAAAAAGTCTGATTCTCAAGGCCCTACTTACTACCACCCACCATTGCTTTCTTAAATAAGTTTTCTGTTTCAGTTATGTCATATGCGGAGAGCAAAAGAAGAAAAGCTTAATCAAATAGTGATGATCTCAGGACCAAGATTTTGAGAAATTTTCCTTCTAGTGACGATATCAAAAAGTGAAATTCCAGATGTGATAACAATGCCTGTGATCACAAAGTTAACTCCAAGGAGGGTAATATGTATGTGATATTGCTGTGTATTATGGCATTTCCAGTGAAACTGGATGAACAATTCCTCATGTACACAGCTTAAGTGAAGTTAAGTGCAATATGAGATTTTATGTGTGAAGAAAGATAGGTTGACTGATGGGATCAAGTTGTGTTTACTTGAATTCTTTCAATTTACTTAGTGCTATACTGACTGAATGATTCAGTTCTCTGTGATTACGAAGTAGAATGTGCAATGGCAGAGCTCAGGAAAAACTTTTCGAACCACTTCAGGGCTTAGGGCTTATATTTCGACGAGAATCTGAGAATCAATTCAGACAAAGATTTGCACAACAAAACCAGTGAGAATCCATGTAGATTAACCTTTTACCTTACACAGTGGTAGAAAATTAACTTATATAAGGCTAACATGACCTGGAATCTCATAAAACTTTGTCAATAATGTTATACAAATATGGCAGTCGTTGGAACCAGCTGAATGAGCCGGTTCCAATGACATCCATATTTGTAAGGTTTTATTGGTAGATATTGTTTATTTTTTAAAAAACTCAATTTTTGTTTTAAAAATTAAAAAGCTGTGTTTGGTAAAGGGATAGCATGTGTTATCAGTATACAACAGGGGTTTAGCCTGGTGGACCTGTGGGAACCCTAGACACTCATAGCAGGTATGGATTCTTGTAATGGATTCTCTCAAATTTAGATGAAATATAAGCCCTGCACTTGTCCAGCAGACTTATTATTCTTGCTATGTGTGGGGTGGGGTGGGGTGGGGTGGGGTGGGGTGCGGGTGGGTGTGAAAATCTCAACTGAGAAGCAAGATATTTGCAGCTGAAAAGAGGCTTACTGAGTATCCGGTGCAAATATCTTGCCCTAAAGGTGAAATTTTCCCATCCCACAGCAAAAACTCTTTGAGAATAATTAGTCTCACACCCACATTACATGCCAATGTGATGTCATTTGGGTTTCGAAGACTGGTCAGGTGCCACATGATCTACCTGCTGGTGGGTGATTGCTGATAAAATCTAATTACATTTTAGGCCCCTACAAGTAGATCTTCTGTTTCTCAGGCCATTTTTTTGTAAAATTGCATGTGGACGGGCGGTTTTTTATTTTATTTTTTATTTTTGTAATTATTTCTTTGCCATCAAAGTTCATGTTCTTGGTTTGTTTTATGTTTAAGCCTCATGATCTACAAAATAACATGGGTGGTGTATTTCGTACCTTGAGTGCAAGGAGGCTTTGCAATGCTAAAGCACTGCAAAGCCATATTGCACTCAAGGGACAAACTAATCAAAAGAGAGCATGTGGCAGTCAAAACGATCCTGCGGGAGGGCCTGAGAAACAGTTTTTCAACTTTTTTGGTCCTTGATGATTTTCACCAAGTAGTACAGTGGAATCCTGTTAATTGAATAGACACTTTGCCCATGAAAATTATTCAATTAACAGGAGTATTCAATTAACAGGGATTGTCACATTCCTGTATTCTAGAGATAAACTTAGCATTTATTCTATTATATCTTGTTTGACAGAGCTCGATGAGCTCTGTCAAACAAGATATAATAGATTAAATTTCTGTATTGTATGTACTGAGGCCAAATAGGTAAAAAAACAAAGGAAAACAAGGGAGAGTCTGGGTAATTTCTCAACAGGTCACAAGATTTTTTATTCAATTAACAGGAGTTTACTCTATAACCTATATTCAATTAACAGGTCAAATTTGTAGTGGAGGTATGGTAAATGGTTTTGTGTTGGGAAATTATATTCAATTAACAGGGATATACAATTAAGAGATATCCAATTAAGTGGGCTCTACTGTATCACACTTATTGGCTGTGCTAACTCCTGCGATATCGCTTGGTTGAAGGTCATCAGCTCGATTCGATACAGCACACCAGTACAAACTTCACTGTACTAATAATCTCTAGGTTTCTCACCCAGGACATACATGTCTCAGCAGGTAGGAGGTGGGAGAAAAGCACTTGCCAAACATGCTCTTTAGAATTTGTAAATTATCGGTAGGTTAACCGAAACCAAACCGAGGTTTTTAGTTTTTTTAAAAAACCGAAACCAAAACCGTTGACATCCCGTAAAAAAAAGGTTTTTCGTTTTTTATTAAATACTCTCTTGCAGCAGAAATTCACAGAATGTAGCCATCCCAGAGTAGTGAGAGTACCCAGACACTGCCACTGCCAATGGCAGTGTCTGGGTACTCTCACTACTCTGGGAAGGCTACATTCTGTGAATTTCTGACATTTCAGTTTAGTTGTGTTTGCAGCTTTCCCCAAGTTGCGTGTAGGACCTCGAAAAATGGCCAAGCACAATAAAAGTTCTGTATATTTAGGTAATTATTATATTGGCCTTCCTGATTGTTCATGTGTTATAGCTTATTTCAGGCATTCATTGAGTTTCACTCAATTTCTCTACCATTGAATTTTACTTGGCCTCATGAACAAACCAAAAACCGAACCGAACCGAGGTTTTACTCCACCTGAAAAACCAAAACCGAAACCAAACAAGAAATTTAAAAACCTACAGCTCTAATTATCGGTTCAGAAGAATTTGAGTTATAAATTTGTTTTATACTCTTAGAAATAATAAATACGAAGATGTTTCGGGGAACCCCCCTCAAATAAACTAAGAATACAGAGGAAAGTAAGCTTAAACTGCACAAATCCAAACTTGACCTGTAAAGCTTTAATTAAATTTTTGTTGTGGCACAACCTCAGGGGCATACCTCATTAAATATTAACTTTTTAAGATTATTACAGCAACCAAGCCTGGAAATAAGTAAGCTGTTATCTGCAGAGTGAGGTCCCTAGGGGGTGAATTTGGTGATGCTACCCTGCACAGCACATCACTAAATTTAGCCTCTATGAACCTCAGTCTGTATCAAGGTCTCAGACCTAAGCAGAAAGAGGAGCCCAGAGGAAATATTGGGGGATTCTAGCCCACTGTATGGGATAGCATCAGCAAATTCACCTGCTGGAGACCTCCATCCGCAAATGACATACCGGGTATTGCTTATTTCCAGGCTTAATTACAACAGTCAAATGTTTTGTGATTTTCTTCTCAATAAATTAGACCAGACCAGACACATCAAACACGATGCCAGATGCAATGTGTTTGAGCTGACTGACCTGGTCTCCTCAAGGACACAGAATATAAGAACCCAGATGAATTGACTACTGAACTGATTTGTTGGCTGATTTGGTCTCTCCAAGGGCACGGCATATAACAACCCAGATGAATTAACTACTGGACTGATTTGTTGGCTGATCTGGTCTTCCCAACTACACAGTATATAACAACCCAGATGAATTGATGACTGGACTGATTTGTTTATAATATGGCAGTGGATACTTAAAAAAGTATAAGGGAATGTGTGTTGAGACTGTTCAGCATAATGACACTTGATTTTGTATTTTGCGTTTATACAGGGTTCCGCTAGGGGAAAATTTGTGGGTCCGGTAGTTTAAAGAAAGTGAACTTCAGATGCCAAAGGCATGTGCGTATAGAGAGGGGTCCAGGAAAATTTTGATTTTTAGGTGCTCTCTGAGGCCTCTGGGGGCATTCTGGTCGCTAAAATGCTGAATAATTGAAGTGGAAATATGTATATTTTTATACTGTACCAATGACCCAGACTTAGCTGGTGCTAACTCCAACAAAACCAGGGCCAAACACAAATTTTGCCCCCCAATCCCCAAAATTTGCATCCAAAACAAAAAGAAATCATGTCCTAAAGGACCTCCATACTACGCCTCTACTGCGCATGCGCAGTGACGCAGTCGTCCCAAAATTGGCGCCAATTATCATTCTCTGTTTGGCCCTTCATCAGTCAACATCTCACTGATCTCTGTGCTTGTAAATCTCAGTTTAAAGGATGCCAGACACGTAATTTTTGGAGAAAATGTGATTCTAAGGAGGATAGAAGGAGGAGAGGAAAAAGAAGTGGCAAAAAATAATCAGGGCTGTACTTAAAATTTTTTGATGAAATTATGTTAAGTTGCCTATATTTTTATACTGTACCAATGACCCAGACATAGCTGGTGCTAACTCTTAAAATATAGGGCCAAACACAAATTTTGCCCCCCAATCCCCAAAATTTGCATCCAAAACTAAAGAAAACATGTCCTGAGAGGCCCTCCACACTTCGCCCCTACTGCGCATGCGCAGTGTCAAGGACGTTCCGAAATTGGCGCCATTTATCATTCTAAGTTTGGCCCTTCATCAGTTAACATCTGACTGATCTTTGTGCTTTTAAATCTCAGTTTAAATGATGCCAGACACATAAATATTAGTGAAATGGTGATTCTAAGGAGGATAGAAAAGGAGGAGAGGAAAAGAATGTGTGACAGAATATTATCAGGGCTGTAACTTAAAATTTTTTAATGAAATTATGTTAAGTTACCTATTTTCAAGGCAGCAGCCATTTTGTTGTCATTCTGATTATTTAGTTACACTGTTTTTTCAAGTGTTTTTCCTCTCTCCCTGTCCTTTAAGTTCCCCCTTGCTATTCTCCATGCTTTGGCATAATTTCTGTAATTATTATTACTAAAATTTCTTGGGAGTTTTAGCTGAATAACAGAATGAATTCTGTTCTTTCCCCATGTTTACGTCTTCACCTACGGGTGGTTAGGCGTTGTGTTCTGCATCTACCATCTGATGTTCTGCAGTTTCTTCCCTGGAAGTCTCTGTTTTGCATCAGATGGTGTATTTTTGATAACTGATTTCGGGCCTGGGTGCCTGGAGTCTTATTTTAGTGTTTTTACACTCATTGTTTACATTTACAACAGCCCTCTGTGTGAGGGGGGGATTTCTAAATAATAATATCTTTATGTTATTTTAATCATAACTAGATACATTATTATTGTTCGTAAGTGTTGAATAAATTGTTTAAAATATTTTTAAAATTTTTGTCCACACTTAGGCTTGGGATCCATTGGGGCTCAACGTTACTTTTCAGAAACTTGGGCTGTTCTGAAAAAATATTTTTTCAAAATATTTTGATTTCAATTATTTTTTCTATATTAATGGATCATATTATTATTATGTATTTTGATTGCCAGGGGTTAGTGCGAGTACCAGGACTTGTTTTCTTTTCACATTGAAAGGATATTGATCAATTGTTTTAAGAGGAAGTCTTCCTCTGACCTTATTATCATTCTATATGTGGTCAGTGTACTCGCATTAACTCCTGTTCTGTATCGTATGATTTCGATGACAATATGGGAAGCGTATGTCACGGTATGTTGTTGGGGATTTGGACACTCCGGTCCTTTCCCCGCAGGGTCACTCTACTTTATCAATTTCTATTTCAGACGATCAAGATTAGGGTGATGTATCTGCGATGTCTTCCAACAGTGTGCCTCCGTCGTCACAATTAATGAAGGGCTAGCGGAAAAGTGCTCATGTAATACGCCAATTGCCTAAGAGGACCCTAGTAGGTTCGACGGCCTTTGACGTCCGCTAGCTCGCCCGGTGTAGCGTCCATTCACCGAATGGTTCGGCAGCCGGGTTCGTCCGTTGCGGTCTAGAAGGAATTTTGGGGTGATGCGAGCACTATAAAATTAACTTAATGCACACCCAGTGACGGCGGATCGGAGGGAGAACGGAGGAAGCCTTTTAGTCCGGTTCATAGCTCGTTCCGGTCCATCCGGACGGCAAGCGAGAGAGGCCCCTCTCTCGTTCAACAACATCTGGCCCCAGATGTTGTGGTACAAATGTGTCGTTAGCAGAGCATACGTCCGTCGCTCGGGACGCTCCGTTGTATAGGCAGTCCGCTGTGACTGCTGAGGCTTCCTCTTCTCGTCAGCGCACACGACCGCACCTTGGCTGCGTGACCGCCGATATATTACCAGCTTCGCCGATCAAGGATTCTTCGGCGACCAGGTCACACCATCCGGCAGCCAGGGATTCGAGACCGATGGACTCCGGACGTTCGCATAGGAAAAGTATGCGGGAGCCATCTGATGCGGAGCTGCCCTCGGCGAAGCAGCGATAGACTGCGCCTCCGCAGGTCTCGACGCCGGACATTCTTGTGCACATAGCACAGCTTATCGCAGCATCCCAGCAGCCGACAGAAACGGTGTCGGATCGAGAATTATCCGACAGCGCTGGGTCGGTAGCCGGGGTCTCGAGGCCTGCAGACTCCGGACGTTCGCATAGGAAGTGTGCGGGAGTCAACGTACACGGAGCTTCCAGCGGCAATGCATCGTAAGTCCGCTACTGCACAGGCCTCGGGAACGGACGTGCTTTCCTTAATAGCACAGTTTATCGCAGCATCCCAGCATCAACTGAATCTGTCGCATATATTTTATCCGACGATGCTGGGTCGGGACGCTCCGCGGAAGCGGGTACGGACGTCCGAAAGTTTCATCCGGTCCGACGGGATACCGAAAGGGATTCGGTGGATTTCAAGCTTTTCCTTTCGGAACAACATATGCTGCGATGCCGGATAAGAAACTGATAGCGTCGGTGGACTTAGAAATTTTTGGTTCGGTTCAGGGACATCGTCCCTCAGTTCCGACATAGTCCAATAATGTCACACAAACTTTTGAATTATTGAACGACGCTATATATATTATTATTTTATGCTTGCTATCCAAGCATTTCTGGTTTCTTGTTCGAAGAGTTATGGAGATGTCTTTCAAAAGTGTGCCTCTGTCGTCATAGTTAATGAAGAGTTAGCGGCAATAAGTGCTCATGGAATATGTCTATCGCTTACGGAGTGACATTCGCTAGCTCACCCGGTGTAGCGTACATTCATCGAATGGTTCGGCTGCCGGGTTCGTCCGTTGCGGTCTAGGAAGGAGATTTGGGTGATGCGAGCACTTTAATTACTTTAGTACTCACCCAGTGACGGCAGATTGAGGACAGATCGGAGGAAGCCAACAACATAGGGGACCGCATGTTGTGGTTCAGATATTTTACATTCGGAGCATATGTCCGTTGCTCGGGACGCTCCGTTATATTGACAGTCCGAGAGACTGTCTTTAATGCTTCCTCATCCTCACAGCAGGGCACACGACCGCACATTGGCTACGTGACCTCGAGTATCCGATCAGTTTCGGCATTCAGTGATTCCACAGCGAATAGGTCGCGCCATCCGGTAGCCAAGGGACACGAGGCCTATACACTCCGTTCGCTCGCATATTGGAAGTATGCACGGGGTAACGATCTCGGAGCTTCCTGCGGCAATGCATCGTAAGACCGCTGCTCCTCAGGCCTCAGTGACGGACGTGCTATCCGAGTTAGCACAGTTGTTTCGCAGCATCCCAGCAATTGACGGTTTCTCGGTTGAATCAGGAATTATCCGACGGCGCTGGGTCGGTGCGGTCCGCGGTTGCATCAAGCTACGGACGACCGAACGCTTTATAGGGTCCGACAGGATGGCGAAAGGGATTCGAAAGATTTCGAGTTTTCCCTTTAGTTGTATCGGAAGATGCTTTTCATATCTTCTGGCATTTCTTCCAGTGATTATTTTTCGGACTTCATTGCTGCGATCTTGGATAAGAGACTTATAGCGTCATTGGACTCGGAATTTTCGATCGGTACAGGGACTTTGTCCCTGACTTACCGACGCAGTCCAATATTGTCATTACAACATGTGTTTTAATTTTCGACGCTATATATTTATTTATATACAAGCCTGCTACTAAGCATGATAGTTTAGTTTCTTGTCCGCGTGGCTCATTTCTGCCATTTTATCTTTTTTACATATAGTTTATTTTGGCAGAGCAGGGCATACCGAGAGTTCATATGCGTCTAGACGGTGTTATTAAAGACTGCATATATTCTTTTTCGCCGTTTATGTCTTTTCCAATTTCAATGTTGGGAACGACATTATGTATAGTAGACTTAACTTAGACGCTTTATTATACGTAATCCGCCTTACTGAGGCGTTATCATTACGTCTTCAAGAAAAGATTTACGGGATATTATTCTCAATGTAATTTCTTTTGAGGGCAGTAGTTTGTTCACGTATAACTCCGCCCTTCAGTGGCTGATTGGAGTTGGTTAGACGTGATGCAGCCCTAGCTACATCCACGCGTGGATAGTAGGTTAAGAACTCTCTCAGAGTCGCTTCGTTCTCGGAGGAGCTTCTCTTCGACGGCAACTTTCCGGCAATCCATGAATTGCTTGATTTATACATTCTCTTGTCTATCTAGTGTTACAAGAGATTCAGACTGGGGCAAACATTCGGTGGTTGACTCAGAGAGTGCCGCCGCAGTTGCCGGACCCGAGTGTGGCTGTTATGACGGTTGCCAGTCAAACAGATTGGGATATATACTGATCCCTACGGATTCGAAGTGCCAGGGTCTTTGGGTTCCGCAGTCTTTTAGCTATCAGTTTAACTTCCGCGGAATAATGTTTTTTAGGCTTGCTTTATGTCATTGCATGAACATTATTCAGAAACGCATGCCCAAATTCCTGTCCTTTAATTCGACAGTAGTGGCGTATCTCCGGAACCAGGGAGGCACTCTTTCGTTTCCGTTATTCAATTTAATGGAAAGAATCCGTCTGTTGGTTATAGTACACCAAGTTCAGTTTTGGTCCGTCATATTCCGGGTCGTCTGATTGTTTTATCGGACTCCCGTTTTCTTACGGGTCGCTTGTTGCTGTCAGAATGGACTCTCAACAAACAAGTATTCAATCAGATTTGCTATCTATGGGAGCGCCCAATGATGTTTTATTTATGACACAGCTTGCTAATCAATTGCAGACGTATGTGTTGGCTTGTCCAGATCTCTGAGCTAATACTGTTAACGCTCTATTGATCTATAGGACGGAATGATAGGATACGCGTATCCTCCGGCGCTGTTGTTTTAGCAGGTATTGCTAAGATAAACAACCACAATACATTTCTGTTGATAGCATCTCTATCTTCACAGAGATCATGAGTAATTTACTCTCTTGTCTACTGTGGATCTTAACGTGAAATCTTCCTCTATGTGAGGATCTTTTTTCACTGGGTAAATCGTGTCATCTTTATCACAACCAGCAAGGTCGCAACCTTCATGTATTCCGTTGTGTGGTCCGTATTGCATTGTAAGCACTGTACTGGACGAGCTTTGGACGCGATTTCTTACTATAGGAGATCCTCTTCTTCGCTATTCTATGCGACTAAAGTGGAGGCTCTTCCGTCGTGGTGTAGGGATCATTATGTTCATATGGTTGATCCCTCCATACTACTCATTGCTATTTTTTAGTATACTTGTTTCACAAGATCTACTGCAGCCTGTTGTTATTTAGGTTATAGGTTTATGTTTCCTCATACCTATGCACTCTACGATAGTTTACAATTGAGTCTTTTGTCTCTTTATCTAAGTCAGTTAGTAACTTTTTGATAAATAGACTTAGAATCTTTAGATTAAATTCCTATACGGATTTTAACTTCGGTTCTTATTTAGCTAAGTAATCATTTGAACCTCTGGAAACAGTAGTTTTCAAATTCTGACCTTTTAGACAGTAATTCTGTTGGTTCTCTTTTACTGTAGAGTCAGTGAGTTTCATGCACTATCAATGGATGATTTTCACTTTCATAGTTTCGGAATCAATACTTCCGTTACTATTTAGGTTGGATTGTTGCATAAGAGTTAGGCTCCTATTATCCGGAACCTATTATTTTAAGGTCCTTCCGTCTTCGTATGGGCATAGGCCTTTACTCTTTCCGGGTACAGTTTATAAACAGATATCTGTTTATTACAAGGGCGTAAGCTTCTTCTGTCTTTGATGTCTAGTAGAAGGACGTTACGCTCCATTTTATTGTTAATGGATTCTATTAACTAGCGTACTGCTTATGGTATATCATTGGCTTAGCAGTTGTGCTTAAGATTTCGGCTCATGAAGTAAGAGTTCTTCTACTTCTTGGGCTTACATTAATAGTGTTGCTATTATAGATTTTTGAAGGCTGCTCATTGCGCTCAGCCATCCACATTCATGAATTTTATCTCAGAAATATCGAGTCCATTTCTGGAGGCCTCTATTGTTAGGTCTATTATCTACTGCTCAGAATGTCATTCACTTAACAGTTGCTACTATAGCTAGGTAGGCTGTCTGTTTCGGCAGTGTCTCCGTTCGGCTGCCCTCTTCGCTCTGGGCTATTTGACCCAGGGCAAGAAAAAGGGGGGGGGGAGGGTGTTCCCTTGGGTCACCTGTTTTTACTATGAAAACAAGGGGATACCTCCTCCGGAGTTAGTAATTCTGAGCTGTTATTGGGATGGTTGTTTAGTGAGAAGTTTAAGTTTATAAAATTCATTCAAGTCTTAGTTTTTAAAGTATAGCTTTTGAATATTGCATATGTCAACGGACATGATTATGCAATTCTCACACACTTTTAGGAGTATAAGAGTCTCTATTCTCTAGACTTACTTTATTATTGGCTTACTTTAAAAATTATTAGTATAAGGATTATTGGATATTAATAGAGTACATGGATGTATGAAGCTCAATTTTTGGAAGGTGTTGTATCTTTCTAATTTATCATAATAAGAAAGATACATGTAAGGCCTATTACTTCTTTCCCTACAGGGGATGACTCTATTTTATTTTATTGAGCGTATTCCATTTTGCTCTATGTCCTTGGCCCTCCAGCCTTTTTACTATTCAGCTATGTCTGGGTCATTGGTACAGTATAAAAATGTTAAAAAATTTATAGTAATTTATATATTTTTTATACTTACCAATGACCCAGACGGGGATGGCCCTCCCAGGAGTTGAGAACTCTTGCCTCCCCGCTGAGTACATAGCGCTTACCAGGCACTGGTTATTAGAATGATAAATGGCGCCAATTTCGGAACGTCCTTGACACTGCGCATGCGCAGTAGGGGCGAAGTGTGGAGGGCCTCTCAGGACATGTTTTCTTTAGTTTTAGATGCAAATTTTGGGGATTGGGGGGCAAAATTTGTGTTTGGCCCTATATTTTAAGAGTTAGCACCAGCTATGTCTGGGTCATTGGTAAGTATAAAAAATATATAAATTACTATAAATTTTTTAACTTTCGAGGCATGGGCCTCTTGTTGTCATTCTTGCTAATTGTTGCACTGCTTATTCAGTGTTTCCTCTCCCCTAGCCTTCTAAAGTCCCCCCTGGCAATTCTCCCATGCTTTTGGCATATTTTTGAGAAATTTCATTTCTAAAATTTCCTGGGAGAGTTGCTTGGTTACAGAATGTTTTCTGTTATTTTCCCCATAGTTACGTTTTCACCCATGGGTGTATAACGTTTGTGTTCTGCATCTTCCATCTGATGTTCTACAGATTCTCCCCTGGGAGTCTCTGTTTTGCATCAGATAGAGTGTAATTGATGACTGATTCCGGGCCAGTTTTTTCAGTGCCTGGAGTCATGTTTTCTAGTGTGTTTACACTGTTTGTTTTCATTGGCAACAGCCTTTTTTGAGGGGGGCTGTTTGCCTTTGTGGTAGTTTATCTCATTATAAGATACATTTATATTATCCGAAAGTGTCTCATTAATTATTTTATATAAATTTAAAATTTTTGACCACACTTTGCCATCGGATCCATCAGGGCTCAACGTTACTTTTCAGCAACTTGGGCTTCTCTGAAAAAATATTTTTTCAAAATTATTTTGTTTTGCAATTGTTTTTTCATTTATTAATGGATCATGTTATTATGTATCTTTGTGTCAGGGGTTTTTGCGAGTAACTAGGACTTATTGTTGTTCTTTCACAATGAAGGGACATTGTTCAAATTGTAATAGGAAGAAATCTTCCTCTGACTTTCATGATCATTGTATTAATTGTAGTCAGTGTTCTCGCATTAATCCCTGTCCTATATGTGAACATTGGGATGAGAAACATTGGAAACGTGTGTCACGATATGTTGTTTCTGGAGAAAGAGCGATGCCGGCTCTTTCTCCACAAGGTCACTCTACTCTCTCAGTTTCTATTTCAGAGGAACCAGAACAGGGTGATGTTTCCATGTTATCTTCTTCAAGTGTGCGTCCGTCGTCACAAATGAATTCAGAGCTAGCGGCAAAAGTGCTCATGGAGATTAGACAAATGTCGTCCGCTAGCTCGCCCGGTGTAGCGTCCATTCACCGAATGGTTCGGCAGCCGGGTTCGTCCGATGCGGTCCAGGAGGAAATTTTGGGTGATGCGAGCACTATAAACATAATAGATGCACACCCAGTGACGGCGGATAGTAAGCGAGAACGGAGGAAGCCTTTTAGTCCGGTTCCTAGCTCGTCCAGGTCCAGCCGGGCCGCGAGCGAGAGAGGTCCCTCTCTCGTACAACAACATCTGGGATCAGATGTTGTGGTACAAAATGTGTCTTTAGCGGAGCATACGTCCGTCGCTCGGGACGCTCCGTTGTATAAGCAGTCCGCAGAGACTGTTAAGGCTTCCTCTTCTCGTCAGCGCACACGACCGCACCTTGGCTGCGTGATCGCCGATATTTTACCAGCTTCGCCGATGAAGGATTCTTCGGCGACCAGGTCACACCATCCGGCAGCCAGGGATTCGAGACCGATGGACTCCGGACGTTCGCATAGGAAAAGTATGCGGGAGCCATCTGATGCGGAGCTGCCCTCGGCGAAGCAGCGAAAGACTGCGCCTCCGCAGGTCTCGACGTCGGACATTCTTGTGCAGATAGCACAGCTTATCGCAGCATCCCAGCAGCCGACAGAAACGGTGTCGGATCGAGAATTATCCGACGGCGCTGGGTCGGTACGCTCCGCCGAAGCATCGGGGGCGGACGACCGGGAACATCGGGAGGTCCGACCGGATGGTGAAAGGGATACGGATGACTTGGAGCTATCCCTTTCGGAACAACATAAAGCTGCCGTGGACTTCATCCGGCACTTTCTCCCTCAAGTTGTTCCGTCGGGCCAGACTGCTGCGCTTCCGGACAAGAGAATTATAGCGTCATTGGACTCTGAATTTTTTGAGCGGTTCAGGGACATCGCTCCCGAGTTTCCGTCGCAGTCCAATAATGTTGCAAGAACATTTGAATTATTGAACGACGCTATATTTAAACTTGCTTCCAGGACGGGGAAAGCAGGTTTCTTGTCCGCTAATACTCTTAACCTGCCTTTCATTAATGCAAGGAATAAATTCGATACGGCAGGACAGGGTATACCGAGAGTTCCTCTGCGTATGGACGACGAGGCGGAAGACTTAGAGCTATCATTACCGTCGTCAGCTTCTATTCCAACCGCGGTGTTGGAAACTGCTATTGCGTCTAACAGAGCCAATTTAGATGCCTTATCTTACGCAGATCACCTTACTAAGGCGTTATCACTGCGCCTTCAAGGGGAAGAGTTTCAGGATATACAATCCTCTTTAAGACTTCTTTCAAGGGCAGTAGCTTATTCCACGTGTAACTCCGCCCTTTCAGTGGCAAATCTGGAGTTGGTTAGACGTGACGCAGCCCTAGCAACATCCACACTAGTGGATTCTAAGGTGAAGAACTCTCTTAGAGTCGCTTCGGTCTCAGGAGAACTTCTCTTTGACGGCAAGCTTTCCGCTATTTATGATAAAATTAAAAAGAAAGCTAATGATTCTCTGTTGTTCAGATCGGCTCCTAAAAAGTCGGATACAGCAGACACGAATAAGACAGGCACTTCTGGGTCTAATGCGCCCAAGAGAGGTTCCTATAGAGGTTCCGGTGCGTCCTCTTGGTCTTATTCGAGAGACCGTCAGGATAGCGACTCTCGTTCGGGACGTCCTTCAGGCCGGGACAATCGGTCGGACGCCCCGAGGTCGACGAGGCGAGGTGCGGGTCGTGGAAGACGTGGTTTCTCCTACCGCAGGCCTCGCAGGTCCAGGAGGTGATGGCTTAAACCTCTATCGCGTTCCGGTTGGCGGAAGGTTGTCGAGTTTTTCACAAGAGTGGGCGTCGATTACGGACGACCCTTGGGTGAGAGGAGTGACTTCGGAAGGTCTAAAGATATCCTTCAAACGAAAGCCTCCATTAACTCGAAGTCCAAAGTGGACTCATCTTCCGTCAAATCCACAGAAAAGAGACGCTCTGTTATCAGAGGTGCAGTCTCTTTTAATGAAGAATGCGGTAGAGGTCGTAGAAAACCAGGAATCTCTGGGATTCTACAGCCATCTGTTTCTGGTTCCGAAACCAGACGGCTCGTTCCGTCCAGTCATAGATTTGAGCTGGATAAACAAGCTGATCGTCGCTCCGAAGTTTTATATGGAGACGATTCGATCGGTCAGAGCGAGTATTCGGGTGAACGATTATGCAACGAGCATAGATCTCAAAGATGCGTACTTTCACGTCATGGTACATCCGACATTCCGAAAGTATCTACGCTTCGCAGTCCTAGGAGTGGTGTATCAATTCCGGGCGATGTGCTTCGGATTGAATCTAGCACCCTGGGCTTTCACTCGGGTAATGAACTCGGTAATGATCTACTTCCGAGCTCATTCGTCTGCGGTAACGTCGGCCTACCTGGACGACATTCTTCAGAGGTACGGCAACGAGTTAACGCTTCAGAACGATGTTCAGAATCTTCTTCTATTGCTCCGACGTCTCGGTTTTATAGTAAACGAGGAGAAGTCGGATCTGGTGCCGTCCAAGTCATTCACTCATCTGGGAATGAGCTTCGAGACGCACAACAATCTCGTTCGTCTGCCGTTAACCAGAGCGAAATTAGTCAGTTGTTACGCTCGCTATTGTCTGCACGCAGACAAAGTCACGGCGAGAGAATTTATGAGACTGATAGGTCTGTGCGGAGCCGCCGCGGATCTCATTCCGATGGGGCGGCTACGCACACGTCCTCTTCAAATTTTCCTGACTCAGAATTGGAGTGTGAAAATTCATTCGCTCGATGTAGACCTTCTCTTGTCAGATCAAGTGAAACAAGAGATTCAGACTTGGGCAAACATTCAGTGGTTAACTCAAGGAGTTCCGCTGCAGTTGCCGGATCCGAGTTTTACCGTTATGACGGATGCCAGTCAAACAGGTTGGGGTGCATCATTAATCCCAACGGATTCGAGATGCCAGGGTCTTTGGGATCCGCAATTCCTGTGCAAGCACATAAACATCAAGGAAATGATGTCAATTTGGCTTGCGTTACGTCACTGGATGGACATTATTCACGATGCTCATGTCCAAATCCTATCCGACAATACGACAGTAGTGGCGTATATACGGAATCAGGGAGGCACTCATTCAGTTCTGTTGTTCAATCTAACGGAAAGAATCCTTCTGTTTGCGTTAGAACATCACGTTCTTCTTTCGGTCCGTCACATACCGGGTCGTCTGAATGTGCTAGCAGACTCCCTTTCACGAAAGGGTCGCTTGTTGCCGTCGGAGTGGACTCTCAACAAACAAGTATTCAATCAGATTTGCTACCAATGGGAACGGCCAATGATAGACTTATTTGCGACACATCTCAACAATCAGTTGCAGACGTATGTGTCTCCGTGTCCGGATCCAAGAGCATTTGCAGTAGACGCTCTGTCGATCCCTTGGGACGGAATGATAGGATATGCGTATCCTCCAGCGCCATTAATTCAACAAGTATTGCTAAAGATAAAACAATCTCAATGCAAGATTCTGTTGGTAGCATCTCTGTCGCCACAGAGACCGTGGATAAATCTACTCAGGTGTCTGTTGTGGGACCTACCGCGGAAGCTTCCTCCACGAGAGGATCTTCTTTCGCAGGGGAAATCGCGCCAACTCCATCACAACCCGCAAGGTCTCAACCTTCACGTTTTTCCGTTGTGCGGTCCTTCTTGCATGGCAAGCACTTTACAGGACGAGCAGTGGACGCGATTTCTAACTGTAGGAGGACCTCCTCTTTGCTAAACTATGCGGCTAAGTGGAAGGTTTTTCGTCGTTGGTGTAGGGATCATTCTGTAGATATATTTGATCCCTCTATACCAGACATTGCAAACTTTCTAGTATACTTGTTTGACGAAATCAAACTGCAGCCTGTTACTATAAAGGGTTATAGATCTATGTTATCTGATACCTATGCACATCATGATAGTTTACAAATTGGATCTAATGTCTCTTTATCGAAGTTGGTTAGAAACTTTTCGATAAATAGACCCAGAACTCTTAGATTAATTCCTAAGTGGAATTTAGCTTGGGTTCTCCTTAAATTGAAGGAAAAGCCATTTGAACCTCTTGGGACAGTAGATTTCAAATTCTTATCTTATAAGACAGCTTTTCTCTTAGCTTTCTCTTCTGCCAGAAGAGTCAGTGAGCTTCATGCACTATCGGTGGATGATTCTCATTATCGTAGTGTTGGGAACACTATCACCTTCACTACTAATGTGGGTTTTTTAGCTAAGAATCAGGCTCCTAATAAATATCCGGAACCTATTGTTATTAAGGCTCTTCCGTCTTCAGACGGGCGTAGGCCTTTACTCTGTCCTGTTAGAGCACTACGTATCTATAAACAGAGATCTCAGTTTATCAGAAAGGGACGGAAACGTTTCTTTCTGTCTTTGATGCCTAATAGAAAGGACATTTCAGTCCATTCTATTGCTAGATGGATTCAGTTAACTATCCGTACTGCTTATGAAGATTTATCTTCTTCTCAGCAGTCTGTGCTTAAGATTTCTGCTCATGAAGTAAGAGCTCTTTCTACTTCCTGGGCTTATGCTAATAGTGTTGCTATTACAGATTTAATGAAGGCTGCTTATTGGTCTCAGCCATCCACATTTACAAATTTTTATCTCAGAAATATTGAGTCCATTTCTGGAGACCTGCATTGTTTAGGTCCGTTATCTGTTGCTCAGAATGTCGTCCACTAAACAGTTGCAACTATAGTTATGCAGGCTTTCTGTTCCGGCAGTGACTCCGTCCGGCTGCCCTCTTCGCTCTGGGCTATTTGACCCAGGGCAAGGGGAAGGGGGGGGTGGGGTGTTCCCTTAGGTCACCTGCTTTATAGTGAAAAGCAAGGGAATGTCTCCTCCAAGTCAGTATTTCTGAGTCGCTTCCGGGATGGTTTTAAAGTGTAATATTAATGTTTAAATTCATTCATGTCTTATTTTTAAAGTGTAGCTCGGTGTGAAGCATTTGTATATGTCAAGTGTCAAACGGGCTTTAATATACAATACTCGGACACTTTTAAATGATTATAAAGAGTCTCAATTCTCTGGACTACTTTATTTATTGGCTTGCTTTAAAAATAATTAGTATAAGGGTTATACTGGATGTTAATAGAGAACATGAATGTTATTGTGCTCAATTATTAAGGGTAGTGTATCTTTCTAATTTAATATTAAATAAGAAAGATACATGTAAAGCCTAATACTCCTTTTCTCCTTAAGGGGTTACCTCTTTACTATATAGTTGAGCTTATTGGATTTTCCTCTATGTCCTAGGCCCTCCAGCCTGTTTACTATTCAGCTAAGTCTGGGTCATTGGTACAGTATAAAAATGTTAAAAAATTTATAGTAATTTATATATTTTTTATACTTACCAATGACCCAGACGGGGATGGCCCTCCCTGGAGTTGGGAACTCTTGCCTCCCCGCTGAGTACATAGCGCTGACCAGGCACTGCCAGTAAGAATGATAATTGGCGCCAATTTCGGGACGACTGCGTCACTGCGCATGCGCAGTAGAGGCGTAGTATGGAGGTCCTTTAGGACATGATTTCTTTTTGTTTTGGATGCAAATTTTGGGGATTGGGGGGCAAAATTTGTGTTTGGCCCTGGTTTTGTTGGAGTTAGCACCAGCTAAGTCTGGGTCATTGGTAAGTATAAAAAATATATAAATTACTATAAATTTTTTAACTTTTTCCTCCTACAATTCTCTAAATTCCCACGGGACACACAATACTACATCTGGTCGGAGGTTTCATAAAAATACAAACCCAAAAGAACACAAAATCCACTAATCCTGACAGTGACTGCGACGCTTGACCTCAATTTTTTTTATACAACCCGATACGTGCCAATGTAAATAATTGGAAATGCAGAGTGAACGAAATATCCGAAAAGAACCATGCTGCAGACGTTTGACGTCATGCACGTGCAATTACATCATTTATAGTTCGAAATAAAAGCCAGTGATTTCGTACCAAACACGACAATTTGAGTTCGCAATTTTATAGGCGACATTTAGGATTTGAACTTTGTTTCCCCCTCTCGTCTGGGGGTTATAAAGTATCAGGTTGTTGCCAGTAATAGTAGGCAAAGTATACAACATAATTATGCCTATATTACGTGGAAACAAAGGATCCTGAGTGTCGTTACGATACAGCATTGTACTCGACATTTTAACCACCAGCTTTTCTGACTGATCATAGTATGATCGGCGGGGGAATGGGTCAGGTCGACGGACCTGCAACCGGTCTAGCGGAAACCCTGGTTTATAAAATTGTCACCTTGAAAATCTTCACTTGTCGATGATGTCACATGAGCCTCATTTAAGACAGGTATGATATCAATTTGGAAAAGTGGAGTCTCTTGTTTTCTAATGAGCCAAAATGATGAGCAAACACTGGCAAATGAGAATGATGAGCAAACTGCTGCTGTATTAAGGATCTGTTTAACTGGATGAGTGCTAGAAGCCAGTATCATAGCTCTGTTGAATTGGAAAGGTGCCTGAAGCCACTCAAATGGCTTTAAACTGTATGCATTAGCTTGATGTTTGCTCAGAAGCAGAAGAAAAACAATTTTATGTAAAATTGTTTAGCCCTTTACCCGATGCAGACGATTTCAAAATTTATCATTTTAAATATCATTTTTTACATTTTTTTCCAAAAATTTCAACAAAACCATATCATGTGACCCCTCTTTGGAATGAGCACGGCGAGCTCGTTCCAAAGAGGTGTCACATGATATGGTTTTGTTGAAATTTTTCGAAAAATAATATTTTTTCAGCTGCTGAATTTGCATATTATGTGGGCGGATGCGGGTGATTCGTTGGGTAAAGGGTTAGTTACAATTTATTGAAAAGTGCATATTGGCACTCTCCAATAAATTGTAACAAAATAATTTATGGTCAAAAGATAAACTAAGGCTACTCTTGCTTCTAACATTGTATTTTTGAAAAAAAATACCCACATGTTTCTAATCACCTTTGAAAATAATTTAGCATCCAACCTTCTCAAGTTTGGACTGGGATTGCACTGTATCATTTGAAAGACGCCACTATGAAAATAAATCATAGTGTCCTGTTACAGTACGTGGAGAGGATATTATCACTAAATCACCCATAGAGTGGAGATTCCACTCAAGCAATAATTGCAAATTTGTTGCAAAGCATAACAAGCACAAGCAAAGTTTCAGTCAATGGACCTCTGGGTTAAACCCAGAGGTCCATTGGCTGAAACATTGCTTGTGTTTTTTGTCCATGACTTTACACAGTACCACAGGACATTTTATCGATATATCACTTCTTGAGAGCAAGTTGAGAAAAGGTTTCATCGGCATCTATTAAAATTTGTTGATTGTGTTTTTTAGTGTATAGATTTACCGGTATGTATTTTTTTTACATAAAGACCAAAAAAAAGATAAGGCTTTAACCCATCATTTAGGACCTGGTGAATCATTGAATCTCAGTCGAATGAGGCAAAAGATTCAAAATTGAATTGAATCTCAAATCAAGTCCACTAGCAAATTGTTACATTACTATAGCTGTCTTACTGGTGCTGTTTATTGCCTGGGTGTCATTATTCTCAATGGTTAGACAATGTTTGTGCCATCAAACCACAAGTATAGGCAGACGGACCTATCTATTTGTTTATCTATTTACTGGGGTTTGATGACACTTTAGACAGCCAAGGTGACCTCATTTCAGACCTGGAGAGAACCACCGAACAAGCAACCGTTAGACTCTCCAACATACTAACTCTGTACATGTAGGGTTAGCATTGGTTGAAGGCAAGTGCACCGTTGATGGGCAGTAAGCCTTAGGACACACCGTCAGTGCGCACCCAAGTGGGCAATCAGGATTAAGTGCCTTGCCCAATGACACAGTGAAGTAACTGCTGGTTATGATCAAACCATGGACCTTTTGGTTTCTACTTCAATGCGCTAACTACTCTGTACTCTATCCACTGAGCCATCGTGCTCCCAGATGGAACTATCACTTGTTTTTGAAAGGTTGAGCAATTTATCACACACCAATTAATGTAAAACACGGGATTTCCACTGTTCTGCCTGTACGATAAAAGTGAAGTTGTATTGCACATGTGGTGATTCAAAATACGTTTGATTTTGTTTCCAATGCAAACAGAGAAGGAACCCGTCTAAATATATCACATCAATCATTGGTCGAATGCACCTGAGTTGAGATTGCTTGGAAATTCCAAATTCCTTATTTAGATTTGTTTACCTGGAATATTTAAACAATCAGCTTCTAAAGAAAGATTTTCAAAATAAAAATAACTTTCTGACTGCTTGTTCCTTGACAAATACTTTCCACAACTGGTCATACAGTTAAAACTAGAAGTCCTGTCATGAAATGCACACAAATAGCACGTTGATATGCACGTTAATGTGCGCGTTATGACCCAATTAAAACTATCATATTCTGTACATATGACCTGTGCACAGGCAATGTTTCAGCCAATGGACCTCCGGGTAACCCGGAGGTCCATTGGCAGAAACATTGCATGTGTTTGCTATGAGTAACCAGGAGAACCTGCCGTGCTTTGGGTGCCATTCAATATGGCAATTGCGTGCAATTCCAACGCGCAGTTAAGCCTAAATAAGCGAACTATTCGTGACAGGACTAATAGTTTTAACTGTATAGTTATGGAGTGTACTAAACTTAGCTATTTTAAAAACTTTTTGTTGTGTTATTTCCTGTTGTTTTTTCATCGTGACCGTGACACTGATAAGTGTCAATTGGTTTTGGCTATTTGAATGCCGTAAAAATTAAAAAGCAGATTAGGGTTGGTATCCCACCACCTAACAGTAATGTCTTATTGACAACGAAAGAACCGTGGAAATTATCCAGTTGAAAAGTGCTGTTAGTTCAATTTTCGTGTAGACTGGTTATTACATGGGAGGTGTGTGATAAATACAGAACCGTACATATGTTTGAATGGGTTAAGAATTATTGCAGTCGATTGCTTTGGCTCAGGATATCACAGGGGCCTTTGGCTCTCGTGATATCCTGGGCCAAAGCAATCGAGTGCGATAATTCGTATTTATTTATTATTGGTATTTAAGGTCACTTATTTCTGCAAAATGGCTAATCATGACCACGACAGTTTTACGGGTGGAGGAAGCTAGAGTACCCGGAGAAAACCACCAAGCAACAGTGAGCAACTGTCAGCTCCCCAACATACTAACTCTACACCAGCAGGGTTAGCATTGGTTGAAAACAGGTGCCCCTTTGATGTGCAGTACGCCTTAGTACATAGCACCATTGTGGGCAATGGGGTGAAGTGTCTCGCCCATGGACACAACACGGTTGCCGCAGGTTGGATTAGAACCAAGGACCTATTGGCCTGCAGCCTGCACCTCTACCTACTCTACCACCATGCCCTTGCGATAATTCGTAACCCATTCAAATGTAAGTGCGGTTGTGTATATTTATTTGTTATGGCAACCAAAGGTAATGTGTAGAAATTTTGGCATGGACCCATGCATAGTACTGATGTGACATATACATTCATTAATTAGAACCATATTGGATGGTAGTTCTGAAGCAATGACATTCAAATTAGTGGCAAAAACAGATAACACTTGCAAAACTGAATAACTAAAAATTTTAATAGTTTGCCAGAATAATATAGCTTAGGACCCTTCATTGGAAGGAGCTCATTAACGAGGAAATTTCAATGAAGGGTCATAAGCTTTGTTTCTGAATAAAACTTGAATGATTATTACAGTACAAGTCAAAATAAGTTGTAGGATAACCAATATTAACTATGTATCTTTCTTTTCCTACACTGATAAGAGACCAGAAGTTGACATCATTTTCTGGAAAGCTCTAAGAGCTTTCCGGAAAATGATGTCAAATTCTGATCTTATCAGTGCAGGAGCAGTAGTATACTTAGTTTATTGCAGTTATGCTACAACTTATTTTGACTTGTACGATAGGTAAAGGGTTATTATTTACTGTTTGAGTAATCCACTCATCCAGTGGATGAACGGTTGTTGTGGAACCTTTCCCCAAATTGGATTTCCCATCCATCGTGGATGACCAGACAAGTGGGCTTCCTGAGTCCTGCAGTGTATGTGACAGTTTATTAACATTTATTGTGCTAAATTAATTTGAAATGTGAGTTCAAAATGTATATATTTGTTACAGAGAATAGCATTTGATTAGCAATGGTATTGGTATGCAGAGTAATTTTTAACAACTGAATTACGAGTGGATAAAATTTATGAGGTGATGAAATGAATTGATAACTCGCAAATTTGGTTCATGAAACATTTGTTCTTGAACAATCAGCATTCAATTCTTATGTTGAATCATCTGATAAAAAGAAATATTTTATTCACAGATAAGAAATCTAGTCTTCTCAACAGCAACGCTCTGCCTTGAATTTTCATAATTTAAACAGAAATGCTTCTGCTTGCAGGACATCTCCGAGAAGATTTGATTCTGATGTCACATCAGATCAGAGAAACAGACTCTTGTTAGTGTTCATAAATGTTTATTTTTAGAGTTAAACAGAATGGAAAAATAGCTTGGAGAATCGAGTGTTAGGTATAATATCATTTCACAATGTTTGATTATCACATGATTAACTGTAGAGTGCTAGAAGCCACTATCAGGGCTCTACTTTAATGGCTTTATACTGTATGCATTAGCTCGTCTTTTGTGCAGCAGTAGATAAAGAAATGTTCATATAAAATTGTATTGTTATTATAAGTTATTTCCGGTATATGGTATGATATATGGAGATTTAACCCTCTACCCTATGCAGACGATATCAAAATTTATCTAACAATCATATAGATTTTGTCCTGAAAACCACGAGAAATGGTACGTATCACATAACGTGTTCCGATTCCGTATCGTATAGACAACTCATTCTGATTCTGTATCATATAGACGACTTGTTTCCGGTAGCGCTTCGGGCTATCATAACAGGAACATGGATACATTCTATGTGCATTTCAGTGTTCGACCGAACATTATGTCCCAAAAATGTTTAAAAATAATTTAACCCTCTACCTAACATGAAAAGCAGACAACACTTGCAAAAAAAATTGAATAACTAATTTTTAGCTCAACTTTGACGAAGTCAAATTTGAGCTATTGTCATGGCCCGTCGTCCGTCTGTCTGTCCATCCGTCCGTCCGTCTGGCCGTCTGTCCGTCTGTCCGTAAGTCAACAATTGGCTATGGCTCGGGCTAGAGGTCGTATTTATGAACCGATGTTTACGAAACTTCTTGTGTACCTTTGTTATGACCCTGGGACGGGAACGAGTGTTTTTAGGTGTGGTCCGAAATTCAAGATGGCTGCCAGTGGCCATTTTGTACCGATGATGCAAAAATCAGTTTTTTGTACAGAACTTCTGTATGAAAGTTCTGATTTGAATAAAGTTTTGTATAAATGTTTAGTACCATGGGATACATCACATATAATACAGGTTTTTTTCTCGTGCGTAAATTATGCAAATTAGACTGACTTTGATTTATTTAGTGTTACTTGCAGAGCTGTAAGTGCCAAGCTGCTATGGCTCGGGCTAGAGGCCGTATTTATGAACCGATCTTTACGAAACTTCTTGGGTACCTTTGTTATGACCGTGGGACGAGAACGAGTGTTTTTGGGTGCAGTCCGAAATTCAAGATGGCTGCCAGCTGCCATTTTGTACCGACGATGCAGAAATCTGTTTTTTGTACAGAACTTCCATATGAAAGCTCTGATTTGAATAATTTTTTGTATGAATGTTTAGTACCATGGGATACATCACATATAATACGGGTTTTTTTCTCGT
This sequence comes from Pictodentalium vernedei, assembly GCA_031216915.1. Taxonomy (NCBI): domain Eukaryota; kingdom Metazoa; phylum Mollusca; class Scaphopoda; order Dentaliida; family Dentaliidae; genus Pictodentalium; species Pictodentalium vernedei. The sequence goes on from CM062297.1 coordinate 58,696,300, forward strand.
ACGTAAATTGTGCAAATTAGACTAATTTTGATGTTTTTTGGGGTTACTTTCAGCACTGTAAGTGCAAATGCCAATACGGCTCGGGCTAGAGGCCGTATATATGAACCGATCTTTACGAAAGTTCTTGGGTACCTTTGGTATCACCGTGGGACGAGAACGAGTGTTTTGGGGTCCGGTCCGAAATTCAAGATGGCCGATGGCAGCCATTTTGTACAAATTAGGTGCAATCAGATTTTTGCACAGAACTTCCATATGAAAGCCCTGATTTGAATAATTTTTTTGTGTGAATGTTTAGTACCATGGGATGCATCACATATAATACAGGTTTTTTTCTCGTGCAGAAATTATGCAAATTAGATGAACTTTGATTTTTTCAGTGCGACTTACACACAGTAAGTACACATGTCAATACGGCTCAGACTAGAGTCTGTATTTATGAACTGATCTTCACGAAATGTCTTGGGTACCTTTGTTATCACCTTGGGACGAGAACGAGTGTTTCTGGGTGCGGTCTAAAATTCAAGATGGCTGCTAGTGGCCATTTTGTACCGAAATTAGGTCTAATCAGTTTTTTGTACACAACTTCTATACAGCTCAGACTAGAGGCCATATTTATGAACCAATCTTTACGTAACTTCTTGGGTACCTTTGTTATCACCGTGGGATGAGAGCGAGTGTTTTTGGGTGTGGTCTGAAATTCAAGATGGCCACCAGCAGCCATTTTGTACCAAAATTAGAGCAATCAGTCTTTTGTATAGAACTTCTGTATGAAAGTTCTGATTTTAATAAATTTTTGTATGAATGTTTAGTAACATGGAATACATCACATATTGTAAGGGGGTTTTTTTCGTGCAGAAATTATGCAAATTAGATGAACTTTGATTTATTCAGTGCTACTTACACAATGTAAGCACACATGTCAATACGGCTCAGGGTAGAGGCTGTATTTATGAACCGATCTTCACAAAACTTCTTGGGTACCTTTGTTATCTCCTTGGGATGAGAATGAGTGTTTCTGGGTACGGTCCAAAGTTCAAGATGGCTGCCAGTGGCCATTTTGTACCGAAATTAGGTCCAATCAGTTTTTTGTCACAAGTTCTATACAGCTCGTATTTATGAACTGATCTTCACAAAACTTCTTGAGTACTTTTGTTTTCACCTTGGGACAGGAACGAGTGTGTTTTGGGGTGCCTTTATTATCACTGTGCTATGAGAACAAATATTTTGGGGTTCAGTCAGACCCACTCTGGGACTCAAAGATTTTTTCTAGTTCAGCATCTGACTGTCACCCACCTTTACAATACTTTACCTATACATTTGTTACAGGCAACGGTCAGTATTTATGTACAGACCGTTACAATACTTTATATGTACCTTTGTTATCAGGTCATTACCTAGATGTTTGTCATTGCTGTGTCACATACTATACATGTACATGTCTTTGTCTTGACAAGTTGAGCTACAGTGTCGTTGACACTTTCATTTTCATTTTTTGTCTCAAAAACATAGGTTATGACCACTCATTGAAACGAGCTCGACGAGCTCGTTCCAATGAGGGGTCATAACCTATGTTTTTGAGACAAAAAAGAAAAAATAATGAAAATTAATTAGCGATTTTTTTAGAATAGCATTGGCTGGTTTTGACCGTTACGTTGGGTAAAGGGTTAAGATTTAATCTGTTTATGTGACAGAATTGTTAGATGAATGAATTATCATAATAATGTGCATGTCCTGTGATTTGTATCAGATTCTCGGTGGTGTCCAAAAATGGGATCACAACTCGCCGGCAAAGCCGGCACATTGAGATCCCATTCTGGACACCACCTCAAATCTGATACAAATCACAGGACATTGACATTATCATGATAATCTGTATTTATCATTTTAAATATCATTTTTTTAAATTTCTCAAAATATTTCAACAAAACCATATCATGTGACCCCTCGTTGGAACGAGCTCATCAAGCTCGTTCCAACGAGGGCTTTCACATGATATGGTTTTGTTGAAATTTTTTGGCAAATAATATTTTTTCAACTGCTGAATTTGCATATTATGCGGCGGATGCGGGCGATTCGTTGGGTAAGGGTTAATATGTGGATATTGGTTTTTAAATACCGAGCTGCAGGCTGGGTGTTTACATGAGACATCTAGGTGTTAAATCTCCATATACCATACATGTTGATGGAGATAACGTTTTTGTCCCATTTAAAACACAATAGAAACATAGTGGAAAAAGATTTGTGGACGCATTTCTCACACTCCGTAAAAAGTTGAACCAAATTCGTGAATAACTGTTTTGTTTTTACAATGCAGAAGACAACAGATAGAGTTACATCCCTTAAGGAACAATGACATGCTCTGTCATTGATTTAAAGTCCTTTTACTCAACGATTCAGCCACATCGACCTGCGTAATTTGCAAATTAAGCAGTTGAAAAAAAAAATTTCAAATTTTTTTTAACAAAACCATATGTTGTGACCCCTCATTGGAATGAGCTCATTCCAATGAAGGGTCAAATGATATGGTTTTGTTGACATTCTTTTCTTTTAAATTTTAAAAAAAAAAAACCCAATAATTAAAATAATAAATTTTGATATCCTATGTGTTGGGTAAAGGGTTAAAGTCCCTTTGAGAAATGGAGAAGTGCAAGTCTACTGTTGAAGTCAAGTTTTGTGTACTGCTAAAGTAGAACATGGTAACCAATGCCTCGGGTGGAAGTCCTCTAAAAGTTGTCAACATTGGTACAGTAGAATCCTCTTAATTGAATATCCATTTTGCCAGTGAAAATTATTCATTTAACAGGAGTATACAATTAACAGGGATTTGGTCAGTTTCCTGTGTTCTGGGGGTAAACTAAGCATTTATTCTATTATATCTTGTTTGACAGAGCTCTTAGAGCTCTGTCAAACAAGATATAATAGAATGAATGCCTGTATTGGATGTATGAGGCCAAAAAGGTTGATAAATAAGGGGAATTTGGTGCGTGTCACAGCAATTTTTTCGACATATTACAAAAATTTATATACAATTAACAGGAGTTTACTCTACAACCCATATGCAATTATCGGATCAAATTTGTACTGAAAGTATGGTAAATGGTTTTGTGTTTGAAAATTATATTCAGTTAACAGGGATATACAATTAAGAGATATCCAGTTAAGTGGGCTCCACTGTATAACCAATTGGTTAAACTTGAATTCATACTTGTATTGCAGTCATGATATCACTCTAGGTGCAGAAAGTGACTTTGTACAATATTAAGTGTCGAGCCCAGTTAATCACTGGATGGGTGACTATCTGAGCAATCAATTTGGACTCCCATGTTGTGTCCTTGGGCAAGGCACTTAACACTGATTGTCCACATGGGGGCACGATGATGCCGTGTACTAAGGCATACTGCACATCAATGGTATGCATGTCTTCAACCAATCAATCTAACCCTGCCTGTGCTGCAGTGCGGAGTTACAAAGTTGGGGAGCTGGCAGCTGCTCATCGTTGCGCGGTGGTACTCCGGCTTCCTTCACCCGTAAAACTGTCACGGTCATGATTAGCCATTGTGCACAAGTATATGACCTTAAACACCAATAAATAAATAAATAATAATAGAACAATAATAATACAGTTCAGTTTTTTGATTTTGAAAATGGGAGGCACGCTGTATACTGCAGGCTACCATTTGAAGTGAAGCACACTATTGTTCTGTCCTGGCATCAGGAAAATGTTTTCAAGAAATACATCTACTAGCATATGCACAATCCACTGGTGCACATTAAGTAGCAATTCCAAAAATATTAGCTGATTCTTTGAATAAGCTTTTTGTAGCAATAATCAAATTTATTTGAGTTTGGTATAATACATGAAATGCAACCTCATAGTTTTCCCCATATTCTTAAAAAAAACCCAACAAAACCATATCATGCGACCCTATATTAGAATGAGCTTGACAAGCTCGTTCCAATGAGGGGTCACATAGTATGGTTTTGTTGAATTTTAAAAACAAATTGTCTACAGCACAGTCTGTATTTTACACTGTGCATGCAGACGATTCGTCAGGTAATGGTTAATTGCTCACTATGTGCAATTGTGACATGCTGTTGTCTATAGTCTCAAAAAGTAAAAAATGTGGGTGGAATGGCGCACAAGATTGACAGCTCACCTCAAAATCAAAATACTGCTAAAGTGCAGGTACCACAACCAGAAAAGGTCTTCATATTTATCAGTGAAATGAAATTATTTCATGTGTATGGATTTGGCTTGCTACAATTTATGGAAGATTGCCTGCAGGCACTCGCCCATAAATTGCAACAAGGCAAAGGCATATGAACAAATCTGAACTACCAAACATAGTATAGCACTATATTAGATAATTCAAAACATTAACCCTTTGAATTCTGATGGTATCTTCCAGGTTGGTTCAGTAACAGCAAGTGGAAGAGTCCATATCCATTACTGGGAGGGGGGGTGGGTGGGGGTAGGGGGAGTAGAGCAATAAATATTTTCAACGTGCAGCCTTACGGCTGTATGTTGAAAATATTGATTGGTCAACCACACACATTCAGCAAGCAGCAGGGCTCAATTTTACTGGCAGAGTGCAAAATTATTTTTGGTTCTTAAAATTTGTTTGTGCATCTTTGCCTTCTAACAATTTATGGGAGAGTGCCAGTGGGCACTCTCCCATAAATTGTAACAAGGCAAATCCTAACAAATAAAATAATATCACTTCAAAGATAATATGAAGTACATCCACAGAATATGATGCCTTTAAATTGCAGTACTGGCACTTTATAATAAAGCCCAAATATGGGCTTCCAGCACTCCACTAGTTAATTGGATTCGCATAACAGTTTTTTAATCAATTTTCAACTATAGCTAATCAATTTCAAATGAAAAATCATGTAAAATAGGAAAAGCTAACCCAAATTTATCCAAGTTAGAAAACTGCTATTAATGTTTAAGGGGGTGCGGTGGCTTAGTTGGTAGAGGTGCAGGCTGCAAGCCGAAAGGTCCTTGGTTCGAATCCCACCTGCGGCAACCGCATTGTGTCCTTGGGCAAGACACTTCACCCCATTGCCCATGTGGGGGCATGGTGACGTTGTGTACTAAGGCGTACTGCATGTCGATGGTGCACCTGTCTTCAACCAATGCTAACCCTGCTTGTGTGGAGTTGGGATGTTGGGGAGCTGACAGATGCTTGCTGTTGCACAGTGGTTCTCTCCGGGTACTCCGGCTTCCTCCACCTGTAAAACTGTCACGGGCATGGTTAGCCTTTGTGCAGAAATATGTGACCTTAAACACCAATAAATAATAAATAAATAATAATAATTAATTTTTAAAAATTATATCAACCCCTGCCAAAAAGCCATCCTACTCAATAAAATGATGATGTATGAAGGTAGTGGACAGAAAACCTTATCTCAGGTCCAAAGGGTTAATATTGTTTCTAAATTGGGAGCTCAAGGAATTGTTAAATCAAGATAAAAACAGTTTGCTGACAATTCCAAACCAGTGAGGCCACACAACCCAAACAAATCCTGTCTGCATTTCTCCTGATTTATTAGTTAATTTGGTTATCCTTAATAATCATTCATTGAGCAATCCAGGTGGTTATAACCTTTATCCCACTTGTGGTTTAAATCTGATTACCAGTCCTAGTACCTATTTATTCTGTATGTTTTCAAAGAAACTAAAGTGAGTGTTTGATAATAAGACCCCAATATTTATCGTGGAAGAACTGTGTATTAAAGTCTACTCGTGTTTGATATCTTACCAGCAGTTTTAAAAACTGAAGCTGCATTGACCGAACTTTTGGACACCCTCGACAGTATGAAAATCTATTAGAATACTTGTATTGATAACCGTTGAGAACCCGCTCCCCCTCCCTCCAGTGAGCAGCTCCAACACTGTAAATACCTGTGGATGCAATTAATGCCTGTCAACATATTCATGCTTGCAAAATTTGTAAAAGTGGATTTTATTTGCAAATTTATTAGTTTGCATTAAAAAGTGATTTAACCCATTACCCAGTGCAGACGTTATCAAAATTTATTATTTTAAATATCATTTTTAGCTCAACTTGACAAAGTCAAGCTGAGCTATTGCCATCACTTCTCGTCCGTCGGCGTACATACGTACGTACGTACGTACGTTAGTATGTTAGTACGTTAGTACGTACGTCCACAATTTCCTTTGGCACACCTCACAGGTCGCATTTATGATCAGATTACTTTGAAACTTCTTATGCTTGTTTGGGGTGACCTCTAGATGGGAGCTATCGATTTTCTTCAATTTCCGGCAAAAAATGTTGCCGCGCCCAACGTTCTTAGAACTTAGTTTAGTCAGACCACAATATTTCCCTTTGGCACACCCTACAGGGCACATTTATGATTTTATTGCTTTGAAACCTGATACGCTTATTTAGGGTGACCTCTAGATGGGAGCTATCAATTTTCTTCAATTTCCGGCAAAAAATGTTGCCACGGCCAATGTTCGTAGAACTTAGTTTAGTCAGACCTCAATATTTCCCTTTGGCACACCCTACAGGGTACATTTACGGTCAGATTGCTTTGAAACCTGGTATGCTTGTTTGGGGAGACCTCTAGATGGGAGCTATCGATTTTCTTCAATTTCTGTCAAAAAATGTTGCCGCGGCCAACGTTCTTAGAACTTAGTTTAGTCAGAAGACTCAATATTTCCCTTTGGCACACCCTACAGGGTACATTTATGATCGGATTGCTTTGAAACCTGGCATGCTAGTTTGGGGTGACGTCTAGATGGGAGCTATCGATTTTCTTCAATTTCTGTCAAAAAATGTTGCCGCGGCCAACGTTCTTAGAACTTAGTTTAGTCAAACCACAATATTTCCCTTTGGCACACCCTACAGGACACATTTATGATTTGATTGCTTTGAAACCTGGTATGCTTATTTAGGGTGACCTCTAGATGGGAGCTATCGATTTTCTTCAATTTCCGGCAAAAAATGTTGCCACGGGCAACGTTTGTAGAACTTAGTTCAGTCAGACCTCAATATTTCCCTTTGGCACACCCTACAGGGCCCATTTATGATCAGATTGCTTTGAAACCTGGTATGCTTGTTTGGGGAGACCTCTAGATGGGAGCTATCGATTTTCTTCAATCTCCGTCAAAAAATGTTGCCGCGGCCAACGTTCTTAGAACTTAGTTTAGTTAGAAGACTCAATATTTCCCTTTGGCACACCCTACAGGGTACATTTATGATCGGATTGCTTTGAAACCTGGCATGCTTGTTTGGGGTGACATCTAGATGGGAGCTATCGATTTTCTTCAATTTTCATAAAAAAATGTTGCCGCGGCCAACGTTTTTAGAACTCAGTTTAGTCAGACCACAATATTTCCCTTTGGCACACCCTACAGGGCACATTTATGATTTGATTGCTTTGAAACCTGGTATGCTTGTTTGGGGAGACCTCTAGATGGGACCTATCATTTTTCTTCAATTTCCATCAAAAAATGTTGCCGCGGCCAACGTTCTTAGAACTTGGTTTAATCAGAAGACTCGATATTTCCCTTTGGCACACCCTACAGGGTACATTTATGATCGGATTGCTTTGAAACCTGGCATGCTTGTTTGGGGTGACCTCTAGATGGGAGCTATCGATTTTCTTCAATTTCTGTCGAAAAATTTTGCTGCGGCCAACATTCTTAGAACTTAGTTTAGTCAGACCACAATATTTCCCTTTGGCTCACCCTACAGGGCTCATTTATGATTAGATTGCTTTGAAACCTGGTTTGCTTATTTACGGTGACCTCTAGATGGGAGCTATCGATTTTCTTCGGTTTCTGTCAAAAAATGTTGCCAGTGGCAAAAAAACTGACATTGGTCCCAATGATCTTCAATTTTGCCATTTCATTTATAACTTACCAAGTTCAAGTTTGTCAAGTTGAGCTACAGTGTCATTGACACTTTCATTTAGCTCACCTGGCCTAAAAGGCCATGTGAGCTTTTCTCATCACTTGGTGTCCGTCGTCTTCCGCAAACTTTTCACATTTTCATCTTCTTCTCTGTAACCGCTGAGCCGGTGTGAACCAAACTTGGCAGGAATGGTCTATGTGAGGTCCTCTACAAATGATCCTCATTTTGTTCCCGTCGGATAAAAAACACGGCTTCCAGAGGCATTCTTTGATTCTGGATGGTGGATTTTCAAAAATCTTCTCCTCTGAAACTGCCGGGCCAAATGTTTTGAAACTTCATATAAATGATGACTGGGACCCTCTCTACCAACAATCCTCATTTAATGTTGATCAGGTTGTAAACATGGCCACAATTGCACTTATATTTACTATAGAAACCCTATTGGAAATCATTTTTCTCTTCTTCTCTGGAAAAACCAAGGTGATGTGAAAACAAACCTGGCAGGGATAGTCTATGGGAGGTCCTCTACAAACAATGCTCATTTTGTTCCTGTGGGTTGAAAAACATGGCCGCCAGAGGCATTCTTTGATTCTGATTGGTGGATTTTCAAAAATCTTCTCCTCTGAAACTGCCAGGCCAAATGTTTTGGTACTTCACATAAATGATCACAGGGACCCCCTGTACCAACAATCCTCATTTAATGTTGATCGGGTTGCAAACATGGCCTCAATTGTGGCTTATAGTTACTACAGAAACTCTGTGGGAAATCACATTTTCATCTTCTCCGGAACTACTGAGCCGACATGAACCAAACCTGGCAGGGATGGTCTATGGGAAATCCTCTACAAAAGATCCTCATTTTTTTCCCGTGGGTTGAAAAACATGGCCGCCACAGGCATTCTTTGATTCTGATAGGTGGATTTTCAAAAATCTTCTACTCTGAAACTGCCAGGCCAAATGTTTTGATACTTCACATAAGTGATGACAGGGACCCTCTCTACCAATGATCCTCATTTAATGTTGATCGGGTTGTAAACATGGCCACAATTGCGGCTTATAGTTATTATAGAAACCCTATAGGAAATCACATTTTCATCTTCTTCTCTGGAACTACTGAGCCGACATGAGCCAAACTTCGCAGGAATGGTCTGTGAGAGGATGGAAATATGTGGCCACCAGAGGCTATATTCTAATGCTTAACCCAATGCCTCTCCTGTCTGCACGAAGATCAGTACTGTCAGCAAAATACTTATTTTTTGAGAATCTGGTAAGGGTTGGTTCCAGTTTTTTCTCCACTGAGAACTGGGGGAAAAAAAAACCCAAAATATTGTGTATACAGTACAAGTCAAAATAAGCTGTAGCATAACTGCAATAAACTAAGTAGACTGCAGCTTCTGCCCTGACAAGATCAGAATCTGACATTTTCTGGAAAAGCTATCAGTGAGAGCTTTCCAGAAAATGATGTCAGCTTCTGGTCATATCAGTGTAGGAAGAGAAAAGATATATAGTTTATAGGATTATCCTACACAACTTATTTTGACTTGTACTGTAAAACAAGTGCAACTGTAGGTTGATATCTTCAGCTGTAATCTAATTATGTTTGACACATGTTGACAGATTGTTTAGAAAATCTAGGTTAGTTTTGTTTATTTATTATCTTGCAATCATGTCAGCTCAGATGACAGTAATTATTGTATATCTTTTAAGATTCCTGTAACCCTTTACCTATCCAAAAGCTCTTTTGAAAGAGACTACTGTCTGAAAAAATTGTAATTTTCAAAATATTTTAACCCTTTTTTACTGATTTTTTTGGTTGAAGCAGAATTCATAAATGTGTGCATTTTCAAGAAAATCTTCTTTGAAACTACAAGGCCAAATGGTTTGAAAAACCTTAATGTGACTGATGACTGTAACCCCCTCTATCAATGATCTCTATTTTAATCTTCATCTGGTTGCAATTATGGCTGCAATTGTGGCTTATAGTTACTATAGAAACCCTGTAGGAAATCACATTTTCATCATCTTCACTGAAAGTACTGAGCCAATGTGAACCAGACTTGGCAGGCATTGTCCATGGGAGGTTCTCTACAACTGTTACTCATTTTATTCCTGTTGGGTGAAAAAACGTGGCTGCCAGAAGCATTCTTTGATTCTGATTGGTCAATTTTGAAAACTCTTCTCCTCCTTAACCGCAGGGCCAAATGTTTTGAAACTTGGCATGGTTGATAACTGGGACACCCTCCACCAACATTCCTCATTTTAATGTTGATCATTTTGCAAACATGGCCACAATTGCAATTTATAGTTACTATAGAAAAAACCTATAGGAAATCACATTTTCATCTTCTCTCTGGAACTATTGAGCTGACGTGAGCCAAAACTTTGCAAGTATTGTCTACAGGAGGCCCTCTACAAACGATCCTCTTTTTGTTCCCATTGGCTGGAAAATATGGCCACCAGAGACATTCTATGATTCTTTTTGATGGATTCAAATGTTTTGAAACTTCACGTGATTGAAGACTGGGACACCTTCTACCAATGATCCTCATGTAATTTTGATGTAATGTTGCAAACATGGCCACATTTGCAGCTCATAGTTACCAATGAAAGCCTATGGGAAATCACATTTTTATATTTTTGTATTTCCAGGTGAGCGATTACAGGCTCTGTAAAGCCTCTAGTTTAAATTTCTCAAACAATTTCAACAAAACCATATCATGTGATCCCTCGTTGGAATGAGCTCGACGAGCTCATTCCAACGAGGGGTCACATGATATGGTTTTGTAGAAATATTTTGAAAAATAATAGTTTTTCAACTGCTGAATTTACATATTATGGAGGCGGATGTGTGCGTTTCGTTAGGTAAAGGGTTAACTTGAAGAGTTCTACATTATTTTTCAAAGACAATTTGAAATGTTCTTTTTTTCCTTGAGTTACCATGTTACTTACCAACAAGGAGTGGTTTAGTTTAGCAGATTTTGTCCATAAATAATTGTTATGTAACATTTTATTGAAGAGTGCCAGCAGACACACTCGACTAAATTGTAAGAAAACAATTTTAGATAAATTTTATTCTATCCACTGCTGAACCAACAAGATAATGTACACAAATAAATAACCCTTTACCCAACATAATGACCAAAACCGGTCAGGACTATTCACAAAAGTCATCATTAATTTTCGTTATGTTTTCATTTTTTGTCTCAAAAACATAGCTTATGACCTCTAATTGGAATGAGCTTATTGAGCCGTTCCATTGAGGGGTCATTAGCTATGTTTTTGATGCAAAAAATGAAAAAAATTTAGTTATTCAAGAATTTTGTTTGCAAATGTCATCTTTTTGTGTTAGGTAAAGGGTTAAAAAGGATATTTCTTTGATCGCATAGTTATCACCTTGTTCTCATTCTGATGTCAATCAATCATCCACAAGTGTTCTGTCATATATTCATTTTTATCAATGGGAAGAGCTTGACCCATTTCTCCAACTGTTTCAGTGCTTCCCATTTCATAATTTTAATTTATGAAGCGTGTCTTGTTAGAGGTATGTTGACGCTTGCAGTTGGAAATGGAAAATTGGTTACTATTTGAGCCTTCACCCAACAAATCAGCCACATCTGCCCATGTAAAGTGGAAAGTAAGCAGTTGAAAAGGGGGCGCGGTAGCTCAGTTGGTAGAGGTGCAGGCTGCAAGCCGAGAGGTCCTCGGTTCGAATCCCACCTGCAGCAACCGCGTTGTGTCCTTGGGCAAGATACTTCACCCCCATTGCCCACGTGGGGGCTCGGTGACGCTGTGTACTAAGGCGTACTGCACATCGATGGTGCACCTGTCTTCAACCAATGCCAACCCTGCTTGTGTGGAGTTGGTATGTTGGGGAGCTGACAGTTGCTCGGTGGTTCTCTCCGGGTACTCCAGCTTCCTCCACCCATAAAACTGTCACGGTCATGGTTAGCCATTTTGCAGAAATATGTGACCTTAAACACCAATAAATAAATCAATAAATAAGCAGTTGAAAAAAACAATTTCAGCAAAACCATATTGAAATTAGCTTGTTGCGCTTGTTCCAGCGAGGGGGCACACGATTTGGTTTTGTTGAAATGTTTTAGAAAAATATTTTTTTTAAAATAATTAAAATGATAAATTTTTATGTCCTGTGTGTTGAGTAAAAGGCTATTTTGTTTTTTTATATGATGTGACCATTATTATTACTGATGAGTGACTTATGATAATTATTAATGAGTGACTATTATAAGATAATTATTATGACTATTGTAAGATAATTATTTATTATATGTTACCTTATAAAATAGAAAATGTCTTAATGAATATATAGAGGTTATTACTTCATTAGTTTCATATCAGCTGAGATATTAGCCCAAGGTAACTTCATATCAGCCTGAGACAGAAGGTCTCAGGCTGATAAGAAGTTACCATGGGCTGATATCTCAGCCAAGGTAGCTCCATATAATTCCTGTGGGAACCCCAGGAAGTGAAGCAGTACTTGTTTACTATGATAAACAAGCTATGTTTTACTGGTAAAATAGGACCCAGTCACCAGTATTTGAGGTGGAAGTCCTCAAAAATGGGCAACATGGATATGAACGATTGGTTGAACTTGACTTTATCTCCATGTTGCGGTCACAATTAGTCATTGTGTAGAAATATGTGACCTTAAGCACCAATAAATAAATAACTCCATATCAGCCTAAGACTGAAGGTCTTAGGCTGATATGGAGTTAAGACTGAAGGTCAAAGGCTGAAGTTACCGTGGGCTGATATCTGGATGTCTCGTCCAATATGATACTAACAAAGTAATAACGTCTTAATTTATTAAACAAAATCAAATAATTACAGATCTGTTACAGTTTTTACAATTTTTTGATAGTGTTTTTGTTTCTTATTCTTTTCACCAAGTCTAAAATTTCTCCTCCCAGGTCAGCTGTCCGAACATTACAACTTCCCAAAGTGCGGAAGCCATGATGTTCAGATAGCTTAACTATTTCTTCTCCCCCTTCAAAGGGGACGTGGTGGCATTGCGGTAACCAGTTCTTGTCAGATCACTGAAGTTAAGCAACATCAAACCCAGTTAGTCCTCGGATGGGTGACCGTCTGAGCGATCGATTCAGTCTCCTGACTGTGTCCTTGGGCAAAGCACTTAACCCTGATTGTCCACATGGAGGCACGATGACACCGTGTACTAAGACGTCGATGGTGCTCATGTCTTCAACCAATCTAACCCTACCTGTGCTGCAGTGTGGAGTTACGATGTTGGGGAGCTGGCAGCTGCTCGTCGATGCTCGGTGGTCTCTCCGGGTACTCCGGCTTCCTCCACCCGTAAAACTGTCACTGTCATGATTAGCCATTGTGCATAAGTATGTGACCTTAAACACCAATAAATAAATATCCCCCTTCAACGAATGCCTGTTTATGACTCTCAATCTTAGTTGGTATTAAATTTTATCACATGACTCGTCCGTTTTGTTCTTTTTAAAACATTTGATATTTTGTTTTCATATTAATCAGTGATAAATAAAGCCTTCCATCTATTTCATTGGTCAATTTCCAAACTAGTTAGTTTGATTGGCTGAACAAAATACAACTGGGCCACATTTTCATAATTTGCATAATTAGAGTTGGGAGCTTTCATTGGTCAATTTCAAAACTGGACAATTTGATTGGCTAAATAAAATACAACTGGGTCACATTTGCATAATTTCAGTAGGGAGAATTTACGTTATCTGTCCTATTTAATATTGTATTAATCGTTTACCTACAAGAAAAATGCCATTCATTTTTTTTTATATTTTCACTTTTTGCTTCCAAAACATAGGTTATGATCTCTCATTGGAACTAGCGTGTCGCGCTGATTCCAATGAGGGGTCATAACCTATGTTTTGGAAGCAAAAAATGAAAATTTTTAGTTATACGAGGATGTTTTTTTCCAAGTACCGTCTGCAACTCAAGTTAGGTGATGGGTTAAAAAGTCATACTAAGTGGCTAATTTGTGCGTGTGTGTGTCATATGATAAATAGAATATGAAATGAGTGTTTTTCTCATATAATATTTATGAAACTCATCAGAATTTTCTGTTTGGGCTCGCCAGAGGCTCGCCCAAACGGAAAATTTTTAGACTCGTTTCATAAATATTATATGAGAAAAACACTCATTGTATAACTCTGTTATTTCTTCTGTTCATCCGCCTAATCCTTACTTATTGTCATTATTAATTCCTCACCATTCAAAAACTCCATTTCCAAACTATTTCATTATGCCCGGCAACGCCAATGTTCCTGATTGTGCCAATGTTCCTAATTGATGAATAATGGTGAATGATTTCATTGTGGACAAATTAGTTGTGCCAAGTAATGCATCAAGGGAGCAACTCTATCTCCATTCATATTGGCCAAGATCGGCGTCATATCAGCCGAGTTTGAAGTCATATCTGCTGAGCTCAACAGTGGGAAATTCTGGGAAAGAAAATCCTATTTAATAAGTGTAGATATATGTTGTCACAATAGATACAAAAGATTATTTCCAAATGAAACAAAATACGCATTTTGATTGGCTGAGAGGTATGGCATAACTTGCAGTCCGCAGTGGCTTTTTTTTTTTGCATCATGGTTAACCACGGTGTAGAAACAAGAATACACAATAGCGGGCTATATGGCTGAAAAAAAGTACCTATTTTTAATTATTAATTCATGCCTTCTGCTCGATTATGTTAGAACAAAAATAAAAATACAGGAAATTTAATATTTATGTGCAATAAAATATTACAGATATGGATGTCATTGGAACTGGCTCATTGAGTCAGTTCCAATGACATCCATATTTGTCTGGTTTTATTAAGAAACTTACAAAGTACAAGTTTTCTGTCAGTTTTTTCCAAGAATGTAGGTTGAAGTATTAAGTACACCAAAATGCTTGGAAATAAATATTTTTATACTGTACCAATGACCCAGACATAGCTGGTGCTAACTCTTAAAATATAGGGCCAAACACAAATTTTGCCCCCCAATCCCCAAAATTTGCATCTAAAACTAAAGAAAACATGTCCTGAAAGGCCCTCCACACTTCGCCCCTACTGCGCATGCGCAGTGTCAAGGACGTTCCGAAATTGGCGCCATTTATCATTCTAAGTTTGGCCCTTCATCAGTTAACATCTGACTGATCTTTGTGCTTTTAAATCTCAGTTTAAATGATGCCAGACACATAAATATTAGTGAAATGGTGATTCTAAGGAGGATAGAAAAGGAGGAGAGGAAAAGAATGTGTGACAGAATATTATCAGGGCTGTAACTTAAAATTTTTTAATGAAATTATGTTAAGTTACCTATTTTCAAGGCAGCAGCCATTTTGTTGTCATTCTGATTATTTAGTTACACTGTTTTTTCAAGTGTTTTTCCTCTCTCCCTGTCCTTTAAGTTCCCCCTTGCTATTCTCCCATGCTTTTGGCATAGTTTCTGTAATTATTATTACTAAAATTTCTTGGGAGTTTTAGCTGTATAACAGAATGAATTCTGTTCTTTCCCCATGTTTACGTCTTCACCTACGGGTGGTTAGGCGTTGTGTTCTGCATCTACCATCTGATGTTCTGCAGTTTCTTCCCTGGAAGTCTCTGTTTTGCATCAGATGGTGTATTTTTGGTAACTGATTTCGGGCCTGGGTGCCTGGAGTCTTATTTTAGTGTTTTTACACTCATTGTTTACATTTACAACAGCCCTCTGTGTGAGGGGGGGATTTCTAAATAATAATATCTTTATGTTATTTTAATCATAACTAGATACATTATTATTGTTCGTAAGTGTTGAATAAATTGTTTAAAATATTTTTAAAATTTTTGTCCACACTTAGGCTTGGGATCCATTGGGGCTCAACGTTACTTTTCAGAAACTTGGGCTGTTCTGAAAAAATATTTTTTCAAAATATTTTGATTTCAATTATTTTTTCTATATTAATGGATCATATTATTATTATGTATTTTGATTGCCAGGGGTTAGTGCGAGTACCAGGACTTGTTTTCTTTTCACACTGAAAGGATATTGATCAATTGCTTTAAGAGGAAGTCTTCCTCTGACCTTATTATCATTCTATATGTGGTCAGTGTACTCGCATTAACTCCTGTTCTGTATCGTATGATTTCGATGACAATATGGGAAGCGTATGTCACGGTATGTTGTTGGGGATTTGGACACTCCGGTCCTTTCCCCGCAGGGTCACTCTACTTTATCAATTTCTATTTCAGACGATCAAGATTAGGGTGATGTATCTGTGATGTCTTCCAACAGTGTGCCTCCGTCGTCACAATTAATGAAGGGCTAGCGGAAAAGTGCTCATGTAATACGCCAATTGCCTAAGAGGACCCTAGTAGGTTCGACGGCCTTTGACGTCCGCTAGCTCGCCCGGTGTAGCGTCCATTCACCGAATGGTTCGGCAGCCGGGTTCGTCCGTTGCGGTCTAGAAGGAATTTTGGGGTGATGCGAGCACTATAAAATTAACTTAATGCACACCCAGTGACGGCGGATCGGAGGGAGAAGGGAGGAAGCCTTTTAGTCCGGTTCATAGCTCGTTCCGGTCCATCCGGACGGCAAGCGAGAGAGGCCCCTCTCTCGTTCAACAACATCTGGCCCCAGATGTTGTGGTACAAATGTGTAGTTAGCGGAGCATACGTCCGTCGCTCGGGACGCTCCGTTGTATAGGCAGTCCGCTGAGACTGCTAAGGCTTCCTCTTCTCGTCAGCGCACACGACCGCACCTTGGCTGCGTGACCGCCGATATATTACCAGCTTCGCCGATCAAGGATTCTTCGGCGACCAGGTCACACCATCCGGCAGCCAGGGATTCGAGACCGATGGACTCCGGACGTTCGCATAGGAAAAGTATGCGGGAGCCATCTGATGCGGAGCTGCCCTCGGCGAAGCAGCGATAGACTGCGCCTCCGCAGGTCTCGACGCCGGACATTCTTGTGCACATAGCACAGCTTATCGCAGCATCCCAGCAGCCGACAGAAACGGTGTCGGATCGAGAATTATCCGACAGCGCTGGGTCGGTAGCCGGGGACTCGAGGCCTGCAGACTCCGGACGTTCGCATAGGAAGTGTGCGGGAGTCAACGTACACGGAGCTTCCAGCGGCAATGCATCGTAAGTCCGCTACTGCACAGGCCTCGGGAACGGATGTGCTTTCCTTAATAGCACAGTTTATCGCAGCATCCCAGCATCAACTGAATCTGTCGCATATATTTTATCCGACGATGCTGGGTCGGGACGCTCCGCGGAAGCGGGTACGGACGTCCGAAAGTTTCATCCGGTCCGATGGGATACCGAAAGGGATTCGGTGGATTTCAAGCTTTCCCTTTCGGAACAACATATGCTGCGATGCCGGATAAGAAACTGATAGCGTCGGTGGACTTAGAAATTTTTGGTTCGGTTCAGGGACATCGTCCCTCAGTTCCGACATAGTCCAATAATGTCACACAAACTTTCGAATTATTGAACGACGCTATATATATTATTATTTTATGCTTGCTATCCAAGCATTTCTGGTTTCTTGTTCGAAGAGTTATGGAGATGTCTTTCAAAAGTGTGCCTCTGTCGTCATAGTTAATGAAGAGTTAGCGGCAATAAGTGCTCATGGAATATGTCTATCGCTTACGGAGTGACATTCGCTAGCTCACCCGGTGTAGCGTACATTCATCGAATGGTTCGGCTGCCGGGTTCGTCCGTTGCGGTCTAGGAAGGAGATTTGGGTGATGCGAGCACTTTAATTACTTTAGTACTCACCCAGTGACGGCAGATTGAGGACAGATCGGAGGAAGCCAACAACATAGGGGACCGCATGTTGTGGTTCAGATAGTTTACATTCGGAGCATATGTCCGTTGCTCGGGACGCTCCGTTATATTGACAGTCCGAGAGACTGTCTTTAATGCTTCCTCATCCTCACAGCAGGGCACACGACCGCACATTGGCTACGTGACCTCGAGTATCCGATCAGTTTCGGCATTCAGTGATTCCACAGCGAATAGGTCGTGCCATCCGGTAGCCAAGGGACACGAGGCCTATACACTCCGTTCGCTCGCATATTGGAAGTATGCACGGGGTAACGATCTCGGAGCTTCCTGCGGCAATGCATCGTAAGACCGCTGCTCCTCAGGCCTCAGTGACGGACGTGCTATCCGAGTTAGCACAGTTGTTTCGCAGCATCCCAGCAATTGACGGTTTCTGGGTCGAATCAGGAATTATCCGACGGCGCTGGGTCGGTGCGGTCCGCGGTTGCATCAAGCTACGGACGACCGAATGCTTTATAGGGTCCGACAGGATGGCGAAAGGGATTCGAAAGATTTCGAGTTTTCCCTTTAGTAGTATCGGAAGATGCCTTTCATATCTTCTGGCATTTCTTCCAGTGATTATTTTTCGGACTTCATTGCTGCGATCTTGGATAAGAGACTTATAGCGTCATTGGACTCGGTTTTTTCGATCGGTACAGGGACTTTGTCCCTGACTTACCGACGCAGTCCAATATTGTCATTACAACATATGTTTTTTGTTTTTTTTTTCGACGCTATATATTTATATATATATACAAGCCTGCTACTAAGCATGATAGTTTAGTTTCTTGTCCGCGTGGCTCATTTCTGCCATTTTATCTTTTTTACATATAGTTTATTTTGGCAGAGCAGGGCATACCGAGAGTTCATATGCGTCTAGACGGTGTGATTAAAGACTGCATATATTCTTTTCGCCGTTATGTCTTTTCCAATTTCAATGTTGGGAACGACATTATGTATAGTAGACTTAACTTAGACGCTTTATTATACGTAATCCGCCTTACTGAGGCGTTATCATTACGTCTTCAAGAAAAGATTTACGGGATATTATTCTCAATGTAATTTCTTTTGAGGGCAGTAGTTTGTTCACGTATAACTCCGCCCTTCAGTGGCTGATTGGAGTTGGTTAGACGTGATGCAGCCCTAGCTACATCCACGCGTGGATAGTAGGTTAAGAACTCTCTCAGAGTCGCTTCGTTCTCGGAGGAGCTTCTCTTCGACGGCAACTTTCCGGCAATCCATGAATTGCTTGATTTATACATTCTCTTGTCTATCTAGTGTTACAAGAGATTCAGACTGGGGCAACATTCGGTGGTTGACTCAGAGAGTGCCGCCGCAGTTGCCGGACCCGAGTGTGGCTGTTATGACGGTTGCCAGTCAAACAGATTGGGATATATACTGATCCCTACGGATTCGAAGTGCCAGGGTCTTTGGGTTCCGCAGTCTTTTAACTATCAGTTTAACTTCCGCGGAATAATGTTTTTTAGGCTTGCTTTATGTCATTGCATGAACATTATTCAGAAACGCATGCCCAAATTCCTGTCCTTTAATTCGACAGTAGTGGCGTATCTCCGGAACCAGGGAGGCACTCTTTCGTTTCCGTTATTCAATTTAATGGAAAGAATCCGTCTGTTGGTTATACTACACCAAGTTCAGTTTTGGTCCGTCATATTCTGGGTCGTCTGATTGTTTTATCGCACTCCCGTTCTCTTACGGGTCGCTTGTTGCTGTCAGAATGGACTCTCAACAAACAAGTATTTAATCAAATTTGCTATCTATGGGAGCGCCCAATGATGTTTTATTTATGACACAGCTTGCTAATCAATTGCAGACGTATGTGTTGGCTTGTCCAGATCTCTGAGCTAATACTGTTAACGCTCTATTGATCTATAGGACGGAATGATAGGATACGCGTATCCTCCGGCGCTGTTGTTTTAGCAGGTATTGCTAAGATAAACAACCACAATACATTTCTGTTGATAGCATCTCTATCTTCACAGAGATCATGAGTAATTTACTCTCTTGTCTACTGTGGATCTTAATGTGAAATCTTCCTCTATGTGAGGATCTTTTTTCACTGGGTAAATCGTGTCATCTTTATCACAACCAGCAAGGTCGCAACCTTCATGTATTCCGTTGTGTGGTCCATATTGCATTGTAAGCACTGTACTGGACGAGCTTTGGACGCGATTTCTTACTATAGGAGATCCTCTTCTTCGCTATTCTATGCGACTAAAGTGGAGGCTCTTCCGTCGTGGTGTAGGGATCATTATGTTCATATGGTTGATCCCTCCATACTACTCATTGCTATTTTTTAGTATACTTGTTTCACAAGATCTACTGCAGCCTGTTGTTATTTAGGTTATAGGTTTATGTTACCTCATACCTATGCACTCTACGATAGTTTACATTTGAGTCTTTTGTCTCTTTATCTAAGTCAGTTAGTAACTTTTTGATAAATAGACTTACAATCTTTAGATTAAATTCCTATACGGATTTTAACTTCGGTTCTTATTTAGCTAAGTAATCATTTGAGCCTCTGGAAACAGTAGTTTTCAAATTCTGACCTTTTAGACAGTAATTCTGTTGGTTTCTCTTTTACTGTAGAGTCAGTGAGTTTCATGCACTATCGATGGATGATTTTCACTTTCATAGTTTCGGAATCAATACTTCCGTTACTATTTAGGTTGGATTGTTGCATAAGAGTTAGGCTCCTATTATCCGGAACCTATTATTTTAAGGTCCTTCCGTCTTCGTATGGGCATAGGCCTTTACTCTTTCCGGGTACAGTTTATGTATTTATAAACAGATATCTGTTTATTACAAGGGCGTAAGCTTCTGTCTTTGATGTCTAGTAGAAGGACGTTACGCTCCATTTTATTGTTAATGGATTCTATTAACTAGCGTACTGCTTATGGTATATCATTGGCTTAGCAGTTGTGCTTAAGATTTCGGCTCATGAAGTAAGAGTTCTTCTACTTCTTGGGCTTACATTAATAGTGTTGCTATTATAGATTTTTGAAGGCTGCTCATTGCGCTCAGCCATCCATTCATGAATTTTATCTCAGAAATATCGAGTCCATTTCTGGAGGCCTCTATTGTTAGGTCTATTCTCTACTGCTCAGAATGTCATTCACTTAACAGTTGCTACTATAGCTAGGTAGGCTGTCTGTTTCGGCAGTGTCTCCGTTCGGCTGCCCTCTTCGCTCTGGGCTATTTGACCCAGGGCAAGAAAAAGGGGGGGGGGGGAGGGTGTTCCCTTGGGTCACCTGTTTTTTACTATGAAAACAAGGGGATACCTCCTCCGGAGTTAGTAATTCTGAGCTGTTATTGGGATGGTTGTTTAGTGAGAAGTTTAAGTTTATAAAATTCATTCAAGTCTTAGTTTTTAAAGTATAGCTTTTGAATATTGCATATGTCAACGGACATGATTATGCAATTCTCACACACTTTTAGGAGTATAAGAGTCTCTATTCTCTAGACTTACTTTATTATTGGCTTACTTTAAAAATTATTAGTATAAGGATTATTGGATATTAATAGAGTACATGGATGTATGAAGCTCAATTTTTGGAAGGTGTTGTATCTTTTTAATTTATCATAAATAAGAAAGATACATGTAAGGCCTATTACTTCTTTTCCCTACAGGGAATGACTCTATTTTATTTTATTGAGCGTATTCCATTTTGCTCTATGTCCTTGGCCCTCCAGCCTTTTTACTATTCAGCTATGTCTGGGTCATTGGTACAGTATAAAAATGTTAAAAAATTTATAGTAATTTATATATTTTTTATACTTACCAATGACCCAGACGGGGATGGCCCTCCCAGGAGTTGGGAACTCTTGCCTCCCCGCTGAGTACATAGCGCTTACCAGGCACTGGTTATTAGAATGATAAATGGCGCCAATTTCGGAACGTCCTTGACACTGCGCATGCGCAGTAGGGGCGAAGTGTGGAGGGCCTTTCAGGACATGTTTTCTTTAGTTTTAGATGCAAATTTTGGGGATTGGGGGGCAAAATTTGTGTTTGGCCCTATATTTTAAGAGTTAGCACCAGCTATGTCTGGGTCATTGGTAAGTATAAAAAATATATAAATTACTATAAATTTTTTAACTTTTTATCCTTGTGTTTTCCAGGGTGAATGGGAGTTTACACCAGCCTGGGAACTCATACACCGGTTCCCAAACCGGTGTAAATTCCCATACATCCTGGAAAACACAAGAATAACTAATAATATCTCTTCAGTAGGGAACCATATGACACAGTAAGTTTAGTTCAACATCACTGTACATTTTGGGCATTTGGGTATTTAATTTCAATAAAAACATCACAGTGCTTTAACAAAAAAAATGATACTTACTGTTTTTGAGTAGGTACAGTTGAGCCCACTAAATTGTACATCTCTTAATTGAATATCCCTGTTAATTGAACATAACTTCCAAACACGAAACCATTTACCACACCCTCAGTACAAATGTGACCTGTTCACTGCATATAGGTTATAGAGTAAACTATTGTTAATTGAATAAAAAGTCTTGTAATATGCCGAGAAATTATCCCGATAGCCACCAAATTCTTAATTATAGACCTGTTTGGCCACAGAACCTTCAGTACAAGCATTTAATCTGTTATATCTAGTTTCACAGTGCTCCATCAGCTCTCTGAAACAAGATATAATAGAATAAATGATCAGATTATCTCAAGAATACAGGAACGTGACCAAATGCCTGTTAATTGCATTTTTGCTGTTAACCCTTTACCTAACGAATCGCCTGCAGCCGCCCACATAATATGCAAATTGGGCAGTTCAAAAAGTTAAATTTTTCCAAATATTCAACCAAACCATAGCCTGTGACCCAGCATTGGAACGAGCTCATTGAGCTCATTCCAATGAGGGTCACATAATATGGTTTTGTTGAAATTTTTTGAAAAATTAAAAAAAATGATATTTAAAATAATAAATTTTGATATCGTCTGCATTGGGTAAAGGGTTAATCAAATAATTTTCATTGGCAAAGTGTGTATGTATTCAATTAACATGATTCCACAGTACTAGAATTATGTCATTCATGACTAAAGAAATCTCAGTTTATATTATATAATAGAACCCATGGAATTGGATATCTCTTAACCCTTAAGGGCTTGGACAAGTGTCCTGAATTCCCACCAGCCCACAGCCTCGATATGTCCAGTGGCTTTAGCAGTGATTTCTAGACAAGTTTTGGCTGCCTTAACAGGCGGCCAAGGCTTGACTAAAAACCACTGTCTCTGTAATATGTCTATTGTCAACAGGACTTACTCATAATGGCATGTTAAGGGCACCTGTTCTGAGGTCATAAAGGTCGGAAATAGGCCTTTAAGGGTTAACTGAATGTCCCTGTTACCTGTATAGGTTAGAGAGTAACTCCTGTTAATTGAATACAAAATCCTGCAATGTGTTAAGAAATTACACCTATAGACCTATTTGCCCTTAGTACATCCAACATAGGCATTTAATCTTTTGTATCTTGTCCAACAAGATATAATAGAATAAATGCTAAGTTTATCCCCAGAATACAGGAAAGAGACCAATTCCTGTTAATTGAATATTCCCATTAATTGAATAATTTCACAGACAATGTGGCTATTCAATTAACAGGGTTCCACTGTTTCCTTGCAGTCACTTATGAGATAATTTTCATATCTACTCAAAAACACATGGTAACCTCTATTGCCCTTTTTACAACATGTGTTTTTATATCGCTGTTAACCCTTATGTGCACAGATTAATTTTATGATAATAACTACTGTATCTTCTTGTACACAACTGCAGATGACTTAGCAGTGTTTCTACATCATTGTTGGCTGCCTGTACAGGCTGCTGGAAATGATGTAAAAACAATATCAAGATAAATGTAGCCTACCAGCCAAGCCTGGAAATAAGCAGACTGTTTTCTGCATAATGAGGTCCCCAGATGGTGAATTTGGTAATGCTACCCTGCACAGCAAGATAACATTACTAAATGTACCCTCTGTGTATCTTAGTCTGAATCAAGGTCTGAGGCCTAAACAGAAAGAGGTACCCAGAGGATAAATTGGGGGATTCTAGTCCACAAGTATCAGCAAATTCCCCTCTGGTGACCTCATTCTGCAAATGACAGATTGCTTATTTCCAGGCTAGCTACCTGCAGAGTTCTTTAGGAAGGATACACTAGGGGCAACTTTTTAACCTTTTACCCAACATAACGGCCAAAACCGGTCAGCGCTATTCACAAAAATCGCCAGTCAATTTTCATTTTTTGTCTCAAAAACATAGGTTATGACCCCCTCATTGGAACGAGCTCATCGAGCTCATTCCAAAGAGGGGTCATTACCTATGTTTTTGAGAGAAAAAAATTAGTTATTCAAGAATTTTGTTTGCAAGTGTCGTCTGCTTTTCATGTTAGGTAAAAGGTTAATGCAATATGAAAGGGCTGTTTGTGGCTGTCTTGGGACTTAAGGGTTAACAACCCACTGAGCTAAATCAAAATATGCATCACTGAGAAAATTGAAAAATACTGAAGTTGAGCAAATCTCAAAACTTTGTACCTGAAAGTTTATATTCTGTTTCATTATACAAATATTTTGTACTATATTACACTCTTTTGATCTCAACTGAGAGGCATTTTTTTCTCATCAAGTGGTTGAGTGCTGGAAACCAATATTTGGGTTTTTACTAAGAAGTGTGGACACCGCAACTTAACTCCCCATGGGAACCCTGGGAAGTGAAGCAGTGCTTGTTTACTGTGGTAAACATGTGCTGTTTTTACTGGTAAGATAGGACCCAGTCACCAATGCTTGGGGTGGAAATCCTTTACAACAACATGGGTATAACAATCTACTAAACTTGACATTATCTCCCATGTTGTGGTCACGATTCGCCATTATCTAATATATAAATGTGAATGTCTGTATCTATATCTCTATCTCTCTCTCTTTCTCTATCTTTGTTCCAGGTGAACTCGACCGATTGATCTCAAATTTTCTACACGGGGGTAATTCGTCCCTGCGAGTAACATGAGATGGGTGCCGTGCCTGTGCAGGGTGACCTTGACCTTGAAATTGATGACCTTGACCTTTTATATTGAAAACGACTGTGCTGATCGGGCTAAAATTTCATATGTGCGTGTATATTGATCCTTTGATCATTTTGACTCTATCGGGGTGCCCATGCGGGGTGACTTTGACCTTGAAGTTGGTGACCTTGACCTTTTATTTCGAAAATGGCTGGGCCGATCGGTCTAAAATTTCATATGTGTGGGTATATTGACCCACCGATAATTTTGACTTTATCGGGGTGCCCGTGCGGGGTGACCTTGAAATTGGTGACCTTGACCTTTTATTTCGAAAACGGCTGATACAGTGGAGTCCACTTAATTGGATATCTCTTAATTGTATATCCCTGTTAATTGAATATAATTTTCATACACAAAACCATTTACCATATCTTCAGTACAAATTTGATCTTTTAATTGCATATTGGTTGTAGAGTAAACTCCATGTTAATTGTATATAAATTTTTGTAATATGTCGAAAAAATTACTGTGACACTCAACAAATTCCCCTTATTTATCAACCTTTTTGGCCTCACTACATCCAATACAGGCATTTATTCTATTATATTTTGTTTGACAGCGCTCTATGAGCTCTGTCAAACAAGATATAATAGAATAAATGCTCAGTTTACCTCCAGAATACAGGAAACTGACCAAATGCCTGTTAATTGTATATTCCTGTTGATTGAATAATTTTCACTGGCTAAATGGATATTCAGTTAAGAGGATTCTACTGTATAACCATCTTCTCCCATGCAACGCAGTGTATCACCCGCTAGTGTAGATATATGTGACCTTAAGCACCAGAAATTAAATAAATACTGCAACTTAACCCTCTTCATTCTGATGTTAAAATTACAAAATCTCAAGCAGCAAATTCTTTCCATAATGCAACTAGAAATTTAACCAGTTCAGTCGTGTGTGACAGAGCTCAATGAGCTCTGTAAAAAAAAATTGAACTGGTTAAGTTCCAAGTTGCTTTATAAGAAAAAATTGCAGGTTGAAACTTTGATATTTTGACATCAGCGTGCAGAGAGTTAAGGGCTTTATATCCAGTGAATGTGCTTCTAAGCCTGAAAATAAGCGGACTGACATCTTCAGAATGAGGGCCCCAGAGGGTTAATTTAGTGATGCTACCCTACTCAGCAGGGTAGCATCATTAAATTTACCATCTGTGAACCTCAGTATGAATCAAGGTCTCAACCTAAACAACAACATGTACCCAGAGTAGAGCTGTAGGTTTTTAAATTTCTTGTTTGGTTTCGGTTTTGGTTTTTCAGGTAGTGTAAAACCTCGGTTCGGTTCAGTTTTCGGTTTGTTCATGAGGCCAAGTAAAATTCAATGGTAGTGAAATTGAGTGAAACTCAATGAATGCCCGAAATAAGCTATAATACATGAAGAATCAAGAAGGCCAATATAATAATTACGTAAATATGCAGAACTTTTATTGTGCTTGGCCATTTTTCGAGGTCTGATACCTACACGCAACTTGAGGAAAGGTGCAAACACAACTAAACTGAAATGTCGGAAATTCACAGAATGTAGCCTTCCCAGAGTAGTGAGAGTACCCAGACACTGCCATTGGCAGTGTCTGGGTACTCTCACTACTCTGGGATGGCTACATTCTGTGAATTTCTGCCGCAAGAGAGTATTTAATAAAAAACGAAAAACCTTAGATTACGGGATGTCGACCGTTTCGGTTTCGGTTTTTTAAAAAAAATAAAAACCTCGGTTCGGTTTCGGTTAACATACAGCTCTAACCCAGAGGATAAATTGGCACACTGTATGGCATAGCATCAGCAAATTCACCCTCTGTGGACCTCATTCTGCAAATGACAGATTGCTTATTTTTAGTCTTGGGTGCTTCATAAAATCATTGAAATGAAATTATTTAATTTGTTTGGATTTGCATTATTACAATTTATGGGAGAGTGTCCACGATAGGCACCCTCCCATAAATTATAACAAGGCATTGACTTACAGTAGAACCCGTCTTGAGAGACCGCCCTTTGGGCCATACAAAAGTGATCTCTCAAGACAGGTGATCTCTCATAACAGGTTTCAAGTTTTCTCAAGTCAGTGAATAACCAACCACAAAATTCAGAAATTGAGAAGAATGGATTTTTGTAATTACTTTGTAGTTGCTCTTTTTTATGAAGTTTTTGTAACAAATTGAAATGGACTGTTATAAAAATTATAAAAATAAATTAGTGTTGAAAATCTTCCTTGAAGATTTTCAACACTAATTTATTTTTATAATTTTTATAACAGTCTATTTCAATTTGTTACAAAAAGATTTTCAACACAAATTTATTTTTTATTCGTATCTGTCACATTTCAGGTATGTATGAAATTGTTTATTCAGCAATAATCCTAATCTTTTCACAGAGGTCTTATAAAAACATCTCAATCTGTAATGAGTTAGCAATTGAAACCCAATTAAGAGCTTTTAATACTTTTAATTATGTTAGTATAACCACAATGGATTTTCCAATTCCAGAACAGGTAAAAAGTTTTTGTCATGGTTTCAGTCTTCAAAGGGGCGGTCTCTCAAGACAGGTCCATTATGGCATAAAAATACAAGTTGGTACCAGGTCACAGTGGTCTCTCAAGTCAGGTGGTCTCTCAAGACAGGTGGTCTCCCATAGCAGGTCCATTATGGAGTAAAACCAATTGGTGCCTGGTCGATATGGTCTCTCAAGACAGGTGGTCTCTCAAGATAGTGGTCTCTCAAGACAGGTTTTACTGTATAATTAAACCTTTTTTCTGTTCATGCATTTTCAGGCAAAATGATTGGCTAATTTTTTTTTTTCTGTTCATATCACAATGAACCCAAAAAAAACCCCTCATTTAGGCCCATCCTAAACCATGCCCCAATGCCAGTCATTGAAATCATGTTGCATAGTGTGAATGGAAAAGAACTTCTGCACTCTCATATTGTTTCAAAATGAAAAGTAATTAATATTTATCTAACCATTTTAAAAATACTTCCCAAAAAAAAAAATCAAATAAACAATGAAATTCTTATCATGCTTTTTATTCTGCATTTAATTTTTTTATATGCAATTAAAATTAATAGATAATCGTCTACGTTTATCGTTTTACCCAAATCAAATGTAAACAATGGCCGGTCATAATCATTACCAACTGGTCATAAAGATATAATTTATCTTATATCTGTTGAAGATATAGCCCATGTGTTATAGATTATCTATAACACATACCCCTATGTCATATAGATTGGAGAACGAACTATAGTCTTTTTCTATATTATAATATAATGATGACATTCGCAAAATTGTTTATAAATCGTGTCAAATCTGGTGAAATTGATTATCAAACATATTTTTGTCATAAATCATAAGAATTGAGGCGTAAGTATATTTTCTGTAATTGTTTTCCCAGTTACAGGGCCACTTTCTAAGGGGAACTATACTCTATCATTCACTTGAATTTGTAGCCTTGTTACGCACCAACAGCTTTTCCGGGCACATCACATGTATTCATGCCCAACAAGAGAAAGCAGTCGACTCCACTCCAGATGAGTCGACATTTTAACACGAAATCATCCCCAAAACCCTTTTAAAAATGCAGAAAAGAACAAAAATGGTCGGTATAAGATAAATACAACAATCGGCAAGCCTCGCGAAAAAAACTCACTTTCAACTCGTTGAGATATCAAACATATCAAAACACACTATGGTATTATCGTATATTTATCAGACTGATTTAAATAAAATTACCACCTACCTGCACTACACAGTGCTCTCCTTTCACCATCAACTGTATGCTGCTCACTGACAAGAGTGTAAAAGAATATCAGTTCTCAAAATTTATGTCTTACATTTCACGAAATGCAAAATGTAGGCATGCAGCACACTGTTTACATGCAACTGGTATCCAGAGAATGCATGGTGCTGGATTTGAACTACAACATGTTATGTTCGTGAAGGTTTCGTCCATGGTTACAATAGGAAATGTCCTACTTTAAAGAAACAAAATATCTGTCAAACACTGCCCTCCATGACCTTACAATTCAGCCTTGTGTCAACATGAACAAAACACCACATCACTGATGTTGATAGCACCCACAAAAGAAACTTGTGCAATCAAAACTTTCCCATTTCCTAATAGCCTGAATGAACTCTGAACTCTGAGACAAAGTTCAGCCAACTTCATGTCATCTGGGTTAATATCAAACTTCATACAAAGAATTTTTGGTTATCAAAATTTGTTCACATAAGGAATGATCATTTGTTTCTGTCTATTTCTTGAGTTATGAACCAAAAAAAACAAAGCCCAAACTGTGTAAATGGGCTGCTACGCCCATTTACACAGTTTGGCCTTGTTTTTGGAGGTTTGTAACTCAAGAAATAGACAGAAACAAATGATCATTCCTTATGTGAACAAATTTTGATAACCAAAAATAATTGTTCTCTCTTATTGTTAAACTTTTTTTTACTTTTTGAAGGATCATCAAATTCATATATATTTAAATACTACAATCTCATCAAATATTTCACTTACTCTTTTTTGTATATTGCGTTGGCATTGCATCTCAAAATTAAAGAATTTCCGATCTCTGTGAAATATATGAATCATATATCTTTAAGAAACATTTTTAGCACCATTCTTATGAATAGATTAAGAAAATTTCAAAAAATAAATTGAAATCTGTTTGAAAATAAAATGTTAAAACAGTTATCTCTCACTTACTTGTGGGAATTGAATTATTTTGCACTTTTATTTTAAAGATGTTTTGTTTGATCTTCAGTTCAATGTTTATCTGAAGTCGAGAAATGAAGAATCACTAGAAATACTATCTCAACAATAAAGCACAATTAACCCTTTACCCAACACAGATGATTTCGAAATTTATTATTTTAAATATCATTTTTTAAATTTTTTCAAAAAATTTCAACAAAACCATATCATGTGACCCCTCTTTGGAACGAGCTTGACGAGCTCGTTCCAAAGAGGTGTCACATGATATGGTTCTGTTGAAAATTTTTGAAAAATAATATTTTTTTCGCTGCTGTATTTGCATATTACGCGGGCGGCTCCCCGTGGGAACCCCAGGAAGTAAGCAGCACTTGTTTACTGTGGTAAACCAGTTCCGCTTTACTAGTAAAATAGGACCCAGTCACCAATGCTTGGGGTGGAAGTTCTCTAAAATGGGGAACATGTAGATCAACGATTGACTAAACTTGACTTCATCTCCATGTTGTGTCACGATTAGCCATCGTGGATAAATATGTGACGTTAACCACCAACAAACAAACAAACAAATGCGGGCGGATGCAGGCGATTCGTTGGGTAAAGGGTTAAGAGTTCAAAGCCAGTATACACGTGAAAATGAAAGTACAGTTGAACCCACTGCACTAGATATCTTAATTGAATATCCCTGTTTCTTGAATATAATTTCCAAACACAAAACGATTTACCATTTTCCTTCATTACAAATTTGACCTGTTAACTGCCAATTGGTTATATAGTAAATTTTTGTTAACCCTTAAGAACCTAGAGATTTTTACAGAATTTTGCTACAATTTGACCGTCTACATTCTGTGACTTTCCTGCTGTTTTATTTGGCAAGTATAGGCAGCCAATACCTGCCTAAAAACAACAACCAAGGTGCTTAGAATGTAACTTGTGAGTTAACCCAAAGACTGCATGTACGTTCACCTGTTCTGTTGCAAAAAAATGTGAACAAAGTTTAAATTATTCCCTTAAGGGTTAATTGAATAAAAAGCCTTGTAATATGCCGAGAAATTACCCTGACAGCCACCAAATTCTCGTTAATTAAAGACCTGTTTCACCTCAGAACATCATATAATCTAATTATTTATTCTATTATATCTTGTTTGACAGTGCTCCGTGAACTCTGTCAAACAGGATATTATAATAGATTAAATGCATAGAATATCTTGAGAATACAGAAAAGTGGCCAAATCCCTGTTAATTGAATATTCCTGTTAATTGAATAGTTTTCATTGGCAACCATTGGCAAAGTGTCTATTCAATTAACTTTTTACATCACACTCTTATCACAGTTCAGGGCTTACTAACAACTTTGCCAGAACAGGTACCCCAACATGAAAAGATCTTCCAGACTAGAATACCTGTGTGCCTATAAGCACCTTCCCATAAATTATAACAAGGCATATACATGTGAACAAATTTTGATAACCAAATAATTTAGTACTCTACTAGTTAAACTTCCATTTTTAGCGCAACTTGCCGACAATTATGAGCTACTGGGATGGGTTGTGATCCATTGTCCATCCGTGCATCTGTATGTCCATATGTCTGTACTTCTGTCTGAAAAAAGTGCATAAATATACTTTTTAGCTCAACTTGGAATTGTCAAGTAGGAGCTACTGGGATGGGCTGCAATCCATTGCCTGTCTGTACATATGTATGTCCATGTCTGTATGTCCGTATTTCCGTTAAACAAAAGTGCATAAATATTCCTGAACACAAATGTATTTGATATATCTTTATTAACTGGTAGAGTTCTAAATTATTTCCGGTCACTAAAATTTATTCACTGGTCTTTGCCATGTTGCAATTTATGGGAGAGTGCCAAAAGGCACTCTCCCATAAATTGCAACAAGGCAAATCCATACAATTGAAATAATGTTACTTCAAAGATAATATGAAGTACACCCACAGAGTATGAAGCCTTTCAATTGTTGAACCTGCATTTCAGAATAAAGCCCAAATATGGGCTTCCAGCACTCTACCAGTTAACAGGTAGAGTGGTAAATTTTTCTTTGTTGCCAAAATTTGATATGCCTTTGCCTTGTTACAATTTCCATAAATTGTAACAGGGCAAATCCATTCAGACGAAAGAAATTCACTTCAAAAATAATGTGAACCACATTCACAGAATACGAAACCTTGAACTCTTTAACTGGTAGAGTGCTGGAAGCCCATATTTGGGCTTTATTCTGAAGTACCGGTACCGCAATTTAAAGGCTTCATATTCTGTGGATGTGCTTCAGATTATCTTCGAAGTGATATTATTTTATCTGCTAGGATTTGCCTTGTTACAATTTATGGGAGAGTGCCTAATGGCACTCTCCCATAAATTGAAACAAGGCAAAGAGGCACAAAGAAATTTTAAGGGCCAAAAATAATTTAGTACTCTACCAGTTAACTGATAGAGTGCTAAATTATTTTTGGTCATCCAAATTTGTCCACGTCTCGTTGCCTTATTATAATTTATGGGAGAGTGCCTATTGGCACTCTCCCATAAATTGTAACAAGGCAAATCTCCACAGATTAAATAATTTTACTTCAAAAATAATGTGAAGCACATTCACAGAATACGAAGCCATTAAGTTGTGGCAGCTGCACTTCAGAATAAAGCCCAAATATGGGCTTCCAGCACTCTACCGGTTAACCAATGAGTCGGGCTACAACCACCCCTGTAATTTACAAATTGAGTAGTTGAAAAATGATTATTTTTCAAAATATTTCAACAAAATCATATCATGTGACCCCCCTAACTGGAACGAGCTTGTCCTCATGAGGGGCTCACATGATATGGTTTTATTGAAAGTTTTTGAAAAAAAATTGAACAAAATATTTAACATTTTGGCGTTGTAAAGGGTTAAGTTGTGGCTTTACAGTTAAGAATGAAATCCAAATATGGGCTTCAAACACTTAACCAGTTAACCCTTTACCCAACAAATCGGGATCGTCCGCCCACGTAATGATATGGTTTTGTTGAATTTGTTTAAAATATTTTTAAAAATGATATTTAAATTAATAAATTTTAATATCGTCTGCATTGAGTAAAGGGTTAACAAACAAAAAGATAAAAAATAAAAGCCTACCTTCCTCATTGATAAATGCTTGAGAACCAAATGTATTTTTTTTATTTGACCAAATCCTTTCTCCTTGAACCTTAGAGAAATATCGCAGAAGATTAACACTTTTTACTTCTGTCAGTAGGTTGTTTAGTGAGACCACAAATTCATGCTAGATTTGTATGCGGTGTGCCTGAATGCTTCCCTTTTTTTTTTCTGTGTGTTAGCTCAGGGTAGAGATGGGCAATATACCGAAAAACCAAACCAATACTGATATAATGGCTATACTGAACTGAACCAATCATTGAATACCAAAACTGTCTGTATTTTCATATTTTCCACATCCACTATTAAAATAGCCGGTGTCCATCTGTGCTTGCGTGCATCCATCCCACTTTAGTTTCTTGATGATAACTTTTGTTAAAGTTGGCTAAATCAAATGAAATTTGGTATATCAGTGCATTAGCATAAAATACAGGTCAAGTTCGAATCAGGGTTTTTGCGGTCCAGCAATTTTTGCCTGAGTTATGCCCCTTTTTTTACTTCAAAAATTCATTTTTTGTGTTTCCCGATGATAACTTAAGTTATAGTTGGCCAAATCAAATGAAATTTGGTATGTAGGTGTATCAACATAAAATACAGGTCAAGTTTGAATTGGGGGTGTTGTCCGACAATTTTTGCCAGAATTCTGCCCCTTTTTTTGACTATGAAAATTCATTTTTGGGGGGGGGTTCCCGATAATAACTTTAGTTGTTGTTGACTGATTCTAATAAAATTTGGTATATAGGTGTATCAACATAAAATACAGGTCAAGTTCAAATTGGGGTTTGTTTGCCAGAGTTATGTCCCTTTTTCGACTTCGAAAAATTCAATTTTTTTCAAATGCTTTGAATTGCTCACTTTTTCGGGTATGTGTAGCCAGGAGGCCTTTTTATTTATAAGGCCTTGATAGTAGTTGAAGTGTTCATTTTCACGAAAGAAGTGACTATTTTTCTTTTCAGTTTTGTTATCCTATAAGGGCTTGGGCAATTGTTTTGAAATCCCACAAGACTATAATCTGTACCTGGTCCTGTTGCTAAGCAGTGATTTCTAGTCAAGCCTTTGCTGCCTGATAACTGATAGAGTACTAAATTATTTTTGGTCCTTAAAATTTCTTTGTGCATCTTTGC
Source organism: Pictodentalium vernedei (assembly GCA_031216915.1). Lineage (NCBI taxonomy): Eukaryota > Metazoa > Mollusca > Scaphopoda > Dentaliida > Dentaliidae > Pictodentalium > Pictodentalium vernedei. The sequence continues at coordinate 58,730,070 of CM062297.1, forward strand.
TTTGTTACAATTCGTGGGAAAGTGCCAGTAGGCACTCTCCTATAAACTGTAACACGGCAAATCCTAATAGATAAAATGATATCACTTCAAAGATGATATGAAGCACATCCACTGAATATGAAGCTTTTAAATTGTGGTACCGTCACTTCAGAATAAATATGGGCTTCCAGCACTCTACCAGTTAAGGAAGCAAAAAACGTGACTAGAAATTTTTGCCCAGATGATTTGTCTATTGTCCGCTGAACTTCCGAATGATGGAATGTTAAGGGCACATGCTCTTAGATCACAAAAGCCTGAAACATGCCTTCAAAGGTTAACCCTTTACCCAATGTAACGATCAAAACCGGCCAGCGCTATTCTCAAAAATTGCCAATTAATTTTCATTATTTTTTCTTTTTTGGTCTCAAAAACATAGGTTATGACACCTCATTGGAATGAGCTCGTCGAGCTCGTTCCAATGAGAGGTCATAACCTATGTTTTTGAGACAAAAAATGAAAAAAATTAGTTATTCAAGAATTTTTTTTTTTGCAAGTATCGTCTGCTTTTCATGTTAGGTAAAGGGTTAATGTCTTTTGAACAAACTGACTGTGGATATGATTAATGTGGTAGAATGATACAAAAACAACTTATTCTGTATTTTAGTGTTGTGAATTCCTATTCGATACTATCAGCAAATCTCAGTCAAGTCAGATACCGAAAACTGAATCGATGCCGCAGTACAGTGCAGCTGCCGTAGACTGTTCACTTTCCATGGGTGGGAAATATTTCCGCGGGTGCAAATAATATTTATTCCAAACACTAATTATAAGAATGTTCATCAAAAATTTAATTAATGAAGCACTGAGGATTTTTATTACCTGGTTAACCCTTTACCCAACGAATCGCCTGCATCTGCCCACGTAATATGCAAAATCAGCAATTGAAAAAATATTATTTTTCAAAAAATTTCAACAAAACCATATCATGTGACCCCTCGTTGGAACGAGCTCGTCGAGCTCGTTCCAACAAGGGGTCACATGATATGGTTTTGTTGAAATTTTTTGAGAAATTTAAAAAAATGATATTTAAAATAATAAATTTTGATATCGTCTTCGTTGGGTAAAGGGTTAAAGCATGCGTGGACATTGCTGCCCATGCGTGGATTACGATCAGTCCACGGCAACTGTACTCTATACCTCCCTTAAAATACTGAAACCGATACCGAACTCGAAATTCCATTACCGCCCATCTCTAGCTCAGGGAGAGATAAATTCTAAGATATAAGATGGTAGACTGGAGTACTGTTAGTTTAGGAGAGTACAGCAATGTGAATGATGCCAAAATGTACTCTCTATGTTTTGTCATGTTTGTTACTTAATATTGTTTGTAACATAAGATTGCATAAAATGTGAATAAACATAAACAAATCTGATATTGTTGTGTTGCTTTGAAACTCATTAGAGGCTCAAAATGTGTGCCAAAGTCTTTCGAGTCAACCTGAGGTTATTGATTCCATATTGCAGGGATAAGTGTAATCATAAGATCCCTTTTTACTGGTCGAGTGCTAAAGTATTTTTCACATGTGATTTGAAACATGGATATTTTTTTTCAAAGATACCATGCTACCATCAAGAGTAACCTAGTTTAGTAAGTTTTTGTTACAGTTTATTGGAGAGTGCCAAAAGGCACTCTCCAATAAATTGTAACCAAACAGTGGTACATATATAACACAAATTCTACTGCTGAGCTAATGCATACAGTGTAAAGCCACTAAAGTGATTTCTATCATTTTTAGCTTGACTTGACAAAGTCAAGATAAGCTATTGCCATCATGTGTGGAAGTCTGGGAGTCTGTTACATTTTCCTTTAGCACAGGCTACACCCCGTAGTTCTTCTCCGATCTTCACAAAATTTCAGATTCAGGTTTGAGGTCATGTCTAGGTGAGAACATTCCCTTTTGGTCGCGATCTGTCAACTGTGATGGCTGCCCGAGGCCAAAACCCAAAAACCTTTAGCACAGTCTACAGGTCGTATTTATGGAGGGATTTCATTGTAACTTGGTAGGATGACTCTGTATAATGTCTAGATGAACGTCCCCTTTTAGTCATGATCTGTCAACCGTGATGGCTGCCCAAGCCCGAAACCCAAAAACTTTTAGCACAGTTTACAGGTCATGTTTAATATAGTGGGATTTCATTGTAACTTGGTAGGATGACTCTTTTTGGAATAATTTCACTGTAACCTGGTATCTTTGGTTGACATGCATTAACTGTGAGGCTCATTACTGTAACTTGGTAACTTTGGTTGACATGCATTAACTATGAGGCTCATATGAACCCACCCCTCAATTCTGTAGTGCAGTCAACACCTCAAATTATTTTTATTGAAAACACAGCATACAGGGAACAGAAATTAACATATTCTCTATTATCACAATTCTTATCGTATTTCATAATCCTTTCATAGACATTGAACATTATCCTTTTCATCAAACACAACACACAGACAAGTTAAGCTACAGTGTTATTGACACTTTCATGAATGGAGTCATGATAGTGGCTATTAGCATTCAAAACAAGCTATTAATTGAAAATAGAATGTTTTCATTTTTGGAATTCATTAAAAACAAACCCAACAGGGATTCTTAAGCTGAGTTTGAATAGTACTGGCTGGATTTGACCATTACATTGGGTAAAGAGTTGATATAGATGACATTTACACTAAGGCTGAACAGTGCACAGGGTTAGTTATTGAGTTAGAAATGAATTTTTTTTTTATAACCAGAAAGTGTGACTAACCCTGTGCAGTGCACAGGGTTTGTCAGACTTTCTGGTTCTAAAAAATTGGTAACAGCCCTATCACATGCTACATGAAAATATATAATGACTAAGGCTGTAAAAATGCTTGAGGTAAGTTAGTTGCATGTTGTTACATTGGGTGCTGCATTCAATGAACTATTGGAAATACTTATACTGGATTGTGGAAATTTTTTAAAGTGAATAACAAAAATAGAAACATATTCTATTTTCAATTAATAGTGTGTTTTAACCAGTTACATTTTTATATTTCTGACAGATAACATAATGTCTATAATTATGTCATAATTTACTTGAATGCAACATTAGTTAAAATTACGACATAAAGCTCATAAATGCACCATAAAGTGAAGGTAAGCTGTTTTATCTTACAATCAACATGTATTTTGTCTGTATTAACTCTGCAACTGTTGTGTATCCGATCCCCTGATACAGATGTTTGTATGAGGGGGTCGGATACAAGCACGTTCCTTTCGCGTGAGTTCCATTTTTTTTTCTTTTTGTTCATCCGAACGAATAAATAGTTCGTTATATATTCGTCTACATTCTTGACTTATCCCCAATATATTATAAGATAAAATGATTATTACCATTATGTGGATGTACAAAATAAGTATCCGAGCCTCACTCCGGGTTCTAAGGGTAGATCATGACTCGTCTTCGACTCGTCGTGATCTGCCCTTAGAACCCGGAGCTCGACTCGGATACATATTTTGTACATCCACATAATGGTAATAATCTCTGTGTCATTGACACTTTCAATTGTATACCCTAATAAAAATAAATGTCCATTGTACGTACATTGTAAGTGGGAGCCAAAATGAATTTTCAGTTGAATTTTAGTAACTTTTATGACTTAGGAAAATATTATATAAGTTAATGTGATGAATTGGTGGTAACATGGTTTGAGGTTTACGGCTCGGAAATTATTATTTTTTTATTTATATTCTTCCATTTCCGTCAAAAAATGTTGCCCCTGGCAATGACCTTTGAACTTAGTTCAGTCAGGCATCAATATTTCCATTTAGCACACCCTACAGGACACATTTATGATTGGATTGCTTTGAAACCTGGTTTGCTTGTTTGGGGTGACCTCTAGATAGGAGCAATCGATTTTCCTCCATTTCCATAAAAAATGTTGCTGCTGGCAACGACCTTTGAACTTAGTTTAGTCAGGCATCAATATATTCCTTTGGCATGCCCTACAGGGCACATTTCCGATTGGATCGCTTTGAAACTTGGTATGTTTGTTTGGGGTGACCACTAGATGGGAGCTATCAATTTTCTTCCATTTCTGTCAAAAGAAGTTGCTGTTGACAACGACCTTTGATGAACTTAGTGCAGTTATGTATTAATATTTCCCTTTGGCACACACTGCAGGGCATATATATGATTGGATCTCTTTGAAACCTGGTATACTTATTTGGAGTGATCTCTAGATGGGAGCTATCGATTTTCTTCCATTTCTGTCAAAAAAAATTACCGTTGACGACATTTGATGAACTTAGTGCAGTTTTGTATCAATATTTCCCATTGGCACATACTGCAGGGCACATTATGAGCAGATCAGTTTGAAACTTGGGATGCTTGTTTGGGATGACCTCTAGATGGGAGCAATCAATTTTCTTCCATTTCCGTTGAAAAATGTTGCCATTGGCAATGACCTTTGAACTTAGTTTAGTTAGTCATCAATATTTCCCTTTGGCACACACTACAGGGCACATTTATGATCGGATCACTTTGAAACTTGGTATGCATCTTTTGGGTGACCTCTAGATGGGAGCTATCAATTTTCTTCCTTTTTCCTGAAAAAATGTTGCTGTTGCCAACAACCTTTGAACTTAGCTGAGTTAGTCATCGATACTTTCCTTTAGCACACCCCTACAGGGTACATTTATGCTTGGATCACTTTGAAACTTGGTATGCTTGATTGTGGTGACCACTAGATGGGAGCTATCAATTTTCTTCCATTTCTGTCAAAAACAACCTTTGAAGTTAGTTTAGATAATCATCAATATTTCCTTTTGGCACACCCTGCAGGGCACATTTATGATTAGATCACTTTGAAACTTAGGATGCTTGTGTGGGGTGACCTCTAGATGGGAGCAATCACATTTCTGTTGAAAAATGTTGCCATTGGCATTGGCCTTTGAACTTAGTTTGGTTAGGCATCAATATTTCCCTTTGGCACACCCTACAGGGCACATTTATGATCGGACCACTTTGAAGCTTGGTATGCTTATTTAGGACCTGTAGATGGGAGCTATCGATTTCCTTCTATTTCCATCAAACAACATTGCAGTTGGCATTAACTTGGCAACGACCTCCAAACTTAATTTAGTCTGGCATCAATATATTCCTCTGGCATGCCCTCAGGGTACATTTTTGATCGGATCACTTTGAAACTTGGTATGCATGTTTGACATCTAGATGGATTTTCTTTCATTTCCATAAAAAATTATTCTCGTTGGCACCAGCCTTTGAACTTAGTGTATTTGTGCAGCAACTTATTTCTTTTGCACCCTCGAAAGGGCATATTTATGAATTTCCAGAAAAAATAAAATTGTCATAAGCAATGACCTTCAAACTTAATGCATTTGTGCATTAACGTCTTTCTTTGGCATGCCTCAGAGGGTGCATTCATTATCAGGTTGTTTTGAAACTTGGTATGCTTATTCAGGGTGACCAAGACAGGAGCTATTGATTTTTCACTAGCAACAACCTTTGAATTTATTGCATTTGTGCATCAACATCATTGGCATGGCCTACATGGCACATTATCAAAGGATTGTTTTTGAATTTGGTGTGCTCATCAGGCAAGACCTCTAGATAAGAGCTATCGATTAGCATTCATTTCTGAGAAAAAGTTGCAGTTTACAATGACCTTTAAACTTACTGTATATGTGTATCAACATTCTTCCTTTAGCCAGCCTTACAGTTTATATTTAAAAATGCATGGATTACTCTGACATTGTGCACACACAATGCTGTTATGTTGAAGTTTCACCAAATAACACTGAAACCAATGATCTTCAATTTTGCCATTTCACTTACAACTTACCAAGTTCAAGTTTGTCAAGTTGGGCTACAGTGTCACTGACACTTTCATTAAAACTCCTGATTCCCCTAATAATGGTGTTTCCCATATATCACAAGATTCTGATTGGGGGTTCGTGAGAAGATGTTTAAAGAATATTCCTCATATTGAACCAAGTTAAAATTTGGGCTCCAATAGGCAGCCCAAATACTAATCGAGGGACTTGATTTGTGCAAACTTTAATCTGACCCCTGTAAGGATGTATCCCAAACATCAAAAGACTCTGACTGGTGGATCTGAAGAAGATTTTTAAAGATTATATTCCTCATCAACGATTTCCTTTGGCACACTGCACGGGTCACATTTATCATCAGATCATTTTGAAACTTGGGATGTGTGTTCAGGGTGACCTCTAGATGGGACCTGTTCATTTCTTTAATTTCCAACATAAAAACGTTGCCATTAGCAATGACCTTTGAACTTTTTTGACTTGTGCATTAATTTTTCCTTTGGCAGGGTGCATTTTTTAATGGATCGGTTTGAAACTTGGTATGCTTGTTTTGGGTGTTTTCTAGATGAGAGTTACAGATTTTCTTCCATTTTCATAAAAAAATGTTGCTATTAACAATGACCTTCAACTTTGCCATTTTGTCTGTCAACAATTGCCTTTGGAACACAGAACAGTTCATGTTTACAATTTGATCACTTTGAAACATGGTGTGCTTGTTTGTAGTGATCTCTAGATGGGAGCTTGGGGGCGTTGCGGTAACCGGTTCTCGTCAGATCACCGAAGATAAGCAACGTCGAGCCCGGTTAATCCTCGGATGGGTGACCGTCCAAGTGATTGATTCAACTCCTGCGTTGTGTCCTTGGGCAAGGCACTTAACCCTGATTGTCCACATGGGGGCACGATGACGCTGTGTACTAAGGCGTACTACACGTCGATGGTGCGCATGTCTTCAACCAATCTAACCCTGCCTGTGCTGCAGTGCAGAGTTACGATGTTGGGGAGCTGACAGCTGCTCATCATTGCTCGGGGCTTCTCTCTGGGTACTCCGGCTTCCTCCACCCGTAAAACTGACACGGTCTTGATTAGCCATTGTGCATAAGTATGTGACCTTAAACACCAATAAATACATAAATAGATGGGAGCTTTTAATTTTCTTTCATTTCTCTTGAAAGACGTTGCCGAATGTTGCCGTTAGCAATGACCTTTGAACTCACTGCATTTGTGCATCAACATTTTCCTTTGGCAAGCCCTGCAGGATGAATTTATGGATGGATCAGTTTGAAACTTGGTATACATATTTGAGGTAACCTCTAATGTGAGCTATCGATTTTCTTCCATTTCTGTCAAGAAACCTTGCCATCAGCAAGGACCTTTACAATTAGCGCATTTGTGCATCAACATATTCCTTTAGCATGCCCTTCAGGACACATTTATGAATGGATTGCTTTGAAACTTGGTTCCAATTTGTCAAAAAAACATTGCCGTAGCAACAGCCTTTGAACTTGGTGCATTTGTGCATCAACATATTTATTTGACATGCTCTATAGGGCACATTTATGAATAGATTGCTTTTAAACTGTGTATGCGTGTTCGGGGTGACCTTCAGATGGAGATGGGAGCTATTGATTTTTCCATCAAAAATCGTTGTTAGCACCAACCTTTGAACTTGAATTTCAGCAGCAACTATTCCCTTTTGCACTCCATACAGGGCATATTTATGAATTTTCATCAAAAGGAGAAAAAAAAAACATTGCCACAAGTAATGGCCTTCAAACTTAGTGCATCTGTGCATTAACATTTTTCTTTGGCACATTTATTATCAGGTTGTTTTGAAACTTGGTATGCTTATTCAGGGTGACCTAGATAGGGGCTATATTTTCTTTTCATTTGCAGCAAAAACTGTTGCTGTTAGCAATGACCTTTGAATTTAGTGCCTTTGTGCATCAACATTCTTCTGTGACATGGCCTACAGAGTGTACTTCTCACAGGTAATCTGTTCCAGTCCTTTATCGTTCTGGTATAAAAGGACCCTTTTCTTATTTTTGTTCTGAATGAGGGTACCTGAAATCCTTTTGCATTGATATTTCTGGATAGGCGGTCAGGTTTTCTTAATATTCTATCCGTATTTAGTTGTACCAAGCCATTGGTCATTTTGTACATCATCGTCAGTCTGGCTTGTTTCCTTCGATTTTCAAGGGATCTCCATGAGAGGTCATCAATCATGGATTGGACAGACGAGGTGTTATGGTATCGGTTAGTTACGTATCTCACTGCTCTTCGTTGGACCACCTCCAATTTACGCATGTTGTTTTGTTGATAGGGATCCCAAACTGTGCATGCATATTCCACTGTTGGTCGAACTAGTGATTTGTATGCCGTTTCTTTTATTTTGGCGTTGCTGGTGTTGAGGTTTCTTTTAAGGAATCCTATGGTCTTGTTTGCTTTATTGCATATGTTGTTAATATGGTTATTCCATTTAAGGTCTGAATGGATTGTACGACCTAGATACTTGGCTGATGCTACTGGTTGGAGAATGTGAAAGATGTAATAAGTAATCTGTTGTGATTGGTTTACGTTTCCTGGTGATTCTCAAGACATTATATTTGTCAGGGTGGAATGCCATTTTCCATTTGGATCCCCATTCTGCTAATGTATCCAGGTCATCCTGCAGATGGGTGCCATCGCTGTCTGATGTTATGGTCAATACACTAAGGTATCATCAACAAAGAGCCTGACTCTGGAGCAGATTCCCTCTGGAATGTCGTTTATGTAAAAAAGGAAAAGGCTTGGTCCAAATACAGAGACTTGTGGGATGTGGATTTGACGCTGATTGTATTCGTCATTAAATGACCTTTAAACAATTGTGTATCAACATTCTTGCTTTAACCAGCCCTACAGTTTACATTTAAATATGCTTTTATTGCTCCAACATTATGCTAATTATGCTAATGCTGTTATGTTGAAGTTTCACCAAATAACACTGGATCCAAGGATCTTAAATTTTGCGATTTCACTTATAACTTACCAACTTCAAGTTTGTCAAGTTCAGCTACAGTGTCATTGACACTTTCATTTTCCATTTCCATCAAAAAACGACCTTTGAAATTAGTTTAGCTATGAATCAATATATTCCTTTGCATGCTCTACATGGCACATTTATGATTGGATCGCTTTGAGCCTTGGTATGCTTGTTTGGGGTTACTTCCAGATGGGAGCCATCAATTTTCTTCCACTGTCATCAAAAAAACTTGCCATTTGCATCAACCTTTGAAATTAGTTTAGTTATGCATCAATATGTTCCTTTGGCATGCCCTACAGGCCGCATTTATGAATGGATTGCTTTGAAACATGATAAGGTTGTTTGGTGTGACTTCCAGATGGGAGCTAACGATTTTCTTTCATTTCCATCTAGAAATGTTGCCATTAGCAACAACGTTCAACTTATCCATTTTGTACGTCAGCAATTTCCTTAGGCACACAACACAAGTTGCATTTATCATCAGATCACTTTGAATGGGTTTGGGGTGATCTCTGGATGGGATCTATGGATTTGCTTTCATTTCCAATAAAAAACATATCCATCAGCAACGACATTTGAACTTTGTGGATTTGTGCATCAATTTTTCCTTTGGCATGCCCTGCAGGGTGCATTCATGAATGGATTACTTTGAAACTTGGTATGCTTATTTACCTCTAGATGGGAGCTATTTATTTTCTTTCATTTCTGTGGAGAAATGTTGCCATTAGCAACAATGTTTAACTTAGTTGTTTGTACAATTTCGACAAGTTTCTTTGGCACATTGCACAGATCTCCTTTATCATCGGATTACTTTGATACTTTGTATGTGTGTTTGGGGTGACCTCTAGATAGAAGCTTTTTTCATTCATTTCCATTGAAAATTGTTGCTATTACCATGACCTTTGAACTTTGTGCATTAATATTTTCCTTTCGATGCCTTTCAGGGTGTATTCATGAGTGGATCACTTTGAAACTAAGTATGCTTGCTTGGGCTGACCTCTAGATGGGAGCTTTTGATTTTATTTCATTTCGGTTGAGAAAAGTTGCCGTTAGCAATGACATTCAACTTATTTGTTTGGATGTCGACAATTTCCTTTGGCACAGCACAGGTCTCATTTATCATCGAATCGCTTTGGAATTTGATAGGCTTATTCGGGGCGACCTCTAGGTGAGAGCTAACAATTTTCTTCCATATCCGTCAAAAAGCTATCTGTTAGTAACTACCTTCAACTTTGTGCATATGTGCATCACCATTTTCCTTTGGCATGCCCCACAAAGTACTTTCATGAATGGATCACTTTAAAATTTGGTATGCTTTTTGGGTTGTCCTCCAGATAGGAGTTTCTTTCATTCCTGTCATTCATCTTTGCCCTTTCATGTGTCAACAATTTCATTTGGGACATCACACAGGTCACATTTATGATCCGATTGCTTCGAAAGTTATTCTGTTTGGAGCAACCTTTAGATGCAAGCTATTGATTTTCTGTCATTTCCAACGAGAAACATAGCTGTTAGCAATTATCTTTGAACTTTGCCATTTTGCATCAACATTTTTCTTTGGCATGCTCTGCAGGGTGCATTGATGAATGGATTGGTTTGAAACTTGGTATGCTTGTTTTGGGTGACTTCTAGATGAGAGCTATAGATTTTCTTCCATTTCCATCAAAAAATGGTGGCATTAGCAACAATCGTCAAGTTTGCCATTTTGTCTGTCGATAATTTCCTTTGGGACACCCCATTTACGATTTGATTGCATTGAAGCATGATGTGCTTGTTTAGAGCAACCTCTAGATGGGAGCTTTTGATTTTCTTTCGTTTCTCTCGAAAACCGTTGCCAAATGTTGCCAATAGCAATGACCCCCCTGGACTCACTGCATTTGTTTTCAACATTTTCCTTTGGGGAACCCTACAGGGTGAATTTATGAATGGATCAGTTTAAAACTTGGTATGCAGGTTTGGGGTAAGGTCTAGATGTGAGCTATTGGTTTTCTTCCATTTTCGTTGAAAACAATTGCCGTCAGCAATGAAATTAGTGCATTTAAAATTAGTGCATTTGTGCATCAACATACTCCTTTGACATGCCCTACATGGCACATTTATGAATGGATTGCTTTGAAACTTGAAAAAAATGTTGCCGTAGCAATGGCCTCTGAACTTGGTGCCTCAACATATTCATTTGGCACGCCTATAGAGCATATTTGTGAATAGACTGCTTTGAAACTTGGTATGCATGTTCGGGGTGACCAATAGATGGGAGCTATTGATTTTTCTTTTCATTTCTGTCAAAAACTGTTGTTGTTAGCAACGACCTTTGAATTTTATGCAATTGTGCATCAACATTCTTCTTTGACATGGGCTATAAGGCATGTTTATCATAGGATTGTTTTATAACTTTGTGTGGTCATTAGGCGAGACCTCTAGATAAGAGCTATTGATTAGCATTCATTTCTGTGAAAACAGTTGCTGTGTACAATGACCTTTAAACTTACTGCATTTGTGTATCAGAATTTTCTTTTAGCCAGCCCTACAGTTTACATTTAAAAATGAATGGGTTGCTCTGACGTTGTGCACACACAATGCTGTCATGTTGAAGTTTCACCAAATGACATTGGAATGAATGATCTTCAATTTTGCCATTCCACTTATATCTTATCCAGTTCAAGTTTGTCAAGTTGAGCTACAGAGTCATTGACTCTTTCATTTCAGTTTCCTCTACAATACATTATGACATAACCAATGGCATTTTTTTTACCATTCCATTCTATTGATCCTAAGGATGTATCATACCATATAACCGACTGTTCTGTGGGGTTTGGGAAGTATTTGCACTTGAAAATATTTCTATTTTTAGCTCCTGGAGTTCCCAGAGGATACAGGATTTTAATTTTTTTTTTTTGCATGAGTCAAGTACTTATGACCCAATAATATCACATACCAAATTTAGTTCAAATCAGCTCATTGGTTCAGAAAATAGAAATTCGGGGCAGGGCAAAAAATCTTACCCTCCCATTACAAAGGCAAATATTGCTCCATGAACTTCATTTGAACAAACTTGATTCTACACCTCAAAAGGAGGCTCTGTATAAATATGAAGTCATTGTACCCACTGGTTCATCATCATCAGATTTTTTTTTAAATCTGAGATACTTTTTACCCACACCCTCGCTATGGGGCTGGGCAAGTTGATTTGAACAAAAACAAAATGCGATACTAGGTAATTTTGTTTCAACAATAATAAGGATAAAATCAACAGTATGAAACCATTAAGTAGGCGTAATGGTGCCTATAATTAAGAATACGACCCAAATATGGGCTTCGAGCACTTAACTGGAAGAGTGCCAAATTATTTTTCAAAGGTGGTGTGTAACACGAGTATTTTTAGCTCACCTGGTCTAAAAGGCCATGTGAGCTTTTCTCATCACTTGGCATCCGTTGTCGTCTGTACACTTTTTACATTTTCATCTTCTTCTATGTAACCACTGAGCCGGGGTGAACCAAACTTGGCAGGAATGGTCTATGGGAGGTCCTCTTCCAGTGTTCCTCATTTTGTTCCCGTCGGAAGAAAAACATGGCTTCCAGAGGCATTCTTTGATTCTGGTTGGTGGATTTTCAAAAATCTTCTCCTCTGAAACTGCCAGGCCAAATGTTTTGAAACTTCATATAAATGATGACTGGGACCCCCTCTACCAACGATCCTCATTTAATTTTGATGGGGTTACAAACATGGCCGCAATTGCGGCTTATAGTTGCTACAGAAACCCTATGGGAAATCACATTTTCATCTTCTTCTCTGGAACTACTGAGGCGACGTGAAAACAAACCCAGCAGGGATAGTCTATGGGAGGTCTTCTACAAAAGATCCTCATTTTGTTCCTGTGGGTTGAAAAACATGGCTGCCAGAGACATTCTTTGATTCTGATTGGTGGATTTTGAATACTCTTCTCCTCTGAAACCATAGAGCCAAATGTTTTGAAACTTTGCATGGTTGATGACTGGGACCCCCGTCTACCAACGATCCTCATTTAATGTTGATTGGTTTGTAAACATGGCCACAATTGCGGCTTATAGTTACTTTAGAAACCCTATGGGAAATCACAATTTCATTTTCTTCTCTGGAACTTCTGAGCCGAATTGAACCAAACCTGGCAGGGATAGTCTATGGGAGGACTTCAACAAATGCTCCTCATTTTTGTTATGGTGCATTGAAAGACATGGCTGCCAGAAGCATTTTTTGATTCCGATTGGTGGATTTTGAAAAATCTTCTCTGAAACCACAGGGCCGAATGTTTTGAAATTTTGCATGGTTGATGGCTGGGACACCCTCTACCAACGATCCTCATTTAATGTTGATCGTGTTGCAACCATGGCCACAATTGCGGCTTATAGTTACTAGAGAAACTCTATGGGAAATCACATTTTCATCTTCTTCTCTGGAACTACTGAGCCGACGTGAACCAAACTTTGCAGGAATGGTCTATAGGAGGCCCTCTACAAACGATCTTTTTGTTCCCATAGGTTGGAAAATATGGCCACCAAGGACATTCTCTGATTCTGACTGATGGATTTTGCAAAAATCTTCCCCTCTGAAACTACAAAGTCCAAATGTTTTGAAACTTCACATGATTGAGGACTGGGACACCTTCTTCCGATGATTCTCATGTAATATTGATGTAATGTTGCAAAAATGGCCACAATTGCAGCTCATAGTTACCATGGAAAGCCAATGGGAAATCACATTTTTATATGTAGTTCCAGGTGAGCGATTACAAGCTCTTTAGAGCCTCTAGTTTTTTTAAAAAATACAATGATGCCAGCAAAGGGAGCCTTAGTTTAGCAAGATTATATACAGAGTAATCGCTTGACTGGACTGGTTACATGAAATAATTCAAGAGAGGTGAGGGACATTGTACAAAGACGAGTGTGCGAATGCGCACAAGTGTTTTACAATAAAGTCCCTCACCTTGAAGGAATTATTTCATGTAACCAGTCCAGTCAAGCGATTACTCTGTTTATTACTTTTCATTATTAAAGATAATTATATGATTAAACCCTTTACCTAACGTAATGGCCAGTGCTATTCTCAAAAATTGTCAATTTATTTTTATTATTTTTTCATTTTTGACTCTAAAACATAGGTTATGACCCCTCATTGGAACGAGCTTGTCGAGCTCGTTCCAATGAGGGGCCATAACCTATGTTTTTGAGACAAAAAATGAAAATAATAGTTATTCAAGAATTTTTGTTGCAAGTGTCGTCTGCTTTTCATTTTAGGTAAAGGGTTAAAAAAAAACAAAAAAAAACAAACAATGAAGTCCCCTTTACATCCTTGGCAAAGCGTCTTTGTTTTCGCGCACAGATACATGACACAATTGTTGATTGCATAATTCACTTGTGAAGTTATTGTTTATAATCAAACTTGAAATCCCAGTAAATCACACTTTGGAAAGTAATAAGTTCATATAAAATTGTTTTGTTACAATTTGTTGGAGAGTGCCAACAGGCAATAAATAATAATAGAATTTTATATGAACATTTCCTTATCCACTGCTGCACAAATGACAAGCTTATGCACACAGTTTAAAGCCACTGAAGGTTCTTTCAGCACTTTTCAGTAGAGCCCTGATAGAGGCTTCTAACACCCTACCAGTTAACGAGTTACGTCTACACTTCCACAAATATAATCAAGTTTAGGCAAATGTTTAAATCATGTATCTGGTATAGCAGAAAGTGTGATGTCATTTTCCATATTCATCAAAATCAGCTCTCAGAAAGACATAGGTGAAGTGTGTATACTTGTTTGTATTTATAGCATAAGCATTCATGCAACCTATTTTGGATTAACTTTGTCAATACACATTCTGTGAGTTTTATTGGAAGCCTAACTGTGCTTCATTGGAAATAATACAAACTTTTTGATCTGATAATTCCCAGTTATTGCCAAAATAATGCACAACTGGCATTTGTGGAAATCAAATATTCAAAAAGCAGCGAAGGTAATAAATTATTTCCATGTGTTTCATCAAAATATAACCTGCAGTTT